>OX393550.1:62382563-63582563 GCA_947650365.1 Chamaelirium japonicum
TATATATATATATATATATATATATATATATATATATATATATATATATATATATATATATATATATATATATAGAGAGAGAGAGAGAGAGAGAGAGAGAGAGTTCGGTTCTGTTGCGGGACGTCCCGCAGCGTTATCCTGCGGGACAAAATCCCAGCCGTCCGATTGCGATCGCGTGGATTCCGTGCGGTGGGCCGGGGGTTGTACGGGCCGTCCGATCATCTGATCCAACGATCGGAGATCACCCAAACCACCGAACCATCGCTGTTACTGTAGCGGGCACAGTAACAGCATTTCGATGGAGGGGTTGAATCTCGGCCGTCCGATCGTCTTGAATCGAACGGCACATAACCTCTCCGCCCCGGTAAAAAGTTCTAGCCGTTCGATCGAATGATCGAACGGATGAGATCCCGTGGGAATCAATCGAATAAGACAAAAAGTAATGATTACCATTATTAATTTTTGTCCCATTCGATTGATTCCCACGGGATCTCATCCGTTCGATCATTCGATCGAACGGCTAGAACTTTTAACCGGGGCGGAGAGGTTATGTGCCGTTCGATTCAAGACGATCGGACGGCCGGGATTCACCCAACCCACCGAAATGCTGTTACTGTGCCCGCCACAGTAACAGCGATGGTTCGGTGGTTTGGGTGATCTTCGATCGTTGGATCAGATGATCGGACGGCCCGTACAACCCCCGGCCCACCGCACGGAATCCACGCGATCGTAATCGGACGGCTGGGATTTTGTCCCGCAGGATAACGCTGCGGGACGTCCCGCAACAGAACCGAACTCTATATATATATATATATATATATATATATATATATATATATATATATATATATATATATATATATATATATGGGGAGGGATACTCTTACAAGTGAACTCTTACAAGTACGAGTTACTAATGAGGTGATCAAATCGGGTAGCCGTCCGATCAAAAAGAGGAAAAACTCTTTCTCTTTCTCTCACAAGTGCAGCACCACCCCACCCCACCCCACCCCAACCCCCTCGACCCTAGATCGCACCCCCCCCGTCTCGGGCCCCGACCCTGCAGCACCCCGACCGCCCCCTTTCCCTCTGGCTTCGGCCATCCCCCCTCCCCACTGGCAGCCCCGATATCAGCGAGATCGGGGCTACGATCGGCACCGGCGGGGTGGCTCGACAGACGGGAGGGGGTCGGAGGGAAATGTGGCTACAGGAGCTGAAGGCCGTAGGGGAAGGTCGGGGGTTGGGGGTCGGGGGTCGTGCTGCACTTGTAAAAGAGAGAGAGAGTTTTTCCTCTCTTTGATCGGACAGCTTGGCTCATTAGTAACTCTTATTTGTAAGAGTTCACTTGTAAGAGTATCCCTCCCCTATATATATATATATATATATATATATATATATATATATATATATATATATATATATATATATATATATATATATATAGTAGTAATACATTGCAGCTGCTTGCGGCCGCCTCCTTCGGAGGTATTTTTGGGAGGTTGATTACCTACCCTTGGATAGCGTGCAAAAAAAATTTCAGCTCGATCCAAGATCTATAGGTCGTTCAAATGTGATCAACTTTTCATTTTGATCAACACATTTGGATGGCTTACAGGTCTTGGATCGAGCTGAATTTTTTTATGTGTTATCCAAGGGTTGGTGATCATTCCCCCAAAATTTTATTTTTTAAATATACCCTGGAAGGGGTGCCGCACGTTAAGGCCGCACGTTACCGGCCACAATGTCAAAAATAAAAAATAAAAATATTATTTGCCCAAGTCATGTGTAGTCGACTTAATATAGTGGGGGACCAGTTAGAACGATGAAATAAGCTGTTCGGGCCACCTATTCAGGCTAGGAGAGATTTAGGGTTTGAAATCATAGATGTTAGAGTAGATGATCAAATTGTCGTTCGCAATGGTTGAACCCACCACACAATCTAACATAAGGAAATTATGTAGATTATGTTGACAGATGCGGCTTGATCATAGTCGATGACTGACCTTTGGGCTGGAAACCGTAATAATATTCGGAAAAAGGGAGCGGAAGCTCTACCCGTTTTTCCTCCAAGTATTGAGTCAAATCCATGGCCTATTTAAAGGCGTTATCCCACTCTCTTTGAAGAGTGTGGCACCTATATGTTTAAGGATAGGTGTGGCTTGACCACAGCCGAGGAACGACCTCCGAACTGGGGAATATTTCAATATGTTGGAAAGGGGGTGGAAGCCTTGTCCATTTTTTCAGTTTATATTGAACCAACGCCCTGGACCTATCCATATTTACCATAGTTAGGGTTAGTTCCTATCCGTCGTGTAGAATACCCGGGATGCCTTTATAGGTCATCCGGGTGTTAGCCCTAGCTAGGAAAAACAATGACCACATGTTGTTCCAGTTAAGTTCAACTTATATCATCGCTTGTAACACGGTATGAGGGGGGACTTGGTTATCTTGGACTTGCACGATTAGTGCATTTGACTCAAGAGGTCCTTATAGCCCTTTGGATAGGGGCGAGTCATTTGAATGGTGGTGGTTTCTTGTGGGTACCCTAGACTAGTGGTGTTTAGTGGTTTAAGAATTTTTTTCTTATAAGATGAATAGTTAAGATAAAGGTACCTCTACAGCATGTAGAGGATTTATCCTTTACCATGTTTAGGTCAAAAGATATCGGGTCGCCCTCACCTCATAAGCGACATATTATGTCATAGTTAAAGTTAGGATTAGATGAGTCGTATATTAGCATAAGTAAAGTTGGGCATATCTATGGTACAGTTATTGTGCTGTACTAGTCATATACCCTATCCCTATTGGGTTAGGGGGATGTCTCTCCTGCTCACTGAAGATGATACTTGGCAACGTAGGTGATTTAGAAAAGACTAATTGAGAGTAGCAAAGGAAAAAGCCTTGCATAACCCTTGTACCATTATCGTACTGTAAGAATCGTATTCACTGTCCTTGTTTAGTTAGGGGAGTGCCTCCCCTGTTTATTGACGACGTTGCACAGACATACAAGCAAATTAAGATAGTTGTATAGTATAGATGAGATAGGAAACTCTGATGTAACGATGGTATCACTATCGTGCAATAGGAACTGTGTCCCCTATCCCTGTCAAGCTAGGGGGATGCCCCCTTTCTCACTGATGGCGATGCACGGTCATATAGTCAGTTTAAAGATTTTTAATATAAAGTATTATGTATGATTATGCGGATACATTAGGAATTGATTAGATGGTTAAGTAGGATAGGAGTTTCTTAGTGAGTTAAGAGCAGTACCTAGTGTAATTAGGGGGCATGTCTCCTGTCTGGACTTGGTTGGGAAGATACATCGTCTAGCTACTGAAGGCATTTGCATATTTAGGTGAGCAATACATTAGGTATTGTATTGGATCTATGATTAAATTCGCCTCGAGTAGCTATGTCATGGTAGGTGACCAGACCTTGGGTCTGGTGTTGATCGTTAAGTCTATGACTTATGCTGGTAGGGTAGGAGTTATTTTATGTCGTAGTAGGTTCTAACTAAGCATGCAGAAAGCAAGGTGATGGCCGCATGCGGACATGTGTGAACCGATATCGTACGCAGTTGGTGATCCCATCGCTCCATGCTGGGATAGAATCTACTATATAAAATACTAGGAGTGGAATATGCTTAGGCTCTTACGAGTGACTTAGAGGTAGGGTCATCCCCTACTCTCCTTGTTGTACATGTTTATATAGACATGTAAATATGTGTTCTGTGTTTTGGCCCTACTTTAGGAGAATAGTAACACCATAATCGTCGTCTAACTTGTAATCTCGCCTTTGGCGGGGAGTTGAGATTGACATGGTAGTGTCGGACCATTTTGGTTGGCATGGTTGACTCGTGTACAATCTTGACCAATTGGGGGATGAGTCTTTGCGTGGTGGTGGTCCCTTTCTAGTATCCTAATGCTAATAGTGTTTAGCCTTTTAGAGTTTGGTTTTGATTAAGATCAGACCGTTAGCTTGGTAGTAGGAGTTAGGATTACTTCCTAACCATCGTTTGGTCAATCCGGATCACGGTTCTGATTATAGGATAAGCCCTAGTTTAGGGGAATAGTGACACCACAATTATCGTCTAACTCGTTGTATCGTCTTTGGCATGGAGTTGAGATTGACATGGTAGCACTGGAGCGGTTTGGTTGGTGTGGTTGACTCGTGCAAAATCCTGACCAATTGGGGGATGAATCTTTGGGTGATGGTAGTCTCTTTCAAGTACCCTAAGTATAGTGGTTAATGTTGTGATAGTGTAAGTTATTGTTCTAGCTCTAGATTAGGAAAATCAGAGACACCCGGATGCACCGGACTAGTTGGGTTGGTGTATAGACTTGTAGATTTGGTTGGTAGTCAAATGAGTCTTTGTTTATGGTGCTATCTCTTTAGTACCCTAAAACTAGTGGTTAGGTTTATGATCTTGATTCTAGGATAGGATTTGGTTATAGAAGCCTATGCTAGATCATAATGAGTAGTGACAGTGTTAGCATACTGATAAAGGGTTAGGACAGGTCAAGACTCGATATTCTAGAAGATATGATCTTCATAAGATTCGATATTATTCAAATAACGATATCCTTAAAATAAATTGAAGTAATAGAGGTATGATATTAATTGAAATAAAATTAAGAATTGATATTAGTCAAAAAAGATACTGATTTAGTCAAAGAAATTACTAAAGGTATAATATAACTTAAGATTTGATACTAAAGAGGATTGATCAGATTTACGTTGAACAATAGAAGATGACATCGATTAAAGCACCATTCATTATATTTATCAGTTTCTTTTCATAGAGTTAAGGTGGCTCTCACTAAGTCACTTAGTTGTCTAAGTGACTCAGGGTTTGTGCGTATTTTCTTGTCGGGCACAAACCTAGGTATAAAGAAGAGTTAAGTTTGTGGATCAGACGGACGGATGAAGCTGATAGATTAGCGGAGTTAGGAGCTATGAAGCAGATGTGAAGCGGCTATAGAGAGCTGGAGCAGGACGATTAGATTCAGTACTGGTCTTGGTTAGACCAGTAAGATATTATAGTGAATTACAAATAATGAAATGTAAAGACCGTTGATACATATATAGAGAAAGTTTGCTTCTGGTGGTGTGTTATTATGACTCGAGATAGCAACTGCTTCTATAAATCTAAATTTTAAAATAAATGAGTATAAGGAGCCTCTTAAGCTAATTCAGAGTTACGTGAGGAAAGGCTCACCTTCTGGGTTCAAGCCTCGTGCTCCTACGAGAGCACCACTCTTAGGAGAGTTGAGGGGGTTTTCTTCCTCCTTCCAAGAGTGATGCCCTTAGATAGTCGAGCACTACTTCTCTTTTACAAAATAACTCTTTTTCTTTCTTGCGAGGATGGTTGTTCCAGTGTCTTCAGACATTGGGTCGGTCCGAGTAAGGAAGAAAAAACTAAACTTAAGAACCTTTTTCCTTTTCTTTCAAAAAAAATGGCAGTGAAATAGTTCACGCCTGGGGGTTCTCACACTACAAAATGGAAATCCGAGGCGTGACATTGCCCTTAGTGAAGTCAACCAGTAAACTCGCAACACGAACCGGTGCATCGCACCCATATAGCAAAGCCTACCAAGGTAGGGAGATGACTACGTGTGTCTCTGTACAACTCCAGGATTTCCTCTAGCACACACACGTACGTACCTATGCATCTACCGAGCACTAGTATTATGGATACACGGAGCGTAGGGTTATTAGGGTTGGATTAATTCCTTCATCTAACTGCGTTCTGTGAATCAAGGAGATGGTTTAAGAACCGTATATCATGTTGATAAGGTGGAATCTTCAGGGACCAGGGTTCATGGCTTTCAACATGGACTCGATCGACATACTACCTGAGTGTACCATCGATCATCTGAGTCTGAGTTAATCTGCGTAGCCACCCAGAGTGAGACACAGACTGAACTCCAATTCCCCTAGACTTACTATGTTCTCTCACATATCCCTGTTCTCCGCTTAGTATGGTAAACACGTTGTCCCTCCACTTGGTGCCATGATACAACTCAAGCGGTGAATAATACTGTTAGACTCGAGTCCTCATATGACTCAGTTCCTTCCAAGTTGACCGTATACATCGTACCTCTAATTACTCTACCGAGTAACTGGATATGGTCAATAGTCCAACTGATGACCACCTGACCAGGGTTTAATATGATGTAGGTCAGACCAAGGAATGCACCTCCTGTTTGGGGTATGCATAGCCTGCAAGAGTGACACACTGATGTGACGCTAGCTAGGTAACCCAGTACATCGTGGTTTTGTGTCATGTACCTAGACCCTCATACATTGGCTCGCCAAAGCACCACACAATTTGTTATCTCGCTAGACATGACTTCTCAGGGTTTAGGACCGTTTTAACCTAAGCAGAAACACGACTTAATACACCGGTGTCTACTCATCGATTTACGCACCGTATTGGTTTCGTTCGGCCACAGACATTGTGCCTAGTAATAACCGTGGTGGAGACACCCATGCTCTATCATCCAAACTGATTATCCTGATAGGGCGATCAACCTTAATCAGAGCTGTGAATGTATTTAGATTATATAGGACCAATCTATTGAGTCTCCCTCTCAAGTGGATTACCATATAGCCATGGCTCTTTGTTCTATAATCAGAACACGTACTAAGGTACGTGCCAAGATGCAATCCTAAGCTATCAACCATATATAGCTAAACTAAAGGTTTTTATGAGTTATAGACCTTACAAATTTCAACACTGAGTTCTTGGTCAAATGGTTGTTTGGATCATATAGTGTGGATATCGGTTGGCTATCGTAGAATTTTCTAAGGATTTTCTCGATATAGTAGGATTGGGATATAACTAGTTCATTGTCGTTTCTAATGATTTTTGTGTTCAAGATAACATTGACTTGTCCTAGATCTTTCATATCAAAGTTTTGGGATAAAAATTATTTGGTGTCATTTATGACTTGTATGTTTGATCCGAATATAAGGAAATCGTCAACATCCAGACATAGGATAACAACATTGTTACCATCAACTTTATAGTAGACATATTCATCTATGGTATTAATATAGAATCCATAGGATAAGAGAACGTTATCAAATGCCATTATTTTGGGGTTTGTTTAAGTTCATAAAGGGATTGGATTAGTTTACACACCTTTCCCTCTTGTCCAGGTGCAACGAATCCCTCGGGTTGGTCCATATATATTTCCTCATTTAGGTCATTTAAGAAAGCAGTGTTAATATCCATTTGATGTATGACTAGCTTAAAGATTGAAGCTAAGGTAATGAGAATCCTAATCGTGGTTATCCTAGTGATAGGTGAGTAGACATCAAAGTAATCTACTCTAGATTTTTAGATAAGGCCCTTGGTTACAAGTCGTGCCTTAAATTTATCTATGGTGCCATCAGGTCTAAGTTTCTTTTTAAATACCTATTTACATCCTTTGGTCTTGCAACCAGGTGGTAAATCGGTGAGTTCCCAGATATAGTTTTAAATTATGAATTGGATCTCATTATCTATGGCTTCGTTCCAAAAGGATGAGTCCAGACTTTATTACATCTGTATATATAGAGGAGAGTCTAGAAGTGCATGCAAGTCATCAAAGACTTTTTCTACATGGACACGTTTACTTTTCCTAGGTCGGGTTTGAATTATAGGTTCAGTCTAGTCTTCAGGTTCTAATTGGACTTCGGGTTCAATCTAGGTTACCTAATTAGAACTTGAGACCTGATTATCAGTATTGATCCTAGTGTTGAACCTAATCTTATAAGGAAAGATATTTTCAAAGTATAAGACATCTCTAGCCTCGATTATGGTGTTATTGGCTATCTTACTTACTTCAGAGTTAAATACTAAAAAATGATTAGCGTTACTGTTTGAAGCATAGCCGATGAAGATGGTATCTACTTTGTTCGGTCCTATCTTCTTCCTTTTGTTATCTGCGATCTTTACCTTAGCTAGACACCCCCATACTTTTAGGTAATCTAAGTTGGGTTTTCTATACTTCTATATCTCGTATGGGGTCAAGTCGTTATATTTTAAAGGAATACAGTTAAAAATAAAACAGACCATCATTAGGGCCTCCCTCTATAAGTTCTCTGGCACTCCAAAGCTTATCAACATGGAGTTAACCATATTCATTAGGGTCCTATTTTTTCTTTTAGCTACACCATTGGATTGGGAAGTGTAAAGGGTTGTGACCTTATAGAGTATTCCATAATTTTTATAGTACTTTCTCAACTCGTTTGAAGTGTACTCCCTTCCTTGGTCGGACCTAAGGATCTTAATGTTTCTATCTAATTGGTTCTCAATATCAACTATGTATATCTTAAATTTACTAAGCACCTTATTCTTAGTCTTAATGAGGTATATGTGGTAATATTTTGAAGCATCATCTATAAACGTTACAAAATATCTATTGTCACCTCTAGAGGTTCTTCCAGAATCATAAACATCGCTATGAATCAATTCAAGTACCTCAAAATCTCGATCAATAATTTTAAAGGTTTCTTAGGCTATTTGAGTTCTACGTATATCTCGTAGTTGTCGAGATTCTTACTATCAAATTTAGAAATAATATTTAAGGTCATGAGTTTCTTAGTGGAATTATAATTCATATGCCTAGTCTTTGGTGTCAAATGACCAAAGACTCAACATTCATAATAGCAGAAGAAGAATTAAAGACATTTAATTTAAATAGACCATCACAGAGAAATCATTTTCCAATAAAATTCATTATCTTGGTGATTATAACTTTATTGGACTCAAATACAAGCTTATAGCCATATTGAACTAATAAAACCCACTAATGAGATTTCTCCTAATCTCCGGAACGTGGTAGACTTTGCGCAGGGTTAGGGTCTTCTCCGATGTTAACTTCAGATCGATCCATCATATTTCTAGCACACGAGCCTCAATATTGTTTCCCATACTTATAGCTCCTCCACTTGAGACCTTATGGGTGGAAAATAAAGATTGATCAGAGCAAACATGAATGTTAGCTCCTTTGTCAATTCACTAATCAAATGCTTAAAAGGTCACGTTAACTCTAGGGGTGAAGAGAACGGACCTGAAAGCGGTCCTGGATGAGCCAGCTCCAGAAGTCACCAAGTTGACTTGGGAGCTAGGCGCGTTGGACCATTCCTTCTTGGATTTAGAGGTGGTGTTGTCTTTTTGTAGAAGCATTGGTTAGCCATGTGATTGGTCGGATTGCAGACGTAACAGTAATACACTCCTTCCTTCTTGTGCTCCTTGGGATGGTTTGGGTTGTAGTTGTTATTGTAAGGCTTCTTAGTGTAGGGCTTAGGCTTAGGGTAAAAGGATTTCTTCTGGAACTTATGCTTGGATTTTTCTAGAATGGCTTGGATGGTTGACTCTCTATGTTATTCACCTTGGGTTTGGTTTCAGAGGATCCCTTTTCCCTAAGCTTGTGTTGCTTCTCGATTCTAATAGAGTTTAGAACTTGAGTTAGGGTTAGGTGACCTTGGGTATGACGTAGGTACTTAGAAAACTTGGATTAAGAAGCGGGTAATTTGTCTATAAGGCAAGCTATTTGAAAGGTTTCATTAAGGGTGGAACTATTAGTTTTTGGGTGCTGGACTAGGTTCTCAAACTCATGAATTTGATCATTAATGGGTTAGGAGTTAACTATCTTTAACTTATTGAAGTCTGACGCTTGGAAGTGCTTTACTCCAGCATCATCTAGGCCATACTTATGCTCTAGGGTATCCCATAGGTCCTTAATATTTTGGATAATATAATAGATGTCATAGAGTTTATCAAATAGGGCCCCTAGGATCCTATGAAAGCCATAGTAGTTGATTTCTTCTAGGGTCCTAGTGGGAATACCAGAAGTTGGTTCGGGATAAGGTTGGGAAGTGGAGGTTTGGGTATGACGAGTTTGGCTTAACCCACTGGTAACTCCTGATATAGTTTCACCTATAGCAGATGGTAGCCCAAGTGTAGTTAACTAGAATCACATCTGGTTTTGCCACCTCTTAAAGTTAGACCCATCAAGCTTCTCGGGTTTGGCACAAGGGTTTCACGATTTGGTGAGGTCATTGCAAACAATAGTAAGGGATAGAAATTTATGGATTGAAAAGTAAGTTTTGTCAATTTTAAAGCACACTTTATTAGATTTGACTTTTAGAATTCCAAATGAAATTTCCAAATCCTAACAGCCAGTTGGACTATAGGTAAGAGGTGGAGTACTAGGCTCGCTCAAATACTAATCTACCTTGGGCAATTTAATACCGGTCTGTCACGCCTTTCTCGACACTGTAGGCAGTGGAATGTTCAAGGGACGACTTTTAGTATTTCTAAAAAATTTGTGCTTTTAATTAAGTTTGTAAGAAACGATTTTGCAACTACTAGCTACCATGTAACTAATAACAACTAATAGGTGATTGAGCAAGTTAACAATTCTAATAATGATAATGTTTGGAAAATCAGTATCTATTATTCATTTACCCCCCTATATATAGGCATAATTGGAGGTTGGGATAGAGACGGGGAAATCTCCTATCCCATGAATCTAGGGGTCTTTATCCGGTGGGCATCCATATCCGATGCAACCACCGTTTCATAACACTCCCCCTTGGATGACCACCATTTATCAATGATTGCCTCATTAAAACCTTTGATGGAAAAACCCAGTGGAAAAATCATATCAAAGGAAAAAGAGTACAACCTTAGTTCTTCAAGAACAAGTTCTTCAGGAACTATGGGGGGTGCGCATAATGCTGCCTCGTTAAAACCTTTGATGGGAAAACCCTATGGGAAAAACCCTACCAAAGAAAAAAGAGTACAGTGCGCATAAATTTACATCTTCAGGATGCCCTCCGCCTAACAATTACATTACCATTATTACATCTCTCCCCCTGATTGTATCTCCTCCTGATTACATTATTACATCTCTCCCCCTGATTATATCTCCTCCTTATTACATCAATTTGTTTGGTGATTGAGCTATCGCAGTCTGATGCCGTACATCATCTTCTGGAAAGTAGACTTGGGCAAAGCTTTGGTGAAGAGATCCGCAAGATTGTCGCTTGACCATACTTGCTTGACTTCAATCTTCCTTTTTTTCTGAAGCTCGTGGGTGTAGAAAAACTTTGCTGAGATGTGCTTTGTTCGATCTCCCTTGATGAAGCCAGCTTGAATTTGAGCAATACATTCGGCATTATCTTCGTGGATAACTGTTGGCTCTTTGGTAACTGATGCCAACTGACAACTGCTTTTGATGTGCTGCACAAGCGACCTCAACCATACGCATTCTCTACTTGCTTCATGCAGAGCTAATATTTCAGCATGGTTCGATGATGTGGCCACAAGTGTTTGTTTGGTCGATCTCCAAGAAATAGCTGCATTATTATTCAAAAATACATACCCTGTTTGGGATCGACCCTTATGGGGGTCAGAGAGAAAACCTGAATCTGCATAACCAATCAAGTGAGGAGTACCATAAGAATAAAACAATCCCATATTAGTGATTCCTCACAAATATCTAAATATTTGCTTTATTCCATTCCAATGCCTAAGAGTTGGTTCTGAACTGTATCTAGCCAATAGATTAACAGAAAAATATATATCTGGTCTAGTACATTGAGCTAAATATAATAATGCACCAATAGCACTTAAATACGATTTTTCAGAACCAAGAATAATTTCATGTTCCTCTTTAGGTCTAAATGGATCTTTATGAATATCAAGAGGTCTAACCATCATGGGAGTACTTAGTGGGTGACATTTATCCATATTAAATTTCTTTAACAAATTTTCAGTATATAAAGATTGATGTACTAAAATCTCACTAGAGCTACGCTCGATCTGCAGGCCGAGATAAAATTTAGTATCACCAAGTTCTTTCATTTCAAACTCCCTTTTTAGATAATCAGAAGTTTTCTTGAGCTCTTCAGGAGTCTCAATCAAGTTTATGTCATCCACATAAACTGCAATTATTGTAAAACCATTTTCTGATTTCTTTATGAAAACGCATGGGCATATAGGATCATTTTTATAACCTTCCCTAAATAAGTATTCACTAAGGCGATTGTACCACATCCTTCCGGATTGCTTCAGGCCGTATAATGCTCATCTTAGTTTTATCGAGTGCGCACTCTTTGATATTGCTTCAGGCAACTTGAATCCTTCTGGGCCTTTTGATGTTGCTTCAGGCAACTTGAATCCTTCTGGGATTTTCATATAAATGTCTGTGTCTAGGTTCCTGTATAGGTATGCCGTTCGACATCCATTAGCCTCATCTCTAGTTTTCCAAAAATTATGAGACTAATGAGATATCTAAACGTAACTATATCCATAACGGAGGAATAGGTCTCTTTATAATCAATCCCGGATTTCTGTAGGAATCTCTGGGCTACAAGCCTTGCCTTATATCTAGCGATTTCATTATTTTTATTTCTTTTCTTTACAAACACCCATTTGAAACCTACATGGTTTACGTTATTTGGTGTTTGTACTATAGGTCCAAATACTCCACATTTTTTGAGAGATTCAAGTTCAGCTTGAATAGCATCTCTCCATTTTGGTCAATCAGTTCTATGTCGACATTCATATATACTACGTGGTTCATTATCTTCATCATTGCCCTTTGTTATTTCAGTAGTTACTTTATATGCAAATATGTCATCGATGACTATTTCCTTTCGGTCCCAAATTCCACCTCTCATATGGAATATTGAGATCTCATTATTTGGTACCGATACTTTATCCATAATCACTGCAGGGATCTCTTCAGGAGTTTGAGGAAAATTTGGCTGTTGGAAAATATTTTTTTCTGGAAAAATATGGTCTATAATCTCTTCTGGAGTATTATGACCAGGTTCTTCTGAAACCTCAACTTCTTCTAGAGTTTTAGGGCATGATTTCTCATTCAACTTCCTCTTCCGGGAAATTGAATCTTTGGAACCTATAGGTCTGCCACGTTTCTGACGTGCAGCTATTTCATTAGTGGGAGTTGAAATATTAATTCTTGCGGGTACATTCTTGGCTGGAACAAACAACTTAGTTATATTAGTTGCATCATTGAAGGCATCAGGTAATTGATTTGCAATATCTTGCCAATGCAAAATTCTTTTTACTTCTACCTCGCATTGGGGAGATCTAGGATCTAGATGAGACATAGTGGAAGTATTCCACGATAATTCACGCCGTTCTTCGGGAACAGATCGTTACCTAGAAACTTCTTTTTCTTCCCCTAACGGCGGGAAGACTGTCTCATCGAAATGACAATATGCTAATCTAGCAGTAAATAGATCACCTGTTAAGGGTTCTAAGAATCTTATGATTGAAGGTTAGTCAAAACCTATATAAATCCCCAATCTACGTTGGGGATCCATCTTAGTTCTATTTGGAGGGGGGATAGGGACCTGCATAGCACATCCAAACTTTCTAAGATGAGATATATTTGGCTGAATACCTGACACAAGTTGTGCAGGAGAAAAATTATGGTATAAAGTAGGTCTGAGTCTAACAAGATTAGCAGCATGCAAGATAGCATGCCCCCATGCAGAAATTGAAAGTCTAGATTGTAAGAGTAATGGTCTAGCTATAAATTGCAAGCACTTGATAAAAGCTTCAACAAGGCCTTTCTGGGTATGGACATGGGGGACAGAATGTTCGACTTCTATTCCGATGGATGTGCAGAAGTCATTGAAGATTTTAGAAGAGAATTCAGCTGCATTATCCAATCGAATAGATTTGATTGGGTTTTAGGAAAACTAGCTCTAAGTTTGATTATCTGGGATAATAATCTAGCAAATGCTAAATTTCTAGTGGAGAGTAAGCTCACGTATGACCATCTAGTAGATGCATCTATTAGGAGCATAAAATATCTAAATGGACCACTAGGAGGGTGTATAGGACCACAGATATCACCTTGAACCCTCTACAGGAAGGTAGGTGATTCTATATCTATTTTCTAAAAAGAAGGTCTAGTGATTAACTTTCCTTGGGAACAAGGGTCACAAAAATGATCATTTGGAAAAATCAGACTTCAATTACTAAGAGAATGACCATAGAAATTATAAATGATCTTTCTAAACATACCTGCCCCTGGGTGACCTAATCTATCATGCCAAAGGACTAAATCTACAGGATTTGTGAACTTCTGGTTCAAGTGAGTGGCATAGGACTACATAACCCCAATGTGGGTAAAGTATAACCCTAAAGATAGGGTTGAGTATTTTTCTAGTATGGAAATATGCTCTCCATTCTTAGATGTGATGCATAGGTATTCTAGATTGCCTTTATTTTTGTTTCTAAATGATATCCATTTGCTCGGATGTCTTTGAAACTCAGTAAATTTCTTCTGGAATTTTCTGAGTATAGAGCATCCTTAATTAGCAAATGAGTACCATTAGGTAAAAGTATATGGGCTCTTCCGGACCCTGTAACTATGTCAGTAGGGCTAGCCACTGTAGTAACCATACGTGAATTATATTCAAGATTAGTAAAGAATTTTCTGTGTTTCAGTATGGTATGTGTTGTTGCACTATCTATCAGGCAAATCTCTTTGCAGTTGGTCATCGTTCCTAAATGATAAGTTATGAGTCAATAAATACCAGAAGAGAAGTATCAATAGTAAAACTTACTAACTCAATTTCTCACTATATTCACCAGAACGATAATATAAATATCCAACAGAATATAAAAATTACTCAGCAATGTCTGACAGAATAAAACTACTAAGCAATGTCTAACAGGAAATAAAACCTACTTAGCAATATCTGGCATAAAATAAAGACTACTTAGCAATGTCTGGCAGAATAAATAAAAGGAAAACTAAAGTCTTCAGAGATCCCAAGGTTCAGGGATTTAATGTGCCATCGTCTAACTCATCGAAGTAATCTGAACTTTCCAGGTACGATGTCTTCAGGGCATCAGTCTGCTTCTGGTAATCTTCAGGCCACTCATTGTTATCTTCATTCATATTTGTCTCTGCAGGTAACCCTGTACTTTTATACTTGTTCTTCTCATGTTTACTACCATGGCAGGTTCTGGACCAGTGTCCTTTCTTTCCATATTCAAAACATATATCCCTCTTATCTTCAGGTTTAGAGGGATTTTTCTTTTCTGGATTCGGAGGAGCAATCCACTTGTTTTTAAAGTGAGTGTCCTTCCTAGGACCATAATAATCATCTCTTCGAGGATGATTTTAACGTCCACCTCTTCCAGGGTGATTTCTACCTCTTCCAGGGTAGTTATTGCGCCCTCCTCTGCTGTGTCTTCCACCTCTACTTCCTCTGCCTCTACCTCTACCTCTACCTTGGTAGAAATCATTGGCATTTGCTTCTGGCAATGCCAATGATCCAGTGGGTCTAGAATTATGATTCTTTACCAGTAGGGTATTATGTTCTTCAGCGATCAGGAGAACTTCTATGAGTTCTGAGTACTTCTGGTACTTTATCCCCCTGTATTGCTGTTGTAAAATGATATTATTTGGGTGGAAGGTAGAGAGTGTTTTATCTATCATTTGAGCATCGTCTATTTTCTCCTTACAGAGCTTCAGCTTGCTGACGATGTTGAGTAACTTCGAGTTGAACTCAGCCACTGTCTTGAAGTCCTGAAACCTGAGGGTGATCCATTCGCTCTTTGCTGCAGGCAAAGTGATCATCTTCTGGTGATCGTAGCGTTCCTTGAGTGTCTTCCAGAGATCTGCAGGATCTACTATGTTCATATATTCATTCTTTAAATCTTCGTGTTTGTGGTGCCTAAGGAAGATGAGGGCCTTTGCTTTTTCATCCAACTATAATCCATTCTTCTCTTCTAGAGCTTTCTTTAAGTTCTTCACGTAGATGTAGTAAACTATCTACTCGCCAATTTAGAAAATTACTTCCATTGACATTTAATGCATGGAAGTCTAATTTTGTAATATTCGACATCTGAAGATTTGATGAATATTGACATTAATTACTATGATTACCATATTCATCATATGAGTATGTAGAGACATATTAAAGAAAACAATTTGACGTATCATGTACAAAGCCTATTAATACTGGGTATTAATAGGGTCCTTTTAGAAACCACTTGCCAAGGTAGAGCGGGTTCTATGGAACCGTCATGCGCCTTGCCAAGCTTTTCTAAAAAGGTACTAATTATCTAAAATACATCTAATGAAGAAAATAACATCTTATGCACATGGAATATGTAAGAAAACACAAGATATAAGTACATCGTAAAGTCTGTTACAATTAAGGACAATTCTGTCCTTATTGAAAAACAGATATTGCATATTGGTCCCTTAGGGGCTAAACAGTTAAATATATAAATAATGTATATGAAATAGTAAAAAATGACCGTACCGATGCTTCCGGAACGGTTCGGATATCCAAAATCCATATATGGATCGAACAATTTGGCTATAGATCGGGCTTAGGAAAGAGAATTTAAATGAATGGTGTATATCCAAACAGGCAATCAAATATATGTGAGTGCATATAAGAATGGACGGGTCGGATCTGCAATATGCAGTCGGGTCTGATATAAACGCAGTCGGGTCTGCATTAACACAGTCGGTTCGGATCTGCCATTAATACAGTCGGGTCGGGTTGGTCATGCAGTCGGATTAATACAAGTTGGATTAATACACAGTCGGGTCGGGATTTAGAACCCAACATACGTTACTATTCATCGTCTTCTCCGTCGAAAAAGAGCTCTGATCTGATCTCAAACTAGAGATACACTGATCTGATCTCAAAAGAGCTCTGATTAATATAGTTAGAAATAGAATCTATTCATATTATCTCTATTCTACTGATCTGAACTCAAACTAGAGATCTGATCGGCAACGAAAAAAGAGTTCCGTCGATCTCTCTCTCTCCCTTCTCTCTAACTAGAGATCTGATCTCAAACTAGAGATCGATCTGATCGGCCGTCAACTACACGACGTGGGTCATGGTTCCTTTCGGGATGTGGAGCAAAAGTGTGGGCTAAAACCGGGGATCACCGGCGCTTGTATATGAGAGGAGACAATCCGAGGTGTACCTTGTAATGAGAGACTAATAGTTGAGAGCCTGAGCCGGAGTCGAGGAGTACGAGAGCCGGGGCCGGGGTCGCACGGGACGTGATCCGGAACCGGGTCAGAGGAGGTCTCTCTCTCTTCTTTGCTCTCTCCCATCGGACTCGTGCTTTGCGTTTCATGCTGATAACGTGTTTGGAAAATCAGTATCTATTATTCATTTACCCCCCTATATATAGGCATAATTGGAGGTTGGGATAGAGACTGGAAAATCTCCTATCCCATGAATCTAGGGGTCTTTATCCGGTGGGCATCCATATCCGATGCAACCACCGTTTCATAACAGCTAACAAGTAGAGAGCACAATATAAAGTAATGATTAATCCTTTTAACTATGATGAATGATCAAATATTTTTGTTAAGCAAACAACAAATCAGTAGGCAAAGACTAATCACCAATTTCATTTAGAAATGGTTTTCTAAGGCAAAGCGGGTTTTATGGAACCGTCATTCACCTTGCCAAACTTTTCTAGAAGAAAGAAAACAAATCCTATCTAGATTATATCTAATTATTTAGGATTTTATATTAGATGCAAATCAACTTGATTAGATCTAATAATAGGAAAAGATGAGAGTTAGAAACTCTGGCCTGATGGTCGAATCGCGCTAGGCGCTATCCTAAGAATCTTATTGTCCCCTCTCATGCAGGTCTCATGGCAATGGATCTCGGAGATACGACGACCTCGGTCAGAAGACCTCCTTCCCGTTCATATAACTTTAGAAAGGATATGCAAATCTCGAACAACTTTCAAGAATCCAGCGACTCAAAAGCAAGAGAAGAACCTCTCGAAGCAAGGAGGTAGCACCGCAGCACAAGCTTGATCCGAGAGAGAGGGAGGGAGAGAGACATGGAGCAATTTTAAAATTTGGAGTGTGTTATCTCCATGGCTGTATTGGGCCTTATAGGACTCTAGCAGTTAATAGGAGTCTGAAAGAAGGGAGTGGTTTATGGGCTGCGATCAAGCCTATTAACTCTGCACGTTACAGCTCGTAGAGAGCTTACTTGTAACGGTTAGCATGCAACGACACTCTCGCGTAACGGCTAGTAGCCCAAATGAAAAATAGTAAATAAAATTAAATGAAAGGTTTAAAAAAAAAAAAAAAGAGCTTGTGAAAACCATACGATTTCGAATGTACTATCGTGTCTGGATCCGCGGGCGCATACACACGCCGTCAAGCCCAAGCCCGACCCAGCTCAGCACGCATGCGCATGCGTGTGTGAACTTGAGCAGCCCCTCTTGTATCTCAACTATAGAGGGGAGAAGGCTTATATTTGGGTGAGTGGGTTTTCCCCCTTACCGATATGGGACTAAAGCCTCGTTCATTTGTGTTTTTAAACACAGAACAGCCAACAAGGGATGCCTTAGTGCACGGGAGAGGGGCTACAGCGGACATTTGCCCACTGCTTCTGTCATACTTGCAGGCTGGGGGGGGGGGGGGGGGGGCTGGGGGTAGGGGTGGACATGGTCGGGTTGGTCGGGTTTGGAGGTTTGACCGTGTTTGGACCAAGTTACATTGCGTTTGCCCAGATTGCCCAAGTTGCCCGGGGAACTTGTAGAGGGTTTGCCCGTGTTTGGACCATGGAAGTTCATCGGGTTCCTCGGGTTCGTCCGGACCGTTCACTAAAAAGTAGAGGCACGTCCAATCTAAAATTTACACCAATCAATATGGAGCTTCCTTACTTGAACAAAAAAAAAAAATCAATGTCAACCGTGCAATGAAGAATATTACAAGTTTAACTTGATTCTAGAGGATATGTGCATTTCTATTAATCCCTCACTCTTTTTATATATATATATATATATATATATATATATATATATATATATATATATATATATATATATATATATATATTCCTCGGGTTCTTCAGGTTGCTCGGGTTGGTCATATGGGTGACCATGTTTGCCCAAATTCAAATTCGAGCAAAAAAAATTTGCCCATGCCCGTCCAAATTCTCAAATATTGTTGCCCGTGATTGTCCAAATTCAGAATTTGGTCGG
The DNA here is from genome assembly GCA_947650365.1 of Chamaelirium japonicum. Lineage (NCBI taxonomy): Eukaryota > Viridiplantae > Streptophyta > Magnoliopsida > Liliales > Melanthiaceae > Chamaelirium > Chamaelirium japonicum. The sequence continues at coordinate 62,401,600 of OX393550.1, forward strand.
ATTGCTCGGGTTCGTTCGGACCAAGTCCCAACCCTAGCTGGGGGGCATTGGGTGACGAGACTATCTAATAGTGCTGCCCACTGGTTGACCCAGGACGCCCACATGTCTGGTGTTGGGGGATATTGGGAGACTTCCTTCTCTTCTACCCGCTCAGCCGTTGTGTTTGAGGATATTCCATGCGTGCTATAGTGCTTGGTGGCAATACAAACATATGTGATAATAATAAAGCTCAGCTCAATTCCAAATCCAAATCCAAAATGAGGGATCACCGTACTGAAGCCGTTAGTAGAATCCCTCTTATCTGCACAACGGATCTTACCGGTCGCTCGAAGTACGATAAACATCTTATACAAAATGGGAAGGGAATAAATAAATTTTTGAGCACGGATTGAAAGAATGTATATAGCCTTCAGACTCCTTACTTTGCTACATCTCAGAATTTGAAGCCTATGTATCCTCGACGCACGAATCAGAGAAGTAGATACTGCTGCAAATTATTGGTTCTCCTCTTACTCTTCAGCTTCCTGAAGGCACATGATTCAATCTGTCGGATCCTTTCCCTGCTAACACCCATGCACTCTCCAATCTCTTGCAGCGTCCTCATCCTTCCGTCTTCCAGCCCAAACCTCATCCTTACCACCTCCTTCTCCCTTTGATTTAGACTGTCCAGCACTCTAGCCAGATCCTGCTTCATGAATTGCTTCATAAGAACGTCCTCTGCTGTCTCCGCATCAGGGTGAGATATCACTTCCTGTAAAACAACAATGCAAGGCCCGGCATCAGTCAGGACCAAATGCACGAGAAAGACTGGGGAAGAGAACGAACCGAAGGCTTTAGATTCTGGTTGATGCCGATCTTCTGGTCTAGAGATCTTGGGGCTTTAGGGGTTAGCATTACAGCTGTAAGCCTCCTCATTGACAACCCGGTAGCCTCTGCAACTTCTTCATTATCAGGATATCTTCCGTTCTCACTATACAGCTGCCTCCTAGCTTCCCTGACTCGGTATGTTGCCTCAACCATGTGGACCTGTTTGGCTCATAATTACTATTGGGATAAAAGAATGTCGAGAATGGATGATGGAGCAATCATGAAACCATACTTGCACCACCAATCCTAGTATACTTGCAACCATGAATACATGGCGGTACACGAAATCTGGAGAGAAGGTAGACTGGAAGAGCATGAAGATGCAGGTTGTCCTTAAAATGGAGGGGAAATGCTAAATACAAACATCTTATATGTACAAGATAATAATACCCTCACTAACAACTCACCCACAAGAGGTTTCACAATATGAGATCACTGAGATGTATGGAGTCGAGAGTAGGATGATGGAAATTAGTGTTATAAGTTGCACAAATTTTGTTAAACTGAAAACTTACTGGCAAGCGAATTGTCCTAGATTGATCTGAAAGAGATTTACGAACAGCTTGTTTGATCCACCAATGCGCATAGGTTGAAAACTTGAACCCCTTTGAAGCATCAAACTTTTCAGCACCCTTTACCAGGCCTCGACATCCTTCCTATGAACAAGATACAATATCATCATGCTAAGCTGGAATCGATACAACAAAGATTTGAATCCGTCTATTTAGCAGTTTATGAAAGAACCTGAACAAGATCTTGGAGGTTCATCCCTGCACCCTGATAATTTTTTGCAATAGATATAACAAGTCGTATGTTACTTTTAATCATCTTATCCTTGCAAAGGATGCCATGATTTAACCGCTTCCTCAGAGTTTTCTGATCAACTCCAGCGGCAGCTGCCCATTGAGCAAAGGTGGGTTCACCACCATTTCTTTCAACAAGCTCCTCTTGTAGTCTTTCCAGCTTTAAGAGGTCCTGCATCACATTCGAACATAAATCAGGTTGAGAAACAACCTTCAGAGTATGTTGTTTCTAACTTAAATCTATCAACCTGGACTTTTCGTTGAAGAAATTGAATTGGATGACATCCACACAGAAGATCCAGTATATACGAGATAAACACTTACAGATAAAGGTGAACTAGATCTGTGAAACCACTTTACTGTACAAATTATGGGCATAAAAGAATGCACACTATCACCAGATGAACATATCAGGGACAGGAAATTAAGTGTTAGATACCCTCACGCCCCAAAACCCGGGTCATAAGGGGAGGTCGACAGAGGGTATATTAAGTGGGTGATAGGTGCCCCATTTACCGATGTGGGACTAACCGCTGGACTTCTTGAACCACCCCCCTCAAGCGGAGCACGAGGAGCGATGCACAATCGGAAGGGGCCGCACTCGGAGGGAGACGGTGAACCCAGCTTTGATACCATGTTAGATACCTTCACACCCCAAAACCTGGTTCATAAGGGGAGGTCCATAGAGGGTATATTAATCGGGTAATAGGTGCCCCCTTTACCGATGTGGGACTAACCGGTGGACTTCTTCAACACTAAGAAAGATGGACATATAAATGGTTGAATTATAGAAGCCTAGGAGAAGCACTAATATAAGATTGAAGGAAAGAATTCAACATATGTTTTGGATACACATGGCTTAGTAGGCCAGGATGGACCTGGCGGCACAGCTTTGATGAAAACAGGGAGAGAAGACTTAAAGATGATTCCTATATCACAGAAATTAGTTGTGAATAGGAAACCACTTAACGAGTAGGATCTATAAAGACAAGTAGCCCACATCAACTAATGAGAAAAGGCTTGTTGATTATGTTTGTGTGATAAGTTTTATGACTAAAGTTCACAGACTATCATCTTGGCCTCTCTCTTGTTTAAAATCTGAACATGCATCTTCGAAGTCACTGTTGTCATGAAGCACTGAATTTCTTCTAGCTGTTCAACGAAAGAGGATAGTTGACACCAGCACATGCATGTAAGTGCGCGACATCCCACCAAATAAGTCCACCGGTCATCATTACCACCTTTCTAAAAATTATTAGGAATACAAATTTTTTCTGCATTGTATACTTAAGATCTCACCTGAATTCCTTTTGACAACTCTAGCTCTTCAGCAGCTGTGAGAAGCCGTGAAGTGCTTGTCGTCCCCCTCAAGTAACGCAAGGGATCGGAATAATCAATTTCCTGCAAAGTAGAGCGCTTTTTCCTGCCAAATGATCTAGAATTAACTGAGTTTAAACTAGCTGCAGCCTTCTCTGCTGCCTTTGATCTTCTTGATCTTCTTTCAATTTGACGCCCAGATCTCACAGTTATGCTTTTAGAATGTTGTGTATGTTGAAGTTCAAGTTCCTTGTGTGCTAAATTGGAGATGTCTGTATCTTCTGATGAATATTGGATCATTTCATCTTGTTTCTTTGCAGAACTAAGTGAATGGTCGACGGTGCTGACATGTTCGATGTTACTGAGTCTGACCCTCTCAAGCCTAAGGATGTCAGCTTCAGATGGAAAATCCTCAGACTTCTCTGATTTCACAGATGGGCAATTACGGATCAACCGAGCCGCAACTTTCGCAACTTCAACCGCCGCTCTAGCAAGAGCAACTGCCTCGGCAGCAGCAGCTGCTATCACTGCTTCTTCACCAGTTAGAAGCATTTCTCTAGCAAAGATTGACTCAGAGTTTATCTGGATAAACAAATTAAACAGAAATAAATATTGAATGAATAAACAATTTATAGATGTGCATAAACATGCTCAAGCAAACTATTAGAATCTGATTTCGTTAACTTTATAGAAGGCCAAAATAATTGTGCTCTAAGAGACAATCATAAGCAACTTTGGCATGCAATATCGAGGAATGGATTCAGCACAAACGATTTAGCTATTACTCCGGTCGTATAGCAGGATTTGGATTTCATTTGCTAGAGAAGTCCAAATCACGAAAAGTTCTGGAAAATTATGAAAGTAATCATTTGTTAAATAGAATAAGAAGAGAAAAATCAGCTACTAAATATTGGAGACAACTGGATGAATTGAAGAATCCAGTGTAATGTATAGAAATATACATGAATATGCGCAAATAAAAAGTGTTACATAAAATTTGGTAGCCAAAAGTGCTCCTTACCCTGTCAAATCATAATAAAGCTTTCATAAAAAGTAATTTACAATAATTGATGAAATTGTCCGCAGTTTTCAGAATTTTGTCAGTAGGATCTATCTAAATGCCAGCCTTTTCAAGCTAGGTAACCATAATCATCGATTGGGGTCAGCATTATGAATCCTTTTTTGCCAGTCATTCTTGCCAAGGGGTATCTTTGTTGTCAATGCAAGCTATTCGATAAGTTTCTGATAACTTCCATCAATATTTTCTTAGGCCTTACCATTCTATTTTTTGACTCCTCCATCTTAATCTCAGATCCACTCCTTATGGCTACCTGTGCTTTCCAATGTATATGCCCATACAATTTGTTCTCCATTATTTGATCTCAAATGATGCAACTCCTACACTTCTACAATATACTCATGCCTCACCCTCCACTTTCCTCGTCAAGTCATAATAATAGGAAAGTTTCATAAAAAGGAAGCTGGACTAACTGCTGAAATTTTCAATAATTAGAAGAATTTTGTCACTAGGTTCTATAACCTTTACTAGTTAGGTAACTATAACCATCAAGCCTTGTCCCATTTATTTGGAGTCAGCTTTATGAATCCATCTTTGCCTGATCTTGCTGGGGTTTGCGGTGGGGGATTTTTGTTGTCAATGCAAGCATTTCCTATGTTTCTAACAACTTCCATCAATATTACTTTAGATCTTGCCTTCTCTTTCTTGAACCCTCCATAAACAATATGAGAGTCTCTCCTTACTAGACCACCTCTGCTCTCCGAAGTACATACCCATACTATGCTATCAAACTTGGGACTAGTCGGCGACTAATCCCCAGCAAGGTTTAAAATCACAGTATCGGTCGCAGTGTCGATCGGCCCTGAACCGGTATGTACCGGCCGGGACGTACCGGTACCGACCGATACAGACCGATACCGGTTGAAAAAATAAACCAAAAAAAAACTTTAACCTGTCAGTACCGGTCCATATTGGCCGTACCGGTCGGTACCGGCCTGAACCGGCCGATACGGACCGGTACAGACCGGTACTGGCCAGTAAAGGCCAGATATCGGGATCGATGCAGTACCGATCTCAAACCGACCAAAGCCGGTACGTACCGGTATCGGCCGAGATTTAAAACCTAACTAAACCCGACTAGTCCCCGACTAGCAACTTGGACTAATCCCCAGGTGGCATTCTACAAGTAATATTTTTTTTGGAAGGTGTCTCTGCAAGCAATTTTGTTTGGATTTTTTGTCTTGAGTCGCAACCAAGGTTTGAAATCTCAATTTCGGTGGAAATTTCGATCTTTTGAATATGGAAATATTTCGTGGAAATATATCGACAGTGTGAAAATATTGCAATTTTGTAGAAATGGTGAAAATATTGATTTTTTGATGGAATTTTTAGTGAAACTCTGGATAGTTATAAACCAACTATAAATACACTTTGGAACACTCAAATAATATTTGTACCTTATATAGGGGTGTAGAGCTTAACACAACATATATCCAATGTATTGAGTTTGTGAGTTTTGTGCAATCTTGTTTGATCCGGTTTTGATATATATTTTTCAAATATTTTCTAATCTTTTTTTTGAATAAAAATATTTTCAAAATAAATATTAGTTGATTGTTAAAATAATGTTTCAAATGATTTTGAAAGCGGACTTAAAACAATAAAGTTATACAAGTTTGAAATTGTGCAAAAATTATGCTGAAATGTGAAACACTGTTTTTTACTTTTTTTTACTAAGTCTGAAAAAAAAAAGATTTTATGTAGAAAAGTATTTATACATTCAAAATTTCCTGAGATGGACTATGGTTTTCTAGATGAACTTTGACTTCTACATCTTGTGGAATTTTTTGAGCTAAAAAGGAGTTAATTTAATCACTTTTCTCACCATGTGGATTTTATAAAAAACCCTAAAAACTGTTTTTTCCTACTAAAACTGAAAGTATACTTTTTTATTCCTTTGATTTTTGATTTTTTTTATATTTTTATTGAAATCAAATGGGGGGGGGGTATTTGCTTATTTACATATAATAACATTAAAGTAAATGGAGGATACTTAAATTTCGATTATTTCGCAAAAGTTTCTAAAATTTTGGCAAAATTTTGACAAAATCCCTATGTACGATACTGATATGACATCGCGATATTTCGTGGAGATGGAAATATTTCGTGGAAATATCACGAAATTTCGTGAAACAGCTCGATATTTTGATATTTCCAGTTCTGCTCGAGACTGCAGGAAGGATTTTGGATCGGGTTTTCATTTTTCAGATATATTTCGTGATATTTCGCGAAATATATCAATTTTTTGTATCTTGGTCGCAAGTATGGCTCTTCCCTATAATCATCTATTGAGGACCTGAGATAAAAACATAGACAAAAAATTATTGTTTATTTGTTGATCTCCATATAACCCTATAATAAAAATTGGGGTTGTTCACAGATTAAACATTAACAACCAAATATTGTGATGAATTCTTAGTTCTGAGTTTGCTGACATGGGTATGAAGCCAATACGATTGTGTTCTGTTACTTATGTATTTATACGCATGTGTGAAGTGTGAAGGCATTGTTATTGACCGATTAATATCATATACTTATTGACATTTATGCTAGTTCATATATCATATATGTTTAGAGAGGGGAGACGGGTTAGAATAAGTTTTGGCTGACTAGTCCCGAATTAGTCCCGACTAGTCCTAGTCGGCCCTTGGCCGACTACCAACTTTGACTGCAAAGTTGGTGCAGAATGGTTACGTGCTAGGCACAAGGTTTTAAATGTCAATTTCGATGTTGGTTTCGGTAAGTCAAAAAAAGAAAATTTATCGAATTTCGGTTAAATGTCAGTGGAAATTTTGTAATTTTTAAGGAAAGATTTTGGTGGAAATTCATCAGATTTTGGTCAAGTTTCGATCAATCCAAGTTCAAATGTTAGTAAATTATTGTCAATTATTAAAAAAAAATCAAAATTGAGGACAAATATAATTTCTCAATGATAAATATGAGTTTTATTTTACTAAAAAGATAATATTTCAATGAAATTGTCTAGAAAAAGACAGTTGGATTTTGGTTAAATGTCGGTCATTTCAGCCGACATATCGTTATCTCGGACAAAAATTTGGTACTATTAAAAATTCAGTCAATTTCTATGTCGGACCCTTAACCCACATCGATTGTGCCGGCCACCTGCTCCTCCCTGATCTGAGCCTATGTCGTCCCGAGACCGTGCCACCACCTCTCAAATCCCCTGCACTGTGTCGATCATGACGGCCATCTGACCTCGCACCAACCACCTCCTCTCAGGAACTGACGTCGGTCTCGGTCAGCCACGTTACCGCACCCGACGCTGACCCCGATCTACTCTGCCCGGCAATGCTCCATGTTGCCCGAACCCGCTTCGTGCCGCCCGGCCCCATGAAATCTCCAAATCTACGTTCGAGATCCAATCGCTTTCCTCGACACCGTGAGGCATCATGACTCTGGAGTAGAGAACCTGCACAATCCCGAGCAAATGGCACCATTGCACCGTGAGATCGACATCTGTGAATCTGGAGCGCTCGATCACAACTCCTGCATGATTAGGCATGATCCCGCACGCCGATTCCCAGAACCTTCAAAAATCCCGCGAGATATTCATATCAGATGCAACCACACGCTGCACTTAAGCAATTGATCCATATAAGGGGTGACAACTCAGAGCTTCCAAAGCCATCTTATTCAGTCAACCTATTATGTCCAAACTATTCAGCCATCCCTAGCTTCAGTCCACCTCAGCCCAACCTCTTTGAATCATGGCCTCTCCTTCGGATGTGCTCAACACGCCCGACCTTCGTTATCTCCTCTAATTACGCTCAGTACGCCGAACCTCCATTCTCTATTTGCCGACGATCTAGTCATGGAGAACCTTTGCACCACGATTGTCTCTCTTGCGATCCACTCTCGTGAAGTCTGCGCCAGCGGCAAGCGACGTGCGCTTTGGACTGCTCCGACGTCTCTGTACCTAATTCACGACCAACACTAGTCTAATCCTTTAAACGGGTTCAACGGATCGCTTCTGTCTTTGTGGTTTGTTCCATATGGCTCCCCCTTGGTTGTCAGCTCACTTGGCCTCCTGCATATTGTTGAAGGCCTCCTGCACCAGTCAGCCGCATATCTCCGATCGGGATTTGCTCGATCTTCTTCTTTGGTTGCCGCCAACCTTGTCGTCTTGATCTCTTGCGCGCTGTGTGCCCTCGCTAATCGCCCTCACTGCTCGAACCCTTCCCCTCACTATGTGGCTTCAATCGCCCCTGCGACCTGAGACTCTCTCATCGCCCCTTTGTGTGACCCTTTGCGTCCTCGCACGCCCCTCTGTATGACCTCGCGCCCCTCTCGCGTTCTACGCAACCTCACTGGCGTCCTCTCCTCCTCACGCTCGTCGCATCCCAACCGCCTCTTCTCTGGTGCACACCTTCCTGGCCAACTCTTCGCCATCGTCCTACGCCATGAACTCTGTTGGTCTGCCTGCGCTCTACCGGTCTGCCTGCGCTCTGCACTCTGTCCAGCTACATGCACCTTGCGCTCTGCGGGTTTGCCTGCGCCCTGCACTTTGTCGACCTGCATGTGTTTTGTGCTCTGCCGGTCCGCTTGTGCTCTACACCCTACTCTCTGCCGATCGAGATTCTTTTTCTCCCTCCGATTGAGCTTCTCTCCCTCCGGCATCTCTCCTTGGTCGTTGTCTTATCTTCTTTCTCCCTAGTAGCACGGGCAGTGTTGTCAAGGCGACGAGGTGCGCCTGAGGTGCAAGGGACCGCTAGAGCCTAAGGTGCAAGGCGCAAATAAGGTGCACGCCTTAGTGTGTAAGGCGCAAAAATATATAATTTGCTTTAAAAATTAATAATAATTGTCAAAAAAATTTTAAATTCTTAAAAAAATTATTTTTTATGGAAAAAAATATATAACCATTATTCAACTAAATCAATACAAGGCATACACTAACTCATAACTAGTGTGGCCATCAAATAAACAATTTATTATAGGCAACATGCCAACATCATATTCATAAAATGAAGGCATACATTACTCATAAGTGATAATTGATAAGTGAGAACTCATAACCAATGAGTAACAAAATCATCCATGAATCATGATAAGTGAACATTGTCTTAATTCTGAAACAGTTAAACCATTTAAATAGAGCAAGAAGTACAAGTACTAAAAAACAGAGGGCACGCTCGCAATAAAAAACAAAGGACATAAATCATAAAACCGCCCAATCACTCATCATCATCATCAAATAACCCTCCACATCATCTTAATTGGCATGGCCATGAGCATCTTCAAAAGACGCTTCTTTAACAGACTCCATCATCTTCAAACTCTCCCATGTCCTTATCCTCATCAAGCAACCTAAAGGTTGTAGAAGCTGAAGTCCTTCTAGAATAAGTGATATTGTGGTTTGTCCCCATTGATGATCTTGTTCTATCAGCAGCACTCGATTCACACCTCCAGAAGCTCCGAAAACATCACCCCAAATCAAAGTATCATTGGGAAACACCAACTCATCCTCATTTTCTTTATCCATATCTTGCATTTTTCCTACCAATCATTCATTGCTTTCTTCAATGTCATTCAATAATATGGGATCAATGACATTTTGATGGTCATAACGATCTTGGAGCTTCTGATTATACTTGACAAACACCAAATCGTTGAGACATTTTTGTTCCAACTAATTCCTCTTCTTGGAATGGGCCTATAAAATATTTTGAATAGTGTTAGCAATATTAATTTATTGTTACTATTAAAGGATGGGTTAAGTAGTAATACTTATATGCTCAAATACACTCCAGTTGCGTTCACATCTACTAGCGCTGCATGTTAAACTCAATATGCGAATTGCAAAGCGTCGCAAACTAGGAGTTTCTTGCCCATAGGAGCTCCACCATTTAGCTGAATATATTCATAAATTAATAACCATTAATCACTTTATCTAGTAAGTATTAAAAAAAAAGAAATTAAGAATCAATAACTACATTACCAGGTGATCGTTGTCCTCTATTTCTAATTGACACATCTCTCCCAAACATTCATTGGGAACCTTTGTAATATGACAACTCTTTCATAATCTTGTCTTGTTCACCTGCCTCAGGTACGAGTCTCTTAACACAATCAAGTAAACCTCTTGCCACCCCTGCATCGTCTTCAATGCTAGAATTAGTAAAGTAATACTCTGGATTCAACAAGTAACTAGCAGCATGTAGAGGTTGATGAAGCTGACAATCCCACCTTTTGTCAATTATTTCAAGCACTTCTCTGTATTTTTCCTCTTGGTTCAGAAAGGAATTCATGATTGTCTCTTTCGCCTTCTCCATTGCCTCATACATGTACCCCATTGTAGGTTTTTTCTCACCATCAACCACTATTAGTACATGAATCAATAGGTTTCCCAACTTCAATAAATATGTGACACCATTCCAAAAATTTGCTGTATTCACTGTAGTATAAGCATTATTTCCACTGTTCTCCTTTACCCATTTACTTTTCATTTAAGCTTCACTACTGAACGTTGGTTCAAACCCTTTTTACTTCTTTGTAGACTCTCCAAGGTAATAAATGATGTAGCGAACCTTGTCTTCGCGGGCCTAAGCAACTCATGTTGTGTGAAAGACCACATCAAATTCAAGACACCAGGGTGGTTATAAATGTAACCACTTAATGCGACTGCCCTCTTGATGACCCTATAAAATCTAGGGATGTTTCCAATGTCTTCTAGCATTGGTCACTGCAATGGGCAGCCCATGGTGTCCAAAACAAGTGTCTTCTTTTTGCCTCTAATAACTTTCCTGTTGGACATATCAAAAAAATACAATATTATCACAAAAGGTAATCAAACATAAAGAAAAAACAAAGATTATAAAAGATCTATTACTAAATAACTTACTAACCTGCACATAGGCTGATGCATTATCACTTATCACTTGTACCACGTTCTCTCTCCAACCATCTCCACCATCTCATCTAACAAGTGAAACAATCTATCACCGGTATTCGCATAAGCTGAAGCATCAATTGACTTAATAAACACTGTCCCAAGAGGAGAATTCACCAAAAAATTGATCAAAGTCCTCCCTCTTCTATCCGTCCAACCATCAGACATGATTGAGCACCCATGTGTCGCCCATTCTCCTTATGTTTTGCCAATAGATCATTTATTTTATCCACTTCTTTTTTCAAAAGTGGAACCCTCAATTCATGGGAAGATGGGGGTTTCATTTGCTCCCCAGCTTTTCCTATAGCTTTAATCATTTCTTTGAAGCTAGGGAGTTTAGCACTATTAAATACAATCCCAGCTTGATAAAACCACCTAGCAATAGCTCCACAAGCATCCTCCCTTTGTTCCTTCTTAATCTTTTCATCTATGGTAGTTTGCACCAATTTTTCCTTCTTTTGTGTTTGGGACCTTTGGGTTACAAATGCATCGATTGGACCCCGTTTTGAACCCAAAGTCAATCCCCTACCACCACTACTAAGTTCTTCTCCCATACCCATATCATCATCATGATCCAAATCTACATAATCAAAAGAATTACCTTGTGACCCTTTGTTGCATCTATATTGGTTTGGATGAATCTTCTCCTTCATTTATTGCTTGATCTCAATTCTCACATCTTCTGGACAGTGTTTGCATTTCAATGCATTGCGATAACCCCCCACCAAATGTTCTTTCAAACGCCTTATCCCTCCCTTGTATGTACTCTTACAAAAAAAAACACGTGACATCATTTGTGTTGGCTTCATTTTGTAATCTACCATACTTCCACCTCGGATCTTTTCTATTATTACGAGATTGTGATCCGGATGAAGATTCCATCCTTCAACTACCTGCAACCTGTTCATAGCAGGAAAAAAAGACTATTAATTAACATTCAGAAGCAACTTAAAAAGACTATCAAATAGTAAAAAACGAAGAAAATGAAATACATATATTTACTGATTTTTTGTAAAGCGCATCTTTAGTTCATCTTGTTTTCACCAATATCAGTGCATTGCAATGTAACATAAATTGAGATTGCATTTTACGCACATATATTACTCATACTGATTAGCTTGTTGCAGGATTGCGACCACCTGCACACGCAGAGAGAAAGAAAGCGGGAACCGGGGACTGCAAAGTGCAAACCATTCTCACAGAGTGAGAGGAGGGGGAGGAGCCGAGGAGGGAGGGGCCGCGGGCACTTGTACACGCAGAGAGAGTGTGAAAGGAGGGGGGGGGGGGGGGGGGGGGGGGTTGTTGGTCGCCCCCACAGTGAGAGAGGAGGGAGGGCCTGCCGCTCGGAGGGGCCGTAGCCCGCAGGCACCTCTGCACACGCAGAGCGAGCAGGGGGGTGGGGGGTGGCGCTGGTTGTACTTACAGTGGGAGAGGAGGGGGAAGAGGAGGGAGGGTCCGAAGGTGACGCGAGCACTTTCACCACGCAGAGAGCGCGAGGTCAAAGGGCCACAAGTGGTCGTCACAGATAGAGAGAGGGAGAGGAGGGAGGGGCCGCGGGCACTACCACGTAGAGAGTGAGGGGGAGGGAGGCTGCAGGTGGTCCTCACAGAGAGATTGAGAGAGGCGGAGGACGGAACTTCAGGATCTTATCCAATAAAGTTTCCTCCCCCGAGGTGGTTTGGAATAGTTTTATTATTTTAGCTAAGAGCTGGACAACAGGATTCTCCCCTAAACTATCCGGAGCGATTAGCCCTCTCCTTTGTAATCTGTAACTCTCTTCTATTTTAATAATATAGCTTGGGGTATAGCTTAACCCCATCCTCTCCCATCTCAGAGAGGAATTGCTCAAAAAAAAAAAATTCCAAGAGACATACCTACTTCGTTCTTTGTGGTACTATTTTCGATGCCCGCCTTACATTCCATTTAGTTGTAAACTCTTACCTTCTCGTCGCTTTAACTAGTCACCATTGCAATGTGCGGCTTCTAATAGATCCACTATCTCTATCCATCTCCTGCCTATTTCTAACCACAATCAGGTTTTGTTGTAGTGCATCGCTTAGTGAGGATGTCATAACCAACCCTTGCCCATTCTCATCACAAGTGGGTTAGGTTGTATTGTCTCTTACGAGGACGCCCCATCAAACCTTCACTCATTTCTCACCATGATTAGGTTGGGTGGTGACATGTCACAATGGATGAACTTGGGGTTTCAACAAAGATAAAACTAGGATTGATTTGATAGTTTGAGCTGTTTTTTTATGACTAGTCATCAACCTCCCAACTTTTTTCATTTGGGCGTGGGACCGACATTAATAACAGTTTAGCACTATTTTATGTAACAAAACATGAAGTACAAAGCACTGCAACCACTTGAACGGCAGCACGAGTTCGCTTTAGCAGTGGGGTACCTACAGAGTAACTTATTTGTTCAAAAGAAAACAATTGACAGATTGTCAAGTCCTAAACCACTTGACAGTTTTCATCTGAGCGCCCTTCACATGTGGATACAAATATATTATAGAATTTAATTCCTCAACTATTTTTTAAAAATCATGTTTATTTAAGAGTACTCAAAACTCTAGATATTGCTGAGCTGATCCTTTTATCAGCACGTATATAGAATCTACTTTAGGTTCCTCTCAGCTTTCTTTTATTAACTGAGAGTTGAATGAATTTAGACATAACTCTCGACCTTGCAAAATAATCAGGAATATCAAAAATGACACCGAGCAGGAAAGAAAGAAAACAGCATATTTGCTCACTTGCAATGCATATAGATTGTTTCAGAAGTCTCCATAGATTCAATTCTGACCTTCACAGGTGGACCAGCGGCTCCTACATATGTTAATGAACTCACATATGCGAATGATGTTGGGTGAGCTACTGGTGAAGGTATCTGTAGCTGCTCAATATCAATTACTGTTGTCACCGGGGATAGAAGACACTGGCTTCGGAAGCAAACATGGTCTCTGGCTTTAGCTGCACAAACAAGAACCCAACATAAATAACAGTTTCTAGCACATGTTCCTAAACAAAGTCATAAATTAAAAAAAAAAATTCACTTCAAGGCAAACCACAAAAAAGATAATCAACAATGTCACTTGCAAGTGGTATGAACTTATGGAATACAGACTGTTAGATACCCTCACACCTCAAAACCCAGGTTGTAAAAGGAGGTCCACAGAGGGCATAATAAGCGGGTGTTAGGTGCTCCCTTTACCGATGAGGGATTAACCAGTGGACTTTCTCAACACCCCCTCTCAATCGTAGCATACAGAGCAAGGCACAATCGGAAGGGTTGCATCCGGAGGGAAACGGTGAACTCAGCTCTAATACCATGTGTTAGGAGATGACGGCTAGGGTTTGAACATAATGGAATGGTTCTCATTGAGGGACTAAAGCCCAATATACAAGTACATGTATACACATAGAATCCGACCCGATTCTACATAGAACCCGACCCGGTATATACATTAACACTCCCCCTCAAACTCACGGTGGATCATGTACCGAGAGTTAGCTTATAAAATGACGAAATCTAGCAATCGTCAAGGGCTTGGTGAGAAAATCAGCAATCTACTCTGTCGAGGGAATGAACGGCAGGGAGATGATGTTGGCAAGAAACTCCTGCCAAACATAATGACAGTCGACCTCGATGTGTTTGGTCCGCTCATGAAAAACCAGATTGCTAGCAATTTGAATGGCACTCCGGTTGTCACAGAATAGAGGTGTAGCCCCAGAAATCCTGACTCCCAAGTCAAGTAGAAGACGTCGAAGCCAGACAATCTCGGCAGTGGTGGAAGCCATAGCACGGTATTCGGATTCGGTACTGGAGCGTGCAACAGACTCCTGTTTCTTGCTGCGCTAAGAAATGAGGGAATCACCAAGGAACACGCAGTAGCCGGTGGTGGATCGACGAGTAGCGATATCTCCAGCCCAATCTGCATCGAAGTAAGCACGCAGAACCAGTGGAGATGTGGAGGGAAACAACAGCGATCGAGTGATAGTGCCACGGAGATACCGAATAATCCGAAGGACTGCTGCATAGTGAACCGAGCGAGGAGACTGAACGAACTGACTGACAATACCAACGGCATGGGCAATGTCAGGCCTCGTCATGGTGAGATAAACGAGCATCCCAACCAACCGCTGATAACGAGAGATATCCTGGAGAGGCTCACCATTGGTAGAGAGGAGCTTCAAGTTGAGCTCCATAGGAGTGTCAGCAGTATGAGAATCAGTAAGAGCAGCCTCAGCAAAAATATCAGAGATGTACTTCTGCTGGGAGATTAACAATCCTCGAGCTGACCGGGCAATTTCAAGGCCAAGAAAGTACCGGAGAGGGCCTAGATCATTCATCTCAAACTGGCTCTGAAGGTGACGCTGAAGGGAAGCTATGGTAGCACTGTCATCCCCGGTGATGATCATATCATCCACATACAGAAGTAGGACAGCAATACCCTGACTGGAGGAGCGGGTGAACAGAGCGTAGTCAGAGTATCTTTCGACAAACCCAGCTGCCAGAATTGCACGGCAGAAACGCTCAAACCATGCCCGAGGTGCTTGTTTGAGCCCGTAGATAGCACGGCGTAAACAATAAACGTGTCCTGGAGGAACTGAAATGCCCGGAGGAGGAGCCATATATACTTCCTCGGAGAGGTCACCGTGAAGGAACGCATTGGTGACATCTATCTGATAGAGAGGCCACCCTCGAACAGCTGCCACAGCTAAGAGGATGCGCACAGTAGTCATCCGAGCAACTAGAGCAAACGTCTCCTCATAATCAATCTCATACTCCTAGGAGAAGCCACGAGCAACAAGGCGGGCCTTGTGTCGCTCAATGGATCCGTCAGGACGAGTCTTGACCTTGAAGATCCACTTGCAGCTAACAGGCACCACGCCTGAGGGACAAGGCACCAAATCCCATGTCTAGATCCACTGAAAAGCCTCAAGCTCTACTGACATGGCCTGCCGCCACTCTGGGTGTAAAGCTGCCTCACGGTACGACTGGGGCTCCCGGTGGGTGTGAAGTGCGGTAAGAAAAGCCTGATAAGCTGGAGAATAAGAGGCAATGGCAGAGTAGCCAGACCTGTCCGAAGAGTAGTCATATATGTCAGGAGGGTGATATTCGCGCGCCGGGTAGTGCCGAACAGGAGCAGGATCCACGACCGGTGAGAAGGGAGCAACAGCATCAGGCGAGGGAGTACCAGTGTGAACCGACTCTGGAGGAGGAGCTGCAGACCGACGAACATAGACACGAGTAATAGGTGGTGGTGGTGGAGGTGACGAGGGAGAGGGAGGTGGCGGGGGAGGTGGTGGAGACGAGGTAGGTGGAGGTGGAGGTGGAGGTGGAGGTGGTAGAGGAGGCTCAACCGAGAAGGTAGGCGTAGGAGCAGGATACGGAGGTAGGAAGGGGATGTTGAGAGGGAGTGACGACGTAGAAGATGACGTAAGTGGTGAGGGAAGATCCCGGGACTTAGTGGAAAAGTACGGGACATCCTCTACAAAGGAGACGTGGCGAGAGACACGGATCTGGCAAGCCAAGGGATCGTAGCACCGATAGCCCTTGTGCTCTCGACTGAGTCCTAAGTGAACACACCTAACAGACCTAGCAGAGAGTTTGGTGCGCTCATGGGGAGGGAGGAGAACGAAACACGTGCACCCTAAGGTACGAAGAAGAGAGTAGTCAGGAGATGTGGAGTAAAGCCGCTCGTACGGGGAAACACCAGAGAGGGATGAGGACGAAGTGATGATGAGGTGAACAGCGATCAGGACAGCTTCAGCCCAGTAGGAATGTGGAACAGAAGTAGACAGAAGTAGAGCTCGTGCTGTCTCGAGGACATGGCGATGTTTGCGCTCGGCGACTCCGTTTTGTTCATGGGTGTGGGGACATGACTGTTGGTGAAGAGTGCCGTGAGTCTGAAGGATCTCACGCATCTCAGAGGAGAGATACTCCTGAGCACAATCAGACCAAAAAATCTTAATGCGCCGACCAAACTGGGTGTGAAGCATAGTAGTGAAGGTCCTGTAAATATGAGGAATCTCGGAGCGGCGACGCATGAGATAGACCCAGGTGCAGCGGGAGTAATCATCTATGAAGCTCACATAATACAAAAAACCAATAAAAGAGGCAACTGAAGCAGGACCCCACACGTCAGAGTGCACGAGATCAAAAGGGGCGCTGGAACGGGAAACACTAGTAGAAAAAGAAAGAGCAAGGTGCTTTGCTAATCGACACCCAGTGCAGACAGAGAGAGGGGAAAAGGACACCCGACCCAAAGTGCCAGAGCGAAAAACGCTTTGGAGTCGATCACTAAATATGTGACCTAACCTTCTGTGCGACAAATCGGCATCAGAGGTAACAGACAGAGCCGACGAAGTGGAAGTGAGAACCTGAAGGTGATCCAACTGATATAGTCCCCCTACTCGACGACCCAGCCCAACTCTCTGACCTATCCGCGGATCCTGCACATAACAAGAAGAAGAAGTAAATGTAACGATCAGGCCCGAGTCACAAAGAGAACTAATAGATATTAAGTTCATGTTTAAGCGGGGAGCAAGGTGAACACGAGGTAAGGTAAAGCGACCAGTGGGATATGAGGCAGGGGTGATGGATCCACACTGCAAAATGGGTAGACGAGTCCCGTCAGCAGTGTGGATCCCCATGTGGGTAGGAGCAGGGCTACAGTCCGTGAGGGCAGAAAGATCGGAGGTAAGGTGGCAGGAGGCACCCGAGTCGAAGATCCATAGAGCAGTAGTACCTGGAGTGGCAGAGAGACTGTGAGCTGTCAAAGAGCTGGTGGAGGCGAGGTATCGAAACAGTAACTCCTCAAAACGCTGGAGGCAGTTGGAGTAAGACCGAGACTGAGCAGAAGTACCCGGAGTGGCAGAGAGACTGTGATCTGTCGAAGAGCTGGTGGAGGCGAGGTATCGTAACAGTAACTCCTTAAAGCGCTGGAGGCGGTGGAAACATGACAGGAGACACGAATTCGGCAAGCTAAGGGATCATAGCACCGATACCCTTTGTGCTCCCGACTGAGACCCAAGTGAACACATTTGACAGACCTGGCGAAAAGTTTGTTATGTTCATGGGAAGGTAGAAGTACAAAACACGTACACCCAAACAAGCAAAGAGAATAATCTAGTGGACAGGCGTAGAGACACTCGTACGGAGTGGCACCAGAAAGACAGAGGACGGAGTGCTATTGATGAGGTGAAAAGCCGTTATAACTGCTTCAATCCAGTAGGAGTGAGAAACAGAGACAGAAAAGCGAAGCTCGTGCTGTCTCGAGGACATGACGATGCTTGCGTTCGGCATTTCCGTTCTGCTTATGGGTGTGGGGACAAGACTGCTAGTGAAGAATACCATGAGATTGAAAAACCTCATGCATCTCTGAGGAGAGATACTCCTTGACACAATCAGACCGAAAGGTCTTGATGTGCCGACCAAATTGAGTATGAATCATAGTGGTGAATATCCTATAAATATGGGGAATCTCAAATCGGTGACGCATAAGATAAACCCAAGTACACCGAGAGTAGTCATCCATAAAACAGACATAATACAAAAAACCAGAATTAGAGACAACAGGCGCACAACCTCAAATGTTAGAATGCACTAAATCAAAGAGGGCGACAAATCAGAAAGTACTAGCAAAAAATGGAAGAGCTAGATGCTTTGTCAATCGACAACCCGTACAGACAGAGAGGGGAGTGAACATATGATCCAAAGTGCCCGAACGGAAAACGGTTTTGAGTCAATCACTAGATAAATGACCTAACATTTTGTGCCATAAGTCGACATCAGTGGTAACAGACATGGCAAATGCAACAGGAATAGGAGAAACAAAGAGATGGTCCAGCTGGTACAGTCCTCTTACTTTACGGCCCAACCCAATCCTTTGGCCCGTCCGCAAATCCTGCACAATACAAGCAGAAGAGGTAAAGGTGACAGTCAGTCCAGAGTCGCAAAGAGAACTGATAGAAATCATATTAATGTAAAGAAGAGGTGCATGATGGATAAGCGGTAATGCTAGTCGATCAGTAGGATCTGAGGTAGGAGTAATGGATCTATACTGTGGAATAGGGACGAGAATCTAATTCGCAATGCGGATCTCCAGGTGGGTAAGAGTAGGACAACAGTTGATGAGCACAATAGAGTCATAGGTGAGGTGACAGGAGGCACCCGAATCGAAGATCCATGGGACAGCAGTACCAGAGGTGGCAGACAAGCCATAAGCAGGCGAGGATCTAGTAGAGAAGAGGTGGTGAAGAAGTAGCTCCTCAAATCGCTGAAGACGATCTGGCTCAGGCAGAGACAGTGCAATGGTAGCGACGAGAGAAGCCGAAGTCGCTGCAGGCTGCAGCAGCAGCAGCAGTACCATCGAACTGACGGTAGGACTGACTATGACAATGGTTTCGTCCACCTCGACCACCACGTTAGTCGTCGTCCGGTCCCCAACGGGGGTTGTGAGGACGTGTGGGACATTTACGCTTCATATGACCGGGCTCCTTACAATAATGACAGAAGATAGGCCCGTCAGGAAAGCTAACGGCCAGGGCGCTATCGAGTCCAGGAACGGATGGAGGAGGACGAGGACCCTGAGTCTGGAGGCGAGTCTCCTCATCGACCAAGGCTAGTAAGGCATCCTCTAGCTAAGGGAAAGGCTCATGGTAAAGGAACTGAGCAGCAATGAGAGTGGACGTCGGCCTAAGCGCAGCCAGAAACTAGTGATGTCCCTCGTGGTCTCGTCAAGGTAGCACTGGAAGTCCCAGGAGCGCGATCAAGCACACCGCTCGGGGATCAGAGAGTTCATCTCATGCCAGTAGGCACTCATCAAACTAAAGAAGCCATGAATCATGCTCTCCCCCTGATGAGCAGACTGGGAATCACAAATAAGCTGATGTCGTCGTGCACTACCGCGCGGAAGAAACTGGTCTCGGAGATACTCCCACATCGCGCGTGTCGTGGGAAGGCGACCGATGGGTGCAAGGAGTAGGCGAGCAATAGAATCCAGGAGATAAACCCGGATAGCCTGGTAGTGACGACGCCATATAAGGGCGGCAGTAGCAGCAGTAGCAATAGTCAACGCAGAACTGGCAACGCCGCTACTGGTGATGAAGGAGCCAGAGGAGTCAGTCAAATGTAGGTCCGCACTGATATGTGACCCCAGAGGTCGCGACTAGAAAGGGCCGCCTCGACAGTGAGCGACCAGCCAACCGCTGGTTGAGGCCAACTAAAAGGGGACCGCCATGGAGAAGAATTAACTAACAATATCGAAGGAGAGGTGGTGGGGGTTCGGAATCGAGGTGGGGCCGGAGGGTGTCGAGATTGAAGGGGAGTGGAAGGAGGATCAAGATCGGAGTATGTGTGTGTGGGGGGGGGGGGGGGGGGGGGGAGGGATCGAGATCGAGATCGGAGCAGGGAGGGGGGGTTCGGGATCGAGATCAGAGGGGGGGGGGGGTTGGGGTCAGGATTAGGGTCCGGAAGGGGGGTTCGGGATTGGGGGAGGTCGGAGGCGGGATCGGGATGTGGCCGGCGAGGCTCGAAAGGGAGTGACGAGGGGGCCGAAGGAGAGCGAGGTTCGAGTTGGGGGGGTCGGGATAGGTATAAGGCCGGCGGGGTCAGGATCGGGGGAGACCGGAGGGAGGATCGGGGTGAGGCCGGGCGGAAGTTGGGATCGAGGGAAGCCATAGGAGGGGATCGGGATGGAGTCGGGATCGGGCGGGGTTCGGGGATCGGGGGAGGCCGGAGAGGGGATCGGGATGGAAGTGAGGCTGCCAAAGGTAGTCGGAGCTGAAGGAGGTGCCGGAGTCGGAGCAACCGTCGTCGCCTTCGTTGTGAGAGAAACCCTAGAGCGTTGATACCATGTTAGGAGATGACGGCTAGGGTTTGGAGAGAATGGAATGATCTTCATTAAGGTACTAAGCCCAATATATATATATACATATATATATATATATATATACAACATAGAACCCGACCCAACTGTACATAGAACCCGACCCATCTATACACTAACATTAACAAGTATAATTAAGTACGACAGTTAGGAGACAAGTATTTAAGGCGCATCTTGTCATACATTTTGGCCCATGTTGTGACCTGCTGCTTTCCTTTCCTGAGTCGACTCACTTGCAACTCTCACCACAATACCAAAGTGGTTCTTTTCAGTTTTGTTGCCATGAGTTTGACTTTTCTATCATGAAGGTAATCCTTCCATTCAAAAAAGTGTTCGACATTTCTATCAGTATATAGGTAAGTGTTAGTATCATGGCTTCCCCTGAAGTCATCTATGTCAACTCGAACCCCATAGCCCTGAGGTTGAGATCTCTCAAGGGCTCGCACGAGTCGCTTTTCCCTGCCATGTTGCTCACACGCATGTCTTTCCCTATGATTTCTAGGGCAACCGAACTGGACATGTTCTTGTTCGAAGTCAATATCAGATTCACCCAACTCAGTTCCAGATTCAGGGGAAGAATCAAAATTTTCATTTCGATTTTGATTTGGATTCTGGTATTGGTTCTGGTTTTGGTTTTGGTTTTGGTTTTGAATTTCAATCCTGGGAACTATGCTATCAAAATCGGGACTAGTCGGCAACTAGTCCCCAGGTGGCATTTTGCCGATCGATTAATTCTGATTCTATCATTGCTGGGTGGAATCCCGACTAGACCCGACTAGTCCCCGACTAGCGACTCCGACTAGTCCCCAGGCAGCATTCTGCAAGCAATTTTTTTTTTTTGAAAGTAGTCTTTGAAAGCAATTTTGTTTGGATTTTTTTACATTGGCTCAAAGTCTTGAGTCGCAAGACTCACAACTATGGCTCTTCCCTGTAATCATTTGTTGAGCACCTGAGAATCTCAGATAAAAACATAGACAAATAATTATTGTTTATTTGTTGATATCCATATAACCATATAATCAAAATTGGGGTTGTTCACAGATTAAACATCATCAAACAAATATTGTGATGAATTCTTAATTCTGAAGCTTCTGACATGGGCATGAAGCCAATACAAATGTGTTCTATTACTTATATATTTATACCCATGCTATGAAGTGTAAAGGTATGTATTGTTCTTGACCGACTAATATCATATACTTATTGACATTTATGCTAGTTCATATATCATTTATGTTTAGGGACGGGGGAGGGGTTAGAATAAGTTTTGGCCGACTAGTCCCGAATTAATCCCGACTAGTCCTAGTCGGCCCTTGGCCAACTAGGGCCGACTACCGACTTTGACTGCATAGCCTGGGAATCTCAGCATTTTGATTGGCTTCTACTGCAGCTTGGTTTCCCTCTGTCTATTGGTTTAGAGGGTTGATGCCACTTTCCTGTAAAAGCATTCCTAGTCGATCCGTGATCTCTTGCAGCATCGTTGAGTGTTAATTCAATATCTCTTGCGTTGCCATTTGCCAAGCTCCACGAGGTAGTTGCGCCTATTGCATAGCGTAAGGGCAACCACCTCGGTCACGAGCTTCTCGGTGCAGATGAGCACGATCAGCCATTGAACCTCACTTGGTGGTGTATTTCGATTCTCCAAGGTGTAGGGTCCTATAGGATAGCTCTAAGGTGTGAACTATGATGCCTATTTGATGGATGATCAATGTATCGAATTATGTATGCACTTGTGATGATGAAGGACAGCAATATGTTGATGAGAAATAAAATTCTGCACTCTTCTAATGGCTCCAACAATGAGGACAACAAGCAAATATGTTTAACACGTTGCAATCCTAATGCTAGATGTAGTTTTAGGCACACAAGGTTATGAAATATGCAAAATCAGTAAAGAGAAAGATGATGGTTTACTGATTTGCAGCACTCAAAAAAGATTCGAATAGTTTCTTTCGAGCTTTGATACCAACTTGAAGCAGGCACAACCTAAATAGGTCACTGCTTACACTAATCTAACACCCTTGTAATCAACTAACTAGAGACGATTATCAATATAGCGTGTAAAATACCAACTAGTAGTCAAACTAATAATTGTTTATCACAGAACTATAAAAGATATGCAATAGAAAGCCTAGGCAGTTAAAATCTAACAACGCAATTGATGCAGCATGATCAGCACCATCAAATCATCGCCGCATCTTCAGTTCGATGCCAGAGACTCTTAGTTTAGTCGTTTTTTATTTTATGCATGGTCAACATTTGTCACATCGGGACTTTTAATCGTATACTCCAATTTTTGGCCTATTTTCTGCATTTTATATTAGTAGTGTTCTTGCCCAATTCGTGGGGGATGTCATGATCTCATCCGAGTGCTTTTCAGATTGAATCCGGGCCTTACCGACGGACGAGATTAAGTCTCGAAACCGACGGTTAGATGACAAATAACTTAAAATTTTGATGACGTGGCATATTGGGCTTCAATTAAGGTTATTTGGGCTTATCTTAAGACAAATAGGGCTTCACAAAGGAGATGTCGCCCCCCCTCTCTCTTTCCGCGATCCATCCATGCAAACCCCCCCTCTATCCCCTTGTCTGCACGGAACCCGAGCCACCCACCTCCCCTTGCCGTCCCCTCTCTTCTCCCCCTTATTTCTCTCTTTTCCCTTACTTTCTTGGTCAATCACATCCCCACCACTCCCCTTTATTTCCCTTTGATCTCCACCATCCAATAGGAAAACCTAACTCTACAAAAAGAGCAAAGGAAGAAGAAAAATCAGATCTTTGCCATTGCTGAAACTGTGCCTCCGTGTGAGAGCTTCCGGGAGAGACGTGTGTCCCCGACCCCCGCCGCTTCCTCGACTTCGCCTCAAGACAATCCGCGACTTTGCCTCGCGTAGGTTTGGTTTGTTTTCTGAAGGATACGGCTTCGCTTGACGTACGGCCTTGCTCCGTGAGCGGGATCATCAACGCATCCTCGCATCGACCCACGGCAGAAACCCCAGGCATTATCTATCCTTTTATTTTATTTTTCCTCCACTTCCACCTATTTTCATCGCCTCCGCTCCGCAATGCAGCTGTATCCATCTCCGTTTCATCGCTACTTGATGCCCAATATATGCCTAATTATCATAATTGTCATCTTTAGTCTATCGGTAACCCTAGCAATCATCCATAGCCTTCTATTCTATTAAAATCCGATGCATACTACCCTTTAAAATTTGATATCTATTGCTGCGATTAATACTATTATATGCTGAATTTTGTTTTCGTGATAATAATTGCATCTTAACTTGTTAGATCTTAATCCATGCTTTATGTTGAATGCATAGAACTCTAAAACTACGTGAAATAACATATGTTTGCTATCTTTTGAGTTATACAGTGCCATATTGATAACTAAACCCTTGTTTGTTGACCAAAGGGAAACCCTTAAAGGCTTAAGATTGTAGTGCGCCTTATCGGAGCCTACATCAACAATTCAATTTTAAGCATCCAGAACTGAAATTCAGCACATAAAGAGAAGAAGGCAACAATCAGATTTAACTAAAAAACATGCAAAAACAGGACAACATGGGTACCAATCGATTACGAAACCGACGGGCAAATTTCTGGGCAACTCCGAGGTATCAAGTATGCTATAAAAAGCTTAGGACAACGGTAAAGACAGGGAAATAAAGGTTATTGGTGGGTGCGTGATGTGGTGCGGTAACGGCTTACGTGGATACGTTAATATTCCTATTTCCTAAAGGATTTCTAAAGGTGAGGGTGCGGATGCAATTGAGTTGTGGAAAAGGAATGCATGGTGCGAGGATCTCATGCTGGTAATAGGAAGGTGAATGAAGATCGAAAATGACAAATAAACAATGATAGATGATGAAAGATAGAATACTATTTGGGGTTTCTGCCATGGGATACCAGGATGTGCCTTGATCCCTCCACGGAGCAAGGCCGAGCGTCGAAACACACCGGATCCTTTGGAAAAGCAAAGTCAAGTCTTCTCAATGCGAAGTCGAGCAATAAAGGCGAGGATCGGAGGCACGAGCCGTTTTTGGTAGTGAGTTTTCTCAAAACAATTCAGGTCTGAAAATAAGAGGAAAAGTCATCTTTTATAACTTTAGGGTTTGCAAATGGACGATCCGGATCAAGAGAATTGATGGATGAAAGGTGGGGATGGAAGGGGATAAATATGAAAGACTGGAGGAAATAAGAAGGAAAGAGAGGGAGAGGATAGGACCACATGCAAGAGAGAGAGGGGACCACATGATGACGTGAAGGAGAGGGAGATAGGGACCGTACGATGTAGAAACTGAGAAAGGGGGAGGGATTCACCTATGGCTATGAGAGGGGGAGACTTTTTGACGGATTTCTTAGGGTTCGGGTACCCCTTTGCTGTCACGTCATTAAATGATGTGTCATAAGGTAATATGGGTGTAAATGGCATGTCAAGTCATCAAAGAGGGTGTCAGAGAGATATGTTGATGCCCGAGAGTGCCGTCTCGTTGGCCCCTGTTGCTATCTTGCATGCAGATTTTAGTAAGTTTCAGAAAATAAAGACTCTTTAAGGCCCAGATTTCTACTTAAAAGCCTCAAAGTGATCGTGAACAATCCCCCACAACATAGGATCAAACTAAGTGCATAAAATAAAATAAAAGATGCCTAAAACATCAGAATGGGCCTCAAAACAACTGTATCGCATCAATTAATAAACTAAAAACCAACTAGCAAGTCTCTAATACATAGAACAGATAAAAAGAATGGAAAGTGTAGCCCAAGTGATGCAGATCAGGATGCATCACGCCTACAACTAGGGCTAAGAAAATCCCTTGCCATCAATTGAAAAACTAATTGTGCAGCATATTGGTATGAAGAAGGGCTCTAACTGAGTTCCTTGGTTCCTCCCCATAACTTTTTCATCTTATGGCAATTAAATGAACAGAGGCCATTATGTGCTCAAGAAAAAAGAGGTGCTCATATTTTATATCCTCTGTCTCATCAGTCAGGAAGATTGTATAGAAGCAATCAAGTAGGGACGACCATAATAGAACAAATGTTGACATATTTCCTATGAAACGACTGAAATATTTCTTTCTTTTTTTAGGATCCGGCATAGAAATTGTCTGAAATATTCACATCTTCTAGAGACGAGCACCTAATAACAATCAATTGAAAATTACTTACTGCAGCCAAGTCGGAATGGATGTGTGACATCAATTTCGTTGTACCCACATCTTCTACTTATAGCTATTTTAGCAGAAGCTAACCAGACTGGCTTATCATGCTAAGCTTGTGAAGCTTCAGACGAAAGACAGAATATGGGGATCATGGATTACTTCTCTAAACCGTGATTCCAGGAGGAATGAGGCACCAGCTAAAGAGAATTTTTTTTTTGGGAAAAGTGCTAAAGAAATAATATATGCTTAATAAGGCGTGCCCGCGCGGGTGTGTCCGCGGGAAAGGGAGGAGAGAGAGAGGGACGCGGGCACGCTTCCCAAGGCATGCCCGCGCGGGTGTGTCCGCGGGAAAAGGGAGGCCGGCCGGGTGACAGGGGGGGTTCGGTTGGGGTTTTGGCTCCTTCTGAATCTCATCCATTGAGATTTGAGTTGACCTAAGATCCTACGGCCTAAAACCTAACATAGAAATGAGTCAGTTCGGCATCTGTGGCTCGAACCGGATGCGAACATGGCTCGCACCTACCCAAACCAGAAAATAAAACAGAAATAACTAAAGATCCGTTAGTCGGATCGAAATAAAATAAAAACCAAAGTTGTAGATCTTCGAATGAGCTTTCCACTGATACAGACGGATTGACGATCGGCTTCCTGGATCTCCGGAGAGGATGAAAATACGCCTTCAACTGTAGAAATCTGCACGTAGTAGGGCACGTCTGCATCAAATATGTTGATGAGAAATAAAATTCTGCACTCTTCTAATGGCTCTAACAATGAGGACAACAAGCAAATATGTTTAACACGTTGTAATCTTAATGCTAGATGTAGTTTCAGGCACACAAGGTTATGAAATATGCAAAATCAGTAAAGAGAAAGATGATGGTTTACTTATACTCAAAAAAGATTCGAACAGTTTCTTTCGAGCTTTAATACCAACTTGAAGCAGGCACAACCTAAATAGGTCGCTGCTTACACTAATCTAACACCCTTGTAATCAACTAACTAGAGACGATTATCAATATAGCGTGTAAAATACCAACTAGTAGTCAAACTAATAATTGTTTATCACAGAACTATAAAAGATATGCAATAGAAAGCTTAGGCAGTTAAAATCTAACAACGCAATTGATGCAGCATGATCAGCACCATCAGATCATCGCCGCATCTTCAGTTCGATGCCAGAGACTCTTATTTTAGTCGTTTTTTATTTTATGCATGGAGAACATTTGTCACATCGGGACTTTTAATCGTTTACTCCAATTTTTGGCCTATTATCTATGTTTTTGGCCTATTTTCTGCATTTTATATTAGTAGTGTTCTTGCCCAATTCGTGGGGGATGTCCATGATCTCATCCGAGTGCTTTTCAGATTGAATCCGGGTCTTTCGTGTGAGTTTTCTGAATTATATTAATAAAATCGGGGGGGGGGGGGTGTTTGTGGGGTACCGACGGACGAGATTAAGTCTCAAAATCGACGGTTAGATGACAAATAACTTAAAATTTTGATGACGTGGCATATTGGGCTTCAATTAGGGTTATTTGGGCTTATCTTAAGCCAAATAGGGCTTCACAAAGGAGATGTGCCCCCCCTCTCTCTTTCCGCGATCCATCCATGCGAACCCCCCCTCTATCCCCTTGTCCGCACGGAACCCGAGCCATCCACCTCCCCTTGCCGTCCCCTCTCTTCTCCCCCTTATTTCTCTCTTTTCCCTTACTTTCATGGTCAATCACATCCCCACCACTCCCCTTTATTTCCCTTTGATCTCCACCATCCAATAGGAAAACCTAACTCTACAAAAAGAGCAAAGGAAGAAGAAAAATCAGATCTTTGCCATTGCTGAAACTGTGCCTCCGTGTGAGAGCTTCCGGGAGAGACGTGTGTCCCCGACCCCCGCCGCTTCCTCGACTTCGCCTTAAGACAATCTGCGACTTTGCCTCGCGTAGGTTTGGTTTGTTTTCTGAAGGATACGGCTTCGCTTGACGTACGGCCTTACTCCGTGAGCGGGATCATCAACGCATCCTTGCATCGACACACGGCAGAAACCCCAGGCATTATCTATCCTTTTATTTTATTTTTCCTCCACTTCCACCTATTTTCATCGCCTCCGCTCCGTAACGCAGCCGTATCCATCTCCGTTTCATCGCTACTTGATGCCCAATATATGCCAAATTATCATAATTGTCATCTTTAGTCTATCGGTAACCCTAGCAAGCATCCATAGCCTTCTATTCTATTAAAATCCGATGCATACTACCCATTAAAATTTGATATCTATTGCTGCGATTAATACTATTATATGCTGAATTTTGTTTTCGTGATAATAATTGCATCTTAACTTGTTAGATCTTAATCCATGCTTTATGTTGAATGCATAGAACTCTAAAACTACGTGGAATAACATATGTTTGCTATCTTTTGAGTTATACAGCGCCATATTGATAACTAAACCCTTGTTTGTTGACCAAAGGGAAACCCTTAAAGGCTTAAGATTGTAGTGCGCCTTATCGGAGCCTACATCAACAATTCAATTTTAAGCATCCAGAACTGAAATTCAGCACATAAAGAGAAGAAGGCAACAATCAGATTTAACTAAAAAACATGCAAAAACAGGACAACATGGGTACCAAATTACCAATCGATTACGAAACCGACGGGCAAATTTCTGGGCAACACCGAGGTATCAAGTATGCTATAAAAAGCTTAGGACAACGGTAAAGACAGGGAAATAAAGGTTATTGGTGGGTGCGTGATGTGGTGCGGTAACGGCTTACGTGGATACGTTAATATTCCTAAAGGATTTCTAAAGGTGAGGGTGCGGATGCAACTGAGTTGTGGAAAAGGAATGCATGGTGCGAGGATCTCATGCTGGTAATAGGAAGGTGAATGAAGATCGAAAATGACAAATAAACAATGATAGATGATGAAAGATAGAATACTATTTGGGGTTTCTGCCATGGGATACCAGGATGTGCCTTGATCCCTCCACGGAGCAAGGCCGAGCGTCGAAACACACCGGATCCTTTGGAAAAGCAAAGTCAAATCTTCTCAATGCGAAGTCGAGCAATAAAGGCGAGGATCGGAGGCACGAGCTGTTTTTGGTAGTGTGTTTTCTCAAAACAATTCAGGTCTGAAAATAAGAGGAAAAGTCATCTTTTATAACTTTAGGGTTTGCAAATGGACGATCCGGATCAAGAGAATTGATGGATGAAAGGTGGGGATGGAAGGGGATAAATATGAAAGACAGGAGGAAATAAGAAGGAAAGAGAGGGAGAGGATAGGACCACATGCAAGAGAGAGAGAGGGGACCACATGATGATGCGATCTGTTACTAACTAGATGGAATGCGTATGTTCAATTTAACCCAAGTGCAGAATTTAAAACAGTAAATCAGATTTCAGCATGATATAAACAAAATTCAGCACAGCCTATAACCATGATTCATCGACCATTCATTCCCAAACAAATTTAACTCAACGAGATAATAAACTTGGCAAGAAGAGACTTAATTTCAGATTAATATAACTGAATTCCAGCAATGAAACAATAACATCATCTCAAATAATAAGCCATTGTAGCAAAGAACAACCACAAACCTAAACGATAAAATCCTAATGGATGAGACTCTCGGGAAAACAGAAGTTTAGGGTTCCTACAATGAAATCAGCAATAGGGCCGGTTGCAAGAAAGCAGGTTATCACATGAAAATTATCGAGGATCGATCTCACCGTGCTTTGGTCAATGCCGGCAGCTTTCCGATGCTCCGATGTTGCAGAGGAATGGCGCGGAAGGGGGAGGTGTGGCTCAGAAGACGGGACGAAGAAGCCGAGACGATGATCTTGAAGAAGAAGAAACTCCACGCCGATCTTCCGTGAAGCCGAGGATGAATAGCGAGGCGACGGGGTAGAAGCTTGCGAAGGAAGAACAGGATGAGAAGCAAGGAAGAATTCGTCGGAAAGGGTAAACCGAACAAGCGAGCCGCTTCTCCGTTTCTAGGGTTTCAATTCATATTCATCTCCCCTTTCTCTCAATTAGGGTTTAGACTTTATAGGGAATGAAAGCATGAAGGCACAAAAGGAAAGGAAGAGAGAGAGGGGCCGGTCGGGTGAGAGAGAGGAAAGGACGTGCGGGAGAGAGAGAAAGGGCGCGGGCGTCCGCGGGAGAGAGAGAGAGAAAGACCGGCCGGTTGGGATTTGGGCTAGGGTTTTGGGTTTTTTGCTCTCCATCGAATCTCATCCATTGAGATCTATCCCTAACTTAAGATCCTACGGCTAAAAAGTAAACACAGAAACGAGTCAGTTCGGCATCTGTGGCTCGAACCGGATGCGAACATGGCTCGCACCTACCCAAACCAGAAATAAAAACTGAAATAACTAACGATCCGCTGGTCGGATCGAAATAAAGTAAAAACCAAAACTGTGGGGCTTCAATTAAGCTTTCCACTGATGCAGACGGATCGACGATCGGGTTCCTGGATCTCCGGCGCGGATGAAAATACGCCATCAGCTGTAGAAAAACTGCACGTAGTAGGCTCGTCTGCATCAAGTCCCCCGGACTCAAAAGAACTCGACTCCTGTCGAGCCAGGTCCTGGGTCCGGCGGGGGCTCTCCTGGCAGCAACTGCAGCCGCTGCCTCTGATCTGACTGCTCTCCCGGGTCCGGTGGCCAAGTGATCCGCCTCAGGTACACGGCAACTCCAGCTCGTAGCCTCTGCCCCTCGCCGCCAAGCGAAGACCTGAAAGTCAACACCAACATCCTCCGCGGCACGATAAGATCATCAAAAGACTCAGATAATTTCATGTGATAATAGGAATGTGGGTTGACATGAAATTTAAATGACATGTGAAAAGAAAGGCCGCGGGAGCATAATGTGCTGCGGGTCATCGGCTTGCGCGATTGGCAATGGTATACTTGAAAGGCTGTGGGTTGCGGGTGCGTAATGTGTTGCACAAAATGGCCGGCGCACGGTGCAAAACAAGGGGATTCTAAACCAGGAAGATATGTCATGTCATCATTGTCCGGATGCAGTGAATAAAATGAGAAATTAAAGAATCCATCATGCCAAGTGTTATGATTTCGAAAAATTAAAGATGATGGGTTGGTTGAAAGTTGAAAGCATGATTCATAAGTAATTTGCTTCGAAAAATGATCAAACATGCCAAAATCGTCGTTATTGCTTAACTCAACACTTGGATGACAATAGGGATGCACATATGAATGATCTATGAATGAATGGAAGACAGGCAAATGATGAATGCAAGTGTCATGAATGCCTACCGACTCTAAATGCGATGTGCATGCAATGGAATTCAAATTGTTCTCTAATCCCTTATCAATCTTCAGTAAAGCAGATGGACATCCAACTAAGTTTTCAACGAATGGTGGTATGGACGGACTCTGACTCAGAAGGGCTTGAGGTGCATGGGATCGGTGTTTCCTAAAACATGTAGGCCATAGGGTGACATTGATGCCATCCTTCAGGAAAGTATAGGTGTTGGCTCTACCGTGATGTTGGACATCTCGGTCGAATTGCCATGGACGCCCTAAGATAACATCAGCAACCTCTAGCGGAATGATATCGCACCAGATCTCATCTCTATATTGCAGCCCAATGGATAACTTTGCCAAACAACAGTGAGTTACCAGCTGACTCGTGGTGTTGTCTAGCCAGGATGTCTTGTAAGGGTGAGCTAATGGTTTAACTTTCCATTTCTTGCTCCTAACTACCCTTTCATTTATCAGATTGGTGGTACAACCTCCATCGATCAAGAGACAAAGGTCCATTCCGTTGACAGTGCAGATTGTTCGGAATAGTTCGAACCTCTGGTTCTTGCAGTGTGGCTTAGGTGGTCCTCCACAGAGCTCATGGGGTAACAACGCTTTGGGTGCTTGGGGCGATGGCGACTGGTGAATGACCAACAGTGGTGCAGTCACATCATCCCCCTCCAAGACTAATTCATTAAAGTGTTCCCCATCAGATTCGTGACTATCCTCGTCATTATCCGCAAGATTTGTCTGTGGATGGAATTGACGGCGAGGACAGTCGGCGGACTTGTGACCCGGCTGGTTGCATTTAAAGCACTTAATCTGACTCGGGTTGGGTCCTAGGACTCCTTTACCCTTCTCAGTGGGCGCGGAAACTGTGCCAGCTACAGGTGAAGGTCCAGGGAGTGGTCTACTAACGGATCCGGATGGCGCCCTGGTGATGTCATATCGTCGGGACGCAGATCGGGAGTGGTGAGACTCGACTTTCTTGGCCCGACGGTGTGCATCACTGACCTGATACAAGTCGTGAAGGGACACCACCTCCTGAATTGAAGGCTTGAGACCGTTGACATACCTAGCGACGCTCTGCTCTTCATCTTCGTGCAGATCGTTCCGAGCTTGGAGCTTGTAGAATTCATTAGTGTAGTCGTCTACAGATTTATGCTCCTGTCGCAGGTTCTGAAATTTCTGGAACACGTTCTGCTTGAAATCAGAAGGGAGGAACTTCTGTTGCATTTTTCCTCGCATATGTGTCCAGGTGGAAATCTTTTCTTTCCCTTTTCTACCCCTAGCGGTCTGCAACTGTTTCCACCAAATCAGTGCATGACCTTTCAATTTAAGGCTGACAAACTTGACTTGTTTGTCGCGGGGAATTTCTTTCCACTCGAAATACTGGTCGATTCTCTCGGCCCATTCTAGGAACTCCTCGGGGTCCATCCTACCCTCGAACTCAGGAATTTCTATCTTAATGCCCTGATCCCAGCCCCAATGAGATTTCGATCTCCTATGACTTTGCCTACTTTGCCGCTCAGATCCATCAGAGGAACTGACGCTGTCACCTCCTGACCCTAGGTCTAACTCACTACGCCCGGGTGACGCTCTAGTCCTGTGTTCGCGACGGGGTCGCGGTGGATTCTGGGAATTATTGAAGGCTAAGGTCAAGGTTTCTATTTGGGTCTGAAGCCTCTCAATGTTATCTTGTTGCCTCATGAAGGCATCCTGCCAAGTACGGGGCGGAGACGATCCAGCCATTCTAGATTGTTTAGTAGATGCTATCGATTCAATCACGAGAGAAAGGGATGACCCTAATATGGATGCGACACGCGATGCGTGTGACTAGCTAATGCAAGATACAAACTAAAATGAAAGAAGGCAAATAAAAAAAAAAAATTTCAGCAAACAGGCAATGATGCGAATGATGCGAGAGGACCGGCCGTTGCGTAAGAACGCGACGACTAGTGCGCTCTGATACCAACTTGATGCGATCTGTTACTAACTAGATGGAATGCGTATGTTCAATTTAACCCAAGTGCAGAATTTAAAACAG
The DNA here is from genome assembly GCA_947650365.1 of Chamaelirium japonicum. Taxonomy (NCBI): domain Eukaryota; kingdom Viridiplantae; phylum Streptophyta; class Magnoliopsida; order Liliales; family Melanthiaceae; genus Chamaelirium; species Chamaelirium japonicum. The sequence continues at coordinate 62,434,950 of OX393550.1, forward strand.
TAAATCAGATTTCAGCATGATATAAACAAAATTCAGCACAGCCTATAACCATGATTCATCGACCATTCATTCCCAAACAAATTTAACTCAACGAGATAATAAACTTGGCAAGAAGAGACTTAATTTCAGATTAATATAACTGAATTCCAGCAATGAAACAATAACATCATCTCAAATAATAAGCCATTGTAGCAAAGAACAACCACAAACCTAAACGATAAAATCCTAATGGATGAGACTCTCGGGAAAACAGAAGTTTAGGGTTCCTACAATGAAATCAGCAATAGGGCCGGTTGCAAGAAAGCAGGTTATCACATGAAAATTATCGAGGATCGATCTCACCGTGCTTTGGTCAATGCCGGCAGCTTTCCGATGCTCCGATGTTGCAGAGGAATGGCGCGGAAGGGGGAGGTGTGGCTCAGAAGACGGGACGAAGAAGCCGAGACGATGATCTTGAAGAAGAAGAAACTCCACGCCGATCTTCCGTGAAGCCGAGGATGAATAGCGAGGCGACGGGGTAGAAGCTTGCGAAGGAAGAACAGGATGAGAAGCAAGGAAGAATTCGTCGGAAAGGGTAAACCGAACAAGCGAGCCGCTTCTCCGTTTCTAGGGTTTCAATTCATATTCATCTCCCCTTTCTCTCAATTAGGGTTTAGACTTTATAGGGAATGAAAGCATGAAGGCACAAAAGGAAAGGAAGAGAGAGAGGGGCCTGTCGGGTGAGAGAGAGGAAAGGACGTGCGGGAGAGAGAGAAAGGGCGCGGGCGTCCGCGGGAGAGAGAGAGAGAAAGACCGGCCGGTTGGGATTTGGGCTAGGGTTTTGGGTTTTTTGCTCTCCATCGAATCTCATCCATTGAGATCTATCCCTAACTTAAGATCCTACGGCTAAAAAGTAAACACAGAAACGAGTCAGTTCGGCATCTGTGGCTCGAACCGGATGCGAACATGGCTCGCACCTACCCAAACCAGAAATAAAAACTGAAATAACTAACGATCCGCTGGTCGGATCGAAATAAAGTAAAAACCAAAACTGTGGGGCTTCAATTAAGCTTTCCACTGATGCAGACGGATCGACGATCGGGTTCCTGGATCTCCGGCGCGGATGAAAATACGCCATCAGCTGTAGAAAAACTGCACGTAGTAGGCTCGTCTGCATCAAGTCCCCCGGACTCAAAAGAACTCGACTCCTGTCGAGCCAGGTCCTGGGTCCGGCGGGGGCTCTCCTGGCAGCAACTGCAGCCGCTGCCTCTGATCTGACTGCTCTCCCGGGTCCGGTGGCCAAGTGATCCGCCTCAGGTACACGGCAACTCCAGCTCGTAGCCTCTGCCCCTCGCCGCCAAGCGAAGACCTGAAAGTCAACACCAACATCCTCCGCGGCACGATAAGATCATCAAAAGACTCAGATAATTTCATGTGATAATAGGAATGTGGGTTGACATGAAATTTAAATGACATGTGAAAAGAAAGGCCGCGGGAGCATAATGTGCTGCGGGTCATCGGCTTGCGCGATTGGCAATGGTATACTTGAAAGGCTGTGGGTTGCGGGTGCGTAATGTGTTGCACAAAATGGCCGGCGCACGGTGCAAAACAAGGGGATTCTAAACCAGGAAGATATGTCATGTCATCATTGTCCGGATGCAGTGAATAAAATGAGAAATTAAAGAATCCATCATGCCAAGTGTTATGATTTCGAAAAATTAAAGATGATGGGTTGGTTGAAAGTTGAAAGCATGATTCATAAGTAATTTGCTTCGAAAAATGATCAAACATGCCAAAATCGTCGTTATTGCTTAACTCAACACTTGGATGACAATAGGGATGCACATATGAATGATCTATGAATGAATGGAAGACAGGCAAATGATGAATGCAAGTGTCATGAATGCCTACCGACTCTAAATGCGATGTGCATGCAATGGAATTCAAATTGTTCTCTAATCCCTTATCAATCTTCAGTAAAGCAGATGGACATCCAACTAAGTTTTCAACGAATGGTGGTATGGACGGACTCTGACTCAGAAGGGCTTGAGGTGCATGGGATCGGTGTTTCCTAAAACATGTAGGCCATAGGGTGACATTGATGCCATCCTTCAGGAAAGTATAGGTGTTGGCTCTACCGTGATGTTGGACATCTCGGTCGAATTGCCATGGACGCCCTAAGATAACATCAGCAACCTCTAGCGGAATGATATCGCACCAGATCTCATCTCTATATTGCAGCCCAATGGATAACTTTGCCAAACAACAGTGAGTTACCAGCTGACTCGTGGTGTTGTCTAGCCAGGATGTCTTGTAAGGGTGAGCTAATGGTTTAACTTTCCATTTCTTGCTCCTAACTACCCTTTCATTTATCAGATTGGTGGTACAACCTCCATCGATCAAGAGACAAAGGTCCATTCCGTTGACAGTGCAGATTGTTCGGAATAGTTCGAACCTCTGGTTCTTGCAGTGTGGCTTAGGTGGTCCTCCACAGAGCTCATGGGGTAACAACGCTTTGGGTGCTTGGGGCGATGGCGACTGGTGAATGACCAACAGTGGTGCAGTCACATCATCCCCCTCCAAGACTAATTCATTAAAGTGTTCCCCATCAGATTCGTGACTATCCTCGTCATTATCCGCAAGATTTGTCTGTGGATGGAATTGACGGCGAGGACAGTCGGCGGACTTGTGACCCGGCTGGTTGCATTTAAAGCACTTAATCTGACTCGGGTTGGGTCCTAGGACTCCTTTACCCTTCTCAGTGGGCGCGGAAACTGTGCCAGCTACAGGTGAAGGTCCAGGGAGTGGTCTACTAACGGATCCGGATGGCGCCCTGGTGATGTCATATCGTCAGGACGCAGATCGGGAGTGGTGAGACTCGACTTTCTTGGCCCGACGGTGTGCATCACTGACCTGATACAAGTCGTGAAGGGACACCACCTCCTGAATTGAAGGCTTGAGACCGTTGACATACCTAGCGACGCTCTGCTCTTCATCTTCGTGCAGATCGTTCCGAGCTTGGAGCTTGTAGAATTCATTAGTGTAGTCGTCTACAGATTTATGCTCCTGTCGCAGGTTCTGAAATTTCTGGAACACGTTCTGCTTGAAATCAGAAGGGAGGAACTTCTGTTGCATTTTTCCTCGCATATGTGTCCAGGTGGAAATCTTTTCTTTCCCTTTCCTACCCCTAGCGGTCTGCAACTGTTTCCACCAAATCAGTGCATGACCTTTCAATTTAAGGCTGACAAACTTGACTTGTTTGTCGCGGGGAATTTCTTTCCACTCGAAATACTGGTCGATTCTCTCGGCCCATTCTAGGAACTCCTCGGGGTCCATCCTACCCTCGAACTCAGGAATTTCTATCTTAATGCCCTGATCCCAGCCCCAATGAGATTTCGATCTCCTATGACTTTGCCTACTTTGCCGCTCAGATCCATCAGAGGAACTGACGCTGTCACCTCCTGACCCTAGGTCTAACTCACTACGCCCGGGTGACGCTCTAGTCCTGTGTTCGCGACGGGGTCGTGGTGGATTCTGGGAATTATTGAAGGCTAAGGTCAAGGTTTCTATTTGGGTCTGAAGCCTCTCAATGTTATCTTGTTGCCTCATGAAGGCATCCTGCCAAGTACGGGGCGGAGACGATCCAGCCATTCTAGATTGTTTAGTAGATGCTATCGATTCAATCACGAGAGAAAGGGATGACCCTAATATGGATGCGACACGCGATGCGTGTGACTAGCTAATGCAAGATACAAACTAAAATGAAAGAAGGCAAATAAAAAAAAAAAATTTCAGCAAACAGGCAATGATGCGAATGATGCGAGAGGACCGGCCGTTGCGTAAGAACGCGACGACTAGTGAGCTCTGATACCAACTTGATGCGATCTGTTACTAACTAGATGGAATGCGTATGTTCAATTTAACCCAAGTGCAGAATTTAAAACAGTAAATCAGATTTCAGCATGATATAAACAAAATTCAGCACAGCCTATAACCATGATTCATCGACCATTCATTCCCAAACAAATTTAACTCAACGAGATAATAAACTTGGCAAGAAGAGACTTAATTTCAGATTAATATAACTGAATTCCAGCAATGAAACAATAACATCATCTCAAATAATAAGCCATTGTAGCAAAGAACAACCACAAACCTAAACGATAAAATCCTAATGGATGAGACTCTCGGGAAAACAGAAGTTTAGGGTTCCTACAATGAAATCAGCAATAGGGCCGGTTGCAAGAAAGCAGGTTATCACATGAAAATTATCGAGGATCGATCTCACCGTGCTTTGGTCAATGCCGGCAGCTTTCCGATGCTCCGATGTTGCAGAGGAATGGCGCGGAAGGGGGAGGTGTGGCTCAGAAGACGGGACGAAGAAGCCGAGACGATGATCTTGAAGAAGAAGAAACTCCACGCCGATCTTCCGTGAAGCCGAGGATGAATAGCGAGGCGACGGGGTAGAAGCTTGCGAAGGAAGAACAGGATGAGAAGCAAGGAAGAATTCGTCGGAAAGGGTAAACCGAACAAGCGAGCCGCTTCTCCGTTTCTAGGGTTTCAATTCATATTCATCTCCCCTTTCTCTCAATTAGGGTTTAGACTTTATAGGGAATGAAAGCATGAAGGCACAAAAGGAAAGGAAGAGAGAGAGGGGCCGGTCGGGTGAGAGAGAGGAAAGGACGTGCGGGAGAGAGAGAAAGGGCGCGGGCGTCCGCGGGAGAGAGAGAGAGAGAAAGACCGGCCGGTTGGGATTTGGGCTAGGGTTTTGGGTTTTTTGCTCTCCATCGAATCTCATCCATTGAGATCTATCCCTAACTTAAGATCCTACGGCTAAAAAGTAAACACAGAAACGAGTCAGTTCGGCATCTGTGGCTCGAACCGGATGCGAACATGGCTCGCACCTACCCAAACCAGAAATAAAAACTGAAATAACTAACGATCCGCTGGTCGGATCGAAATAAAGTAAAAACCAAAACTGTGGGGCTTCAATTAAGCTTTCCACTGATGCAGACAGATCGACGATCGGGTTCCTGGATCTCCGGCGCGGATGAAAATACGCCATCAGCTGTAGAAAAACTGCACGTAGTAGGCTCGTCTGCATCACATGATGACGTGAAGGAGAGGGAGATAGGGACCGTACGATGTAGAAACTGAGAAAGGGGGAGGGATTCACCTATGGCTATGAGAGGGGGAGACTTTTTGACGGATTTCTTAGGGTTCGGGTACCCCTTTGCTGTCACGTCATTAAATGACGTGTGTCATAAGGTAATATGGGTGTAAATGGCATGTCACGTCATCAAAGAGGGTGTCAGAGAGGTATGTTGATGCCCGAGAGTGCCGTCTCGTTGGCCCCTGTTGCTATCTTGCATGCAGATTTTAGTAAGTTTCAGAAAATAAAGACTCTTTAAGGCCCAGATTTCTACTTAAAAGCCTCAAAGTGGTCGTGAACAATCCCCCACAACATAGGATCAAACTAAGTGCATAAAATAAAATAAAAGATGCCTAAAACATCAGAATGGGCCTCAAAACAACTGTATCGCATCAATTAACAAACTAAAAACCATCTAGCAAGTCTCTAATACATAGATCAGATAAAAAGAATGGAAAGTGTAGCCCAAGTGATGCAGATCAGGATGCATCACGCCTACAACTAAGGCTAAGAAAATTCATTGCCATCAATTGAAAAACTAATTGTGCAGCATATTGGTATGGAGAAGGGCTCTAACTGAGTTCCTCGGTTCCTCCCCATAACTTTTTCATCTTATGGCAATTAAATGAACAGAGGCCATTATGTGCTCAAGAAAAAAGAGGTGCTCATATTTTATATCCTCTGTCTCATCAATCAGGAAGATTGTATAGAAGCAATCAAGTAGGGACGACCATACTAGAACAAATGTTGACATATTTCCTATAAAACGACTGAAATATGTCTTTCTTTTTTGAGGATCCAACATAGAAATTGTCTGAAATATCCACATCTTCTAGAGACGAACACCTAATAACAATCAATTGAAGATTACTTACTGCAGCCAAGTCGGAATGGATGTGTGACATCAATTTCGTTGTACCCACATCTTCTACTTATAGCTATTTTAGCAGAAGCTAACCAGACTGGCTTATCATGGTAAGCTTGTGAAGCTTCAGACGAAAGACAGAATATGGGGATCATGGATTACTTCTCTAAACCGTGATTCCAGGAGGAATGAGGCACCAGCTAAAGAGAATTTTTTTTTTTGGAAAAGTGCTAAAGAAATCATATATGCTTAACAAACAAGAAGAAACACAGTAGCAACAATGAAATCCACGAGAACAAAAGAATTAGGCGAAGCAGGTGGACGGAAGATGTACACATACAATGAGAGAGAGAGAGAGAGAGAGAGAGAGAGAGAGAGAGAGAGAGATGATTACAGTGGTGGTGACAGGGTCTGAAGTGGGCTTCGGAGGAGGAGGGGCACTTAAACTGCGGTACCAAACATGCCATCTCCTTTGCTGATTCCGCTGCTACTCAGTCCCCTCTACCCTTTGTTTCGGTTCGGGGGTGAGGAATGTCTCCTGCTCTTCCTTCTCCATCCGCTCCTCTGTTTGAGAAGAGAGAGTGGGTGGGAAGAGATAAGGAAACTCGGTGGGAAGCGGGGTGAGTGTGCGAGAAGAGTGGGCCACCTCGATTTTTCTTTTTTTTTCTTTTCTTTTCACCTCGGGAAAAAAACACAGACAAAAGATTCTTTTTGTTTTTTTTGGTTAATTAAGTATAACATCAAGAAAATGTGCAGAACATCTAATAGTTTCAACTAAGTCTAAATCTATAGAATCGAAGTAGTTTTAAGGCTGATCCTCTTCCTTCGTTTTTACACGGAATAGATCCTTTGTTGTCGGCCGCTTTGGATGACGTATTTTTTTTAAATATCAAAAATACTCATGGGATACTCCCACATTAATTAACAGTATACTATATAAGAACTAGGGGTGTCAATCGGTCGGGTTTGGGTCGGACGCTACCCCAACCCATTCAAGTATGGCAAGGTTCATACCCTACCCATACCTATTCGGGTAGACGAGGGTCCATACCCGACCAGTACCCAATCAGGTTTCAGGTTTTGGGTATGAATTTGGTATAATTTTGTCTCTTTTTCTCCATCATATATGCAATTACTTGAGAGAAAAAAAAATTAAGTTATCACAAGGCATTGTTAAGAAGCTCTTTCGGTTTCATATTACAGTGGTTTTAGTAGATTACAAGTTTGGGTAGGGATATGAGTTCAGTTAAAATATGACAATAAGTTTGGAGTGAACTATATTAACTAGTATACACAAGTTAGAGGGGCAATCGAGTTTGGGTATGGGTATTGAGGTACCCATACCTATACCCGAAAGTTAATTGGGTAGAGTTCATATACTCATACCCTATCGAAATCATGTTTCGGGTACACTATCTATACCCATACCCGATGCTCCGGGTCAGGTTTTCGGAGTCCATTGCCATCCCTAATAGGAATACCTTTTTTTTTCGGGGAATATTGGCACGGGTTACTACAGTGATTTCATTATAGTAGCTACAATGAATTCATCGTTGCTGCTATAATGATATTTACCATAGCTGCTAAAAAACTTCCTACAGTTTAATCATTATAGCAATGATATTCAATTATATGCAAATAATATTCAATTTAATTAAGTATTATTTTTTATATTTGAGTACCATTTGAAACCACTATAGCTGCTATAATGATTTTCGTCATGGCTGCTAAAAGATTTCTCTACAGTGAAATCATTGTAACAATAATACTCAATTATTTACAAATAATACTCAATTTAAATGAGTATTATTTTGTATATTTGATTACCATTTGAAACCACTATAGAGATTTTGAGTACCTTTTTGTATAGACTAATAGTGCATGCCAATGCTTGTCGACACTGCAGCGGGCCGCTTTCGGTAGCAAGACACCCCCTGATTGTCACGAAGCGGGCAACCACCACCCCACCCGCGCCCGCCTCGCCCCCCCAACCCCCGAACCCAAATCTTCTGCCCCATTTATCTGCCCCATCGTCTGCCCCCCAAGTCACACCCTTCCGTTGCACCCATACCCGACCCGTGCATCACACTCAGTCCGAACCGACATGCAAAAAAACAGATGTGATTGGCCCCTTCACATATCCATGATGCGATGATAGCTGCTTCATCGAAAGCTGAACCGAGCACTTCATCAAAAGCCGAAGATGGAGGGTACTCTTCACATATCCATGGTGCGATGATAGCCACTTCATCAAAAGCCGAAGATGTGGCCGACATGTTGTCGATAAGATGCTCGAGGGAGATGCAGTGCCACAAAAAGGTAAGGTTGTGGAAAGAGAGTGGGGTGGGGGGGATGACGAACCGAGTGCATATCACAGCAACACGATATACAGCCATTTTCTTGCAACTAACTTTTTCTGGTTTCCTCTGGATATAAAATATTATAGATAAATTACACTTTGCCCCCTGAAATTTAGCTAAAAAACACTTAACCTCCCTGTAGTTTATTTTGTTCCAAATCACATCCTAAAGTTTGAAAAGTTTAGCTCTAAAACACTAAACTCTTATTTGGTAATTTTTATCTGATCAAAACTTAATTGATAGGGGCAAAATGTAGTTTTAAAACTAAAGGAGGGGTTAAAGTGTTTTTGGGCTAAACTTCACTGACTGGTCAGACCCAATCACAACCATCCCTTACATCTCTCTATCCCTCTCTCTTTTTCTCATCTGATCACAGCCGATCCCCCTATTCTCTCACCCGAATCTCTCTCTCTCTCTAACTCTCTTTCCATATCTCTCTCTCCCTAATTTCTCTCTAACCACCCAGCTCTCTTTCTCTCTCCTAATCCTACCCGATTACAGCTGCCCCTTGGCACCCGATCGTCACCCCGTCTCTCTCTATCTTTCTATTATCTCTCTAACCGGCCATCTCTCTTTCCTTATCTTTCTCTCTTTCACTTTCTTACAGCCAATCACAGTCGTCCAACATATTTCCCCCTCTTATCTGATCATAGTTGATCCCCTTTATTCTCTCACCCGAATCTCTCTCTCTAACTCTCTTTCCTTATCTCTCTCTCCCTAATTTCTCTCTAACCACCCAGCTCTCTTTCTCTCTCCTAATCCTACCCAATCACAGCTGCCCCTTGGCACCCGATCGTCGCCCCGTTTCTCTCTATCTTTCTATTATCTCTCTAATCGGCCATCTCTCTCCTTCCTTATCTCTCTCTTTCACTTTCTTACAGCCAATCATAGCCGTCCAACATCTTTCCCCCTCTTATCTGATCATAGTTGATCCCCTTTATTGTCACCCGAATCTCTCTCTCTAACTCTCTTTCCATATCTCTCTCTAACTTACATCTCTCTCTCTTTCTCTTTCTCATCTGATCACAGTCGATCCCCCTTATTCTCTCACCCGAATCTCTCTCGCTCTCGCTAACTCTCTTTCCATATCTCTCTCCCTAATTTCTCTCTAACCGCCCAGCTCTCTTTCTCTCTCCTAATCCTACCCGATCACAGCTGCCCCTTGGCACTCGATCGCCGCCCTGTCTCTCTCTCTCTAACCGGCCATCTCTCTCTTTCCTTATCTCTCTCTCTCTCTTTCTCTCTATTTCTCTCTCTGATAGCCAATCACAACTGTCTAACATCCTCTCCCCCTCTTATCTGATCACAGCAGATCCCCCTTATTCTCTCACCCGAATCTCTCTCTCCCTCTCTCTAGCTCTCTTTCCATATCTCTCTCTCCCTAATTTCTCTATAACTGCCCAGCTCTCTTTCTCTCTCCTAATCCTACCCGATCACAGCTGCACCTTGGCACCCGATCGCCACCTCGTCTCTCTCTCTATCTTTCTATTCTCTCTCTGATCTTTTCTCTCTCTAATCGACCATCTCTCTCTTTCCTTATCTCTCTCTCTTTCTCTCTCTTTCTTTGATCTCTTTCTCTCTCTGTATCTTAACCATCCGATCAAATCGAACGAGTACAACCCCATAATCGTACAACTCAGCCACAACCCTCTCTCTTCCCCGATATCTCTCTCTCCGTATCTCTCTCTTCCCCACTCGATTCTCTCTCTCTCCGATTATTTCTCTTCGTCTCTCTCTCTTCCCTGTGATCTCTCTCTATTTCTCTCTCTTCCCCACTCTCTCTCTCTCTCCGTCTCTCACAGAGTGAATCACACCCATCCGATCTAATCAAACGGATAATAAGTATATAAAACAAAACAAAATCTCAACCATCCAATCAAATTGAACGGGTATAACCCCATAATCGTGACCGGATTGTACGGTTATGGGGTTGTATCCGATCGATTTGATCGGATGCGACCCAATGAGAGAGATAGAGATGGGCAGAGAGAGAAAGATAAGGGAGGAGAGAGATAGACTGAGTGCAATTATGAGAGAGGGGGACCACGCATAGGTGGCAGCTCTAGGTAATTAACCATCGGTAGGAAAGACGCGTGAACAATAGAATTATTACCTACTGCATCCTCAATTTTTTACATAAAAACCCTTAATTATATTATAAAGTATAATTTGTTTACAATATAGTCCTTCGTTCATTTAATTATTATTCTTCTCAATCCCACACCTCCATCTTAACTCCATCCAATCTCATCTGTTCCCCCTACCCAAATGAATCGCAATCATTCTTACATCGGCATGCTCTTTTTTATTTGAGCCTTTCTTTATATAATCGGACGGTCTGAAATAACAATGGCATAGTAGCACGGTTGTAAATAAACCGAACGCACTGTGATATGTATTACTTTGTATATTTGATTACCATTTAAAACCACTATAGATATTTTGAGTACCTTTTTGTATAGACTGATTACCATTTAAAATAATACTCAATTATTTAAAAATGATACCCAATGCTACAGTGATTTCATTGTAGGGAATTGAGTATCAGTTTTTTATAATTGAGTATCATTTAAAATAAATATAGGTACTATAGTGAAATCATTGTACTACTACAGTTACATCACTCAATTATATGAAATGATATTCAGCACTACAATGATTTCAAAGTAGAGAATTAAGTATTTTTATTATAAAATTGAGTAAGAACTCCGTAGTTAAGCATGCTCGGGCAAGAGCAGTACTAGGATGGGTGACCTCCCTGGGAAGTTCTCGTGTGAGCATGGACAAAGCAGACAATATCTTGTGTATTTGGGGTGGATGTTACAAAATGGTATCAGAGCCAGTTCTCCTCACAATAAGGGTCTAACCCTACACGAGGATGTGTAGCCCTAAGGGGGGTGGATTGTGACGACCAAAATCCAATAGGCCAAGAGCCAAGAGCCAAGACTCCTGAAGCTGTGATGCCAAGATGTATGAGATGAGATGAGGTGAGGTGAGGTGAGGTGGGGTGTACAAGGCCACGAGTTAGCCCCACATCGCCTGGAGAGAAGGAGATCCTGAGCTACTTATATAATTTTCCCTCCCAAACATAGAAGACACGTTTTAAAACCGTGCGCCGCTACGGATTTCATAAGAACTCCGTAGTTAATTGTGCTCGAGCGAGAGCAATACTAGGATAGGTGACCTCCCTTGGAAGTTCTCGTGCAAGCACGGACAAAGCAGACAATATCTTGTGTGTTTGGGGCGGATGTTACAGCCGGCCTCCCTTCAACTTGCATACGCAAGGTGTAGGCTGGCCCCCCTTATATGTCTCTCTCTCTCTCTCTCTCTCTCTCTCTCTCTCTCTCTCTCTCTCTCTCTCTCTCTCCTTGCGTGTTGCAATAGGACGGCCCTCTATTGCCATAAGTGGTCGGCCCTAAAAGTCAACCCCCTAAAGTTTAGCTCCCCTCCCTTTGAAGCTAGCTAGAAACTCCTAGAAGCTAGGGGGGCCGGCCCATGCATGTCCCCATGTGCTAGGAGCGGCCAACCTAGCGTTTGGTGATATTTTGGTTTTCCAAAATACCCTCATGCCTCTAGTTGGTTGCCCCTCTCGCTTGGGAACTCGCATAGTGCACTTCCGTGGGTTATGACTAGTGATTCCACTCTTACCAGGGTACCCTTAATTAATAAACACCTAGGGTGCCCTTAGTGAAGTATTCCAATCAACTCGCAATCGTACCCGTGTAGCAAAGCCCACTAAGATAGGGAGATGACTATGTGTGTCTCTATACTACTCCGGAATTTCCCCTAGCACACACACGTACCTATGCATCTACCGTGCACTAGTGCGTTGCACACACGGAGTGTAGGGTTATTAGGGTTGGACTAATTACTTCCTCTAACTGCGTCCTGTGAATCAAGGAAATGGTTCAAGGACCGTACATCATGTGGAAAGGTGGAACCTTCAGGAACCACGGTTCATGGCTTCCAACTTAGACTCGATCGACACACTACCCGAGTGTAACATCGATTCTCTAAGTCCGAGTTAACCTACATAGCCACCCAGAGTGTGATACAGGCTGTACTCCAATTCACCTGGACTTACTATGCTATCTGTATACCCCTGTTCTCCACTTAGTAGTAGTAAACTCGTTATCCCTCCACTTGGTGTCATGATGCAACTCGAGCGGTTGAGACTACTGTCAAACTCGAGCGCTCATATGACTCGATTTCTTCCAGATTGACCATATACATTATACCTCCAATTACTTTGCCGAGTAACCGAATCCGATCAATAGTCCAACTGATGACTACCTGGCCAGGGTTTAATACGACGTATAGATCATAATGAGTATAGCAGTATTAGCATAACTGATAAAGGTCTTAGGACAAATCAAGACTCGGTATTCTCCGAGAGATGATATTTTATGAGATTTGAAATTATTTGAATAATGATATTCTTGTAGTATCTAAAGAACCAGAGGTATGACTTTAATTAAAATACGAGTGAGATTCGATATTATTCGAACAATGGAATTTATATAACGTTAAAAGTAATAAAGGTATGATACTAACCGATATAAGATTGAGAATTGGTATCAGTCAAGATAATATGATTTAAAGTTAAGAAATAATAAGAGGTGTAATATAACTTGAAATACGATCCTAGAAATAAATGATTTGATTAGGTTTAACTAAAGGATGATATCGATTAAAGTGCCATTTATTATGTTTATCAGTTTATTTTCATAGAGTTAGTGTGGCTCTCACTAAGTCACTTAGTTGTCTAAGTGACTCAGGGTTTGTGCGTGTGGTCTTATTGGACACAAACCCAGGTATAAGGAAGAGTTGAGTTCGTGGATCAGACGAACGAATGAAGCTGATAGATTAGCGGAGCTAGGAGCTATGGAGCAGTTGTGGAGCTGCTGTGGAGAGCTGGAGCAGGAGCTAGAGCAGGACCATTAGATTTAGTATTAGTCTTAGTTAGACCAGTAGGATATTGTAGTGAATTCCAAAAGATAAAATGTAAAGAATATTGGTTTATATATAGAGAGAGAGAGTTTACTTCTAGTGGTGTGTTATTCTGGCTCGAGATACCAACTGCTTCTATAAATCTAAATTTTAAAATAAATGAGTGTGAGGAGCCTCTTAGGTTAATTCATAGTGACGTGAGGAAAGACTCGCCTTCTGGGCTCGAGTCTCCTGCTCCTACGAGAGCAGCACTCTTAGGAGAGTTGAGGGAGTTATCTTCCTCCTTCTAAGAGTGATGCTCTTAGACAATCGAGCAGTACTTCCTTTTCATAAATGGTTTTCTTATCTTCCTTGTGAGGGCGATTGTTCCAGTGTCTTCAGGCATTGGGTCGGTTCAAGCAAGGAAGAACAAACTAAACTTAAGAACCTTTTCCTTTTCTTTCAAAAAAAAAATGAAAAATGGCAGTAAAAATAGTTCACGCCCGAGGGTTCTCGCGCTACAGAGCGAAAATCCGAGAAGTGACACGTCTTCCTCTGGGTTCTGTGGGGCAGCTTCTCTTGATGTCGATATGTGGCACATGTGCTTGGGTCATGCATCGGAACCACGATTTAAAAGGTTATTTCTTTCTGGGACTCTCGGTCATGGTCCTTTTCCGTCTCTGTCTCCTTGTACCGGTTGCAAGCTTGCCAAAGCTGCAGCCCTTCCCTTTTCCTCTAGTATGTCTCAGAGCTCTGCTCCTTTTGATCTTGTTCACTCTAATATTTGGGAACCTTCTCCTCTTCCCTCTATGAATGGGTATTTATATTATGTTTTATTTGTGGATGATTACAGTCATTACACATGGGTCTACCTTCTTCGTCGTCGCTCGAATATCCTTCAAGCCTATTAGGATTTTACATCCATGATTCACACACAGTTCAGTCGACACATCAAGATCTTTCAATCTGATTGTGCCCTTGAGTATCTATTTACTGCTATGCGCAGTATTATTCAGTCCCATGGGACTATTTTTCAACACTCGTGTCCTCACATCCATGAGGAGAATGACGTTGCTGAGCACAAGAATCGCCATATTCTTGTGACTACTCGTGCTCTCCTCCTTTCCGGTTATGTCCCTCGGTGCTTCTGGGCCGAGGCACTTCTTACGTCAGTCCAGTTCATTAACATCACTCCTTCATCGGTTCTTTCGGATGACCTGTCTCCTAATGAGCGTCTCCTTTTCACCACTCCCAACTACAGCCCTCTTCGCGTATTTAGATGTACCTTCTTTGTTCTTCTTCCTCCCCATGAGCGCATGAAGCTGTTTGCTCAGGCAGCTAAGTGCATCCTTCTTAAGATTAGCACTGAGCACAAGGGTTACCATTACTATGACCCTATTGCTCATTGCCTGCATATATCTCGACAAGTCTCCTTCGTCGAGGATATGCCCTACTACTCACCTAAGGCTCAAGATCTCACTATCCTTGAGGCTTCTTCTCCTCTATCCTTAATAGTTGCGCCTCCCCCATCAGTTTCTCTGGTTCCCCCTACTCCACCTGCTCCTTTACCCATTGTTTCCCAGCTTCTCCAGGGGACTTCTCCGAGGCTTCCTCCTCTACGTCTGTGCCTTTCTCTCCTCCCAAGGTTGTCTCTCCATTCCCTCAGGTCTACTCTCGTCGGACTGTTCTTGTGCCTCATCTCCCGTCTGTGGACGTCGGTTCTCCTACTGTTGAGGTCACTCCTGGTCCTCCGGTTACTATGCCTACTCCGTCTTCACCGGTTATGGATCTGTGCCCGCATCGCTACCCCCTGCGCCAGCACCACCCACCTGCTCGCTTTAGTCACGACATTGGGTCCCCTGACCATTTTGGCTTTGCTTCTGCTTGTAGCTAATCACCGCAGTTCGCTACCTTTCTTACTGCTATTCACGTAGATCGAGAGCCCCGATCCTATACTGAAGTTGTTCAGTTTCCTCACTGGCGGCAGGCCATGAATGAGGAGTTTCAAGTTTTTCAATAGACTCAGACCTGGGATATTGTCCCACTACCCACTGGTATGGAGCCTATCAGCTGCAAATGGATCTATAAGATCAAACATCGACCCGATGGATTCATTGAGCGGCACAAGGCTTGGGTGGTGGCTCGTGGTTTCACACAAGAGTATGGGATTGACTACGAGGAGACCTTTGCTCCGTTAGCTCAGATGACCACCGTTCGAGCCCTTTTGGCGGTTGCTATCGTTCGTCACTGGACCCTACTTCAGATAGACATGAAGAATGTCTTTCTTCATGGTGACCTGTCCGAGACTATTTACATGGAGCCTCCTCCTGGTCTTCGCGTTCCTCCTCAGCACGTGTGTCGTCTCCGTCGGGCCATTTATGGGCTCAAGTAGGCTCCTCGTGCCTGGTTTGAGCGGTTCCGCTGTGCTGTCCAGGAGCTTGGTTACTCAGAGTGCATTCAGGACCACTCTCTGTTTGTGAGGTCGTCCCTGCTGGGCCGGGTGATCCTACTGTTTATACATGGACGATATGATTATCACCGGTGATGACTCTGCTGCAATTGCTTCCCTTCAGCAGCACCTGAGGACACGGTTTCAGATAAAGGATTTGGGTACTCTTCGCTACTTTCTCGATCTTGAGGTAGCATACAGTGCGGATGGCATTTTACTTTCTCAGCAGAAGTACGTTTCAGATATTCTTAGTCGTGCTGCTCTTACAGATACCCAGTGGATACCCCTCTTGAGCTTCATTCGAAGCTTCGTCCTATAGATGGTGTACCTCTTTCAAATCTCACTTGGTATAGATAGATTGTGGGTCAGCTAGTCTACCTTTGCATTACTCGGCCTGACATTACACACACTGTTAGCATTGTCAGTCAGTTTGTTGCAGCCCCACGCTCAGTTCACTATGATGTTCTTCTTTGGATCCTTAGATACCTCTGAGGGACAGTCACCAGATCTTATTTTCTGTCATCTTCCTTCCTCAGCCTTCGAGACTACTCAGATGCAGGTTGGACTGGAGATCCGACTACGCGCCGCTCCACCACTGGTTATTGCTTATTTCTTGGGCACTCGCTAATATCCTGGCGTAGCAAAAAGCAAAATGTAGTCTCTTTCCAATACCGAGGCTGGGTATAGGGCCATGGGCTCCACCACGACCAAGGAGATGGTCCATCTTCGGCGTCTTCTTAGTGATCTCAGTGTTGTCTTCTCTGGTCCTACTCAACTTTATTGTGATAACCGAAGCGCTATTCAGATTGCTAGCAATCCGATTTTTCATGAGAAGATGAAGCATATCGAGATCGATTGCCATTTCATCAGACAAGAGTATAAGGCTGATACGATTTCTCTCCCCATTATCTCTTCAACGAGGCAGATAGCAGACTTCTTCACGAAGTCACATCCTATGCCACACTTTCAGTATCAGATTGGCAAACTCTTGGTGAATGATTAACCTTGAGTTTGAGGGGAGGGGTTAACATATTATATTATCTATGTATAGACTCATATGGCTGCACATGTATGTGGGATATATACCTGGCCTATTGGCCCAATAATGATTATTCCTCTCTCTCTCTCTCTCTCTCTCTCTCTCTCTCTCTCTCTCTCTCTCTCTCTCTCTCTCTCTCTCTCTCTGTGTGTGTGTGTGTGTGTGTTTCTAGGGTTTTTCACAAAGACAATCCTCTCTCTCTCTCTCTCTCTCTCTCTCTCTCTCTCTCTCTGTGTGTGTGTGTGTGTGTGTGTGTGTTTCTAGGGTTTTTCACAAAGACAATATTTTCTTCGATCCCCTCGTGTTCAAACCTGATTGATAAACATCCACGATGGCATATATGACTCGATCATTTACTACAAGAAACTCTAAACAGCTCGGATTATAAGCCCACTTTAACAAACTGGATCAGTGCTGCCAAACATGACTTCAGGGGAATAAATAAACCATTACAACAAGCCACAACATCTGACAAACAGGACTATTGTCACACAATCCAACATCAGAAGAAAAGATAGAGAGGAGCTAGAAATCCATGTATGTTTGTCAAAACAAATGCCAACACCCAGTAAAAAAAAAACGAGTCCCCCTTGCCTCAGCAGTTGATTTATAAGCAGGCAAACCAGTTATTAAGATGCCAGGAAAAAGAAACGGGGCGCAGCCTACCGCCTCAAGCTCATCATTATATACTGAGCATAGAGATCCCTGCAGCCACACCCACCAGAATGTGGAATTAGAACAAGAACACACAAGTTAGTAACCAGAATTTTCTTTTGAGGTTACTAGCTTATGAACTAATTAGCTGGACAAGGGGTAATCCAAGTGAGTAGTCGGAACCAACTTACATGGAGTGCTGGATGGCCTCATGGGCAGTACTCGGCGGCAAGAAGTCATTGACAGCAACCTCTTTGTTCTCGTTCTTCTTATCTGAGTAATTTGTTAAGAATTCTAGCATTCGTTAAAATTACACATCACGATTGAACTGGACAAGACCACGAAAATACGATGAAGCAATAGACGCATGAGGCAACGATACGTACAGTCTTCAAAGAAGCGGCGAATCTCAGCGAGACGATGAGGTGATAGCTCTTTAATGTCATTGTAGTGACGGTACTCCGGATCATCGGCACATACGGCAATGATCTTATCGTCCTTTTCCCCCTGTTGACAAGACCAATACGCATAATAGTCAAATAAAAATATGATGTCTTTGGACTTGCAAACAAAGTATAATACCTGATCAATCATAGGCATAAGCCCAATGGCCCTGGCTCGAAGAAAGCAACCAGGAAGGACCGGTTCCTGTCCAGAATGACAGGTGCAAATAAGTAATACTTTCACCATCACCATTCAAATTAACACAGTAACAAACCTTAGCGTTTGGATGGTAATCTATGATAATAAAGGAAGACAATAAAAAAAGAAGTGTCAATCATATGTATAACCTTGTGCATATATTCTTCCTTTGTACATAAGTCTCACACGAGGACACTATATATGTTAGCCCATTGGCCCTAACGAGTATTCATTACTTCTCCCCCGAAACCCTCTCTCTCTCTCTCTCTCTCTCTCTCTCTCTCTCTCTCTCTCTCTCTCTCATTGAAGTCTTTCGTTACCCAGACCTCATCCCAAGTTTGCACAGGCGCCAAACCTATCGGAAGCCCCCTTGCCTACTGAAGCCAGTTCGCCCGAGCGCTAGTCTTAGGCACCCGGGCGCTGATCCTGCCAGCAGCCAACCCCTGTAGCCTATTTACCCTGGACACCAATTTCGGGCGCCCGGTTTCCTGCACATGTGGGTTTGATCTTTCTCGACACGTTTGGACACGTTTCTTGACAGATTTTGGATCCATTTCAACAGTTGGATGGGGATGTTAATGTATATACCGGGTCGGGTTCTATGTACAGTCGGTTCAGGTTGCTTCTTTATGCATGTACATATATATTGGGCTTTAGTCCCTCAATAGAGAGCATTCCATTTTCTCCAAACCCTAGCCGTCATCTCCTAACATGGTATCAGAGCTCTAGGTCTTTGATCTGCAGTGAAAACGACGACGACGGATCTAGATCTTCTCTGGTACCGGTGCCTCCGGCCTTCTTTTTCGGTCCCCACGACTACTCCGGATCCCCCTCTACTCCTGCAGCCACCCCCCCCCCCCCCTTGTGCTCCCTGCAGCCCTCCCGCGCCACCCCGGCGCTGATCCTGCTAGCAGCCAACCCCTTGTTGTAGCCTATTTACCCCGGACACCAATTCCGGGCGCCCGGTTTCCTGCACGTGTGGGCTTGATCTTTCTCGACACGTGTGGACACGTTTCTTGACAGATTTTGGATCCATTTCAACCGTTGGATGGGGATGTTAATGTATATACCGGGTCGGGTTCTATGTACAGTCGGGTCAGGTTGCTTCTTTATGCATGTACATATATATTGGGCTTTAGTCCCTCAATAGAGAGCATTCCATTTTCTCCAAACCCTAACCGTCATCTCCAAACATGGTATCAGAGCTCTAGGTCTTTGATCTGCAGCGAAGACGACGACGACGGATCTAGATCTTCTTTGGTACCGGTGCCTCCTCCGGCCTTCTTTTTCGGTCCCCACGACTACTCCGGATCCCTCTCTACTCCTGCAGCCACCCCCCCCCCCCCCTGTGCTCCCTGCAGCCCTCCCGCGCCACCCCGCCTCCTCCTCTGCTCCCTGCCCCCCCTCCCCCCGCGCCACCACCCCTTCTATGCTCCCTGTGGCCACCCCAACCCCCCTCCACTGCTCCCTGCGGCCACCCCGCGTCACCCGACCCCCCTCCTCTGCTTCCTGCAGCCCCCTGCGCCACCCCGCCTCCTCCTCTACTCCCTGTGGCCACCTCGCGCCACCCCGGCCCCTCTCTTCTGCTCCCTGCAGCCACCACGTGCCACCCCGACCCCCCTTCTTTACTTCCTGCAACCCCCCGCGCCACCCCGCCTCCTTTGCTCCCTACAGCCACCCCGCCCCTCATTCTCCACTGCAGCCGCCCTCCACCGGCCTCCTCCAACGCAACCTCCCCTCCCCCCCCCCCCCCCCCCCCCGCCTCCTCCATCGCAACCCCTCCCCCCGGCCTCCTCTTCCACCGCAGCCCCCCCTCCCCCGTCCTTCCTCCTCCACCGTAGCCCCCCCCCCCCCCCCCCCCCCCGCCTCCTCTCCATCGCAGCGCCCCCCCCCCCCCCCCCCCGGCCTTCCTCCTCCACCACAGAACCCTCTCTGACCCGTCTCCTCTGTACCGGACTGCCCAGGACCTCTTCGGTGCCGGCTCGCCCCCGTACCTCAGGGGTATGGCTTCAAACAGCACCTCTCAGCTCTCGTACTGCTTGCACACAGTGGCTGATCGTTGAGTCCCTCCGTCTCTTCATTTTGACGGTATTCTCGGACCACGTCAGTCGACCGTGTTCGTCGTCCCGGTCCCCTCCGCCATGATGGCGGGACTGTTGCTGCTGCTGATCTCCCTACTCCGGCACCGCCTGTCCTCACTCCTGCTCAGCCACGGTCTTACTCCGACTATTTCCAGTGCTTTGATGAGCTACTTTTTCGGTACCTCGCCTCCACCAGCTCTTCGACAGATCACAGCCTATCTGTTACTCCGGGTATTACTACTTCATGGATCTTCGACTCGGGTGCCTCCTGCCACCTTACCTCGGACTTTTCTGTACTCACAGACTGTAGCCCTGCTCCCACCCACCTGGGGGTCCACACTACTGATGGGACTCGTATACCCATTTCGCAATGTGGATCCATCACCCTTGCCTCCGATCCCATTGGTAGCCTAACCTTACCTCGTGTTCACCTTGCTCCCTTCTTAAACATTAACTTAATATCTATTACTTCTCTTTGTGATTCGGGCATGATCGTTACATTTACTTCTTCCTCTTGTTCTGTGCAGCAGAATCCATAAACAGGTAAGAGAGTTAGGCTGGGTCGTAGAGCAGAGGGGCTCTATCAGTTGGATCACATTCAGGTTCCCACTTCCACTCCGTCAGCTCTGTTCGTCACCTATGATGCCGACTTGTGGCACAAAAGGTTAGGTCACATATCCAGTGATCGACTCCAAAGCATTTTTCACTCTGGCGCTTTGGGTTGGGTGTCCTCCCCCCTCTGTCTGCACTGGTTGTCGATTAGCAAAGCACATTTTTCTTCTTTTTTCTACTAGTGTTTCCCGTTCCAACGCCCCTTTTGATCTTGTACACTCTGAGGTGTGAGGTCCTGCTCCAGTTGCCTCCTTTACTGGTTTTTTGTATTATGTAAGCTTCATAGATGATTACTCCCACTGCACCTGGATCTATCTCATGTGTCGCTGCTCCGAGATTCCTCATATTTATAAGACCTTCACTACTATACTTCATACCCATTTTGGTCAGCGCATTAAGACCTTTCAGTTTGACTGTGCCAAGTAGTATCTCTCCTTTGAGATGCCTGAGATCCTTCAAACTTACGGCACTCTCACCAACAGTCATATTCCCATACTCATGAACAGAATGGAGTCGCCGAGCACAAACATCGTCATGTCCTTGAGACAGCGCGAGCTCTACTTCTGTCTGCGCCTATTCCACATTCCTACTGGGCCGAGGTTGTTTTGATCGCCGTTCACCTTATCAACATCACCCCGTCCTCTACCCTCTCTAGTCTTACACCATACGAGTTTGCTTCACATCCCCTGGCTACTCTCTTCTTCACACCTTTGGGTGCACGTGTTTTGTCCTCCTACCGCCCCATAAACGCACTAAACTCTCTGATAGGTCTGTTAGGTGTGTCCACTTAAGGTTTAGTCGGGAGCACAAGGGCTATCGGTGCTACGATCCCTTGCCTCGCCGAATCCGTGTCTCGCATCACATCTCCTTTGTAGAGGATGTCCCGTACTTTTCCACTGAGTTCCGGGATCTTCCCTCACCGCCTGTGCCACCCTCTACATCTTCATCCTATCTCACCATCCCTTTCCTACCTCCATATCCTGCTCCCATGCCCACGGCTGTAACCCTCTCGGTTGAGCCTCCACCACCTTCCTCGTCACCTCCACCTCCCTCGTCTCCACCACCTCCCTCGCCACCTCCCTCAGTCGAGCTTGAGGCTTTTCAGTGGACCCAGACGTAGGATCTGGTTCCTTATCCCTCCAGCGTGGTACCTGTCAGCTGCAAGTGGATCTTTAAGGTCAAGACTCGACATAATGGTTCCATTGAGCGACATTAGACCCGCCTCGTTGCTTGTGGCTTCTCCCAGGAGTATGGGATTGACTACAAGGAGACGTTTGCTCCAGTTGCTCGGATGACTACTGTGCGCACCCTCTTAGATGTGGTAGCGGCTCGAGGGTGGGCTCTCCATCAAATAGATGTTACCAATGCCTTCCTTCACGGCAACCTCTCAGAGGAGGTATACATGGCTTCTCCAGGCATTTCTATTCCTCCAGGGCACGTTTGCCATTTGCGCTGGGCTATCTATGGGCTCAAACAAGCATCTCGGGCATGGTTTGAGCGATTCTGCAGTGCAGTTCTGGCAGCTGGGTTTGTAGAGAGACTCTGACTATGCTCTGTTCACCCGCTCCTCCAGTTAGGGTATTGTTGTGCTGCTTCTGTATGTAGATGATATGATTATCACCGAGGATGACAGTGCTACCATCACCTCCCTTCAGCGTCACCTCCAGAGTCAGTTCGAGATAAAGGATCTGGGCCCCCTCCGATACTTTCTTGGCCTTGAGATTGTCAGGTCAGCTCGAGGATTGTTGATCTCCCAGCAGAAGTACATCTCTGACATTTTTGTCGAGGTTGCTCTCACTAACTCTCGTACTGTTGCCTAGCCCATGGAGCTCAACTTGAAGCTCCTCTCTACAGATGGTGAGCCTCTCCAGGATATTTCTCGTTACCAGCGCCTGGTTAGGATGCTCGTTTATCTCGCCATGACTAGGCCTGACATTGCCCATGCCGTTGGAATTGTCAGCCAGTTCGTTCAGGCTACTCGTTTGGTTCACTTTGCAACAGTCCTTCAGATTATTTGGTATCTCCGCGACACTATCACTCGTTCGTTGCTATTTCCCTCCACCTCTCCACTGCTCCGATGCAGATTGGGCTAGAGATGTTGCTACCCACCCCTCTACCACCGGCTATTGTATGTTCCTTAGTGATTCCCTCATTTCTTAGTGCAGCAAGAAACATGAGTCTGTTGCACGCTCCAGCACCGAAGCCGAATATCGGGCTATGTCTTCCACCACTGCAGAGATTGTTTGGCTTCAACGCCCTCTACTCGACTTGGGAGTCAGGATTTCTGGGGCTACACCTCTATTCTGTGATAACCGAAATGCTATTCAGATTGCTAGCAACCCGATTTTCCAAGAGCGGACAAAACACATCCAGGTCGATTGTCATTACGTTCGGCAGGAGTTTCTTGCAAACATCATCTCATTGCCGTTCATTCCCTCGACGGAGCAGACTGCCGATTTCCTCACAAAGCCCCTAACGATTGCTCGAGTTCGTCATTTTATAAGCAAACTCTCGGTACATGATCCACCGTGAGTTTGAGGGGGAGTGTTAATGTATATACCGGGTCGGGTTCTATGTACAGTAGGGTCGAGTTGCTTCTGTATTCATGTACATATATATTGGACTTAAATCCCTCAATAGAAATTCTCTCCAAACCCTAGCCGTCATCTCCTAACATGAGAATTCGGGGGAGATCTAATGTAAACCTAATCCTCCATATATAAGGGCGGATCTAGGGTTTGGAGATGATGATGAAACTATGTTTCTTGGAGAGAGGCTCTTGGTGAGGATTCTTAGAGGAGGTGCTCTAAGTGAAAGGAGTTCACCTTATTGGACTTGTGCATTACTTGTAACTCTTTTGGCTCTTCATTATAGTAGATCGTCCGATCGTCTTCGCTCGTGGTTTTCTCACGCAAGGGTTTCCACATAAATCTCACGTCTCCTCTCTTTGTGATTGCAAAATCCATAAGCATGATGACATTGTGACAACTTTAATTGATGTTCGGCACGTTCAAGATTTGAGGATGAATTTGATCGATCTCTCCTGGTACCCTGGACTCTTTGGGTTGCAAATTAACCGTGTCAAGAAAGAGTTCTCAATATACCTTGAGGGATTGTGTGGGATGGTCCTCGGGCCAACCCGGTGACTCCACCCAATATTCAATCGATTCAATGTCAGCTGTCGGTGGTTCGAGCGTTGGTGCCTTTGACTTGAGCTTTGAAGTAGTTGAAGGTTTATGGACTTAGCTTTAGAAAAAGTTGAGATATTGAGTTGAGAAGAGAGTTGACACGGGATGTGATATCAGAGTTCAGCCAAAGCCTACGTCTCCGTGCTATAAGATGCAACCTGAATCCATTAACACTTGAATGGTAGTGACCTCGACAGGCCGAGTGTCACTTGTCTTACAAAAGATAAAGGGATGTCTGAGCTTTGGTTTTTGAAAGTCTAATATGGAAATGAGATAATCGATCTGGAATATTCATTTGGACTGCTATTTATAAAGATTTGGGAAATATGCGGGGTCCAGGGCGGTTTCTGCAGTCGCTTCGACAGGCTTCAGGCAGGGCTAACGGGCCTCACCACCATCGTTGTGGACCCCCAAGCAGGGTTGGTGGGTCCCGTCGTCATCTTTGTGGACCCCTAGGCAGAGCTAGTAGGTCTTGTTTTAGGACGTTAACCAAATTTTGCACCCACAGTTACCCCCTCCAAGTTAGCTAGAGGCTGATCTTGGCTGACTTGGAACCCTGGAGCAAAATTCAGGGGAGAACACTCCTCCGCCTCAATGATAGTCATCCAACCACCTGCCAAGGGTCGGCGCCATCAATAACTCGTTGTCTTGTCGGCCGATCGGACGTATGTGACTGATCAGTTATCAGTGACCGATCGATTGATTTTGACCGATCGGTCGATATCGACAAATCGGGTGTCTTCAACCGGTCAGGATCGGAGTAATCGGGCGAAAAGATGGGTTTTTCGCCCGATCCTTGGGTTTTCGACCGATCGCCTGCCCCTATCGATCGGACGGTCTTATGGGATGGTCGAAGGCGACAGATCGGTCGACGGCGACCGATCGGATGTTTGCAACCGGTCAGGATTGGAGTAATCGGGTAAAACCATGGGTTTTTCGACCGATCGATTGTGTGCAACTGATCGATCGAATGTGATCGATCGGTGTCTTCAACCGGTCAGGATTGGAGTGATCGGGAGAAAGCATTGGTTTTCCGCCCGATCCTTTGGTTTTTCGACCAATCGCATGCTGGTCGATTGGAGTCTTCTGGGATCGGTCGACGGCGAACGATTAAGTGTCTGCGACGGATCGGTCGAAGGTGACCGATCAGGTGTCTTCAACCGGTCAAGATTTGATTGATCGGGCGAAAACATGGCTTTTCTACCCGATCCTTTGGTTTTTCAACCGATCGTCTGCCTGTCGATCGGACAAAGTCTTCTGGGATTGGTCGACGGCAACCGATCGAGTGTCTGCGACTGATCGATCAACGACGATCGATCGGATGTTTGCAACTGGTCAGGATTGGAGTAATCGGGCGAAAACATGAGTTTTCTGCTCGATCCGTTGGTTTTTCGACCGATCGCCTGCCTGTCGATCGAACGTTGTCTTTATGGATCGGTAATCTGCAACCGATCGATCGAAAGTGACCAATCGAGTCTTTAATCGGTCAAGATTTGAGTGATTGGGCGAAAACATGGGTTTTTTGCCCGATCCTTTGGTTTTTTGACCGATCGTCTGTATGTCGATCGGACGAAGTCTTTTGGGATCGATCAATGCGACCGTCGTGTGTCTGCAACCGATCGATCGACGGCGACCAATCGGATGTCTTCATCAAGTCAGGATTGGAGTGATCGCGCAAAAACATGGGTTTTTCGCCCAATTGTTTGGTTTTTCGACCGATCGTCTGCTTGTTGATCGGAGCCTTCAAGGATCGGTCGTAAGCGACCGATCGGTTATCTGCAATCGATCGGTCGAAGGTGACCAATCGAATGTCTTCAACAGGTCAAGATTTGAGTGATCGGGCGAAAACATGATTTTTCTGCCCAATCCTTTGGTTTTTCGACCGATTGTCTGCTTTTCGATCTAACGAAGTCTTCTGGGATCGATCGACGGCGACCGATCGGATATCTGCAACCAGTCAGGATTGGAGTGATCAGGCGAAAACATGGGTTTTTCGCCCGATCCTTTGGTTTTTCAACCGATCGCCTACCTGTAGATCGGACGGGATCTTTAAGGATCGATCGTGGGTGATCGGTTATCTGCAACCGATTGGTCGAAGGTGACCAATTGGGTGTCTTCAATCGGTTAAGATTTGAGTGATCGGGCGAAAACATGGATTTTCTGCCTGACCCTTTGGTTTTTTGACCAATCGCCTGTCTGTCAATCGAACAAAGTCTTTTGGGATCGGTCGACGGTGATCGATCGGGTGTTTTCAACCGGTCAGGATTTGAGCGATCGTGCGAAAACATGGATTATCCGTCCGATCCTTTGGTTTTTCGACCGATCATCTGCCTGTCGATCGGACGAAGTCTTGTGGGATTGGTTAACGGCGATTGATCGGGTGTCTACGACCGATTGGGTGTCTTCAACCGGTCAAGATTTGAGTGATCGGGCAAAAACATGGGTTTTCTTCCCGATCATTTGGTTTTTCAACCGATCGTCTGCCTATCGGTCGGACAAAGTCTTCTGGGATTGGTTGACGGTGACCGATCAGGTGTCTGCAACCGATCGGTCAATGGAGATTGATCGGTCAATGGAGACCGATCGGGTGTCTTCAACCGGTCAGGATTTAAGTGATCAGGTGAAAACATGGGTTTTCCGTTCGATCCTTAGGTTTTTCGACCGATCGCCTGCCTATCGATCAAATGAAGTCTTCTGGGAGCGGTTGACGGCGACGGATTGGGCGTCTGCGACCGATCGGGTGTCTTCAACCGGTCAGGATTTGAGTGATCGAGCGAAAACATGGGTTCTCCATCCGATCCTTTGGTTCTTCGACCGATCGACTACCTATCGATCGTTCGAAGTCTTCTGGGATCGGTCAACAACGACCAATCGGTGTTTAGCGACGTCCTTCCCGTTAGCCCACTGTTTCAGTGCCCATCGCTTCAGTGTCTGAATCTCTTCGTGTTTCGCACCTTGTCGTTTAGTTGTAGACGAATCTAGAGCTACCACGTGTCACCTTTTGTATCCCGCCTATTCTCTTCATGGTTCTATATTATGTCTTGGGCTTATTTCATCTTTCACGCTTTCAAAGAATTCTTGCTTTCTGCTCTCTGCTCCTTGCTCTCTTCTTATTCTGTGATCGGTTGCTCGCAGTAGCTACGATGGCATCCGTAGGCTGCACCAGAAATATTGTCCCTCCCAAGAAGAACCCTTCTCAGCAGGAAGGATCGAAGAAGGGGAAGGCAGTGGCTAAACCCTCGTCGCCGAAGATTGCCGAGAAGTGCAAGGCCAAGGGTAGTCTTGGCAAGAGGCACAGGGATTTCGACTTCGCTACCGCTCCTTTCAAGCCCACTCATATACCCAAGTCCACCTTCGTGTTGGAGTCGCTTATGCCTATGGCGGAGGAAGAGGTCTTCGAGTGCGAGATGGGGAAGAAGGCCACTGACTCGAAGCGGAAGAAGAGGGAGAAATTGATGGCCTTCTTCACTGAAGTGGACAATCGCCCAACGCTCTCTGGTATCCAAGCTGCTTTCGAAATCGACAAGTGAGCGGTATACGCTGAGGTTGCGAGCAAAGAAAAGGTTCTGGGAACATCGTAAGCATTGGGTAACTAAACTGCGGGCTGCGGTTGCCACTTCCTCCCTTTGCAGCCAGGTTGCTGAATACCTCTAAACTTTACCCGGGCCAGATAATCGGCAATGCTTGGAGGATCATCTACATCTTCTGCAGGGCGGAGACCGATTACCAGGATGAGTTGACGGCTTGCTACTCTAGCATCCTCGAGGGCCAGTTCGCGAGGATAGAGCTTGGCTACTTCTATCACTACAAATGGGTGTCTAGGAAAGACAGCCCTTTCTTCAATCTCCAAGGGATCTTGCCCCTTCGCCTTGTCACAGATACGGTTTCCTCTGATAAACAGTATACTGACTGATCGATATTCATCTCGGGGGCATGGACTCCTCTGTCGGTGTCGGAGGCTCCTTGTAAGGACTTTCAGACAGAGGTTTGGAGGTACGGCCCTGGCGGTGACCGCTGCTGAAAGTCCGAGAAGATCGGATCAATCGACAACCTGTTTTTGGAGTTGACCTACGGATCGAGATCATAGAAGCAGTTTGTTCACTGCCCCGTCCGCCACGGAAATGCCAACCTGCTACATCAACTCACGGGGATATATGAAGACAATGACACTTTATATTCTGATTAAGAGGACCCCGAGTCTTGCAAGCTGGTCCGCTATGTCCTGGCGAAAATGAAGTCTCATGGAAAGAAGAGACATCTCTCCATAGGCGAGGAAAGAATCGTCATCTCTCGCCGGGGGCAGGTCAAGAGAGGACGATCGACCGGGCCCAGTCACGATAAGGGAGAGGAAGAGAAGGAAGAGAAGGAAGCGAAAGAGAAGGAGGGAGAAGAGAAGGAAGAAGAAGAGAAGGAGGGAGACGAGGAAGAGTAGGAAGAAGAGAAATAAGAGGAAGAGGAGGAAGATGGAGGTAAGGATGATGCTCCCCCAACTCCACCGAACGAGGGGCTGGTACCCCCAATCAACGAATCAAAGGCTCGTCGATTGGAGGGCCATCTAGATACCATAGACGAAGGTAAGAAGGTGCCATTCGTCTACAATTTTGACACTTCAAAGCGCCCGACGAAAATCAAGGTGAAGTACTCGGACAGTGAGGGTGTGCTCAACTCAACTCCCATTACCTAATTGGCTCCCGGGGATGTCCTTCCTGAGGATGCCACCAAAGGAGAGGCGTCGACCAAGGAGGGCAGTAGAGGCCGAGAGGCTGAAGGGGCTAAGTTAGCTCCCAAAAGTGACGCCGCCAGAGCCGCTGCCGAAGCTGCCGCTCTCGTGTCGGCGATTCTCAAGGAGGGGGCAAGGAAAAGGGCTGAGGGAGGGGCTTCCACTCCCCCCGAGGCCAAAATTCCCGTCGACCAGCCATAGGAGGAAGATAAAGGGGACGGGAGTGATCCAAATCCGATCGAGATTATTACACCCCTCGCACCTGTTGAAAACATCCCTACTCCTGGGGGGTGACATCTGATCCCAAGGGAAAAGGATCTCTTCGGGAAAAAGAGCCCGCCCAACTCTCTCAAGAAGGTGCAACAGGTAAAAGTAAATTTAACACTTGTCTTTGAGTGCATTCGAATGTCTTCTAGCATGATTGTAGCTTGACGTGTCTGAGTGCAGGTCCAGCTCCTTCCAACCCTTCCCCTTGCTGGCGAGACTTAGGGGAGGTGAATATCAATCGGCCCATGAGAAAAATGTGCAACCTCCCTAAGGCTACTCTTTAAGAGTCAAGCAACAGGATTGAAGTGATGATAAATTACAAAGGCCCAGTTCAAATTTGTCATTTGATCTATCTTCTTGTCGTCGGTTGCTTCGTCTAACTTTTTGTCGTTGGTTGTAGATGTTTGCCTTGTTGCGCATCAACATCAAGGTCAATAAAAAGGCGGCGAAGAAGCAATATCTCACCGAGATTCAGAGCTTGAACGCCCATCTGCAGGCGACAAAGGACGAACGGGATAAGCTCTCATCGGAGCTGAAAACGTGCAAGCATTCCCTTCGTCATTCTGAGTAGAAGAAGAAGAGAATCGAGGGCGATGCCGCCGCTGCGAGTCGAGCTCTCCGCCTTGAAGAATGATTACTTCCGGATAGAAAATCTCGCCTTCAAGCGCAACGAGGAGATCAGGCAGTTGAAGACAGCTGTCGAGTCGTCTTCGAAGGCTCACAAGCTCGAGATTCAGCAGTTAACTGTTGATATGGAAAGCTTCAAGTCAACGGCGAAGCAGGCCTTGCAGGCACGTCGACTCGCCCATGGCGCCGGCACCCAGTCTTCCAAGGGCTCCAGTGTGAGCAACGCTCCCGGGGGTTCCAATGGGGACAAGTCTAAGGGGCCCAGCGTGGCTAAGCCCAAATGTACTCTTTTTTCTATTTTTTACCTTGAAACTCCTTTTGGATAGATAATAAAAAAATATTTGTCTTTTGGATATTCAAATGAAACGTTTGCTTTGTCATCTGATGATGAATCAAATCTTGGCCTTGCCTTGTTGAATGATGCCTTGTCTTGTGTTGAATGGATCAGGCAGAGGCCTACTCTTGTTTGTTGGAAAAGTGAAGTTGTGGGTTCAATTTAGGATGCTTGTCAGTTAGAAGTCGCATCGATTTGCAGACATTCTAACTATTGTCTATCTGTCTGAGAGCGTAGCGAAGTTGAGAGTTCAACTTGGCATGCTTGTTAGTTAGAAGTCGCGTCGCAACCATGGATAAAAATACCGGTCACGGACAAATTATTGGTCGGCCGAAAAAACGGTTCGAACCGCGTGATACGAACCGGTATCGGTTTGAACCGGTCCATACCGGTGTGAATTGATTTTTGGTTTCAAAAAAATTTGAAAAAATAACAAAAAAAATCCTAAATAATCTAAAATACTGGTTTGTGATGTTTTTTTTTCATTAGTAAACTAGTTATAGGTATGAACCGGTCTTTTTAAGTTCTAAAGTCACTGTATTCACTGTATGATTCTAAATTGTGGAATTTAAAATAGTTATTAAATTGTATGTGTTAGACTAGCCTAGTATTATGCTTATATTTCACCATAATTATTTGCTTTTTTTTGAAAAAACATATTACAAAAACAAATGAAAAATGAAAAAACACCCAAATTTGCATGAACCGATCATGCAAATTTGGAGATGATACTTCAAATCTTATAGATCTAACCTTTGATGGCATAGACCTTTGATGTCATAGATCTGACCCATATCAACATTTTTCACCACAATTATTTAGTTTTTTTTTCAAAAAAAAATGCAACAAAACAAAAGAATAAAAAACCTCCAAATTTGCATGAACCAATCATGCAAATTTGTAGATGATACTTATAGATTTATAGATCTAAGCTTTGATGGCATAGATCTGGCCCATATTAACATTTTCACCACAATTATTTGGTTTATTTTTTAAAAAAAATACAAAAAAAAAAAATTTGAAAAACCCCCAAATTTGCATGAACCGATCATGCAAATTTGGAGATCATGCTTATAGATCTATAGATCTAAACGTTGATGGTATAGATCAAGCCCATTTCAACATTTTCACCACAATTATTTGATTCTTTTCAAAAAAACTGCAACAAAACAAAAAAAAATGACATAAATTATGAAAACATACCTTCAAAGGTGATTTTGATCTTGCAAATCCAAGTTTTTGGCTTCAAATCTTGCAAATCCAGCTAGTATGGAGCTTCACCTCATGTGGGAATGAAGAAAGATGCCCAAAAAAAATAAAACCGGAATGAAGAAAACACCCAAAACTATGCTTAATACCCGGAACCGGTTCAAACCGGTCGGTTCGAACCGATTCAAACCGGTATTTGGTCGAACCGGCCGGTTTTTATGCGATTTGATCCTCACGACCGGTATTGACTGAATATCGGTGCGGTTCAGTCCGGTTCCCGGTTTGAACCGGACCGGCCGGTATTTTGATCCTTGGTCGCAACGCAAACATTCTAACTATTGTCTGTCTGTCTGTGAGGAGCGTAGCGAAGTTGAGAGTTCAACTTAGATTGTTTGTCAGCTAGAAGTCACGTCGCGACGCAAACATTCTAACTATTGTCTGTCTGTCTGAGAGCGTAGCGAAGTTGAGAGTTCAACTTGGCATGCTTGTTAGTTAGAAGTCGCGTCGTAATGCAAACATTCTAACTATTGTCTGTCTCTGAGAGCGTAACGAAGTTGAGATTTCAACTTGGCATGTTTGTCAGTTAGAAGTCGCATCGCAACGCGATCATTCTAACTATTGTCTGTCTGGATACGATTGTGAAGCCATTGTCTGCCCGAACAAAGATGATAGTGAAACAAAACATTTTTTTCATTACGGAATTTACATCACGCATAGAATCGCTTAAGATGCCGAGCATTCCAGGTTCTTGGGAGTCTGACTCCTTCTAGCGAGATTAGTCGATAGGATCCCTTGCCTCCCATTGATTCAACAATGTAATGTCCTTCCCAGTTGGGAGCTAGCTTGCCACTGCCGTGTTCCTTGGTGTTGGAGAAGACTGCTTAGAGGATGAGGTCGCCAACATTGAACTATCTTTTGTTGACCTTTCGATCATAGGATTGTTTGACTTTGATCTTCTGTTGATAGTTGGCAACACGCAAGACTGCTTGATCACGAAGCTCTTCTGCATAGTCGAGGTCATTGATACGAAGTTCTTCGTTAATCCCTTGCTTGACTGCAAGGGTCTTGAGAGTAGGGCAAACAACTTCTGTTGGTAGCATTGCCTCCGATCCATAGGTCAGGCGAAAAGGGTGAGAATCCAGTCGATCGTCGAGGTGTGGTTCGATAGCCCCATAAAACCTCTGGAAGGACCTTCTCCCAGAGTCCCTTCTTGTCACTTAACGTCTTCTTGAGTATGCCAAGGATGGCCCTGTTAAAAGCTTCGGCTTGACCGTTGCACTGTAGATATCTTGGAGTAGAGTAGAAAAGTTTGATCCCATGGCTTTGGCAAAATTCCCAGAATTTGTCTAAAACGAATTGAGCTCCGTTATCGGCAATTAGTACTTGCGGTGTGCCAAACGTTGAAAAGATGTTATGCCTTATGAACTTGATGACTTCGTCGTCCGTCTCATGGAAGAAAGGCACGGCATCGACCCACTTGGTGAAGTAGTCCATCGCCAGCAATAGATACTTTTTGCTTGGAGATGGAGGGAAGGGACCTAGGAAGTCCAACCCCCACTGGTGGAACGGCTATGGACTTGTCATCGGATGGAGTTCATCGGCCGGAAGATGGATCGTTCGAGTGTGTCGTTGGCAAAGCTCGCATTTCTGGACGAATTGGCGAGCATCTTTTGCCATGGTTGGCCAGTAGTAACCTTGGAGTTTGACCTTTCCTTCGAGGGATCTGCCACCGGAGTGGTTGTCGCAGGCTCCGAAGTGGATGTCTACCAAAATTGCTTCTGCTTGATCAGGGCCAACACACTTGAGGAGTGTTCTGCCATGAGATTGGAAATAAAGATCATCTTCTTAAAGGCGGTAGAGAGGAAGCTTCCTTTGGAGCCGTCTGGCTTGAATAAGATCCTCAGCCATTCTGCTATGCCTAAGGAAGTCGAGGATTAGTTGTCTCCAATCTGATTGATCACTGACCAGGGCAAAAGCGAGGTTTGGTTGTCTCCAACTCTCATCTTTCGTTACAGCGACGAGGCGGCGCTCAAGGCTAGCCTTGGGTAGCTCTTGGTAGTCTATTTGAATTTGACGTTTGTGGAGATGATATCCGAGTACCGAGGCAGCGTTGGCGATGGCGTCGGCTTCACGGTTTTCCGCCCTTGGTACTTGAATGAATTTGATGTCGGAGAATTGTTGCTTGATATGTTACACAAGGGTTAGGTAGTGTTGCATCATCTCTCCCTGTGCTACGTAATCCCCGTTGATCAGCCTGATCACCAACTGGGAATCATTATAGACGGTGAGGTAATCTACCCCCAGAGCTTGAGCAATCTCCAATCCGGAAACGAGCGCTTCGTATATCAGCTTAGCTGTTGGTGGCGTTGAATCCAAGGAGGATAGCTTTTTGAAGATGGTCGAGCTCGAGGGATACAAGTACTATCCCAATTCCCGAACCGATAGAACTGGAAGGTCCATTGGTGTAGAACTTCCATCGTGCAGTAGTCGTTGAGGGAGCCTCAAGATTCGGATGGGAGGCCACAGGGCCTTGGTCAAAATGTCGCTCATCACCATCAAGGTGCGTCTCCGGATCGTCTTTGAAGGCGATTGGATCTTCCACGGGAAAGTCGGCAATGACCTGCCCTTTGATAGAGATGCGAGGCTCGAATTGGATACCGAGAGAACTCATCTCGATCACCCACTTGGTCATCCGGCCAGCTCGACCTGCCTTATCGAGGATGTCTTTGAGAGGATGTTCAGAAGTGACGGTGACCAAATGCGAGACGAAGTAGGAACGGAGTCGTCGCGAGGCTGTCAATAGATCCAAGGCGACCTTTTCTACTTTTGAGTAGCGAGCCTCAGCTGGCAGAAGGGTGTGGCTAATGTAGTAGACGGGGTGTTCAACGCCATCCCTTCTACTGACCAAGACTGCGCTGATGGCTCGATCATTGACAGCGAGATAAACCCAAAGCGGTTCTCCTAGCGATGGTGTGATCAAGATGGGAGCTTGAGCGAGATAGAACTTGACGCTTTTAAAAGGTTTGGTCAAAACCTGGGCCCCATCCTGAGATGTCTGCCTTGCGGAGCTTATCGAAGAATGGCTTGCATTTGTTTGAGGATTTGGAGATGAATTGGTTGAGGACCGTCAATCTTCCTGTAAGGCGTTGAACTTCTTTCCGATTGGAAGGCGACAACATTTCGAGGATCGCCCGGATCTGATCTGGATTTGCTTCGATGCCTTTCCTGGTCACTAGGTGACCTAGGAATTTGCTCGACTGAACTTCGAAGGCACACTTAGCTGGATTCAGCTTCATACGATATTTCCTCAAAACATGAAAAGTCTCAGCAAGGTCGGAGAGAGGATCCCCTCGAATACGACTCTTGGTTAGTAGATCGTCGACGTAGACTTCGGCATTGCGATCGATTTGTTCTTTGAACATCTTCGTGACTAGCCTTTGGTAAGTTGACCCTGAGTTCTTGAGACCGAAGGGCATAACGTTATAGCAGCAGAGGCCTCTGCCGGTCACAAAGCATGTCTTCTCCTGATCTTCTAGGTGCAAAGGAATTTGATTTTAGCCTGAGTACCTATCTATCCTTGGCATGGGGAATAGATCCTTGGGACAGGCTTTGTTGAGGTTGGTGAAATCGATGCAGTCTCTGATCTTTTTGTTCTTCGGGACGACGACGATGTTGGAGATCCAAGTTAGGTACTCTACCTCACGAATGAAGCCTGCCGCGAGTAACTTGTTGATCTCTTCTCGAACTGCAGCCAACCGCTTTGGTCGAATCGCTCGTAGCTTCTGCTTGACGGCATTAGTTCCCTCTTTGATAGTGAGTCGATGACATGTGTCATCCGGATTGATCCCGGACATGTCTTCGAAACACCAGGTGAAGATGTCAATGTTGGACTTGAGGAATGATACCATGTCATGCGCTTCTGCGTCGCTAAGACTGGTATCAATGAACGTTTCTCGAAGAATATCGTCATTGCCGAGGTTTACTCGGACGATCTCTTCAACTGAAGGTGGAGCCTCCCACTCTGCAAATCGAGGTTCTGGTAGTGGGGGCTCCCTTGGTTGCTAGCTTATGGAAGGGCCAGCTCTATCCGCCGGGCGCTCGGGCAGCGCAAGGTTCACCTTCCGATCTGTCTTCGCTGCAGCCAAGGTTCGAAATCACCATTTCGGTGGAAATTTCGACCTTCTGGATATGGAAATACTTCGTGGAAATATTTCGACAGTGTGGAAATATTGCAATTTTGTAGAAATGGTGAAAATATTGATTTTTTGATTGAATTTTTTAGTGAAACTCTGGATAGTCATAAACCAAGTATAGATACACACTTTGGAATACTCAAATAATATTTGTACCCTATCTAGGGGTGTAGAGCTTCACATAACATGTATTCAATGTATTGAGTCTGTGAGTCTTGTGCAATCTTATTTGGTTCAGTTTTGATATATATTTTTCAAATATTTTTTAATCTTTTTTTTGGATAAAAATATTTTTGGCATAAAGATTAGTTGATTGTTAAAATAATGTTTCAAACGATTTTGAAAGCGGACTTAAAACAAGAAAGTTATGAAAATTTGAAATTGTGCAAAAAATTATGCTGAAATGTAAAACACTGCTTTTTTACTAAGTCTGAAAAAAAGAGTTTTTATATAAAAAAGTTTTTATACATTCAAAATTTCCTAAGACGGACCATGGTTTTCTAAATGCACTCGTACTTCTACATCTCGTGGAATTTTTTGATATAAAAAAGAATTGATTTAATCACTTTTCTCACCATGTAGATTTTATAAAAATCCATAAAAACTATTTTCTCCTACTAAAACTGAAAGTTTACTTTTTGATTCCTTTGTTTTTTGATTTTTTTGATATTTTTATTGAAATCAAATGGGGGGGTATTTGCTTATTTACATATAATAACTTAAAGTAAATGGAGAAAAAACATTTGCTTAATTTTTTCTCCATTTACTTTAAGTTATTATATGTAAATAAGTTGCTGAGAACCAGGCCCCTCAGCCCCCTTTTATAACCAATCAGTCACAGAATTTCGGATAAATTTCACGAAATTTTTCGAAATTTTTGCGAAATTTCGACAAAATCTCGCGATATTTCGTGGAGATGGAAATATTTCGTGGAAATATCGCGATATTTCACGAAACCGCTCGATATTTTAACATTTCCAGTTCTGTTCGAGATTGTAGGTGGTATTTCGTATCGGGTTTTTATTTTTCCGATATATTTTGCGATATTTTACGAAATATATCGATTTTTTGTTCCTTGGCTACAGGCGCTTCACATAAATGCCCAGACCGTTGATCGCCTCGGAGGCACACAATGCCTTCTCCTGTTGGAAACTTGAGGAGTTGGTGGTACGAAAAGGAGACGTCACTGATTTGGTGGAGGAAGGGTCGTCTGAGGATAATGTTGTAATTGAAAGTTCCTTCTACGACCGCAAACCTCATAGAAACTCTCGTCTCTTTGCTAAGATCGAGTGTGAATCTAGCCTCTCCCATAGTCATACTTTATTCGCCGTTGAAGCCGGTGATAACCATGGGAACCACATCGAGGCTATCGTACTTATGTCTCAAACGTTTGAAGCAATCTGAGAACATAATGTCAATTGAACTACCGGTGTCGATGAGTATTCGATTGATAGTACTCCCATCGAGGATGAGCCGTAGAACTAAGGGATCTCGATGCGGGGTGTGCACTCCTTGAAGATCTTGATCAGTAAAGACGATGAAAAGTCATGCCAAGCCTTTGATCGGCTTCTCCACCCAACTATCTTTTTTGTTCGCCAAGGATCGAACATTAAAGATCAAAGTTTTCAGACGCGAAGGCATGACGAGAGGCGTCTTGCTGGCCAAAGCCTCGAGGCATGAGGCGTGAGGCATAAGCCTTAAGCGAATGTATGTTTTAATTAATTAAATATATAATAAATATAGAAATAAATATTAATAATTAAATAAAATATAAAAAACAAAAAAATGTATGAAAATTAATAGTTTCATATCATAATCCACGATTCCACATCCACTCATCATAATAATTTACCAAAATATATACATAAAGTATGTAAAGTGTATCATTAAATCTAAATTGAACATTATTTGAGAGTTGAGACAATATTTATAACACTTTAAGTTCCAAGTCAAATGAACCAAATCCATATAATGCCACCATAAAATTCTAATTAAATCCATAATTTCCAACCGAAAGTTTTAATCATCCAAAAATAAAAAAACTTAGAAATTATAAATTGTCACTTTAACCAAAAAAAACACAAGTCGAAGATTTGCTTAATCAAATTGGAGCTCTTCATCTTCTATAGTATTAAAAGTAACTTCAAGGTCCATAAAACAGTGTTTTTTTTTACAAAAAAACACTCACTTCATTAAAAAAATTATCAAAATAAAGCACAGCTGAGGCTTACTCCTCGGGCTTGAGGCGTATGCCTCAGCTGCGCCTCAGCCTGTGATGCGTGTGTCTCAACTGTTTGCACGCCTCATACAGCGCCTCTGGGGCATTTTTGCTGCGCCTCACCCTGAGGCGCACCTCGAGGCGTAAACCTCAGGCGCCTTTGAAAACATTGTTAAAGATTCGTCGAACTTGTCGCTCAACCTCTTTCCCCGTCATGGCTTGATGGTGCATAGTTCCGTGGATACTGAAGACGTTGGCTCGCATGCTTATAGGAGGTAAGCATTGAGCAAAGATAAGTCGGACCCAGCATGTCTCTTTTCCTTTTATTGAAGGGGGCTGGCGTTGATCAGGTCTGCATGCGAACTCCTGGAGATAGGCTTCGTACAGGAGGTCCTCCAGATGGTACTTCAGTCGGAAGCAGCGGGAAGTTGGATGGCCATGGCTGCGATGGAAATCGCAGTACACGAATTTGTCGGCAGTGAGTCTGGTGCCTGGTTATAGAGGATTCGGTAGCCGAAGGAACTCATGTTGGATCTGGTCCAGGATTTGCTCGATTGGTAGGTTCCATTCGGTGACCTTCGTCCTCCATACAGGGGGAGATTTACTATCGTTGTCTCTTGGTCGCTTTGCTGGTGTCGGCTCTGGCGCTTCGGCATTGTGAGCTTTGGCAATAGGCCTGGGTAGCTCTTTCTTTGTTGGTCGTCGTTTGGCATCGCATCCCTTTCGAGCCACTTGGTCATCTTCGACCTCTATATCCCTTTGGATGCGATCAAACATTGCTCCAAGGGAGGACGGTGGGTTGCGAATGGGGTCGTTGTAGATGTGCAGGTCGTAGCATAGTGTATTTTGGAATACTAACATGATCGCCTCATCATTGAGATGTCACCCAGAGAGAGGCATGCTCTTTGCGGAACTTTCGCGTAAAGTTGTGAACGGTTTCGTCTGCTCCCATTCTCAGACGATATAACGAGTCGAGCTTCTTCTCCGGCTTCAAGTTCAGTTGATAGTGTTGGACGAAGAGGTTCGCAAGGTATCCAAATTGAGTTATGGACCCCGACCGAATGCTGTGATACCAATCGAGAGACGGCTCGTCGAGGCTACCGGCGAAGGTTTGACAAAGTATATTGTTCTCTTTCTCGTGCGGCATCAGGGACATCTTGAATGCGAGGATGTGGAGGGTTGGATCACCTTTGAGGCAATTGAAGTTCGGCAAAGTAGGGGTTCTACAATTCTTCGGGAAGGGCATCTGGAGCTAGTTATCAAAATCGGGACCAGTAGGCGACTAGTCTCTAGGCGGCATTTTGCCGACCGAATAATTCCGATTCTTTTATAGCTGGGCGAAATCCCGACTAGTCCCCGACTAGGGATTGGGACTAGTCCCCATACGGTATTCTGCAAGACTTTTTTTTTTTTTTGCAATGAGTCTTTACAAGCAATTTGTTTGGATTTTTTTGTATTGCCTCGAAGTCTTGAGTTGCAACTATGGCTCTTCTCTATAATCATCTATTGAGGACCTGAGAATCTGAGATAAAAACATAGACAAATAATTATTGTTTGTTTATAGATATTCATATAACCCTATAATCAAAATTGGGGTTGTTCACAGATTAAACATCAACAAACAAATATTGTGATGAATTCTTTGTTCTGAGTCTTCTGACATGGGCATGAAACCAATACAGCTGTGTTCTATTACTTATGTATTTATATTCATGCTGTGAAGTGTGAAGGCATGCATTGTTATTGACCGACTAATATCATATACTTATTGACATTTATGCTAGTTCATATGTCATATATGTTTAGGGACAGGGGTGGGGTTAGAATAAGTTTTTGCCGACTAGTCCCGAGGCCGACTAGGAACCGACTACCGACTTTGACTGCATAGATTTGGAGAAGGCTTTGATGAAGAGGTCCGACCGATGAATGTCCTCTATGACCAAGTCCCTGACATCGCGGTTGGCCAAAGGGCAAGACTTGGGGATCTTCACTTTGGATTGCTGCCGGGTAGTGTTCATGTCGAGGAAGGCTAACTTGCAAGTCTTGATAATGAGGTGGTGACAGAGAGATCGGGTCTCTATGCACTGACTCTCTCATCCGATGTCAAACTCGGAGATTAGGTACTTCACGTGCCTGCCTTATATAATTGCGGCCGAAAGATGACTGAGATGATTGGTTCTCGATGATTTCCCAAATGCTCTGCCTTCGAGGAACTTCCGAGGGGCTTAGCTTCCGACAACTCTTTTGTTGAATTTCGCAGCCATAAGAAAGTCTTCGGGGTTTGGAGTTGATAGGCTGTTGGGGTTGATCGCTCTCGTCGTTGTTAAGAGCGAGAGGAAGGGAAAGAACGACCCCTACATCGAAGGCAGCCTTCTTGATGGCGTCTCTCTCAGCTGTTAGAATGACGTTCTGCTTTGCAAGCTGCAGCAATTGAAAATCGAGCGCCGAGACCCGATAAGTTGCTGGAGCATCTTCCAACAGAGAGGGCATGGTCTGTCTGACCGACTATCGAGGTGGTGGAGAGATTGGTCAATCGATCGATCTCCCTTTACTAGAGTGAGCTGTAATCTCTAGCCGAGTAGGAGGTGGTCCGAAGTTGAGCCGCTGACTCAATTGATCGAGTCTCGGATCAAGACTGATTGCATTGGGTGTTACTTCCCTCTGGGTAATCCTAATGTCTCGTTTTCGCCATTCAGTAGCGGCAACGAAAACAACCAGAATGATCGTTTCCGATCAGTTGTCTGCTCAACCGAGGGACCTGGGAACTATGATGTTGGGGAGATCGGTTGTCTACTCAACCGATCCAGTGCTGTTGTCCGAGCAAATTTGACTTTTTGTCAGATCCCACAGACGATACCAAACTATCAAGGATGATCCTCGTGTCGACCCGATGACTCCACCCAACTATCAATAGATTCGATGTCAGTTGTCGGTTGTTCGAGCGTTGGTGCCTTTGACTTGAGCTTTAAAGTAGTTGAACGTTTGTGGACATAGCTTTAGAAACAGTTGAGAGATGAAGTTGAGAAGAGAGTTGACACGGGATGTGATATCGGAGTTCAGCCGAAGCCTACGTCTCCGTGCTATAAGGTGCAACATGAATCCACTAACACTTGAATGGTAGTGACCTCGACAAGCCGAGTGTCACTTGTCTTACAGAAGGTAGAGGGATGTCTAAGCTCTTGTTTTTGAAAGTGATCTGGAAATCAAATAATCAATCTGGAATATTCATCTGGACTGCTATTTATAGAGGTTTGAAAAATATCCGATGTCCGGGGCGGTTTTTGCAGTCGCTTCAACAGGCTCCAGCAGGGCTGGCGGGCCTCACCACCATCTTCGTAGACCCCCAGGCAAGGCCGGTGGGTCCCGTCGTCGTCGTTGTAGACCCCAGGCAGGGCTAGTGGGTCACGTCTCAGGGCATTGGCCAACTTTTGTACCCACAGGGATTATAACTATTATAAAGGGTGACAAGGTCGGAAGCCTCTACATCGTTTCCGTGAGCACGATTACAAGCAGTGCAAGG
This sequence comes from Chamaelirium japonicum, assembly GCA_947650365.1. Classification (NCBI taxonomy): domain Eukaryota; kingdom Viridiplantae; phylum Streptophyta; class Magnoliopsida; order Liliales; family Melanthiaceae; genus Chamaelirium; species Chamaelirium japonicum. The sequence continues at coordinate 62,475,988 of OX393550.1, forward strand.
GTTTCTAATTTGGCGAAAAACTATGAGGCAGTCGCATCACAGTTGTGGCATAAGCGTCTGGGCTATATAAGTGAGAGGGACCTTTCTTAGTTGAACAAGCAAGATTTGCTCTCAGGTGTGAAAAACATTAAACTTGATATTTGTGAACACTATGTGTTTGGGAAGCAACATTGGGTCACGTTTGGTATTGCAGTTCATCACACGAAGAGGACATTGGATTATATCCATGCAGATGTTTGGGGTCCTTTCAAAGTTGTTTCTAAGGGAGGATCACGGTTCTTCATATCCTTTATGAACGACTATTCTAGAAAGGTCTAGGTCTACATGTTGAAGGCAAGGTGTTCAAGACGTTCAGGAGATGGAAAAGCATATTGGCAAGAAGTTGAAGCGTCACCACAACGACAATGGGGGAGATTTACATCAAAAGAATTTTAGCAATACTGTGAGGAAGAAGGCATTGTTACACTTTACGGTCAGGGATACACCTCAGCAGAATGGCACTATAGAGATGATGAACAGTACTTGAGCGAGCACGTTGCATGCTCTCTAAGTCTGTCCTGGGTAAAAGAATTTTGGGCATAGGCCATGAATACGGCATGCTATTTGATGAACAGGTCACCGGCTACTGTGATTGCTTTGAAGACTCCGTAAGAGTTTGGTTAGCAAACCGAGGAACTACTCGGTCCCGCAAGTGTTTGGATGTTTGGTTTACTATCACGTCAAAGATAGTAAGTTGGACTTGCGTGCGAAAAAATACATATTCTTGGGGTATGCTTCTAGAGTTAAGGGGTACAGGTTATGCTGTTATAGCGCCCAGAATCGCAGAGCTTCATTACGAACAGAGATGTGACTTTTGATGAAACTCAGCTACAGTAAATACATTTAAATATATAATGATTATCAAGTTTTTTTGATTTACTGGAATTCTACCTTTGGCTGTCATGGTCCATGATTACTATGTTTTGGTGTTTGTTTTCTTAAAACAATTCATATAAATATATATGCACAACTATATAAGACTTAATTAAAAACAAATAAAAAACTCTTTTTTTGACCATTTCAAAATTTTTATAGTATTCAGTCGAAATTTTGAAAATTTCGATTTTGGCTAGGATCGAAACCGAAACAAAACAAAACTGAAATTTAAAACCTTGAAATACCATGGAAACCTACACCTACCATATATGCTATATCCCATCCTCTTACAGTGGCTACGCCCACCACCGATCATGTAACAAATCACAATTAGCAATCTTAAAAGCTCACACATCAACCATGAATTTGAACACAATTTTCTTGTGGGAGCAATTGTGCATGTCAAATCTTTGGTACAAGAATCCATTTTCCTCAACATAATAAGTGGATAAGATAAAAAAAGATTTAGGTAAACAAAAATATTTTGTTGGCATGTAGGTAATGCTCTTCATGGATGTCTGGGCATCTATTATATGAGACCAAGAAAATATAGAAGACTGGCATTGAGAGATTAACTAATGAATAAACATCTGCATAGTTATTTTAGCAGTGCGGAAAAGTATGTGGCTTATGAGCAGTAGGGACTTTCATGTCACCTGCATGAGAACCAAAACATCCATTGGGTCATTGTCTTCACAAAGTGTACGAGGAATAAAACCATAATTATGCGGATAGACCACCGATGAATATAAGACACGATCAACCTGGGAACAAAGTTCAAAAAATTAATAATATCAACAAAACAGAATGAATGGAGGAAATCAACATATAGAAGCATCAAAATCTCCTAATTCAAGCAATGCTACAATTTTGCGCTAAAAAGAACCTGAGAGATTAAAAAAGAATTGCATAGATCTCATCTACAAACAAAACTCTTTCATCAGAATGAATTGTGTCCTTCATATCAAGGAGGTAATCAGCTGAGGCATAAAGTAGAACTTGTGCGAACCTTAATCAGTCCTGTTTTCTTGTCAAGTTCATATTTGACTTTACTTCCTTTTGTTATCTCCACAACCTATACCATGTAGAAAAAAAAGCATGAAGCAGACACGCTCATTGGAAAATTATCTCAAAGGAAATAAGACACTATAATTTGAATGTAAAGTCGGAGATAACTGATAAAATCTTAATATTTTCTAATGGGCTAAGCAGCTAGTTTTTCTAATATACTTATCCTTTGTTTATGAAAACAAAGAGATCTGAATCACAATGTTTTTTCTTTCATTCAGGAGGTACCTAAATCTTGTGTGCTCATAATAAGATACTTACAACAAAGCTATTTTGTTTCAATCACAATTCACAAGGTACCTAACTTTTGTATGCTCATAAGAGAACACTTACAACATTGAATACAGCAGGAGCTCCAGGACCTACATGCAGGGTACCATGATTCATCAGCCGCGACAAATCGTTTCTGATGCAACTCATATGCCAAATTATAAGAAGGTTGCAATGTTTAGTACCTATTTCAAGATCATGCCAAGGATGTGCAGCTACTGATCTCCTTGACAAGGATGAGAGAATCCTTTCATTCAGTCGTGGAACCGGACGTTTCTCAGAAGCAGTTGTATTGTCTTCTTCACTCATAGCTGTATAATAAATAAAAGGGAAAGAATATCTACTGTGATCGACAGCAATGGAATCATTATTTAAAAGCAAGAGTTTAAAGTTTCGGCCGAAATCGATCCGTTTCGGCCGTTTCTGATCGGTTTCGGCCGGAGCCGAACCTGAACCACCCGAAAAACAGCGGTTTCGGCGCGATAATACCCTCCGCTTGGTTTCAATCCACAGGAGACGGAGAAGAGGAGGAGGAGGAAGAGGAGAAGAGGAGAAGAGAAGGGAAAAAAACAAAAAAAAAACCTGTGGTCACCCGATCCGTCTTCCCCGCCGCCCCCGCCGCCTGATCCAGTCGTCTGACCCGTCGTCCCCGCCGCCTCTCGCGCTCGATCCGTCGTCCCCGCCACTTTTCTCTCTCTCTGTCTCTGTTGGGGTTTAAAACCATAACCCGATCCCACCCCAAACCCCTTTTATGTTAAGTTTGGCTCAAAAACACTTAACCGCCATATAGTTTAAAAACTACATTGTGCCCCCTCAATTAAATTTTGATCAGATAAAATTACCAAATGAGGAAACTAAGTACTTGACAAAAGGGGATAAAGTGCTAACATTTCAAAGTCTAGGGTGTCATTTGGAACAAAATAAACTACAGGGGATTAAGTTAGGGTAAATTACACTTTGCCTCCTGAAGTTTAGCTCAAAAACACTTAATCCCTGTAGTTTATTTTGTTCCAAATGACACCCTAAAGTTTGAAATGTTAGCAGAATACCCCTTTTGCCAACTACTTAATTTCCCCATTTGGTAATTTTTGTCCAATCAAAACTGAATTGTAGGGGACAAAATATAATTTTTAAACTATAGGGGGTTAAGTGTTTTTGAGCTAAACTTCAGAGGAGCAAAGTGTAATCTACCCTAAAATATATTATATATAATACTACTATAAGAAAAAAATTCAAAAAAAAAAAAGAAAAAATAGGGAAAATTTTTTAAAATGTTATGAAACGGTGGTTGCATCGGATATGGATGCCCACCGGATAGAGACCCCTAGATTCATGGGATATGAGATTTACCCTGTTTCTATCCTGATAAACGATTATGCCTGTATATAGGGGGTTCAATGAATAATAAGATTCAGATTTTTCCCAACATGTTATCAACAGGAGTTGTCGTATTGGACCGAGAGAGAAAGAGATCTTGAAAAGACAGAGAGAGAGAGAGAGAGAGAGAGAAAAGAGAACGGAGAGAGAAGAGAGAACGGAGAAAGAAGAGAAGAGAGATCTGGGAGAAGAGAGTGGAGGAAGACAGCAGCAACCATCACGCCGGCGAAGGCGGACCGCAAGGTGACAACGACAAAGCCTGAAACGTCGAAACATCACCAGGTACGCCATTGATCTTCAACCTCGATGATATGCATTATGTACCCACGACCAACCCATGGCCGAGAACTCCGGCCCGGCACGCACAATGCCAACGGCCTCCGAGCAAACCCACAATGGAGGGCCTGAACGCGTGAAGGACAGCCAGCCCGACTCGATCCGACTGATGGCACCACCGGTAATGTTTTCTCTCCTCGCATTGTTCATCATCGCCGCAATAACAAAAGTAGTAGTGGCATCCGGCGGGGCCTGCTCCCGCAAGCGGGGCCTGCTTGCGAGCAGCTGTGGGCGACGCACAAGAGCAGCTACGGGCGGCACACAAGGGCAGCTGCTGGCGGCGCGCGCGAACGGCTGGCGACGATGGCGGTTAGGGATCTCAGAAAACTCAGTTTGCATTCCGGTTTCAACGGAGAAGATAAACAATGTTTATCGTTTTTGGACTTTGGGTTTCAAACCCAACTTCAACCCGACTGCTTATACATGAGTCCCGACTCGACTTCTTATATCACAGACCCAACCCGACTGCACAGTGCAGACCCGACTGCACAGTGTAGAACAAAACCGACCCGACCGCACAGTGCAGGCTCGACTGCACAATGCATGACCAACCCGATCCATCTATCCTTGTATGCATTCACATATATCTAACTGCCTGATTTAACCTGCACCGTTCATTTAATCCTGTTTTGTAAGCCCGATCCATAGCCAATTCGTTTGATCCATATATGGATCTTGGGTATCCAAACCGTTCTGGATGCCTCGGTACGGTCAGACCTTATATTTTTTAACATATCACATGCTTCTGACCTATTCAATGCATATAATGTGTAATAACCTTCATTATTATATGAATTTTAGAGCGTTAAGCACCTTTGTAGAAAAGCTTAGCAAGGTGCATGACGGTTCCATAGAACCCGTTCTACATTGGCAAGTGGTTTCTAAAAGGGTCCTATTAATACATGGTATTAATAGGCTTTGTTCATTATGTGTTATATGCCCACATGATAAATAGTGTCATCATAGTAATTAATGTCAGTATTTATTTGAACTTCAGATGTCAACTCTGTCCAAGTTAGAATTCGAAGTTCTTGAGGTCAGTGGCAAGAATTATCTAGCCTGGCGCCTAGATGCCACCCTGCACCTGCAATCAAAGAAACTGGAGAGTGCAATCGTGGAAGGAAATGAGCTTTCTCTTGAAGAGAAAGCTAAAGCTATGATTCTACTGCGTCATCACCTCCATCCCAACCTCAAGAATGAATACTTAACCGAGGTGGCTCCTCTGAGCCTATGGAAGTCCCTGAAGGACAGGTATGACCACCAGAGGATGGTCATACTCCCAATGGCCAGGAATGAGTGGATGAAATTGCAATATCAGGACTATAAATCTGTATCAACATACAACTCGACTATGTTCAGTATTACCTCACGCTTGAAGTTATGCGGTGAATCTGTCAATGACAGCTAGATGATTGACAAAACACTCTCTATCTTTCACAGCACGAATGTGCTCTTGCAACAACAGTATCGTGAGCGTAATTTTTTGAAGTTTGCTGATCTTATCTCTATCTTCTTAGTTGTAGAGGAAAATAACAAAGTCCTGATGGAAAACCATAGCTCCAGGCCCACTGGAGCCATAGCATTACCTAAAGCAAATCCAAATAAAGGATACTGCAAATATCGAGGCAGAGGTCGTGGTAGAGGAGGTCGTCATAACCACCCCCGGAAGAGGTGGTAATCGTGGAAGAGGTGGCCACCCTAGAAGAGGCAGCTACAATGATCATGAAAAACATGACCACCCCGGAAGAGGTGGCTATAATCCATGAAATACTACACACTTTAAGAAAGTTAGAAGCTTGACGTGTCATGCTCCTCCCACAGAAAATCTACAACCTACCACCACACCACAAGAGGCTTGCTAAAGGTGTGAGGGTGTAGGTCACTGGTCACGCACCTGTTGTGCATCAAAGAAAAAGGTGGAAAGATACCAGAACTCTCAAAAGAGTATGGAGGCAAACATGGCAAATGATTTTTATGACATCGATGACCTCGATGATATTCCTTATTGCATTCAGTTGAAGCCCTCTGATTTCTACAAAGATAACGATGATGGACTCGACGACAACATGATGAAAGCCTAATTTCTGTAATTTAGACTAGTAGTTTTTATTTTATAGTTGGACATTTGCTTCCTAGTAGTTCTTATTTCTAGTAATTGAACATTTGTTTTTAGTAGTTGTTAATTCTAGTCGTTTGGACATTCCATGCTATTTAATATTATGTTTTCTATCCTAGTTTTATTTGTTATGTGTTACATCTTCTGTAGTCTAAATTATGTTTAGACAATGACACACATATTTATTATAGAAAAATAGATTTTAATAACACTATGGAGAAAGAAGACATATGCTTAGTTGATAGTGCAACAACTCACACTATATTAAAAACTCATAAATTCTTCTCAAATATAGATTTAAACCCTCATAAAAGTCTCAACCATAGCTCGACTTGCACAAATAATCGAAGGCTTTGGAAGATCCCATCTGGTGTTACCGAATAGTACTCATCTATTTATTCAAAGTGTTTTATACTCAAGTAGTTCTAGAAGAAACCTATTGAGCTTCAAAGATATCAGCATGAATGTGTACCATATCGAAACACAAAATGAAGATAATAAGAAATATCTATGCATCGTATCTAATGTTAGAAACCTGAAGTTCATATTAGAAAAATTCTCCACCCTTTCAATAGGGATATATTATACTTGTTTTGGGATAGTCGAATCTCATGCAATTAGGAGCCAGAAGCTTATTGCTAATAAGAAACCATTAGTAAGTCAGAAGCTTAACGATCCTAAAACTTTTTTCCCTTTGGCATGACCGCCTAGGTCATCTTGGATCCACTATGCTCAAAAGGATCATAAATAACTCTAATGGCCACCCTCTATGGAATCACGTAATAACTAAGGGTATAAACTGTATTCTTTGCTCACAAGGAAAATTGATTACTAAACCATCCCTCCTAAAAATAGCTTCTGAGTCACCAACTTTCTTACAGAGAATACAAGGTGATATATGTGAACCTATCCATCCCTATAGTAGATCATTTAGATATTATATGGTGCTCTTAGATGCATCAACTAGATGGTCACATGTATGTCTTTTATCTACTGGAAACTTAGACTTTACTAGACTGCTTGCCCAGATTATCAAACTTAGAGCTTACTTTCCCAGACCATTCTATAAAATCTATTAGATTGGACAATGCAGCTAAATTTACTTCCCAAGCGTTTAATGATTTTTGTTCATCAATAGGAATTGATATAGAACATCATGTTCCACATATTCATACCCAGAATGGTTTAGCGGAGTCTCTAATTAAGTGCCTTCAGCTAGTAGCTAGGCCCCTTTTGATGCAATTTAGACTTTTCGCTAGTGCCTGGGGACATGTTATATTGCATGCTGCAATGCTAATTTAGCTTAGACCTACAGCCTATCATAAGACCTCTCCGTCTCAATTGGTGTCAGGAAATCAACATAGTATCTCGCATTTGCGAAAATTTGGTTGTGCAATACAAATCCCTATCCCATTACCAAAGAGAACCAAAATGGGTCCTCAACAAAGACCATGTATTTCTATAGGTTTTGAATCATCGTCTATAATTAAATACCTAGAACCATTAATTGGTAATCTGTTTATCGTAAGGTTTGCAGATTGTCACTTCGATGAGACAGAATTGCTGCCGTTAGGGGGAGATAAGAAAACTAATGTTCCAGAAGAACGATGCAATCAATTATCTGATGCTTTTAACGATGCAGCAAAAGTAATAAAGTCACATGTGCCAACTATGAATGCACCTGCTCGAATTAGTATCCCAGAAGGACAAAATTTGAACAAGGCAGCAAACAAGTCCATTGCACGTTAGAAGCGTGGCAGACCTATAAGTTCAAAAGATTTAGCTCGTCGGAAGAGAAAATTGAATAATAAATCATGCTCATATAAAACTCTAGAAGAAGTACCTTTAACAGAGGTAATACAGAATGCTCTAGCTGAGATTATGCCCCAAGTATTGTAGCTCGTGTGTTCTAAGCATGGATTTTTTGTATTAATATTAATAAAGATGAATTTGGTTATTGCTTTTATTAGAATACTACTTTGGTGTATATTAATTCATATATAATAAAGGACCCTAGGGAACACAGTAGGCCACTGAGGCGCATGGTGGATCCATGCTTGGGAGACCCAGTCGACATGTCGGTCGCTTCATCGATAATAAGCTGTTTGCAAGTAGAGGATGTGGTGAAGTCTCCACCATGGGAACGGGGGATTCCCATTCACTTGACCAAGCACGATGATCGTGTTGAACAGGAACCAAGATGGTGCATAGTTCAGTGATTCAAACATTGGTTCATAAACCGTCTTACTACTATAGATAATATGTCATTAATCCTGAGAGACCATATACACTAGCCAACTAGTTGAGTGGTGCTTTGATGTGCCAACGTGTGCGGACCTTCCATAGTCCAATACTACGATATGTTGGGTTACCCGGTTGGCGCTTGAGCGGCATGCAATCCCTACAGGTTATCCGACATCCAATGTTGGATGGATGTGTTTTGATGAGTCAATATGTCCACACAATTAACCCAGGCCTGGTGGTTGTCAGTATGATTGACGATGTTCCAGATACTAGGCATAGCACCAGAAAGTGTATGGTGTTATAGATGACAAGTTATCAAATCCTAGTTAGATAATCAATTGGGATTTAACGGTGCTCCCCACTGCCCGAGTCGAATCATGGCACCAGTAATAGGAGGGACTAAGGATTATTAGAGTATAGTAGAAAACAAGGTTACGAGGGAGTAACATAAGTTTAGGATCACTAGAGTTCAACTCGCGTCGCACTCTGGGTGGCTACGCTGGCTAATCGGATTAAGACTGATTAATAGAATTTTTGGTGTGTCACCGGAATAGTTAATCAGGGATCCGGTTGGAGCTAGAGATCATGAACCCTGAAGGTTCCACCCTATCGTTGCATATAGGAATTGTTCCCCGACCTGGTTGGATACGTTGGATGCGAAGTAGCGCGATGGAGCGCAAGCCTGGAGCCTAAGAACCTAATTCACATATGTTAAGGGCCATAAGGGTATTTTGGTAAATATTGAAATATGGCTCAGAACATATTGAATATGGATCTTAAAATGAGTGGAATAATTTCAGAAGCTCATAGGCGCTGACAGAACTCGATTATGAGTAGTGCACCTCACTCAATCTCTCTTACAGTGTTTTATTTTTCATGAATGGCGTTTTCATCCAGGCTTCACGATAGCTAAGTGGAAACCCTAAAAACTGCCCCCTCTCATCCCTATCTCTAGGGGGCCAGTCCTGGCTTGCGTATGGGAGTTGGGGCCGGCCTTATAAAAGGATTGGAGGGAGAGGGGGCCGGCCCAAGGCTCTTCCCTCTCTAAAAAACCCGACCACCTCTCTCTTCTCCCTCTTTTGTGGTTTCAGCCAAGGAAAAAAGACAAAGAAGAAGGAAAAAGGAGGAAGGAAGGTGAAGGAAGAAGAGAGAAAGAGAAGGAGGAGATCTCGTGGCTTGCAATCATCTTCGCAACGAATTCCTCCGTCGGCTCGTAGTCCTTGTGGGGGATGATCTCCGTACCGACCCGGAGACTCCGCCCAACCAGTCAATCGAGTCGAGTTGAAAGTTTGATCGAACGTTTGTCTAGTTTGTAGGTTCGGATATTGATATCTTCAAGTCGAACTTCTGAATATTGAAAGATTATTGACACGATATGTGATCTTGAAGTTCAGCCGAAGCCTACGTCTCCATGCTATAAGGAGCAACCTGAATTCACTAACACTTGAACTAAAGTGACCCGATAGGCCGAGTATCACTGGTTTTTCTTCGAAAAGAAGATCGATAGGTTGGGGAATCAGAGCTTTGGAATTTTAGGACGTCTGATTCAGAAACCAGATATTTGATCCTTTTACACTTGTTGGGTCTGCTATTTATAGGGTTTTTTGGAAAGGAACCGGGGTAAAGGGCAGTTTTCTACAGCTGTCTTCGTGGATCCTCAGGTAGGGCTGGTGAGTCCCATAGTCGTCTTCGTGGACCCCCAGGCAGGGCTGGTGGGTCCCGTTGTTGGCTCTGCGGACCCCCCAGGCAGGGCTGGTGGGTCCCATCGTCGTCTTCGTAGACCCCACCAGGCAAGACTGGTGGGTCCCGCTGTCGGCTCTATGGACCCACCAGGCAGGACTGGTGGGTCCCATTGTCGTCTTCGTGGACTCCCCAGGTAGGACTGGTGGGTCCTGCTGATGGCTCTGTGGTCCCACCAGGCAGGGCTGGTGGGCCCCACTGTCGGATCTGTGGACCCCCCAGGAGAGCTGGTAGGTCTCGGCGTCGTCTTCATGGATCCCCTGCGGGGACCCCCAGGCAGGGCTAGTGGGTCCCACTGTCGACTCTGTGGACCCCCAGGCAGGGCTAGTGTTGGTGGGTCCCGTTGTTGTCTCGATGGACCCCCCAGGCAGGGCTAGTGGATCTTGTTGCGTCTCTGTGGACCCCCCAAGTAGGGCTGGTGGGTCCTACTGTCGTATATGTGGACCCCCCAAGCAGGGCTGGTGGGTCCCGCTATCGTCTCTATGGACCCCCCAGGTAGGGCTGATGGGTCCCGTTGTCATCTATGTGGACCCCCCAGGCAGGGCTGGTGGGTCCCGTTGTTATTTTTGTGAACCCCCCAGGCAGGGCTGGTGGGTCCCGCTGTTGTCTTTGTGGACCCCCCAGGCAGGGCTGGTGGGTCCCGCTGTTGTCTTTGTGGACCCCCCAGGCAGGGCTGGTGGGTCCCATTGTCGTCTCTGTGGACCCAATTGCGGGGCGTTGGCCAAAATTTGCACCCACAGTTACCCCCTCCAAGTTAGCTAGGGGCTGATCTGGCTGACTTGGAACCCAGGTGCAAAATCCAAACCCCCTACCATGGGTGGGTGTCATGCTCTTGTAGGACTCTGGCAACAGGCCAAACAAGATCTGTTGACAGGCTGTTTTTTGATCGATCAGTCAGGTTTTGACCGATCGGTCAAATTTGTCCGATCGGTCAAAGTTGTCCGATCGGTCAAATTTATCCGATCGGTCAAATTTATCCGATCAGTCAAATTTGTCCGATCGATCAAATTCAACCGGTGGAGCTTGGGTCGATCGGGTAAAAAATGATATTTTTTGCCTGATCCTTTGGAAAATTGTCCGATCGTCTGCTTGCCGATCGGGTGAAGTCTTTTGGGCCATCGGTCAAAATTGTCCGATCGGTCAATTTCAACTAGTGGAGCTCGGGGCGATCGGGCAAAAAAACATGTTTTTTTCCCGATCCTTTGAAAAATCGCCCGATCGTCTGCCCGATTGGTCAAATTCATCTAATCGGTCAACATTGGTTGATCGATCAATTTTGTTCGATCGGTCAAAATTGTCCAATCGGGCAAAGTTGTCCGATCGGTCAATTTCAACCGGTGGAGCTTGGAGCGACCAGGTAGGAAACTACGTTTTTTGCCCGATCATTTGAAAAATTGGCCAATCGTCTGCCTGTCGATCGGGTGAAATCTTTTGGGCCATCGATCAAAATTGTCCGATTAGTCAAATGTATCCGATCGGTCAATTTCAACCGGTGGAGCTTGGGGCGATTGGGCAGAAAACCACGTTTTTTGTCCGATCCTTTGGAAAATCGCTTGATCGTCTGCCTGTCAATCGGGTGAAGTCTTTTGGGCCATCGGTCAAAATTATTCGATCGGTCAAATTTGTTCGATCGATCAATTTCAACCGGTAGAGCTTAGGGTGATCGGGTAGAAAACTATGCTTTTTGCCCGATCCTTTGAAGAATCGCCCGATCGTCTGCCTGCCAATCGGGTGAAGTCTTTTGGGCCATCGGTCAAAATTGTTTGATCGGCTAATTTTGTCCAATCGAGCAATTCCAACCGGTGGAGCTTGGGGCGATCGGGCAGAAAACTATCTTTTCTGCCCGATCCTTTGGAAAATCGCCCGATCGTCTGCCTGTCTATCGGGTGAAGTCTTTTGGGCCATCGGTCAAAATTGCCCGATCGGTCAATTTCAACCAGTAGAGCTCAGGATGATCGGACAGAAAACTACGTTTTTTTGCCTGATCCTTTTAGAAATCGCCCGATTGTCTACCTGCCGATCGGGTGAAGTCTTTTGGGCCGCTGGTCAAAATTATCCGATTGGTCAAATTTGTCTGATCGGTCAATTTCAACCGATGGAGCTCGGGGCGATCGGGCAAAAAACCATGTTTTTTGCCCGATTCTTTGGAAAATCGTCCGATCGTCTTTCTATCGATCAGGCGAAGTCTTTTGGTGGCGTTTCATCTTTCCCGTCGCTTCGCCTGGTTCGACGTTTCGTCTAGTTCGACACTTCATCTGGTTCGATGTTTCGTCTGGTTCGACGTTTCGTCTGGTTCAACGTTTCGTCTGGTTCGATGCTTCGTCTGGTTTGACGTTTCGTCTGGTTTGATGTTTCGTCTAGTCCGACGTTTTATCTTTCGCCAGTCTGGTTACGCCATGTGTCATATTGGTTTTCTCGCCAAATTTTTTTTTATCCAGGTCTTATAAATCCCATCCCAGAGTTTATTTTTCATTCGCACTGCTAATTTTTTTTTCTGAGTTTCCTGCTTTTGCTCCCGAATTCTTGCTTTCTATTTCTCTTGTTCTTCCGTTCGATTGTGATGGCCCCTGCAAGCTGCACCAAGAGTATCGTTCCTCCGAAGATGAGATCGTCGAAGAAGGAAAAGGCCACCACTGAGCCCTCGTTGCCAAAGATTCCGGGCAAAGGCAAGGGCAAGGGTAGCCTCAACATCCTTGGGAAGCGGCATCTTGGTGTGAGAAAAGCCTCTGCGCCCTTCAAGCCGGAGCATGTCCCCAAAGCTGAGTTTTTTCTGGGGCCGCTGTAGCCGTTGTCGAAGGAGTCTGTCTTCAAGTATGGCGTTGGTCGAAAGATCACTGACGTAAAGAGGGCAAAATGGGAGAAACTGCTGGGGTTCTTCACTGAAGGTGTCCATCGCCCAGCCCTCGCTGGAGTGCAAGCTGCCTTTGGCATCGACAACCGATCTGTCTATATGGAGGTGGCCAGCAAAGAGAAAATCATGGGCACGATCATGATGATCGACCAGGTGAACTGTGGGCTATGCCTGCCCCTTCTATCATTCGCTACTCGACTGCTGAACACGTCTGGGATTTGTCCCGACAGTTGATGGGATCAATGCGTAGAGAATCATCTACGCTTTCTACCGGGTGGAGTCCAACCACCAGGAGGAGCTTAGAGCTTGCTACTCTAGCATCCCCGAAGGCGAGCAAGCACGGGTTGAGTTGGGCATTTCTTCTACCACTATAAGTGGGTTTTGAGGAAATATAGCCAATTTTCCAACCTGAGCGGCGTTTCTGCCCTTCGCCCAATTATTGACACGGTCCCATCTGATAAGCTTTATACGGACTAGCCCATCTCCGTCTCATGGGCGTGGACTCCCCTTTCAGTGCTCGAGACTCCTCGCACTCAGGTACATAAGGAGGTTGAGAGATACGCACCGGGAGGGGATCTGTGTTGGTTATCCAATCGGGTTGGAGCGATCAATAACTTGTTCCTGGAGCTGACATGCGGAACTAGGTCTTGGAAGCAATTTGCCACCTGCCCGGTCTGCCATGGCAATGCCAACCTCATGCATCGCCTGTCGAGCATGTACGAAGATAATGACACTCTGTATTCTGATTATAAGGAAGATCTCGAGACCAACAGGATTGTGCGATTTGTGCAGGTCGAGGAGAAAATATATGGCAAGAGGAAGCATGCCGTGCCCGACGAGGAGAAACTGGTCTTGACCAGGTGAGGCCAGGTCAAGAAGAGAAAAGTGGTGAAGGAAGAGAAGGTGGTGAAGGAAGAGAAGGAGGAAAAGAAGAGAGAAGAAGAAGAAGAAGGCGAAGAAGAAGAAAAAGGAGAAAAAGAAGAAGAAGAAAGGGGGGAAGAGGAGAAGGAAGACGACGACGAAGAGGAGGAAGGGAACGAAGAAGGAGGCGGAGAGGAGGAGGGAGAATGCAAAGAGAAGGGGGCCAGAGGTCGCGAAGACATTCCCCCCAACCCGACAGGAGCTAGCTAAGTCCCTCATATCGACGAGGCTAAGGCTCGTCGAATGGAGGATGACATTGATACGATAGACGATGGCAAGAAGGTGCCACTCGTCTATCACTTCGAGACCTTGAAGCCTCCCACGTGCATCAGGGTCAAGTATTCAGGGAGCAACATGGTCTATGACCCGACACCGATTGCGTGGGCACCGCCTGAAGGCCTCCGGCAAGGTAAGGCCTTAACGGGACAGGCTTCTGCGAGTGGAGGGGCGGAAGCTGATAAGCCAAGGCTGGCGCCACGAGATGACGCGGCCAAGGTGGCAGTAGAAGTCGTCGTCCTGATCTCTTCCCTCCTACAAGGGGCAGACGAGATACGCGGCAAAGGGGGAGATTCGTCTCCTCCCGAAGTCCCTCCTCTCGAACCAAAAGGAGAAGAGGGGCAGGGGAGAAGCAGGTGCCCGATCCGATCCCGTCCCCTGCAGCGAAGACTCCCACCCCCAAGGGGAAAGGGATCAATTGTGGGAAAAGGCCAGCTTAACCCCCTCACGGAGGCTCTATCGGCAGGAGTAAGTTCTAACCTTTAGCTTCCTTTTGTTTGGATTGAATATTGGATGTCTGAATCTTCGAATATTTGTCTGCAGGTGCTCCTGGTAGCCCGTAGCCTGTGCTGCGTGATTTGGGTGAGGTTGACATCAACCACCCAACGGGGGCATTGAGGAAGCTTTGCAATCTTCCCGATGCAAACCTTGAAGAGGCATCTACCCAGCTGGAAAGTGATTGTGAGTAGCTTCAACTTCGCCTCAAGTTGTAGTACTTCCATTCGATGTGTCTAACTAGCTCTTGTTGTCATGCAGATGTCTGCCATGATGAAATTAAACATCAGGATCTTTAAGAAAGCTGGAGAGAGGGAGGTCGCCGACGAAATCTCATGATTGAATTGTTAGGATTGATGTGTTCTAAGCTTGTAAAACTTTATGTTTTGGTATAATAAATAAAGATTGATAGTTATTATATGAGATGTATATAGGTGCGTAACATAGTTACGTGTTCTTTTAAGAACAAAGAGCCATGGTTATATGGTAGTCCACTGAGTTGAAGACTAAGTGGATTGGTCCCATATAATCTAAATCAGTTCGCAGCTATGATCAGGTTGGTCGCCTCATCATGATAAGCTGTTGGGGATGACAGTTCATGGGAAGTCTTCACCATGGTCATCACCAGGCACAGTGTCTGTGGCTGAACGAAACTAATACGGTGTACAGATCAGTGAGTAGACGCTGGTACACTAATTAAGCTGTGTTTCTGCTTAAGGTAAAACGGTCCTAAACCCTAAGGAACCACGTCTGATGGACTAACCAGTTGCGTGGTGCTTTGGCGTACCAATGTGTGAGGATCCGTATACAGTGATCTAAAACCACGGTGTATTGGGTTACCCAGCTGGCGTTGCATTAGCGTGTCACTCCTGCAGGCCATCCACACCCCTGAAGGGAGGTGCATTCTTTGGTGTGACTTACACTGTACCAAACCTAGGCCTGGTGGTCATCAGTTTGACTGTTGATCGGATTTGATTACTCGACGGGGTAATCATAGGTACAATGTATAGGTCAACCTGAAAGGAACCAAGCCATATGATCATTCGAGTCTGACGATAGTCTCCACCGCTCGAAGTGAATCATGGCATCAAGTGGAGGGACAACGGGTTTACCACTACTAAGCAGAGAGCAGGGGTATGACGGAGAACATAGTAAGTCCGGGTGAATTGGAGTGCATCCTGCGTTGCACTCTAGGTGGCTATGCAGGTTAACTCGAGCTCAGAGGATTGATGGTAAACTCGGGTAGTGTGTCGATCGAGCTTGAGTTGGAAACCATGAACCCCGGTCCCTGATGGTTCCACCTTATCAATATTATGTACGGTTCTTAAACCATCTCCTCGGAACACCATGAGCAGTAGGAGGAAGAAAGAGGTCTACGCTCCGTGTGTGCTTGGCACTAGAGCACGGTAGATGCGTAACTACATGCGAGTACTAAGGGGTAGGCCCGAGACTAGTACAGAAGCGCAAGTAGTTATCCCTAGCCATAAGTGAACTTCGCTGCATAGGTGCGATGCACCAGAATATATTGTGAGTTGATTAGTTGACTTTACTAGAGGCACCCTCCGGTGACCTCAGTTAATAGTGAGGTAACTAGTAAAGATCACTTAAGGAGTGGCCGCTAGGTCTCGCACACTAGAAATGGTCAAATTGAGGTGTCAGGGCGTTTTGGTAAAAACTCACTCTCGTAGACCTCACTTATGGCCGACCCTAGCAGTGAGGGACCATGCTAGGGCCGGCCCTATATTGTGGGGATGAGAATCCCCCATCAATAGGGCCGGCCATAGGGATAGGGATAGGGTTTTGAATTGGTCAAAACAAGCCATAAAAGTGGGAAAAATGGATAAATACAAGGAGAGATAAAATGGTGATTTTGGGGAAATTTTTATGGGATGTTCTTATCCCCTTGGATAATGGGGGGTAGGCCGGCCCTATATAGGGAGCCTTATGGGGTCGGCCATATAGGTTGGAAAAACCGAACCCCCCTCTCTCTCTTCTCCCTAGATCTCTCCCTCATCTCTCTACTTCCCCACTTGGTACTTCGTCGTCCTCGTGTGGAGTTTTGTAGAAGGAGTAGGGTCGTTCTTCGGAGGCACTCAGAGATCCGAGAGCGACGTTCCATGCATCGTGTGAGATCGGGTGAACAATAAGGCATCATCTCAATTCATACCATCAGCTTCTTCGCAAATGATCTTCCGTCTCCATCGACAAAGAAGACAATTCTCCGCGGTTAAAAGATCCGCACGAAGGTATGAATAATCTAACACGTAGATCTAGCGAGCTTTATGATTTGCATCCATGCTAGATAATCATTACGCTATATTGCCGTTAGGGTATTCGATTCACGTGCACACACATGCACGCACATGTAGATTAGTTTCAATGAAAGCTTAAATTGTGTAACGTTCACCATGAACGGTCTTTCAATCGCCAAATCGTTTCCGTTGCGAGCCTCTACCATGGGATTATTCCCAACATGAACGCCCTCCTGGAGGAAGCTAACGAGGAGCAAGCGAAGCTATCGGCTAAGCTTTCTTCGAATCAACAGCTCTTCCATAACAAGGCCCACATGAAAAAGATGATGGAGGCCGAGTTCGTATTCGCCAATAAAGAACTCCAAAGCCTAAAGAACAGATTTTTCAAGATGGAGAATATCTCCTACGAGCAAGCTGACGAGATAAAGAGGCTAAAGGCAGAGCTCGCAGCAAAGGATGAGGCCCACGCACTGGAGATTAAATAGTTAAACATCGACTTGGCCAGCTTCAAGTCGACAGCGGAAAAGGCCGTGGAAGCCCTTAGGCTAGCTCATGGCGGAGTCACTCAATCTTCGAAGGCGTCTGTTGCTTGCAAGGCTCGCGGAGATAGATCTAGGGCAACCAATGTTGAGAAGCCTTGATGTATCTTCGTCCTTGTACTTGTACTTTTGAAAGAAATAAGATACTTGATATCTTTTTAGAATGAACTGTCTCTGTTTATGCTGAATGTCTTTTTGGAATGAATTGTCCGCAGACAGAGAGTATGCATTTTTCAATCGATCGGTCGCGAGACCCAATCGATCGACAAAGGCCCACTCCGCAGACAAAGGGTTTGCGTTTCCTGATCTATCGACCGCGAGGCTTGATCGATTGGAAGTGCCTATCCGAGCCCTATGATAACCTAGATTAAATGATCCAAAATTGCTACGGGAGGATTACGAACCACATACGTCGGAAAGTCCTATTTATCAACGTCTCACATGAAGAAACGCATCGATTTGGTGATCCGATTTTTTGAGTCGTCCTTCAATCCGAACTTGGGGCTTGTAACTCGTCATCGATCTCCGAAAGAAGATCAAGAGAAGAAAAAGAAGAAGCACCGCCCTGGATCCATGCTCGCCCTCCCCCAACATCCGCACCGTCATCCCTACCATGAGTGGTTAGTCTTTCTCTAGGGTTTCAGATGAAACCCTAGCCATGTTTTAGTTTCTTATGCTTAATTAGGGTTTTGTAATTCTATCTTGGGATTAGCTTGACAAGAGTTTTTAATTATCATAATCTATAGTTCTTTCTCTTTGATTTTGAATGCATCAATGATGATCTAATTGTAGGGATGAACCGACTCTTCTTGTCTTGTTTTGCACCTCATGTACCTTTCATCTCGTAAGAGATGCACTATACATAGGAAGACGGTCCGTGCCCTAGAAAGATGGATCGTGCTAAACTAAGATGGTGCATGCCATGTGCGTGATGATAGGTATCTTTAATCTTAATTATTTATCTTCGATGAGATAAGTTATGCCAAGGGGAGACGGTCTATGCCCATAAAGGACAGACCATGCCGACCGAAGATAACTCATGCCGTTGAAGATAATAATTCATGCTGAAATCTATTACGATCTTCATCGTAATAGATTGAAACGCCCCATTAGAAGTAGTAAACCCTAATTGACATAATTAGACTAGACCGTGGCTAGTGGTGGATTCTTTGCCCTAGACTCTACCTTTGATTCCTTTTGTTTAGTTTTAATCGCTTAATAGTAGTTTCGATTTAGTTTACAATCACCAAACGACTTCTCTTCCCTAATTGCTTTAATTTTTAGAATTAGACCATAGTTGCCCATTCATAATCCCTGAACAACGATACAGATATTTAACACTTACTGCAAACAATTCGAACATAAGATATCGGTGTGATCGGGGATCTATCAGTATGCTACCTAAGTTAACTAACATTTTAAGTGATTTAGAGTCAACATGTCCCATTCTAGCATGACACAGATCAAAAGACTCAGATAAGTAAGTAGAAGATAAAACTTTATTATCATTAATGAAAGATGTTATATTCAGCTTAAACAAGCCCTCATCAAGATAACCCTTTCCTACAAAAGAACATCCCTTAGTCAGGACAAATTTGTCCGACTCAAATACAAGCTTGTAGCCCTTCTTGCTCAATTGCTTCGGACACCATATTCTTTCGGATGTCTGGGACGTGCAATACTTCCTTCAGAGTCAGAAGATTTTCGGAGGTAAACTTCAGAATCACGTTCCTTTTTCCAGCAACTTAAGCAACCGAGAAGTTCCCCATGTAAATCGATTCTTCTTCTACCGTAGGTGTATTGGTAGAAAATAAGCTTTTTGATCCATAGATATGCCGGGTAGCTCTTGTATCCACCCACCAGTCTACAAGGTTGCTGACTAGGTTGGCCTCCATCACTACTACCAAGAAAAAGTCGATCTGGGCCACGTTCACCTCGGACATGTTCTTTGGCTGATTAACTGTATTGAAGTGACACTCCCTAGCTAGGTGACCTAGCTTGCCGCATACGAAGCAGTATCCCTTCAGCTTCTTCTTGAACCGGGGCTTGGATAGCTTGTTCTTCTCGAATGGCTTGAAAGCTTGAACCTTTTTCTTGGAGGAGTTCCCCTCCACGAGGTTGGCCTTGCCTTTTATCATATAGGCTTGCTCCCTTTGCTCTGACACTCGGTTGTCCTCCTCTATATGGATTCGGACAATGAGGTCTTCCAGGGTCATCTCATTCCTTTTGTGCTTCAAACTATTATTATACTCCTTTCACGAGGGAGGCAACTTCTCAATAATGGTTACCATTTGAAATCCCTCATAGATATTGTAGTCCTTAGTGAGGACCTTATGGATGATAATCTGTATCTCTTCTAGTTGGGAGACTACAGACTTTTCATCTTCCATTTTGAACTCCAGTAGCTTCCCGACCATGAATTTCTTCGATCCGGTACCCTCTGTGGCATACTTTTTCTCTAAGGAGTTTTACAGGTCTCTGACGGATTTACAAGTGTAGTAGCCATCATAGAGGTTAGGGACAAGGCAATTAAGGATATAATTCCTACACAGATAATCTTGCCTCTCCTAGAAGTCTAAATCAGTTTGGTTAGAGGAGTTATCATCCTTAATGGTAAGGGTAGGCTTCTCTGAAGATATATGGTCGACAACCTTAAGGACAGTCAGATAGAACCTAAGTTTTATCTGCCATCTCTTAAAGTTCTTCCCATCGAATGGTTCAGGCTTCTCACTAGACTTTTTAGGTTTCCTCTCCATCTCAGTAGTCATCTAGGAAGAATTTCTTTTGACTTTTCAAAAATTTGACGACCAGATCAGCTCCAGGAAGGAGGTGGCTCGTTTAAATACCAAGCTTCCTATGGCAATTTAATGCCGGTTTGCCAAGTTTTTCTCAATATTACCAAACTTAAGAAAATTCAGAGAAAGTCTAACAATTAATAAGAGACTAAATCTAAACACTCTTGTATAGGATTTAGATTTAATCAAAATAAAATAGAACGAAATAAATAGCTTTCAGATTGTTGGAATTCTACTCTATTATGGCATACAAATGATGACTAGCAATAGCATAAAGAGGTTACAAATCTAGTGTAGAAAACAGCAGAACTAAGATTGAGGGGTTTAGCATGCAAAGGTTGACACAACAATCAAACACGATTTATGTTGGATCCTAAGGCCTTCTACAGATATGGCAAAAGGGGAAGAGAGTAACGGAGAAAAGGTAGACTTAGCAATAATCGAGGCTTGTGCTAGCACAATGCCCTGAAAGCTATTTTGCCACCTCGGTAGGTGCTTCAAGGCCTCTGATGAACGCCCCCCATGGTACAATGATTGGACTCCTCTTCAGCACTGAAGGGAACCTCTTTGGGACTCTTAGTGTACTCCAGACAGCAACCGAATCACGAGAGAGAAAGAAAAAGAGATAGTGGAGAGAGCTCTAGCTTTTGGTGTGTCCTCTGGTTTCACTGGACCCTCTCTTATATAGAGGTCCTTAGCCATAACGTTACCACACTCACAGTCCATCGCATGCAGCAATGGTTCCCGCACTGAAGAGTATTCAGTACTCTGTCAGGTGTAACGGTTGTATGTGATAGTGCAGAGGTCTAGGTTTAATGAACCTAACTCAGCCTCGTGAAGTGTGTAACGGTAGGAATAACTCTCTATTAAAAAATAAAAAAATCAAAGTAAAAGAAGACCCAAAGCCTATTTGAATCCACACGGCTCGTGAGCTGTGGCCTTGGCCCGTGCCCTGCTCGGCTCAACACGTGTGCGCGTATGTAGTGGGCTATGACATGGCTCTTGGGAAGCTATAAAACCCAATGAAGGGAGTTCTTTTAAAAATGCATTAAATGTTCTCCCCCCGGGCGATATGGGACTAAACATAAAAACCGATTTTTTTCATTCTCTTATCAAAATAATTTTTTTAACAAGGTATACTGGTGATGGATGTGTCGGCGAGGAGGTAATGGGGTATTGATGTTCTAAGTGGATGGGGTATTAAAGGGAAGGATAGGGAGTCTTGGGGAATGGGAGTTAGGTTGGTTATCTATATAACATGGCACGTCGGTTTTGTATTGACTAGACAAAACAAAAGCTGACTAGGACAAGCTGACTTGACAAAAATGATCCGAATAGATCTAACCATTCGTTCAAAAATCAATGCACGATCTCTCATTGGTTTCAAATCCTAACCCATTAAAACTGCACTAAACCCCTAAAATCCCGGCCCATTGAAACTGCACTAAACCTGACCGTTCATCCCGTGATCGTTGTTCGTATCAACGGCTATAAACTCGCCTGCTGAAATTTCGGCCGCCCAAAACCATCAGGTCGATCTCGAGGAATCTGTTCAAACAGAGACAACTGTGATTGATCGATTATAGGGGGAGGGGGAGTTGGTCGCGCCGAAGGCGCCCGCTTCGTGCCAATTGACACGAGCGAGAAAATGGGTGTTCCTATGAATGCCGGTGTTGTCGAAAGTATTTTGTTGCCGAAGGCGTTCAGGTGTGTTGTTGCCGAAGAAGGCCCACTGCAGTGCCGATAGGCACGGGCATGCACTAGTCTATATAACATGGCACGTCGGTTTTGTGCTAACTAGACAAAACGGAAACTGACTAGGACAAGCTGACTGAACAAAAATGAACCGAATAGATCTAACCATTCGTTCAAAAATCAACGCATGATCTATATTTCTTCGTCAACCAACTCCCTCTCGTTGGTTTCAAATCCAAACCCATTTAAACTGCAATAAACTCCTAAAATCCCCACCCATTTAAACTTCACTAAACCTGATAGTTCATCCCGTGATCGTTGTTCGCATCAACAGCTATAAACCCGCCTACTGAAATTTCGGCCGCCCCAAACCATCGAGTCGATCTCAAGGTATCCGTTCGAATAGAGACAACTGTGATTGATCGATTATAGGGGGAGAGGGAGTTGGTCACACCAAAGGCGCCGACTTCGTGCCAATCGGCACGGTCGAGGAAATTGGTATCCCTATGAATGTCGGTGTTGTCGTTGAAAGTGTTTTATTGTTGAAGGCATTCAGATATGTTGCCACCAAAGGTGGTTCGTTGTAGTACTGATAGATGTGTTGATGTCAAAGACGGCCCGCTGCAGTGGCGACAGACATAGGCATGCACTAGTCCCTCACACAACACAAAAATAAAAAGCCAAGGATAAACTGTATAAGACTAGTGCATGCCCGTGCTTGTCGGCACTGCAGCGGGCCGCCTTCGGCAACAAAACACTTTCGACGACAACACCGACATTCATAGGGACACTCATTTTCCTCGCTTGTGCCAATTGGCACGAAGCGGGAGCCTTCGGCGCGACCAACTCCCCCTCCCCCCTATATTTGATCAATGACAGCTGTCTCTATTCGAACGGATTCCTCGAGATCGGCCCAATGGTTTGGGGCGGCTGAGATTTCAACAAGCGGATTTATAGCCATTGATGCGAACAACGATCACGGGATGAACGGTCCGATTTAGTGCAGTTTAATTGGGCCAGGATTTTAGGGGTTTAGTGTAGTTTAAATGGTTAGGGAGGGAGTCGGTTGATGGGGAAATAGAGATCGTGCGTTGATTTTTGAATGAATGGTTAGATCTATTTAGTTCATTTTTATCCAGTCAACTTGTCCTAGTCAGCTTCCGTTTTTGTCTAGTCAGCACAAAACCGATAGCTGTCCTAGTCAGCTTCCGTTTTGTCTAGTCAATACAAAACCGCCTTCGGTGGCAACACATCTGAACGCCTTCGACAACAAAACACTTTCGATGACAGCACCGGCATTCATAGGGATACTCATTTTCCTCGCCTGTGCCAATTGGCACGAAGCGGGAGCCTTCTGCGCGACCAACTCCCCCTCCCCCTCCCCCTCTAATTGATCAATGATAGCTGTCTCTATTCAAACGAATTCCTCGAGATCGGCCCAATGGTTTGGGGCGGCTGAAATTTCAACAGGCGGATTTATAGTCGTTGATGCGAACAACGATCACGGGATGAACGGTCCGGTTTAGTGCAGTTTAAATGGACCGGGATTTTAGGGGTTTAGTGTAATTTAAATGGTTAGGGAGGGAGTCAGTTGATGGGGAAATATAGATCGTACGTTGATTTTTGAACGAATGGTTAGATATATTTAGTTCATTTTTATCCAGTCAGCTTGTCCTAGTCAGCTTCCGTTTTGTCCAGCAGCACAAAACCATCGTGCCCTGTTATATAGATGTAGTAATTTTGGAGTGAGTAAAATTTCCCTTAATTTAGGGTACAACGGATCAGGAAAATGATCCAAGTCACCCACCGGTTGGCAGATCTAGGGAGGTACTAGGAAGGGATGTCACGCAGTCGCACCCCACCGGCGGTCCGTACGAACAAAATGATCTTGCCCTCCTAACTTGTTTGAGTCCATCTGCCTGCGGTTGGGGAGAAGGTGTCGGAGATGGTTGGGGGCGGTGGCCACATTGAGAAGGCGCACGCGGCGATGGCGTTGGTACAGGTGATCGCCGGCGGGTACCACGTCGTCGCGAAGCTGGCGCTGAACGTGGGGATGAACCAGGTCGTCTTCTGCGTCTTCCGGGACCTCCTCGCCCTCTCCATCCTCGCCCCCATAGCCTTCTTCCGCGACAGGTAACTCTCCCTCTCCCTCTCTCTCTTTCTATGCCCACCTCTCTCTCTCTCTCTCTCCCCCCCCTATGTTTGCATATACACAAGCGAGATTGCATCTTATCGGCATGGTTCTTGCATATGCCTACTTCACTAGTAGGCTATTGTAACCCAGTGTTCTTCCTTGGTTGTGTGAGAACTTGTATTTGCTTTATTTGCTCCAATGGGAGAATGGTAGGGCCTTCATATAGAGAGGGTCTCTAACTATACATGGTAAAATATTTAAAGAA
The DNA here is from genome assembly GCA_947650365.1 of Chamaelirium japonicum. Taxonomy (NCBI): domain Eukaryota; kingdom Viridiplantae; phylum Streptophyta; class Magnoliopsida; order Liliales; family Melanthiaceae; genus Chamaelirium; species Chamaelirium japonicum. The sequence continues at coordinate 62,500,277 of OX393550.1, forward strand.
AATATACACAAATCAATTTTATGGTGGCTTTGATTGCTCAAGATTATGATCTCGCTCGTAATTGTTTGCCTTTACACTGGGTGAATCTCTATCATAATTACTTGCTTCCATATGCCCCCGTAAGTTAAGCGTGCAGTTACAAATGATTAACTTTTCTCCCAGAAGTTGAAAGTGAGGAGAAGCCATGCTTTTAGTGAAGATGTCGACAAACTGATCTTGAGAGGAAATGAACCGAACAATAAGTGCGATTTGCAACACCTTCGCAGACAAAATAATAGTCGATTTCAAATTTTCAATATTTTTGGTATGAGCATGGAAAACTGGATTTGCGGTTAGGTAGGTTAGTGTTTTCAGAGGCAGGGGTGTAAGGCGGGGTGTTTTGCCTGATGTGGGGCTGGGTGTAAGCCCCATGAATTTTTTATTTTTTAATTTAAAAATATATAGAAATAAAAAATATTATATAAGTAGTGAAAATAGATTAAAAACAAACAAAATAAAAAATATTATGAACAAACAAAGCATTTAAGCCTACAAAATTGGTTGATAAATCACAAATATATATCAAACGATAATAAAAATGAACTTATCATTGTCTTTCAATATCATTTAAGATCTAATTCTAAATTTCTAATCAAAATTCAAACTATCTACGTTTATATTCCATAGATTCTATCATTCTATATATGATATATAACCAATTTAAAACAACTTTAGTTTCCAAAAATGTCATAATCGCCATCCAAGAGAGTAAAACGTATATAAAAGATACATGGTAACAATTAAATCATTTTTTTTCACCTATGCAGACAAACTCCAGTGGGGCGTAAGCCCAGGCCATTGGGGCGTAAAAGGCGTGCCTGAGCGTTCAGGGCGTACGCCCTAGTGGTTCGGGCGTAAGCCCCACAGGAAAAAAGCCCCAGATTGAGCTGCCCCGGGCGTTTTAGGACCGCCCCGCCCCGGTGCGCGCCACGGGCGTACCCCGGGGTGAGTTTTTTAAAACATTGAGGTAGGTGTCACCAAGGTTGTCACTCCAGGGAGTTGGTAGGTTGATGGAATGATACCCTAGTTCGTGAAGAAGATATTGTATCCAAATAAGCTCCACAATAGCATTGGCTAGGCCTTTGTATTCATCCTCTGTGTTGGATCGAAAGACAATTTTCTGTTTGCGAGCGCTCCATGTTGGGACCGAGATAGATGCAGTTGCCACTGATATAGCGACGATCGTCCGAGCATTCAGCCCAATCAGCATCAGAGAAGGCATTCAGCTAGATAGAGGGTGATCGATGAATAAAGAAACCAAAGTGTGGTGTATGCTTGAGATATCGAAGAATCCGCTTGATCGCATCCCAATGATGATCTGCAGGATGTTACATAAATTGGTAAACTTGACAACAAAAGCAAGATCAGGATGAGTTAGAGTAAGGTATTGTAGAGCCCTCACCACACTGCGATAGAGAGTGCGATCATGACTTCCTTTCTGTGTGAGCTTTAGCTGGTTGTGGAGAGGTATTGAAACCGGTTTAGCACCATCCATTTGTGTTTTTTTGGGAAGATCAACCATCTTTTGTATGAGAGAGGAAAAGAACCTTGGTATTTGGCAGTTTGGCACAACTTCAATACCAATGAAATAACTAAGAGATTATGGACCCTTAATGGCCAATTTATATCAAAGATTAGCAATATCCTCCTGAAAGCATGCTGTATTGGAACATGTGAGAATAATATTCTCCACATATACAATCATGTAAATGACTGTTTGAGATGTCTATTTAATGAAGAGACATGTATTCGCTTTGGAGGAGACGAATCCAATCTAGAGAGAAACATTCTCAAAAAGTGATACCAAGCTCGTGGGGCTTGTTTGAAACCATAAAAGGGATTTGTGTAGGCGAGACACGTGATGGGGAAAGTCAGGGTTAGTGAAGTCAAGAGGTTGCTTCATATGGACTTCTTCAAGAATACCATGAAGGAAGGCATTGTGGACATCAAGTTGATGAAGAAGCCAGTTATGAGAGACTGAAATGCTCACAACCGTACGAATTTCTACATTGTTTAACTATGTGGCTAAAGGTTTCCTCATAGTCAATACCTTCATGCCGATTGAAGAGTTTAACAAGCCATGCTTTATATCTGTTAATGGAGCCATCACCTTTCTTTTTGATGTGGGAGACCCATTTACACCCGAAAATATTCATGTGGTTGATTTGTGGTACTAGTGTCCATGTACCGTTGTGTAATAACTAATAAGGCATTGGTTTCTTTATCCATGGCACTCTGCTACTTGTGATCAATGTTGGCTTGGGTGAAACAAGTTGGCTCGACAAGGTCGTCAAAAAGGATTGAGCATTTGGTTTCTGACGATCTTTGGGGACAGCTATGCCGCGGCCACCCGGGGTGTGCGATGACGGCGAGCAAGGATCAAAATACCGGCCGGTACGAACCATACCGGCCGGTTCAAACCGGAAACCGGACTGAACTGAACCGCACCGGTATCCAGTCGATATCGGTCGCGAGGCTTAAATCGCGTAAATACCGGCCGGTTCCGATTCGAATCGGTACCAGGTATGAAGTATTGTTTTGGGTGGTTTTTTCATTCCGATTTCATTTTTTTGGGTATCTTTCTTCATTCCCACATGAGGTGAACCTCTATACTAGCTCGATTTGTAATATTTGAAGCCAAAAACTCAGATTTGCAAGATCAAAACTACATTTGAAGGTATGTTTTCATAAATTTTTTTATTTTTCTTTTGTTTTGTTGCATATTTTATTTAAAAAATCAAATAATTGTGGTGAAAATGTTGAAATGGGCTAGATCTATGCCATCAATGCTTAGATCTATAGATCTATAAGCATCATCTCCAAATTTGCATGATCGGTTCATACAAATTTAAGGGTTTTTCAATTTTCTTTTTTTTTTGCATTTTTTTTTAAAATAAACCAAATAATTATGATGACAATGTTGATATGGGTCAAATTTATGCCATCAAAGCTTAGATCTATAGATCTATAAGCATCATCTTCAAATTTGCATGATCGGTTCATGCAAATTTGGGATTTTTTCATTTTTATTTTTATTTTTTGTATTTTTTTAAAAAATAAACCAAATAATTGTGGTGAAAATATTGATATGGATTAGATCTATGCCATCAAAGCTTAGATCTATAGATCTATAAGCATAATCTCCAAATTTGCATGATCGGTTCATGTAAATTTGGGTTTTTTTTTTATTTTTATTTTCTTTTGTTGCTTTCTTTTTTAAAAAAACCTAATAATTGTGGTGAAAATATGGATATGGGCCAGATCTATGCCATCAAAGCTTAGATCTATAGATCTATAAGCTTCATCTCCAAATTTGCATGATCGGTTCATGCAAATTTGGGGTTTTTTCATTTTTATTGCATTTTTTTTGAAAAAAACCAAATAATTGTGGTGAAAATGTGGATATGGGCCAGATCTATGCTATCAAAGCTTAGATCTATATATCTATACGCATAATGTACAAATTTGCATGATCGGTTCATGCAAATTTAGAATTTTTTCAATTTTCTTTTGTTTTGTTGCATTTTTTTTGAGAAAAAAACTAAATAATTATGATGAAATTGTTGATATGGGTCAGATCTATGCCATCAAAGGTTAGATCTATAAGATTTGAAGTATCATCTCCAAATTTGCATGATCGGTTCATGCAAATTTGGATGTTTTTTCGTTTTTCTTTTGTTTTTGTAACATTTTTTTTGAAAAAAAACTAAATAATTATGGTGAAATATATGTAAATTGTAAAATGACTTGATTCTTGAATGTTTGAATATTTTTCAGGAAAATGGTGCGAGAGTATGATCATGCGTGGTCCCATGGGGAGGCAGTTGCGGGTTTGAGGCACAAGATTAAGTGCAAGTATTGTGCAAAGGTGCTCAATGGAGGGATAACGAGACTGAAAGAGCACTTGGCACATAAAAAAGGCCAAGTAGTTGCATGTCCCAATGTACCCAAGAAGGTTAAAAAAGAAATGCAAGCAATGCTTGACTCTGGAAAACAAAAAAAAGCACAGAAGGAAACTAGCAGGAGACATGAGCTAGATGCATGTAGAGATGAGATCTGGGGGAGTGAGGATGGTGATGATGATTCCCAGATGGAGGCAACAATGAGAGCTTCTAAACAGACTCTGCAAATTGATGAGAAGGCGAGGAGGTTACAGCGAGAGGCAACTATGAGAGGTTCGACTTTTGAGCATGGAGGCGCATCTGGATCCGGTGGATCTAGACCATCTGGTAGCACTGGAAAGGGTATTGGATCATCACAAGGCTTTGGCGGATCTTTACGTCGTGTCCCCAGCTCACGACCTCATGAGAGGGACGAGGAGGTACATTTGTCGGGGGGGCCTAGGCCGAGAGTAGTGGGTTCGGTTGACCCAATGGCTTGCAGGAGACCGTCATCTACACAGCCTGGTATCAAAGCTGCATTGACTGGGATGCAAAAGAAGGCAAAGGAGATTGTGATGAAGGCAACAGGAAATTTTTTTCTACACAATCAGATTCCGCCTCATGTGCATCGTCACCTACCTGCAAGGCATGTTTGACGCAGTGGCAAGTGCTGGTCCTGGTATTCCGGCCCCTACACCATATGATATAGGACATACATGTGTCCAATATGAGTACAAGGAGGCATTGGAATGGGTTAACAGTTTTAAGGATTGTTGGAAAGAAAGAGGATGCACTATTATGTGTGATGGGTGGACAAGCATCAACCGAAGAAGTTTGATTAATTTTCTTGTATATTCATCTAGGAAGCATGAACACTTCCCCATGACTCCTGTACCCGTGTCGGACACTGACACTCATCGGACACTCGCCGGACACGCACCGGACACGCATGTGCCGTGTCCTACGTGCTTCCGAGAGCCGGACACGGTCGGACACTCCTCGGACACTCGCCGGACACTCCTCGGACACTCGGGACACTGCGGGTTGACGGACTGTTCGATATAGGGTCGGGTTACAAGCTGTGGTGATTCAGTTTTGGCTTCAACCTATTTGATCCTCTGAGATTATAACCTCAGAGAATCAGATAGGTTGAAGCTAAAACTGAATCGTAGCCGTTCTTTTGCATTCTATTTGGGCCTGAGTGTGATTCACTTGTCAGGATGGTTATGATGGACGGTTACGATTCAGGTTTGACTTTAACTTATCTTATCCTCTGAGGTTTCAGATAGGTTGAAGTCAAAACTGAAACACAACCGTTATTTTCCATAACATTTAGAGCTGTCTGCGATTCACCGATCGGGCTGGATGTAACTAACGATAGCAATTCAATATGTATTAAATTTTTATTTTAGTTGTTTTCTATGAGGTTTTTTCGATTATTGAAATATATATGAATTGCAAACATACATAAAATATAAATTTAAAAATTTTAATTTATTTTGTCGTGTCCTTGCCGTACCCGTGTCCTCATTTTTTAGGATTTGCCGTGTCGGCGAACCTGTGTCGTGTCGTACCCGTGTCCCCATACCAGTGTCAGTGCTTCTTAGATAATCATCTTCCGGGACAGTTTTTCTTAAGTATATTGATGCGACAGACAAAGTGAAGAATGCTGACTATCTGCATATATTGATGAATGAAGTCGTCGAGGAGGTAGGTGAAGAATATGTGGTCCAAATCGTGACAGACAACGAAACCACTTATAAGGCTGCAGGAATGAAACTGATGCAGACTAGGCCGCATATGTTTTGGTCCCCTTGTGCAGCTCATTGCTTGGACTTGATGATTGAAGACATTGGGAAAAAGCCATGGGTGTCAAAAGCGATGCAAAGGCAAGGAAAATTACAACGTTCATCTACACCCATAACTGGGTCATTGCATTGATGAAGATCTATACAGATAGTCATGAACTGCTAAGGCCCTGCATAACTAGATTTGCCATAAACTACATTGCTTTAGAGAGCTTGTGGAAGTACAAAATTGGTTTGCAATATATGTTTCTCTCTCCGGAATGGCTAGCATCAAAATATGGGAAGATTACAGAAGGTCCAGCAGCTGATGTGGCAGGGATAGTGCGAAAAAAGAAATTTTGGGATAATATGAAGGATATTTGTGATATTGTCGAGCCACTTCTCTTTGTCTTGCGGCTAGTTGACGGTGACGAGAAGCCGATAATGGAAGATATATACGGGACAATAGACAGAGCCAAGTTGCAAATCCAGCGAGAACCAGATACTACAAAAACTATTGGGAGATGATTGATAAAAGGTGGGATCGCCAGCTGCACCATGACCTGCAAGCAACAGGTAATTGAATTATGTATTTTATATTTGTATAGTGGTTAGCATATGAATAAATATTGTGAAATATGACTAGCTTGTATTCATGAACGTGTAGGTTATTTTCTTAATCCTATACACCGCTACACAAATAATTCATGAGAGATCACTGATGAAGTGCGCGTAGGATTAAAAGAAGTAATAAAAAGATTACTAAGGAATGTAAACGATCAGATTGATGACATTACTCAGGTAAGGACTAATGACATTATTCATCTTTAGGAGATTATTTACTTCTTATAACATAAATCATTAATGTACATTGTTTTTTATTACAGATTGACTACTATAATCAAGGGTTAGGGAGTTTTGGAGACACTATCGCCAGGCACGTAATAGAGAGATGCAAGCCCGGTAAAGATAATTAAATTTATTTTTTTATATATGGAGGTAATTTTTGATACAATAAAGAGAACTAATTTTATTTTTTTCTTATTTGCAGTGGAGTGGTGGATGAATTATGGAGAAACAGCCCCAGCACTAAGAAAGGTTGCCATCAAAGTTTTGAGCCAAACAACCTCTTCTTTGAATTGTGAGCGCAATTGGAGTACATTCTCGTTGATTCACACAAAGCGAAGAAATCGCCTAACTATGAAGAATTTGGAGAAGTTGGTCTTTATCAATTATAATCTAAGGCTTAGAACGAGGACTAGAAAACGATTGGATGCGGAGGAGCAGAGAGAGTACTCATGTCCAATTAATTTGGACTATATATTTTCGGAGGAGAATGATCCGTTGGCACCTTGGATAGAAGAAGGGGAGCTACCAGTGTTAGATGATGACGAAGCATTAGTACGAGATATACCAGACTTGGATAGTAATGAGCCTCTCAGAGCTGCTGACCGGATGAGATCTTATAGAGGTAGACACCAGACTCAGCCTGAGCGGGAGGCACTACATGAGTCTGATTCTGAGTCCAGCCATCATAGCAGTAGTAGCAGTTCTCTAGGACCTTGGTCGCCTCTTTCTCCACAATCTCCACGACCAGACCCTGTATAAACCGGCAACACTTATGAAGACAACACATGTATCTTCGATTCACATAGTATGGATTTCGGAGATAGTGGGAATGTTGGTGTTGAACATGAAGGTATTGGGGGTGCAAATGATAGTGGAGTTAGAGAAACCAGATGACAGTGGCAACAACCTTATTATGGACATGGATATCCTCCACCACACTACCCACCACCATATTATCCTCAGTCGGAGCCAGAATCATCGATGGGTAGCATTGGGACTCCCCGTACGAACTCCCAATTGGGAGTTCGTACGGGGAGTCTCAATATCAGTCATTTGTGTATGATTTCTTTCAATATACGACATTGCCGCCACCCGGTTATCCACGAGGTAATGATGATGATGATGATGGAATGCAGCCTGCCCGAAGTTCCATGTGGTACTAAGTTACTCAGTCTAAGTAGGTAAAAATATCTAATTCTCTACTCTTGTAAGTTATAAATATGCATTTTATTTGCTAAACATGTTAGGACTTAGGAGTCTTAGGACTATGAATTTGTGTTTATTATCATATTATGTGAAATTGTAAAATATGACTCATGTACTCGTATTAGTTGTGTAATTCATGTTTATGCAATGGTTATGAATTGTGTTTTGTAATCCCTAAGCATAATATATTAATACTAGGCTAATCTAACACATATAATTTAATAACTATATCAAATTCCACAATTTAGAATCATACAGTGAAAACAGTGACTTTATAACTTAAATAGACCAGTTCATACATATAACTAGTTTACTAATGAAAAAAAACATCACAAACCATTATTTTAGATTATTCTATATTTTTTGGTTATTTTTTCAAATTTTTTTGAAACCAAAAATCAATTCACACCGGTATGGACCGGTTCAGACTGATACCGGTTCGAACCGTTTTTTCGGCCGGCTGATAATTTGTCCGCGACCGGTATTTTTATCCATGACAGCGAGGGCAGACTACACCGCGGCTACCAACCTACGGTGCGTGGCGATGAAGGAAGAGGTCCCGATGATCTCGAAGATAACAAAGACTAAAGATACGAGCGTGAGTGGGTGCGAGTGTGAGTTTGTGCATAAGTGGGTCTGCGTGGCCGATGATAGGTGATTTGTAATGCATGTGAGGGGTGAGAGAGTGGACCCAGTGGAGAGAGCTTTGCCGATCAGGGGGACATCTCGACCGACCGTGTGGACCTGCCCTCTGATGGGTGACCCAACGCCATCGACTGACTCGGAGGGGTACACCTAAACACTTGTACTTTACACTTGAGAGGCGAGAGAACGTAAGCTGTACATATAACCGATATTGGATTCGCTCGACCTTGGTTTTTTCCCTCTTGTGTTAGGGAGTGTTTTTCCATGTAAATCACATGTTTAATCTCGTCCCATTGTAATAGTCCATGGGTAACCCCCCCCCAATTTTGGAGCTATCTATGGGAAAACTCATTTTGGAATTATTGTATTGTAGGGAGTGGGAGGATGGAGTAGGAACTAAAAGCTAAATGTGGTGTCATTTTTACCATGTCATCATATTTGATGAGTGGGTTGGATATTCTCTTACCTAAAAATTTTGACACTTTGACAAAGCAGATTTTAAATTTCCTTCGATGTGCCTTTATTGTGCTGAATTTCTATTTCATCTTTTCAAGACCCTAGCTTGATAATCATTAATGTTGGTCTCCGAACCATTATGTTTTCGTACCTTTCCTTGTAGCCAATCATAGTAGAGCCTATTTCCTAGAATCTCAACTTCTTGGATTTGTCTTCCATCTATTTCTATCTTTCCCATATTGCTTTCCTTTTTTATAATCAAATACGAAGTGCTACCTCTTTTGAATAATATCTCTTCTAAACTGAAACTTTTGACTTCAGATGTCTAAGATTGTAAGCTCCACCTATCATGAGTCAATGACTTCATTATCACTACCTATAACAATAGAGGATAATCACTGGAAGCCAGAATTGTCAAAGAAGCCAGAATAGCAAAAGAAAAAGACACATGGTGACTGGTATTCTTCCACAATCCTTCACCAAAGCTCTACTTGTATAGAAGAGTAATGTGAAAAAGCCAGAGCAACTGACGAAGACCGTGGATGCTGAAAACTGAAACTCCAATAGCATCTATAAGATCATCTTCAGTTCCTGCTGGAAACAACTTGAAATGATTATAGATGAAGTGCTGAAAGTTACATGTCTGCGAGGATGGTCGATGAGGTAAACTGGAAATTGCAGCAGGTGGATCCATATCAGTTTACATGGGTTTCCACTCGGGACAGATTGATAATGAGAGGCCGATGTCTTGTTCTCTCCTCCATTGATCCGCATAAAGTGCAAGTTTGCGCGACGTCATCCCAGTGACCATTTCTTATCTGCTGCTGAAAAGGCCATGACTCTATGATTAGAACATGTGTCACGATGAAAGGAATAACATTTAGTCATTCTCATTGCTTCAATTGGTTCTCCATCTGTCAAATAGTTGCAGTCAAGTACCAAAGATATCTGGGTTAACGAGAAAGTTGGTACCCATTCCATTACCAACCAAAGATTCTCGGATCATATCCAGGTTGGTTGTAGGAACAGTCATCCAACTTAAGAAAACAAGAACAAGTTTGTTGCGGTGGAAGCAATTGCTTTCTGGTTGCTCTGGACTTCAATTGAAGAGCGAAGGGGTTCGATCAGAAATTTGTGACCATTTTCTGTTTTTAGCTTCGAGTGTTTGTTGTAGTTTGTTCAACATCCTGGTTCTTATTTGTTAAAATTAAAGCTGATACTTGAGCGGCTAGGATTAAATACTTGAGAATGCCTTATACTGGCCCAGATTTAGTGAAGTTGGAGGGCCTAGATTAATCATGTTGAAGTTAGTACTGATTTCACAATTTGTTTTAGGTGGTGGCTTCCAAGGAGGAGGAAAAAAGGAGGTCCATAGAGAACTGTATGGACTGTAAGGACATATCTGCATGCCCACACCTTTCCTTCCTTTCAATTTCAATCCCCCGGATATTTGAGCCCTTTTGGTGTTTGGTTTCCTTGGGGAATAAGCAAGAGACAATCTTCTAGTCTATTTTAGGTCATTTGAAGGATGAAATAGCTACTTCGTTTGGGAATGAGTTATCCAATCATTGTCTGGTTTCTCTCTCTAACTTAATCTATTTCTTCTTTGTCTCCATTTTTATTTGTTCATTACTTATTTCTTTCTTTATTAAGCAGTGTCTATTGAACAACCTAACACAAATTGATAACAAATTAATAATATTTAATCCTAGTTATTCTCTTATTGCATTGAATTTTGGTTTTATCATTTTACGATCAAGTTTATTAGTTATTTTTTTGGCTTTGTACCATAATATGTTTAGTACCTTTCTTGTTTCTAGCACAATCTGTTAAAAATCAACATTGGATTTCGACAAAATTTAATCAAGATCAATACCAGGGAACAAATCTGACATGATGGCAATCCTGCTCGTATGAACCTGTTACTTTCGGCATTAATCCTTTAACATATCTCGTTATCTACTGGAACAAATCTGAAATCAGATCTGCAGAATTTGGTGTTTGATTGGATATAAGATTCAGCGCTTATATATTCTCTAATGACTAAACCTCTAATCCTAGCAAAGTTTGAATTGTTCATTTTTATCTCCATCATGGTTTAAACCACAACTCTTATTTGATAAGGCACATAATATATCTGCTGTAGCAGATTATTAGCACAGAAAATGATCTTTCCCTTTGTAGACTTGTTGGAAGCCCTAGATTACATCAATAGATCAAGTGGGACACCATTTTATTTAAAGAAAGTGGCTGACAAAGAGGTCTATTGTTTGTACCTAGGGTCGCCTTACTGATTTTGTAGTTAGGCAGTTATAAAGGCTTGCCATTTGATATTTTCTATACCTTTACACCCCTTTATTATTTTCATACTGCATTTTAGTTATTATGTTACTATTTGCCTGATTTATACTTATATATAAAAACAACATCCAACTTTGCCTTTGCCACTTGGCTTACTATGGAAGGTCTTGAACCCAAGTGGCAACTTCTTATAATTCCTAGCATTTTTGTATGAATAATTCTCGTATGAGTAGTTTCTGAGCTGTACAATTCTCTAGCTTTTATGAGCATTTAGAGAATAGAAACTCCTCCAATTAAATGCCCCCTAATTAAACCCCCCTTAATTAAGCAACCCTTTATCATTCTCCTACATGAGGTTGAGTTATAAAAGATAAGTAGAACCTCAATACGTCAATAAGAGAAACGTCACGGGTTCAATTGTGTAAACGCTCTCTCCCCATCTCCACTCTCAAACCAACCCCCCACCCCCCACCCACACATAGAAAAAAAACTACCATCCTCCCTTTTTTTCTCACCCTTCCTTTATCCTTTCCCCATTAAATCTACACAACCAACCACCTATGTAGTCAAAGTCGGTAGTCGACCCTAATCGGCCAAGGGCCGACTAGGACTAGTCGGGACTAGTCGGCCAAAACTTGTTCTAACCCCTCCCCCCTCCCTAAACATTTATGATATATGAACTAGCATAAATATCTATAAGTATATGATATTAGTCGGTTAATCACAATACATACCTTCACACTTCACAGCATGGGTATAAATACATAAGTAACAATCTAACAGGACACAGTTGTATTGGCTTCATGCCCATGTCAGAAGACCCAGAACTAAGAATTCATCACAATATTTGTTTGATGATGTTTAATCTGTGAACAACCCCAATTTTGATTATAGGGTTATATGGATATCAACAAATAAACAATAATTATTTGTCTATGTTTTTATCTGAGATTCTCAGGTGCTCAACAGATGATTATAGGGAAGAGCCATAGTTGTGAGTCTTGTGACTCAAGACTTTGAGCCAATGTAAAAAAATCCAAACAAAATTGCTTGCAAAGACTCCTTGCAAAAATTTTTTTTGCTTGCAGAATGCTGCCTGGGGACTAGTCGGCAGTCGCTAGTTGGGGACTAGTCGGGCTAGTTGGGTCTAGTAGGGGACTAGTCGGGATTCCGCCTAGCAATGACAGAATCGGAATTAATCGGTCGGCAAAATGCCGCCTGGGGACTAGTCCCGATTTTGATAGCATAGCTAACCACACCTAGGGCTGATTGAGTTTTGGATCAGTTGAGAGGTTTGACTTTTCAGAAATCAAAATATCATTTCTGAAAGTTTCATATTTTGGTATGTGGATTATATGTATATTTAGATAAATTGAATTTTCTCAAGCGATGGTAAGCAGGTTTTTAGTAAGTGAAGGTTACAAGGATGTTGTTTAATGGACCAGGTCACCAGGCTATACCTTATGGTAAATCTTTGAGGATGGGAAGCAACTTAAGGTAGCTAGAGACTTTCTGTATGTTCTTCTATTATTATTTGTTTATCTTCTAATGCGAAGGAAAAGGCATGTAATAGATGAGTCGAGTTTATTTTCCATGCATATTATCATTGTTCTCTAACGCGAATTATATAGCTGGTTATAATTTTATGTCTTTTGCCATTTTATCTATTTGTGATGGGATGATCTGCTCCTGAAAAATAAACTGGTTCTGATGATTGGCAGGAAGGTCCGCCTCCCACTAACTCGCTGGCTCCTTGTATCATTTTTCTTTCTTGGGTTAACTGGGTAAGCCCTAAACTCTACCCTTACCAATTTATTTCCTTTAGTGTCTTACTAATTGATTAAGATGCGAATCCCTTTGGGGTTCTTACTTTATTAAATGACCAATTAACATTATGGTACCTTTTACTAGGATTTTTGGCAATCAACTCTTATTTCTCATTGGCCTTAGCTACACAAATCCAACTTATGCCGCAGCTATTCAGCCTGCAATACCAGTCTTCACGTTTATTTTGGCTGCAATAATGGGGTGAGGTCCTTTGCTACTCAATTAGAGTGATGTTAGTTTCAACTTGTCCCTGTTTTTTTTCTCAAATCATTCCTTTCACTGGATGCAGTACTGAAACAGTTAACTTGCTCACAAATGAAGGTCGTATAAAGGTTGGAGGCACGCTAGTCTGTGTTATGGGTGCCGTATTAATGGTCTTGTATAGAGGTCCAGCTATAATTGGAAATATTGCCTTTGATCTAGCAGCTCAAAGTGAGATAAGTGCAAAGAGTCAGCCTGAGCCAGCTGGATGGTTAGCATCTGGTTTGATTGATATTGGGCTTGAACAATGGCATATTGGTGTTTTGTGCTTAATAGGAAATTGTTTGTGCATGGCGATGTATCTTGCTTTACAGGTATTGCAATATGAATATCATTATCTTGTGTTGTATATTTTATAATTTCTTGCTTGCATGTACTAATTTTTGAGCTCAAACTGTCATGTGTAGCTTGGAATGTTATACTAAATTGCATAATCAAACAAATGAATATAAAAGAATGTTCAAAATTTCAGGGGGCTATGTTGCCTGGATACTTGATGAAACTCAGTTTTTAAAGATCAAACATTATGCATCTAAGGGGGTGAAGGGATGGCAAGGTTTTGAGGGTTTATTTACTCTAATTCATAGTGAAGGAAGGTCTTCTCTAAATGTTTTTTAAGTCCAGAATGTGTTATTTATAATTAGATGGTTCAAAGGTGAGTGGTTGAGATTAAATAATCTTAGATGGACTGCAATGTCTACTTTGGTCCAATTTTTAGATAGAGTGGGTTATTCTGTAATGGCATCTGACATGAACATATTTCTGAGGAGAAAGGGTCACATCTCAATGCAGCAGTACCACTCCCTCCCTATTGAGTCAAATCTGTTCTCATTCTCTTTGGGGAAAGAACATGTAATAGAGTTTCTTATTGAGGACTTTTGGATACTAACGGGTCTGCTTGGAGGGGTTTATCAATTGATAAAGCCTCGATTAACATTCTTTCATCATTACATCATCATCATCCAAGTCTTATGACTCTTATTTCCATCAAGACGTTGACGATAGAGATGATTGACCTGATTTTTCTTACTTGGCTGTTGACATGAAGCCCCCCTTTAGGATTGGTGCCAAAAATCTGACCAAGGCAACTTGGGAGGAGAGAGGCATATGCCAACAAACATAAAAAGACAGTTGGCAGGTAGGGAGAGGGAGCAACCCTCCAATGTTTCCCTAAACTAGAAAGTTGAAGAGCTTAAAAGGAAATATTTGGTATAGGAAATTGCATTCATCTCCGTGACTTTTCTCGAGTCTCTCTCATAGAGCTTTGCTCTCATACAAATCAGATCTGCCCTCTCTTCTTCTTTTTCTCTTTATAGGTCTAAGGTTTGCGTTGGAGGGCCTAAATCAAGGGATAATGAGGGTGGATGGTGTGAATGAAGGCCACATAAGGGAAAGCCGGAAAGGAATAAAAGCGGAGAAGAAAGAGGGGAAATGGGGGCGGCAGTTAGGGTTGCCCGTGTGCGATGCGACACAGAAAGAGAGTGGCGCGGATGGATCGTGAAAGAGGGGATGGGGGGTATGTATCGCACGGATGGAGGGAAGGGGCGGTAGAAACCCCTTGTGGTCTTAAGAGTTAAGACAGCTCCACTTAAGGCTTAATTTGAATCCCAATACATGCCACGTCATTATTATTTTAAGTTAGCCTCATCTGGCCGTCGGTTTGAGTTCTAATCTCGACCGTCGGTGCCCTGTAGAACACACTAGCCCAGAATTTTATTAATAGAGTTCTGGAAACACATCAGAAAGCCCATAATTATTCGAATAGCCCCTAAATGTGGTCGTGAACAACCCCGCATGACAAGGCAATAAACTAATATCATCCTGATGCAGAAAATGACTGAAAAACACTGATAAATGACAAGAAATAGAACATATTGTTTTCAGCAACAAATAAAAAAAGAAACATAAGATAGACGATCTAGTGATGCAGATCAGGCTGCATCAGAATTTGAGACCTTGGGTGGCCAAGGCTCCTTTCCTATATTTCAGATGATGACATGCCTACTGACTTTAGTCAGACGATCATAGTAATTGGAATAGCTGACACAATATCTAATCTCCACTGTCTTGACTAATTCTTTAAATCTAATGCCAACCTTTTGTGGCTTTTATTTCTGTTGAAAGGCATTTAAAAGACTAAATCACTGCAAATTAGACAAAAAGAGAAGAAAATGCTCCTAGTTTCAATTTAATGGCTCCAAATTTGTCACCATTCATGCTCCTCATCCATCCACAGAGATATTTCTACTTCCTTTTTCTTCTGGTGCCTCTAGTCTTCAGCACTTATACTCAATTCAGCTTTTATTTTTCCCACCAGAAGCTTCTCATTGAAGAACCCTAGTAATTTACTATTCTTCAAGGATGATAAATTTTATTTTCCAGATACCATAAATCTACTATTATTCATATGTAGACCTGTTGCTCCATTGAAAGTTGAAACACAATTTTAGCTTGGCTGTTTTTCAATTTCTAATTCTATTAGGTAATCGCCTTCCAATGAGAAAATTTTAAGTTAGTTGTAACCTCGTAACACTATAATAGATGCGATGGCAGCTGACAGTCCTCTGACCAATCAGTGTATGTAAGCTTATATATGTGTAAAGGCAGTTTTTTATCATTTTGAATTTCTGCGGTTGTTCATTCTATTGGATATTTTGGCCATACTCTATTGGATATTTTGGACATACTACCTGTGATGTTTGTATAATGTATTTCATTGATTTACTGTATTTACTTACTGTTCGTTACGAACAATCTCCTATGAAATTGACATGTTAACACTTAACATAACATAATTGAACCAGCTCTGCCAGATCTAATAAAGTGGCCCTTTTGCACATATTATATCAACCTTCTTTTTGTGTACCTTTCTTTTTCTTAAAATCTGTATGATGGTGATCTTATGTGTTACTTCTTGCAATAATGCAACGATTTCAGGCTCCAGTATTGGCCAAGTATCCTGCAACCCTGTCTTTGACAGCGTACTCGTACTTTTTTGGAGCCCTTTTGATGGTGATATCTGGATTATTTGCAACTAATGATTATTCAGATTGGACTTTGACGCAGTCTGAGATAATTGCAGTATTATATGCTGTAAGTTTCTCTTAACCAATTTGTGTTTTAACATCTGAGGTTTTTGGTGTTTATAAGTTCTAGTTTAGGCTCTGCTTTATTCCAAACAAAGTTTAGTATGAGAAAAGATCATTTTTTAGTTAAACTCTAATATATTCCAAAGAGAGTCTAGTATGAGACGAGATTACTTTTCATGGGATTCAATCTTGTTAGGCGATGACGGCTAGGGTTTGGAGACAATGGAATAGCTCTTCATTAAGGGACCAAGCCCAATAAACAAGTACATTATTACATAATGAACCCGACCCAACTGTACATAAAACCCGACCCATCTATATACATTAACAATCCCCCTCAAACTCACGATGGATCATATACCGAGAGTTTCCTGATAAAATGCCGGAAGCGAGCAATTGTCAGGGCCTTCGTGAGGAAGTCAGTAGTCTGCTCCATCGAATGAATTAATTGCAATGAGATGGTTTGGGCAAGAAACTCCTGGCGAGTATAGTGACAGTCAACCTCGATATATTTCGTGCGCTCATGAAAGACCGGGTTGCTAGCAATCTGAATAGCACTCTGGTTGTCACAAAAGAGAGCAGTGGGCTCAGAGATCACTACTCCCAGGTTTAGAAGGAGGCGGCGAAGCCAGACAATCTATGCGGTGGTGGAAGCCATAGCTCTGTATTCGGCTTTGGTGCTGGACCGAGAAACCGACTCCTGTTTCTTACTACGCCAAGAAATGAGGGAGTCACCAAGGAACACATAGTAGCCGGTGGTAGAACGGCGAGTAGCAACATCTCCTGCCCAGGCTGCATCGGAGTAGGCACGCAGCATCAGCGGAGAGGTGGAAGGGAGAAGCAATGCCCCGTAGATAGCTGATGATTCAAAGGACCGCTGCGTAATGAACAAAGCGAGGAGCCTGAACTAACTGACTGACAATACCAACAGCATAAACAATGTTTGGCCTAGTCATAATGAGATAGACTAGTATCCCAACCAGCTTCTGGTATCTGGAGACGTCCTGGAGAGGCTCACCATATGTAGAGAGGAGCTTCAAATTGAGCTCCATGGGTGTGTCAGCAGTGCGAGAGTCAGTGATAGCAGCATCGGCAAGGATATCAGAAATGTACGTCTGCTGGGAGATCAACAATTCACGAGCTGATCGGGCAATCTCAAGGCCAAGGAAGTAGTGAAGAGGACCCAGATCCTTTATCTCGAATTGACTCTGAAGGTGACACTATGGTGGCACTATTGTCCCCGGTGATGATCATATCATCCACATACAGAGGCCGAACAACAATACCCTGATTGGAGGAGCGGATGAACATGGCATAGTTAGAGTGTCGCTCTACAAACGCAACAGTCAGAATTGTACTGTGAAATCGCTTAAATCAGGCATGCAGAGCCTGCTTGAGCCCATAGATTGCCCGGCGTAGATGACAGACGTGCCTCGAAGGAGTAGAGATGCCTGGTGGAGGAGCCATGTACACCTCCTCTGAGAGGTCACAAGGAAGGCATTAGTCATGTCCATCTGATGGAGAAGTCACTCTCAAGCAGCTGCCACAACTAAGAGGGTGCGAACAATGGTCATCTGAGGAACTGGAGCAAACGTCTCCTCGTAGTCAATCCCATACTCTTGGGAGAAGCCACGAGCAACAAGACGAGCCTTGTGCCGCTCAATAGAACCATCAGGTCAAGTCTTGACCGTGAAGATCTATTTGCAGCTGACAGACATCACGCCTGAGAGACAAGGAATCAGATCCCAAGTCTAAGTCTGTTGAAAGGCCTCAAGTTCTGCTATCATGGTCTGTCGCCACTTTGGATGCAAAACTGCCTCATGGTACGACTGAGGCTCCCGGTGGGTATGGAGAGCAGTAAGAAAGGTCTGGTATAACGGAGAGTAGGAGACAACAGTAAAATATCAAGAGGTGTTAGAAAAGGTAGAGGTAAAAGTAGAGTAGCCAAACCTATTAGGAGAGTAGTCATATTCTGTCAAGAGGATGATGCTCGCTCATAGGATAATGCCGAACAGGGCCAGGATCCACGACTGGAGAAGAGGGAGCAGCTGCAGGTGATGGAGTACCAGTGGATGCAGTTTCAATTGGAGTAACTGTGGAGCAACGGATGTAGACACGTGTGATAGGTGGTGGTGGTGAGGGAGTTGGAGGTGGTGATGTTTGAGGTGATAGAGATAAAGGAGGTGGGGGAGGCATGGTAGGTGGGGGTAGAGGAGGCAGGGGAGGTGAAGGCAGTGAAGGAGGTGGTGTAGGCAAAGGAGAAGTAATGGGAGGGAAATGAGCGGTAGTGGTGGAAAAGGAGATACAAACGATGGTGAAATAACCTACGATTTAGTGGAGAAGAACGTGACATCCTCAATAAAAGAGACATAGCAGGATACACGAATCCGGCGAGCCAAGGTATCATAGCATCGATAATCTTTATACTCCCGGCTGAGGCCCAAGTTAACACACTTGACAGATTTGGCAGAAAGTTTGTTATGCTCATGAGAAGGTAGGAGGATGAAACACGTACACCCAAAGTTACGAAGGAGAGAGTAGTCGGGTGGACTGGAGAGAGACGCTCTTACAAAGTAGCGTCAGACAGAGCAGAGGACAGAGTGATGTTAATAAGATGAACAACAATCATAACAGCTTCAGCCCAATAAAAGTGAGGAAATTGAAGTAAAAAAGCAAAGCTCATGCTGTCTCGAGGACATGATGATACTTGTGTTCGGCAACTCCGTTTTGCTCATGGATGTGGGGACATGACTGTTGGTGAATAGTGCTATGAGATTAAAGGATCTCACGTATCTCAGAAGAGATATTCCTTGGCATAGTTAGACTAAAAGGTCTTGATGCACCGACCGAATTGGGTATATAGCATAGTGGTGAATATCTGATAAATATGTGGGATCTCAGACCGGTAAAGCATAAGATAAACCCAGATGCATCTCGAGTAGTCGTCTATAAAGCTAACATAATATATAAAACCTGAGAGAGAAGCAAAATGATCAGGACCCCAAATATCATAATGCACTAACTCAAAAAGGGCGGCAGATCGGGAAGCATAAGTAGAAAATGGAAGAGCTATATGCTTTGTCAATCTGCAACCGGTACAAAAAAAGAGGGGGGACATATGACCCAAAGCGTCCGAACGGAACATGCGTTTAAGTCGATCACTAGACAAATGACCTAACCTTCTGTACCACAGGTCGGCATCAGAGGTAACTGACATGGCGGATGCAATAGACGAAAGGGAAACATTAAGATGGTCCAGCTGGTAAAGTCCTGTTCTACGACCCAGTCCTATTCTCTGAATCGTCCGCGAATTCTGCACAACACAACTAGAATAGGTAAAGGTAACAAACAATCAGTCCAGAATCGCAAAGAGAACTAACAGAAATCAGGTTAATGTTTAGGAGAGGGTCATGATAGACAAAGGGTAGGACCAGACGACCATTGGGATCTGAGGTAGTAGTGATGGATCCACACTGTGGAATAGGTACGAGAGTCATATTTGCAGTGCGAACCTTTAGGTGGGTGGGAGCAGTACAGTTGGTGAGAATAGTAGTCATAGGTAAGGTGACAGGAGGCACCAGAATCGAAGATCCATGGGGCAGTAGTACCAGAGGTAGCATACAAGAGTAGATGAAGACCCGATGGAAGAGAGGTGGCAAAGAAGGAGCTCCTCGAGGTGCTGAAGGCGATCTGGCTCAGGTGGAGGCGGTGTAGTGTTAGCGACGGGAGATGCCGGAGTCGCTGGAGCAGCAGTTACAGTACTACCAAACTAGCAGAAGGGAGGCTGGCCATGTCCACGATCCCGTCCCCCTCGACTTCCGTGTTGGTTGTCACGAGTAGTAGGAGTCCAGCTTGAGTCCCGCTCGTTAGGTTCCTAGCGGGGGTTGCGAGGAGAACGTGTGAGACATTCACCCTTCATGTGATCGGGCTCCTTACAGTTGTGACAGAAAATAGGCCCGTCAGAGGAGCTGACAGCTAGCGCGCTGTCTGGTCTTAGAGCGGGTGGAGGAGGACGAGTATCCCGAGTATGAAGGCGAGTCTTCTCGTCGACCAAGGCTAGCAAGGCATCCTCTAGCCGAGGTAGTGGCTCACGATGAAAGAGCTGAACAGTAATGAGAGCAAATTTCGGCCGAAGTACGATCAAGAACTGGTAGAGGTGGCCCTTGCCGAGGTAGTGCTGGAAGTCCTCGGAGCGCAGGCAAGCACACTGCTTGGTGATCATAGAGTTCAGCTCATGCCAGTAGACACTCATAAGGCTAAAGAAGTCCTAAATCGTACGCTCCCCTTGACGAGTGGATTGGGAGTCACAAATCAGCTGACGCCGGCGAGCACCACCGAGCGGGAGGAACCGGTCCCGGAGATACTCCCACATCGCGCGTGCTGTAGGGAGGTGACCGATGGGTGCAAGGAGTGGACGAGCAACAGAACCCAAGAGATAAGTCCGGATGGCCTGGTCGTGGCGACGCCACGTAAGGGCGGCCGTGGCAGCAGTAGCAACAGGTGACACACCACTAGCAGCAGCACTACTGGTGACTGAGGAGGAGCCGGAGGAGGCATCTGGAGATGGGTCCTCACCGGTGATGTGACTCCAAAGATTACAAGAGAATGCAATAACTCTTCATTAGGGGACCAAGCCCAATATATAAGTACAATATTACATAATGAACCTGACTCAACTGTACATAAAACCTGATCCATCTATATACATTAACAAATCTGATTCATTTGCTCCAAATTCATTTCATCTTAAATGCTATATTAAAATTTTCTACTCACATTCAATTTCTTAAAGATGTGGATGATCCTTCTAGCTGTATTATAGAAGAATTGAAGGTGGTAGTGAAACAGTTGAAGGTGGTATTGAAACAGTTGGGCAATGTTGAGCCTTGTTCCCCACATAGTTACCAAGTCAGGGTTCGGGAATTATTCGGCGGACCTTTGTTTGTGCGAGCAAGGCCGAACAAAGCGGTAGCAAAACGGTAGGGGAACATTACTATAGTAGGGCAATGTTGAGCTTTGTTTCCCATCCTTTGTCAAGTGAGCTGTGCGACTTGTGCAATCATGGGTTCCCAATCGCATATGCGATTGTATGGTCGTACCACCACTTGTGTGGTTTGTTTGTTATAATTATAAAAAATACCAAATAAAAACAAGACAATTCTAAATATTTTGCATTAATTCTGAAATAATAATCAAAAGAAACTGATTCAATTCATTAATTGAATGGATTACTGAGATTTGTGTGCTACAGTCAATTCATTCAGCATCGGTATTTCCAGTAACTAACCATAGATATACTCATTATGACAGGGAATTGTTGCATCTGCTCTCAATTATGGGCTATTGACATGGTCCAATAGGATTCTAGGACCTGCACTGGTGGCCCTATATAATCCACTTCAACCTGCAGTGTCTGCCTTCTTGTCTAGGCTTTTCCTTGGAAGCCCCATCTATCTCGGAAGGTTCCATCCATGTCCTAATATTGTAGCTCTCTCAATGTGTTTCTTTATTTACTTGCTTTGCTTGTTATCGTCAATCAAAGACTTATCAAATTATATTTTGTGCTGGTCTCTTCACATGTTTATTATAGTCCTTTTCATAAACATCCGTTCTTTATTAATTAAGCTAGTTAAAAGTCCGTTGTTAGAGTTTGTAGATAATAATGTGAGAATTATCTGTAAGTGGAATTTATATTATGCTAAGTTGTTCCTGCAAAGAAAACCGTGTGAGCAAAATGCTTTAGGGTTACATCCCTGACAGAGAATCCAGATCACTGATTCACGATAAAGACGCCAAAACTTTCCCTATTACGTTAAGTTCCTGTAACTAACTTTTAAATGGAATTTAATTGTGAAGGCCAAACTACCCCTGAGATCCTATTCTGCCAAAAGAGATCCAATGCCACATGAAGTCTGTGATTTCGGACTGCTACATTGATTTCGGATTACTATTGTGATTTCGGACTACTACAGTATTTCAGACTGCTATAGTGTTTTGGGTTAGGTTTAGGTTTATGGTTGACTGATAGGGGTATAGAATTAGGGTTAGGGTTAGGTTTCACTATTTAGGGTATAGAAGTAGGGTTAGGGTTCACTATTTAGGTATAGAAGTAGGGTTAGGGCTAGAGTTAGGATTCACTATTTAGGGTATAGAAGTAGGGTTAGGGTTTCAAAACACGACAAAAAAGTTTCGAAAGCCATTTATATGGTTTGAAAAGTCAAACCGGTATTGTGTGTGTATGGGGGGGGGATTTACTGTTTAAGGGTGGGTTGTTATTGGTAATGTAATATTTTGTCAGGGACCTACACTAAGTCCCTCAATTTTTATTGTTAATGCAACTATTTTTTATTTCGAGAAATTACGACCATACAAAGTGAGGTATAACTTTTGCATATCATTTTTGCTAGTTAGTGCTTTGAAGTTGGTTTCTGCGTTCGCTCAAGCGCACATTCTCTACTTACTGTGTAGGTTTTTTTTTTTGGGGAGACTTAGTGATAGGTCCCTGACATAAGATCTCCTTAACGTTAAAGATAGTAAAGGATCAACACTACCGTGTAGTCCCTTTGACTGACTTACCATAAACCACAACTCCCTTTGTCCTTTTACCCAGTTTTAACTCCACAAGAAAATTAAACCTGGCAACTTCATTTAATTTACAAACTATGCCATTAACATGTGAAGGATGTCGATATCCCTATATGCATCAGTTCCCGATATGCCGAAATTGCTATGGTGGTTTCACTATAGCATTTTAAAAAAATATATATTTAAAAAATAACTTTTTATATTTTTGTTACAGTGAAATCATTGTAACAATGGTTCATCTTTATTACCGAAATTTTGCTCTTTGCTACAGTGAAATCACTGTATCAATTTTTTTTTAAAATCTCGTTTTAAAAAATTGCTACAGTGAGATCACTATAGCAATCGTTTCTCTTTAGTACGGAATTATTGCTCTTTGATACTGTGTACCATAGAGAAACAATTCAGTACTAAAGAACAATTGCTTCAATGAAAATCAATTGTTCCTCTTTAGTACCGAATTGTTGCTCTTTACTACAGTGTACTAAAGAGAAATAATTCGGTACTAAAGAGGAACAATTGCAACAGTGATTGCACTAAAGCAATTTTTTATTTATAAAATCTTTTTTTTTTTAATATTTGTTACAATGAAAACACTATAGAAATTGATTTTCCAATGTCCAAAATGAGCAAGATCTAGATCTGTAACAAATTCGGTTACATATCATCTCATAGATGGTAGGGGCAAAAAATGTATTTTTCATGGGACCACAACCAAAAGATCCCAAATATCAACGCTGTAACTGAAAAATATTTCCATGGGACCACATCCAAGAATCCCACGTAAACCACCTTTTTTGAGCTGGGATCTCACGTTAACAACAATTTCATAATGTCCTATTTGTTAGAGATTTATTTTGTCAAGGATTAATCACCAATTAACCCCCCTTTTTTTTTTGGTAGTGTGGTCATCCCATGATGTAATAGGGGGGATTGTTTTCTTGTTTATGGGCTGCCATTGATCTCTTTCCACTAGTGACTGACAGACATATCCTTATGTGGTTTTGCAGCATTGTTGGGGGGCTTCTAATTATCTCTGGCTTGTACCTGGTCACTTGGGCCCGCTATAAAGAGAGACAGGCGGCAGCCTGCACGGTGATCTCCTATGTGAAATGCAGTTCTGAACCTCTGGGTGATGATGATCCGGTGGCGCCGCCCCCCACAAAGAGAGGGAACATTTTCTCTGCCCTCCCCATGGCTGCATTTCCTAGGCCATGGATTGAGCCCCACGAATCTTGATAACAAATTGTATCCACCCCCAAACACCTCAAGTCTTGATAGCTTATAGTGGTGTTATTATTTTTGGGTCAGAATATATAAAGACATCCACTAGCTAGAGTGCTGGCCTTACTGTACTATCTTTCCTTATGATGATGATGATGATGATGATGATGATGATGATGAGCCATTTGTTTTTGTTCCATATCACACATCGTGTACCATGCGCACTTAGCCTAAATCCTTCTCCTCTTCTTCTTCACAACAAACTATAAAATTTAGGGGTGGCAATGGGTCGGGTCGGGTTTGGGTCGGGTTGAGACACAAGTATAAGGGCAAAACACCGAACCCGAACCCGATCCATTAAATAAACGGGTCAAAAACTTAAACGCAAACCCGACCTGCCTAATAAACGGATTGACCCGACCCAACCTGTTTACTAAATGGATCGGGTAGGGTTGGCTTGGGGTGGGTCAACATAACCCATGTAAACCTGTCGGGTGGGGTCAAGACAGGTAGGGATTGGGCTGGGTTGGCTCGGGTTGGGCCTTGTTGACATGACCCATTTGGTAAACGGGTCAAGTTGGGTCAATCGGGTTATAATTACAAACCCGAACCCGACCCATTAAATAAACAGGTTGTCGGGTCGACCCGTTTATGACCGGAAACCGTTTAGGCCAAACCCAAACCTTCTAACTTCGGGTCGGGTTGACCGGTCGGATCAAGGATTGCCACCCCTATTAAAAATCCACATCCTGCATCCAGCTGCTATTTCCTGAAGAACTGAACCTCAACCGTTGGACCACATAGTGTTATGAAGTTGTGCAGGCATCCGTGAAAGCAGTAAAACCGCAGCATCTGATTCTGGGCCAGCACAGACTCAGCAACCAAAAGCTGGTGGAGCAAAACCAGGCGCCAAGGTGGTTTGCCGTAGGCACCAAAGAAGCTACTTCTCTTCTAAACGCCCATTCGTTCAATTTGGGCCCACTTACTAGTTACTAGTTGCCATTTCCCTAGACGAGGGATCGACTAATAAAATAATGAAACATATTCTTGAATAGATATCAACTTGAGGCCCTGAAAGCTGATACCTGTTGAGATGATTATAAGATTACTAGTGTTGATCAACAGCCCCATTCCGGCTCACCACATTCCAAAACTTTTAGGGGCATCACATGTTATATTTCAGATTAATAGTTACAACGGACATTTGATAAAACTCCTAACATTTGACACCACCTGTCGACGTCTATCGATAGAGAACTCTGGTGATTACTTTCATTGTGAGCCGTTCATTCATCACCTCACCTCATTCGGCGACCTCCGATGACATCCACAGTCGGCGATCACCTTCGGTGACTTCTAGCACCTCTTGATTGTGAGTTCGGATAACCTTTGTCATCGTTCATGGCTTTGATAGCCACCGTCGATCTGTCAAAGTAATGAAGAACGCTATTTTCGAAGGTAGAATCTTGTTTCTCATATATATATATATATATATATATATATATATATATATATATATATATATATATATATATATATATATATATATATATATATATATATATATATATATATATATATATATATATATATATATATATATATATAGAGGAATGATAAAATGCGGCGTGAGGTACGTGCGGCGTTGCACCGCAGCCGTCTGATGCACCGTTGCGTGCATCGCACGCACCGGAACAGTGCATCAGGCGGCTGCAGTACAACGCCGCACGCACCGCACACCGCAGCCTAACACGCCTATATATATATATATATATATATATATATATATATATATATATATATATATATATATATATATATATATATATATATATATATATATATATATATATATATATATATATATGAGGAATGGGATCCTGCCTATCAAAGCAGGGTCGTTTCCTGCTTTGATTCATTGTTTGACCATCCTAGAAGTTTTGGAATTTGATAAAATTTGGTGAGGGTGTTGTCTAGGGTAAGATCATCATCCTCACAAATTTTCATCAAATTCCAAAACTTCTAAGAGGGTCAAATGGTCGAAGCAAAATCTGCAGTCACCGTTAAAATCTGCAGATTTTGCTTCGACCATTTGACCCTTCTAGAAGTTTTGGAATTTGATGAAAATTTGCGAGGATGATGATCTTACCCTAGAAAACACCCTCACCAAATTTCATTAAATTCCAAAACTTCTAGGATGGTCAAACAATGAATCAAAGCAGGAAAAAACCCTGCTTTGATAGGCAGGATCCCATTCCTCATATATATATATATATATATATATATATATATATATATATATATATATATATATATATATATATATATATATATATATATATATATATATATATATATGTATATATATATAGAAAACGGGGTATGGGTTGGTATCTCATTGCAATTTGAGCTGCCGGCCACGTGTCCTATTATAAGTCATTTAATATCTCAAATAAAAATAAAACAAAATTAAAAAGGGACAGTTGTATATCACCCAACCCCGCCCCCCCCCCTCTCTCTCTCTCTCTCGTTCGTTGAAACCCGGACCGGCGCCCGATCACTAAAACCCCTCCGGCAGGCCCCCGACCCCCTCCGGCAACCCGTCCCCCCCCCGCAGCCTCCCAACACCCTCCGGCAGCCTCCTTCTCCTCCAGCGCCGATTGCACTCATCCCCGACTGGTGATCACCCCTCGACCCCCTCCGGCAACCCATCCCCCTCCGGCAGCCCCCCTGACCCTCTCCGGTAACCCCATCCCCTCCGCAACCTCCCTAACCCCACCGGAAACCCCGTCCCCCTCCGCAGTTGATCGCACTCATCCCCGACCAGTGATCGCTCCCCGACCCCCTCTGGCAGCCCCCCGACCCCCTCACACATAGCCCCTCCGAAGGGCCACACCGTCGATGAATCGCACATGCCCCTTCCGCCAATCGCACACGTCGAGGCTGTTGTAGCTTGTGTGTCCTAAGCGTGGATTTTCTATATTAACAATAAAGATGACTTTGATTATTGCTTTAATTAGAATACTACTTTGGTGTATATTAATTCATATATAATAAATGACCCTAGGGAACACAGTAGGCCACTGAGGCACATGGTGGATCCATGTTTGGGAGACCCAGTAGACCGGTTTCGTATAGATCTAGAACTAGTTCACAACTTTGGTGATGTCGGTCGCTTCACTGAGAATAAGCTATTGGTAGAAAGAGGATGCAGTGAAGTCTCCACTACGGGAACGTGGGATTCCTATTCATATGACCAAGCACGATGATCATGTTGAATATGAACCAAGACAGTGCACAGTTCAGTGATTCAGACACTGGTGCATAAACCGTCTTACTACTATAGATAATCTGTTCTTAACCCTGAGGGACCATATACACTGAGTAAACTAGTTGAGTGGTGCTTTGATATGCCAACGTGTGCGGATCTACCATAATCTAATACCACGGTATATTGGGTTACTCGGATGGCGTTAGAGTGGCATGCAATCCCTACAGGTTATCCGACGTCCAGTGTTGGATGGATGCGTTTTGATGAGTCAATCTATCCATATAATTAATCTAGGCCAAGTGGTTATCAGTATGACTGATGAAGTTTCGGTAGCTAGGCATAGCACCAGAAGGTGTGTGGTGTTATAGATAACAAGTCATCAAATCCTAGTCAGATGATCGATCGGGATCTGACGGTGCTCCCCACCGCTCGAGTCGAATCATAGCACCAGTAATAGGAGAGACTAAGGATTATTAGAGTATAATAGAGAACAAGGTTACGAGGGAGTAACATAAGTTTAGGATCACTAGAGTTCAACTCGCTTCACACTCCGGATGGCTACGCGGGTTAATAGGATTATGACTGATTAACGAAACTTTCGGTGTGTCACCGGAACAGTTAATCAGGGATCCGGTTAGAGCTAGAGATCCTGAACCCTGAAGGTTTCACCATGTCATTGTTGTAGCTCATGTGTCCTGAGCGTGGATTTTCTATATTAACATTAATAAAGATGACTTTTGTTATTGCTTTTATTAGAATACTACTTTGGTGTATGTTAATTCATATTAAAGGACCCTAGGGAACATAGTAGGCCACTGAGTTGCATGGTGGATCCATGCTTGGGAGACCCAGTGGACCAGTTCTGTGTAGACCTAGAACTAGTTCACAGCTTTGATGATGTCGGTCGCTTTACCGAGAATAAACTATTGGCAGGTAGAGGATGTGGTGAAGTCTCCACCATGATAACATGGGATTCCCATTCACCTGACCAAGCACGATGATCGTGTTGAACAGGAACCAAGATGGTGCACAGTTCATTAATTCGACACTGGTGCATAAACCGTCTTACTACTATAGATAATCTATTTTTAACCCTGAGGGACCATGTACATTGGGCCAACTAGTTGAGTGGTGCTTTGATGTACCAACGTGTGCGGACCTTCCATAATCCAATATCACGGTATATTGGGTTACCCGACTGGTGCTTGAGTGGCATGCAATTCCTACAGGTTATCTGATATCCAGTATTGGATGGGTACGTTTTGATGAGTCAATCTGTCAACACAATTAATCCAGACCTGGCGGTTGTCAGTATGACTGACGACGTTCCGGATGCTAGGCATAGCACCGAAAGGTGTGTGGTGTTATAGATGATAAGTCACCAAATCCTAGTCAGATGATCGATCAGGATCTGACGGTGCTCCCCACTGCCCGAGTCGAATCATGGCACCATAAATAGGAGGGACTAAGGATTATCAGAGTACAGTAGAGAACAGGGTTACGAGGGAGTAATATAAGTTAAGGATCACTAGAGTTCAACTCGCGTCGCACTCTAGGTTGCTACGCGGGTTAATTGAATTAGGACTGATTAACAGAACTTTCGGTGTGTCACCAGAACAGTTAATCAGGGATCCGGTTAGAGCTAGAGATCCTGAAACCTGATGGTTTCACCATGTCGTTGCATATAGGAATTATTCCTCGACCTAGTTGGATATATTGGATGCGAAGTAGCACGATGGAGTGCAAGCCCGGAGCCTAAGAACCTAATTCACATGTGTTAGGAGCCGTAGGGGTATTTTGGTAAATACTGAAATATAGCTTAGAACATATTGAATATGGATCTTAAAATGAGCGGAATAATTTCAGGAGCTCATAGGCGCTGACGGAACTCGATTTCGAGTAACACACCTCACTCAATCTCTCTTACAGTGTTTCACTTTTTATGAATGGTGTTTTCGTCCAGGCTTCACGATAGACATGGAGAAACCCTAAAACCGACCCCCTCTCATCCCTATCCCCTTGGAGCCAGCCCTATCTTGCATAAAGAACTTGGGGACTGCCCTTATAAGAGGCTTAGAGAGAGAGGGGGCCGGCCCTAGCGTCTCCCTCTCCTAAAACCCGAACCCCTCTCTCCTTTCCTCTCCCTCTTTGTGGTTTCGGCAAAGGAAGAAAGAGAAAGAATAAGAAAGAATAAGGAGGAAGGAAGGAGAAAGAAGAAGAGAGAAAGAGAAGGAGGAGATCTCGTAGCTCATAATCGTCTTTGCAACGAATTCCTCCATCGGCTCGTAGTCCTTGCACTCAGAGATAGGACTTCGAGGATTTCTCCTTTCTCAAAGGACATGGTGCCATTTGACAGCTTCCCTTGCGATTCACGTGCGGTGGTTCTTCATTATTCCATTTTCTTCGGATTATAGATCCACAAGGTATGATGAATCTAAACACCTAACTAGATGCATGCATGTCTTCCGTAGATCGAAGTATGCCTCTAGGGTGTCCGCACATATGCTAAGATTATAGATTTGCATATAGATTGTTTTGTAGAATTAACTGTAATGAAACATACATCGTAAGATCTTCTGATCTATCTTTTGCTTCCACTGCGACTCTGATAATAGGATTTAATTCCAACTATTGGTATCAGAGCACACTTCGGTGTGTGTTTCATGAATGAATTTGTGAAAACATCATATGAATATATGATGGCATATGTTTTCGTCAGGGTTCGACGTAGATCATGCATATGGATTGTGCTATGTATCGTCTCTTTGCAGGTGCCACACTGAATAATAATCTGTGATTGCATACCTCTGGGGGTCAGACCTCGGATTTAATTTTTGAATTGATTATTATTGTGTTTGTGGATTTTAAGGCTCTAGATGGGCGGGGGTGGAGGTTGACCACCCTCAACTCCCTGGCCATGTTTTCTACGATTGTTTCTTTTCTTTCTAGCGAAATTATACACGAACGAGCACTTGCTTGGAGCGTGTTAGTTTTTCAGTCATAGGAAGAAGGAAATGATTCTACATCCACTGTTCGGGCAAGCGGTACCATGGAGTGCAAAGTCCTGGCAAAAGCGTGCACGTTGGCGATGATCAGGATCGTCGTCGGGAGATCGTGCAGAATGGAAGAATATGATATCTTGGTTGTGCTATTCAGGTTCAGGGGTCGGACCCTGGACTTTATTCAGTTTGGATGTTTTTCTGTTATACTCTTTACTTAAAGTTTAGAGAACCCTGATGATATCATGCTTGTGAGTTAGTCTCTAGATCAGGCTTAGGGTTAGTACTTGGCTTATGGATTCATCGGTGTCTCTATATGTTTCTAACACGTGCGAATCCTAACTAAAAGGAAAGGCGGTAAGCACCCTCGTGGTAGTTCAGGTAGCTGAGTATTGTGCGCCGAGATAGATGCAGTATTGGATTTGCTTAAAGATAACTAATGTCCCCATAAGAAGTATGATAACCCTAGTAGGATGCCCTTTCCCCATATAGTCCTATCGACAAAGTTAGGTTAGGATTCCACTAAGTGATACTCATTTCTGATTGACATTTGATGGTAGTGTGAACTCATCACGATTTGGTTATGCCACCATTAGGTTAAGGTTCGACGGAGGTTGTCAGATGTCGCTATTTGGCCAACATCGAAACTTATAATAAGATGAGGTCTACTATGACATCAGGTATCAAATTGTGAATGAGGCGTCATTCTAGTGAGAGTCCTTTTCATATTGACATTAAGCTAGGCTCTAGATCTTAGGATTATGGGCAAACTAGTGAAGTATTGGGATCCTTGGAATCTATATAATATGATCCTTATGAGAAAGGCGAAAGCTGAGTATTCAAGGTAGGGACTATGATATTTTCCAAGGATACTAATGCTTTGCGGGAAGGTTTGTAATCCTAGTGGGAGTACGGTAGACTAGGGTCTAGGTCTAGGAGGTCGTGACCTTTTTAGATATGCATAAAACCTCATAAAGAAAGGATGTATAGGAGGTTCCCTCTAAAGGGGAGCCCCTAACCTCAACAATTAACCGGCTAAAGATATGGGTGGAAGGTACGCAGTTCGATATTCCTACCGGGTGAGAGCTGTGTTTCCTTCCATACCGGTTCGCCTACTGGTTTCCTTTGGGACATGAAGGATGCCGGTGACAGTGGGTGATGGTTTTTTTTCCTGCACCGCGAGAGCCTATGAACCCCCCTGCCGACACCACCTAGATTTGTGGAAAGCATTCGAAAGCTTGTGTGAAGCCGCCATTGCTGTGCATGGCGAGTCACATAAAGTTGGCCAAAAGAAAGCTGGGAGGCCTTTTAATTTGCCATGGGTAATTCTGATGAAGACTGGGTCGTAAACACCCCGTTAGTAGAAGCGGTTGCATGCTCTCACCGAGATGCTGTCTCCAAGTCAAGGCCGATAGTTTCAGTGCTCAAGCCCAGGGAATTTTGATTCCTGAATATCTCCACTTGAGGTAGTAAAGACATAGCGACTAGAGTAAACATTATATATTTTTAAATTCTATAAAATAGATTGTAGTAGACCCTAATTTTTGCTTTAAATCATTGTTTATAAAAATTATGACCAAGCTCGACCCCCTTGCCTCTATCCTTAATGATTAAAAAGTTACAGGACCAAACTACGAGGACTGGAAGCGTATCCTAATGCTCGTCCTAAGGGTTGATAAATACTTATTTGCCCTAAGTACCTCTGAACCGACCATGCCGGGACCAAGTGCTACTGAGGCCCAGTTGAAGGAATGGAAAGACTAGCTAGATGTTGATGAGATGTGCAAGTGCTATATAGTAGCATCCTTGCAGACCAACATTCAGAAGCAAGTCGAAGACATGACCTTCGCTTCAGACTTGATGCTCTATTTAAAGAAAATGTTTGATGGTCATAGTCGAGTAACTCGTTACCTGACCATCAAAAAATTGGCGTCCACAAAGATGGCAGATGGGGCTTTAGTTCGGGATCATATGCTGAAATTGTTTGGCTATGTGAATGAACTTGGTTCCTTCGATGTCATCTTGGATGCAGAGATCCAGACCAATATTTTCCTTGTGTCTCTGTCAGGAATGTTTGAGGGCTTCGTTACTAACTTTAACCTTA
The DNA here is from genome assembly GCA_947650365.1 of Chamaelirium japonicum. Taxonomy (NCBI): domain Eukaryota; kingdom Viridiplantae; phylum Streptophyta; class Magnoliopsida; order Liliales; family Melanthiaceae; genus Chamaelirium; species Chamaelirium japonicum. Next base: position 62,532,798 of record OX393550.1, read on the forward strand.
ATCGGTTGGAGATGACTAATGCAGAGCTCCTAGCGGCACTCCAGGCAGCAGAGGATGGGATGAAGGTAGGAGCCCAATTCCTAAACGTAGAGCTGAAGTCTTATCTGAAAGTCAAAGGCAAGTTTCAGAAAAGAAAGTCTAAGAAGCCCGTGGAGGTGGGCCAGATGCAGTTGCAGGTTCCTAAGCAAGATGGTCCGGCAAAGCCCAAAGGAAAATGTTTTCGATGTGGCAAGAAGGGCACTGGAAGGGTGACTGCCACACGGCTCCTAAGAAGGTTGAGACATGTATGTCTCAAATCCACATAGTGAAAACCCTAGCTTGTAGCATCAAGTTGTTCTCGAGTCTAATGAATTGTGGATTCTAGTTCCACTAACCATGCTTGCAATAATTTGCAGGGGTTCAAGAAGACAAGAAAACTGGGTGATGGGGAGATCATCCTGAGCATGAGAACTGAGGCCGTGGAGAGGCTGAAGCAGTTGGAGATATCTTCTTGCAGTTTCTTGATAGAAGTTTATTACTTAGAGACATACTTTATATACCGTCCTTGAGACGAAACTTAATTTCTGTTTCCTTATTAAATAATAAAGGTTTTTTAATTTTATTTGATACTTCTGGTGTGCCAATTAAATTGAATGGTTCTTTTGTTTGTAAGGAAAAGACACAGAATGGTCTCTATGTAATTAACTCCACTCATAAGCAGGATAATATAACTGAAGCCTGTATGATTAATTCATCTAAAAGAAAAAATCCCTTAGATAATCCAACACTCATTTGGTATCTAAGGCTTGGACACATAGCCTTAGACAGGATTCACAGGTTGGTTAAGACAAGACTTTTAAGTCCTGATGTTTCAGAAAGCCTACCAATGCATGAGTCTTGCCTAGAAGGCAAGAAGACTAAAAGAATTTTCCGAGCCAAAGGTAGCAGATCTTAGGAGGTATTGGAGTTAGTACACACTGATGTTTGTAGGCCCATAAGTGTTCGTGTTATAGGAGGCTTCAAGTATTTCATCACCTTTATGGATAATCACTCGAGGTTTGGATACATATACCTAATGCGGTGGAAGTCTGAATCCTTTGATAAGTTCAAGGAGTTCAGAGTTGAAGTAGAAAAGCAGACCGGTAAGAGTATCAAGTCTTTTTGATCTGATTGAGGAGGTGAATACCTATCAGAAGAATTTATTGGGTATCTACGTGAGCATGGGATTGTATCATAGTTGACTACACTTGGGACACCGTAACAAAATGGTGTTTCTGAGAGGAGAAACCAAACTTTGTTAGACATGTTTGAACTATAATGAGTTATGTAATATTGCCACCTAGTTTTTGGGTATATGCCCTCGAGACGACAGTATATACCTTGAACTTTGTTCCATCAAAGTCAGTACCTCTAACTTCTTGGGAGCTATAGTTGAAGTGAAATCCAAGCCTGCAATACTTTAGAATTTGGGGTTGTCTAGCTTATATGCGGAAGGACAAGCGAGACAAGATGGAGTTAAAGACTAAGGTATATCTATTTGTTGGGTATCCAAAAAGGGACAAAGAGTGGTTTATTTTATGATCCTGAGGATAGAAAGGTTATTGTCTCGACGAACACCATATTCCTGGAGCAGGATTATTTAATAGACCATAAGTCCACTAGTAAAGTAATTCTTGAAGAATTGCTTGGTACTGATGGGAGTACGCAGACAGAAAATAGATGAAACATATGTTTATAAACGGAACGATAAAACTGCAGTAGTTTTTTTAGTGCTTTACGTAGACGATATCCTTGGAAACGATGTTGGAATATTATCTATAGTGAAGGTGTGGTTGTCCTCTCAATTTGACATAAACGACCTAGGTGAAGCGAGTTACATTCTGGGGATCATGGTAACTCGAGATTGCCAGAACAAGACTCTTTCACTATAGTTACCCTACATAGATACTATCTTGGTCAGATTCAGTATGCACAACTCTAAGAAGGGACTAGTTCCATTCAGACATGGAATGAAAGTGTCCAAGGATCAAGGTCCTAAGACTCCTAAGGATAGGGCAGAGATACAGAAGATACCTTATACTTCGGCTGTAGGGAGCCTGATATATGCTATGCAGTGCACGAGACCAGATATATGCTTTGCAGTAGGCATAATTGACAAGTATCAGTCAAATCCGGGTCCAGGGCACTAGACTGCTATGAAAAGTATATTCAAGTATCTCCATAGGATGAGAGATTATGAGTTACTTTACTCTTTATAGGAAATGATACCGATTGGATATATGGATTTTGACATTGTAGCAGATCCATAATCCAGGAGATCGACGTCAGGGTTTGTGTTTTCATTGGAAGAAGAAGCTGTTAGTTGGAGGAGCGTGAAACAGAGATGCATCGCGGATTCGATGATAGAGGGTGAGTACATCACGGTATATGAGGCAGCTAAGGAGGCGATATGGCTCAAGAAGTTCCTCAAGGACTTAGGATGTGTACCGGGAGCTCAAGATCCTATTGTCCTTTACTGTGATAATAGTGGAGCAGTAGCACAATCTAAGAAGCCAAAATATCACCAGAAGAGTAAGCATATTGAGCGAAAATAGTACATTATCCGGGACTTGCAGAAGCGAGGGGAGGTTGCAGTAACTCAGGTGGCGTCTGCAGATAACATGGCGCACCCTTTTACAAAGGCGTTACCGACCAAGGCTTTCAAGAAGCACGTGGATGCCATAGGAATTAAGACTGTCATTCCCCGCTAGGCCAAGTGGGAGATTATTGTAGCTCGTGTGTCCTGAGCGTGAATTTTCTATATTAACATTAATTAAGATAACTTTGGTTATTGCTTTTATTAGAATACTAATTTGGTGTATGTTAATTCATATATAATAAAGGACCCTAGGGAACACAATAGGCCACTGAGGCGCATAGTAGATCCATGCTTGAGAGACCCAGTGGACCAGTTCTATGTAGACCTAGAACTAGTTCATAGTTTTGGTGATGTCGGTCGCTTCACTGAGAATAAGCTATTGGCAGGTAGAGAATGTGGTGAAGTCTCCACCACGGGAACGTGGGATTCCTATTCACCTGACCAAGCATGATGATCGTGTTGAACTGAAACTAAGACGGTGCATAGTTCAGTAATTCAGACATTAGTGCATAAACCGTCTTACTACTATAGATAATCTATCTTTAACCCTTAGGGACCATGTACACTGGGCCAACTAGTTGAGTGGTGCTTTGATGTGCCAACGTGTGTGTGGACCTTCCATAGTCCAATACCATGGTACATTGGGTTACCCGGCTGGCGCTTGAGTGGCATACAATCCCTACAGGTTATCTGACGTCTAGTATTGGATGGGTGCGTTTTGATGGGTCAACCTATCCACACAATTAATCCAGGCCTGGTGGTTGTCAGTATAACTGATGACGTTCTGGATGCTATGCATAGTACCAGAAGGTATGTGGTATTATTGATAACAAGTCATCAAATCCTAGTCAGATGATCGATCGGGATCTGACGGTGCTCCCCACCGCCCGAGTCGAATCATGGTACCAGTAATATGAGGGATTAAGGATTATCAGAGTATAGTAGAGAACAGGGTTACGAGGGAGTAACATAAGTTTAGGATCACTAGAGTTCAACTCGCATCACACTTTGGGTGGCTACGGGTTAATCGGATTAGGGCTCATTAATGGAACTTTCGGTGTGTCATCGGAACAGTTAATCAGGGATCCGGTTGGAGTTAGAGATCTTGAACCCTGAAGGTTCCACCCTATCATTGTGTATAGGAATTGTTCCCTGACCTGGTTGGATACATTGGATACGAAGTAGCACGATGGAGCGCAAACCCGGAGCCTAAGAACCTAATTCACATATGTTAAGGGCCATAGGGGTATTTTGGTAAATATTAAAATATGGCTCAGAACATATTGAATATGAATCTTAAAATGAGCAGAATAATTCCAGGAGCTCATAGGCGCTGATGGAACTCGATTCCGAGTAGCGCCCCTCACTCAATCTCTCTTACAATGTTTCACTTTTTGTGAAAGGGCGTTTTCGTCCATGCTTCATGATTGACATGGAGAAACCCTAAAACTGACCCTCCCTCATCCCTATCCCCTTGGGGCCGGCCCAGGCTTGCATAAAGCACTTGGGGACCGACCCTATATGAGGATTAGAGAGAGGGGCCGGCCCTAAGTGCCTCCCTCTCCTAAAACCCGACCCCCCTCTCCTCTCTCCCTCTTTGTGGTTTCGGCCAAGGAAGAAAGAGGAAGAAGAAAGTAGAAGAAGGAGGAAGGAAGGAGAAGGAAGAAGAGTGAAATAGAAGGAGGAGATTTTATGGCTCGTCATCGTCTTCGCAACGAATTCCTCCGTCGGCTTCCTTTGCGACAAGGTGTCATCCGATAGCTTCCTTTTTGATTCACGTGCAGTTCATCATCGTTCTATTCTCTTCGGATCATAGATCCACAAGGTATGATGATTCTAAACACTTAACTAGATTCATGCATGTCTTCCGTAGATCGTAGTATGTCTCTAGAGTGTCCACACATATGCTGAGATTATAGATTTGCATGTAGATTATTTTATATAATTAATTATAATAAAACATACACCGTAAGATCTTCGAATCTATCTTTTGCTTCCACTGCGACTCTAATAATAGGATTTAATTCCAACAGTACTATAGAGTGCAAAGACCCGGCAAAAGCGTGCATGTTGGCAATAATTGGGATCGTCGTCAGGAGATTGTGCAGAATGGAAGAACATGATATTTTGGCTGTGTTATTCAAGTTAAGGGGTCAGACCCTGGTCTTGATTCAGTTTGGATATTTTTTCGTTATACTCTTTACTTAGTGTTTAGAGAACCCCGATGATAATTTAATCATCAGTCTTTCTTGTGAGTTAGTCTCTAGATCAGGCTTAGGGTTAGTACTTAGCTTATGGATTCATCAGTGTCTTTATATGTTTCTAACACATGCGAATCCGGTGGCTAACTAAAAGGAAAGTTGGTAACTGCCCTCGTGGTTGTTCAGTTAGCCGAGTATTGTGCGTCGAGATAGACACAGTGTTGGATTTGTTTAGAGATACCTAATATCCCCATAAGAAGCATGATAACCCTAGTGGGATGCCCTTTCCCCACATGGTCCTTGCGACCAAGTTAGGTTAGGATTCCACTAAGTGATACCTGTTTGGGGATGTTTTCGCTGGTCCGTGCGGTTGCCCTGTAAAACAGAGAAAGTGTGAGAACGGCTGGCTCCCTTAGGAGCGCAGACCCTCCGATGCTCAAGTCAGAACAAGTACCGACAAGGGAGAGCTGTAGCAGTTGGAGTGGTAGGGTTGTGGGTTTTTGAACCTGTACTTTGGAGCTGGGGGTGATACCTTTATAGCCTTTTGCCGCTCATCAGAGCATAACACATGGTGGTCTTTCTAGTTCCTTCAGTGCCCCATGTTCCGTCTCACATGGGTCTCTGACGGCCTTTGTCGTCTAGCCCGCCAGGCGGTAAGAAGAGGGGGGACGTACCTGTCTTATCGTTGCCAGGTGGAGGTTCTGGAAAGTTTAAGTCTGGGAGGTCCCAGACTGACTCTGCCTGCTTTCGTGGACTGCAATTGTCCACATAGCTCCATGGGGGTAGTGACACCTGTCGATTTGGCACCGCCTTACTGTAGGCGACCTCCGTGGGCAAAGGGGGCGATCTCTTAGCATGCGAGCTGGTCGCCGAGCGGGCTACGAGCACCGGCCATTGGGCGACCTCTACCACGTGCGAGCTGGTCGCCTGTGGTCAAGGTCAGCCCTGGGCGGGCTGTAAGCCACGACTGTAGGCAGTCTCTGTCCAAGAGACGCAACGATCCGCTACTGCAAGCGCCGGGCGGGCTACGAGCACCGGCCACTGGGCGACCTCTACCACATACGAGCTAGTCGCATGTGGTCAGGGTCAGCCCTGGGCGGGCTGCAAGCCATGGTCACAAGTAGTCTCTGTCCAAGAGATGCAACGATCTGCTACTGTATGCGCCGAGCGAGCTACGAGCACAGGCCACTGGGCGACCTCTACCACATGCGAGTTGGTCGTATATGATCAGGGTCAGCCCTGGGCAGGCTGTAAGCCACGGCCACAGGCGGCCTTATGTAGAGGGCTTAGACTCACAGTACTTCACAAATAAGGCCTTGAGGAAGATGCTGCTCTGTCCAAGGGATGCAGCGATCTGCTACTGTAAGTGCCGGGCAGGCAATGAGCACCGGCCACTCAGCGACCTCTACCATGTGCGAGCTGGTCGCATATAGTCATGGTCAGCCCTGGGCGGGTTGTAAGCCACGACCACAAGCGGCCTCGCATAGAGGGCTTAGAATCGCAATACCTCACAAATGAGGCCTCGAGGAAGATGCTTCTCGGTCCAAGGGACGTAGCGATCCACTACTGCAAGCGTCGGGCGGGCTACGAGCACCGGCCACTGGGTGACCTCTACCACGTGCGAGTTGGTCGCATGTGGTCAGGGTTAGCCCTGCGTGGGCTGTAAGCCACGACTACAGGCGGCCTCGCGTAGAGGGCTTAGACTCGCAGTACCTCACAAATGAGGCCTCGAGGAAGATGTTGCTCTGTCTAAGGGACGCAGTGATCCGCTACTGCAAGCGCTGGGTAGGCTACAAGGACCGGCCACGGGGCGACCTCTACCATGTGCGAGCTAGTCGCATGTGGTCAGGGTCAGCCCTGGGCGGGCTGTAAGCCACGGCCATAGGTGACCTCGTGTAGAGAGCGCATCCCAAGGTGAGGACGACCCCTAGGGAGACCCTGATGCTTCCACGCGATGTCTCTCGTTACTGGCACGTGGACAGCAAACTGGTAAGAATTTTTGTACCGTCATTACCCCCTCCTGAGGGAGCGGCTAAGCATAGCCCCGCTCACTCAGGAGTTTAGCAAGGTTGTCCACGTAGACTAGTTCGATCCTTCTGTCTGCTGTCCAGCTCCAGCTGAATGGTATTCCGCTCTGTTAAGTCAACTACAGGGTGACATCAGGTCGCTTAAGGTGTCTTCATCGTGCCTGCCTGTGATATCACCAGGTTGCTCAACGAGCTAAGCTGCATGGCATCAGGCCGCATGAGGTATTTTCATCGCGTCTGCCCGTGATATCACCAAGTTGCTCAACGAGCTAAGCTGCGTTGCATCAGGCCGTGTGAGGTGTTTCCACCGTGTCTGCCCGTGATGTCACCAGGTCGCTCAATGAGCAAAGCTGTGTGGCATCAGTCCATGTAAGATATCTTTGCCGCGTCTGCCGGTGATGTCACTAGGTCGCTCAATGAGCTAAACTGCATGGCATCAGGCTGCGTAAGGTGTCTTCATCGCGCCTGCCTGTGATATCACCAGGTTGCTCAACGAGCTAAGCTGCGTGGCATCAGGCCGCGTGAGGTGTTTTCATTGCACCTGCCCGTGATATCACCTGGTTGCTCAACGAGCTAAGCTGCGTGGTATCAGGACACGTAAGGTGTTTTCATCTTGTCTGCCCGTGATATCACCAAGTTGCTCAACGAGCTAAGCTGGGTGGCATCAGGCCGCGTAAGGTGTCTCCACCGTGTCTGCCCGTGATATCACCAGGTCGCTCAACGAGCTAAGCTGCGTGGCATCAGGCTGTGTGAGGTGACTTCGTCGCGTCTACCCGTGATGTCACCAGGTCGCTCAACGAGCTAAGCTGTGTGGCATCAGGTCGTGTAAGGTATTGTTTACTCGACGATCTGAGGACCATACCCTGGACGAGGTAGCTAAATCTAAACGACATCGCAAAAAGGGTCGATATGCATGAAAATTTCGATATGTGCAAAATAGTAGGGCCCGATAGCTTGACTAAAATACAAAACAATAGAGATTGAATCAAAATAGAGCGTTAGGGCCAAAGGGTGGAAGTTCGACGAGCGATAAAAGAATCAAAAGCTAGCTACCCCCTGTCCAGTTAAGGATCCTCAGAACCCCGATTTTTCTTATCGCGTCCGCATGACAGCGAACAATGGCCTTGCCTCTAACCTTTAACGTTAGTGGCTTTCACATTTCTTTTTTTGTGACATCACCAAGTTGTCTAGCTTCGAGGGATTACCAAGAGATTTTCAGGTCGCCTAAATGGGTGGTCACCCATTCAGGTCCCCTTAGATCACCCCGGGATGCTTCCTTTCATGGCATGTGAATGTAAAGGACCTCGGTCATGCTTAAAGTCCCCTAGACAGTGGACTACCTTGGTGATCTCAAGGTCGCTCAGGATGGCCACTGAGAACCCCAGTCTAGCTTTAAGTCTGCACGACGACGGACAGTTCTTTGAGGAAGCTGCGTGCGAGATGATCCTTGTGGATTACTATCGAGCACAAATTTGAAGACTCCTTTAGTCCAAACACTTCATTGCACAAAATGGTTTACAGGAGGACGCCTACGCGTAAGGTAGGAGGCTGCTGCTGTTTGACCATCTTTCTTCAGCGATCCAATACCACATCTTTGAGCTTAATGTGTTGCTAGACCAAGGCGAAGAGCTCGATCATGGTGCGGGGATCGGAAATGACAATCGTGTCATGAAGCTCACCTCCTTCGGGGAGCGCGCTCCGGAAGGTACTCACGGCTATCCGGTCTCGCCCGGCTAAATCTTTGAGGGCGAGATAGGCATTCTGGAATCGCATCGAGAAGCACCGAAGGGTCTCCCGTGCGTCCATGGTGAGACCTAACAATGATTCGATTCGCTTTGGGGGTTGTCAATTACACCGGTACTATTCGAGGAACAGTCCGGACAGAGCAGTGAAGCTCGGGATTGAGCCCGGAGGTAACTAATGAAACCAGCCTAGGGCCGAGCCCGTCAAGCTGCTTGGGAAGGCACGACACAGAACACGATCTTGGTCATGGAAGAATAATAATTTCCAGTAGGCCAAGAGGTGGTCCACGGGGTCTTGTGACCCATCAAATAGCATGAACTTTGGCGGAGTCCAGTGCTGAGAGAAACCTCCCTGGTGAACCTCATTTGTGCAAGCCCCAAGCGATCATGCACGCTTCCTCGAAGCCGGTCCGTACCCTCGCTGCAGCGGTGGTCGGGGGCGACGTTCTAGCGATTGATCCATCGCTTCATAGGTAGCTGCCTCAGCGCAGGGAAAGGTCTATGCGAGGCTGTCACCTCACGAGTCTCCGTATGGGGTAACACTTCCACCGTGGGTTCCTCCTCACGCTGATGGTGCAGGTTACGGTCTCTCCATCGAGACCTGACCTCTAGCTCGTCCGAGTCCTCACTTCGGCTTCATCGGTGAGGAGGGGCCGTTGGAGGGGTTGACTTGTTGCTGGAGCGCTAGGGACGAGTCGCTACAGCAGCTCGAGAGCGGTCCCTTTCATCCTACGCGCCACTGCGTCCTCCACAGGGGGCTCCTGCTAGGATACTCTCTATATGGGCACCATTGTGGATTGATGTGATACTGGGGCAGGGGGAGGTCGAACAGGGGGAGCGACCCCCGCCGACACTCCTGGACGCTAGGGCGGGATCGCTGACTCTCCCCTCCGCGAGCCGAGCCTGAGGGAGAGATCAGTCCTTCGGCTCATCGTTGGAACCTAGTGCAGTCGCGCTAGCTCGTCCATCATGGTCTGCTGAGTGGCCATCATCTACAGAAGGAGTTGGTCACTGAGTGGGACAAGGGGCTGGGGGTTTTTGACGGGAGGTCCACTACGTATAGACCCCGCGCAGGTCCTCGCCCGCCTTTGTCCCCTTGTGGGCGGAGTCATCCCGGTATCTCTAAAGAAGCACGGCTTTTATCCATGTGGTCGTGAGCGTCCTCACAGGAACCAGTCGATTGATCCCACAGACGGCGCCAAATGTTTGGGGATATTTTTGCTGGTTCGTGCGGTTGCCCTGCAAAACAGAGAAAGTGTAAGAACGACTGGCTCCCTTAGGAGCACAGACCCTCCGATGCTCAAGTCAGAACAGGTACCAACAAGGGAGTGTTATGGGTTTTTGAACCTGTACTTTAGAGCTGGGGGTGGTACCTTTATAGTCTTTTGCCGCTCATCAGAGCATAATGCGTGGTGGTCTTTCTAGCGCCTTCAGTGCCCCCATGTGTCGGCCTACATGGATCTTTGATGGCCTTTGTCATCTAGCCCGCCAGGCAGTGAAGAAGAGGGGGGAAGTACCTGTCTTATCGTTGCTAGGTGGAGAATCTGGAAAGTTCAAGTCTGGGAGGTCCCAGACCGACTCTGCCGGCTTTCGTGGACTGCAATCGTCCATGTAGCTCCATGGGGGTAGTGACACCTATCGATTTAGTGCCACCTTACTGTAGGCGACCTCTATGGGCAAAGGGGGTGATCTCTTGGCGTGCGAGCTGGTCACCGGGCGGGCTATGAGCACCGGCCACTAGGCGACCTTTACCACGTGCGAGCTGGTCGCCTGTAGTCAGGGTCAGCCCTGGGCGGACTGTAAACCACGGCCGCAGGTAGTCTCTATCCAAAAGACGCAACGATCTGCTACTGCAAGTACCGGGCGGGCTACAACACCGGCCACCGGGCGACCTCTACCAGGTGCGAGCTAGTCGCATGTGGTTAGGGTCAGCCCTAGGCGGGCTGCAAGCCATGGCCACAGGCAATCTCTATCCAAGAGACGCAACGATCCGCTACTGCAAGCGCCTGGCGGGCTACGAGCACCGGCCACTAGGCAACCTCTACTACGTGCGAGCTGGTTGCATGTGGTCAGGGTCAGCCCTGGGCGGGTTGTAAGCCATGGCCACAGGCGGCCTTGCGTAGAGGGCTTAGACTCGTAGTACCTCATAATTGAGGCCTCGAGAAAGATGCTGCTCTGTCCAAGGGACGCAGCGATCTGCTACTGCAAGCGCCGGACGGGCTACGAGCACCGACCACTTGGCGACCTCTGCCACGTGCAAGCTAGTCGCATGTGGTCAGGGTTAGCCCTGGGCAGGCTGTAAGCCACGACCACAGGTGGCCTCACGTAGAGAGTGCATCCCAAGGTGAGGACGACCCTAGGGAGACCCTGATGCCTCCACACGATGCCTCCCGTTACTGGCACGTGGACAACAAACTGGTAAGAATTTTTGTACCATTAATACCCATTTCTAGTTGATGTTTGATGGTAGTGTGAACTCATCACAATTTGGTTATGCCATTATTAGGTTGAGGTCCGATGGAGGTTGTCGGATGTCCCTATTTGGCCAGCATCGAAACCTATAATGAGATAAGGTCTACTATGACATCAAGCATCAAATTATGAATAAGGCATCATTCTAGTAGGAGTCCTTTCCACGTTGACCTTAGGCTAGGCTCCAGATCATAGGATTATGATCAAATTAGTGAAGTATCAGGATCCTTGGAATCTATGTAATGTGATCATTACAAGAAAGGTAAAAGCTGAGTATTCAAGGTAGGGACTATGATATTTTCCAAGGTTTGTAATCCTAGTTGGAGCACGATAAACAAGGGTCTAGGTCTAAGAGATCGTGACCTTTCTAGACATGCATAAAACCTCATAAAGAAGGGATGTGTAAGTGGTTCCCTCCAAAGGGGAGCCCCTGGTCTCCACAATCAACCGGCTAAGGGTCTGGGTAGAAAGTACACAGTTCGATATTCCTACCGGGTGAGAGCTGTGTTTCCTTCCATACTGGTTTGCCTAGTGGTTTTCTTTGAGACATGGAGGATGCCGGTGGCAGTGAGTGACGGTTTTCTGCACCATAAGGGCCTATGAACCCCCCTGCCGACACCACCTCGATTTATGGGAAGCATCCGAAAGCTTGTGTGAAGCCACCATTGTTGTGCATTACGAGTCACATAAAACCGTCTAAAAGGAGACTAGGAGGTCTTTCAGTTTACCGTTGGTAATTCTGATAAAGTATGGGTCATAAATACCCTATTTGCAGAAGTGGTTGCATGCTCTCACCGAGATGCTGTCTCCAATTCAAGACCGATAGTCTCAATGCTCAAGCCTAGGGAATTTTGATTCCTGGATGTCTCCACTTGAGGTAGTAAAGACATAGTGGCTAGAGTATACATTATCTATTTTTAAATTTCATAAAATAGATTATAGTAGACCTTAATTTTTGCTTTAAACCATTGTTTACAGAAATTATAACCAAGCTCGACCCCCTTGCCTGCATCCTTAATGATAACAAACTTACAGGACCAAACTACGAGGACTGGAAATATAACCTAATGCTCATCCTAAGGGTTGACAAATACTTTATTGCCCTAAGTACCCCTCAACCGGCCATGCCAAGACCAAGTGCTACTGAGGTCCGGTTGAAAGAATGGAAAGACTGGCTAGATGCCGATGAGATGTGCAAGTGCTATATAGTGGCATCCTTGTAGATCGTCTTTCAAAAGCAAGTCGAAGACATGGCCTTCGCTTCAGACATGATGCTCTATTTAAAGAAAATATTTGAGGGTCGTAGTCGAGTAAGTCGTTACCTAACCATCAAGAAATTGGTGTCCACAAAGATAGCTGAGGGGACTTTAGTTCGGGATCACAGACTAAAATTATTTAGCTATGTAAATGAACTTGGTTCCTTCGATGTCATCTTGGATGCAGAGATCTAGACCGACAATTTCCTTGTGTCTCTGTCAGGAACATTTGAGGGCTTCATTACCAACTTTAACCTTAACCAGTTGGAGATGAATAACGCAGAGCTCCTAGCGGTGCTCCAGGCAGCAAAGGACGGGATAAAGGTAGGAGCCCAATCCCTGAACGTAGAGCGGAAGCATTCTCTTAAAGCCAAAGGTAAGTTTCAGAAAAGAATATCTAAGAAGCCTGTGAAGGTGGGCGAGATATAGTTGTAGGTTCCTAAGCAGGTATTGGAATTGATGTGTTCTTAGCTTGTAAAAATCTTTTATTCAAAAAAATAATAAAGAGATTGTATTTGAATAAGAATTGCATTAGTGGTACGTGATCATATCACGTGTTCTATGATAGAACAGCAAGCCATGGTTTATATAGATCTGCTGAGAGGAAAGCTTAGTGAATTGGAAACATATAACCTAAATTGTTCACAGCTATGATAGGGCTGGTTCCCCTATCGCGAGAAGTTGTTGGAATGACAGAGCATAGAACCTTCACTATGGTCATTACCATGCACAGTTATTGTGACCGAACGGAGCCAACATGGTGCACAGATCAGTGAGCAGACACTGATGCATTAAGCCGTGTTTCTGCTTAGAGTAGTTGGTCCTCAACCCTGAGGAATCATGACCGGTGGGCTAACCAATAGCGTGGTGCTTTGATGCACCAACGTGTGAGGGATCCATTTACATGCGACCCAATACCACGGTGCATTGGGTTACCCGATTAATGTCGCATCGACATGTCACTCCTACAGGTTATCCACAACCCTAACCGGTAGTGCGTTCCATGGTCGAACTCACATCGCACTAAAACTAGGTCTGGTGGTTGTCAGTCGAGCTGACGACCAGATCCCCTAGCTTGGCCAAAGCAAAGGAAAGTATGTTGAGGTTAGTTTACCTAGATGGAACCATGTCAAATGATCACTGGAGTCTGATGGTGTTCTCTACCGCTCGAGTCGTATCATGGCACTACGTGGAGGGATATCACACTACTATAACTGAGCGGAGATCAGGGGTATGTGAGAGAACATAATAAGGCTAGAAGGATTGGAGGTCAACTTGCATCGCTCTCTGTTTAGCTTTGCAAGTTAACCGGGGCTCAGAGGACAGATAGAAACACCTGTAGGGTATGTTGGTCGAGGCCTGGTTGTTAGCCATGAATTCTAGTCCCTACATGTTTCACCTTGTCCACATCCAAAATCGTGTCTACCATCTCTTCCCTTACTTGCACTACCTTAGTTAGGAAGACGATCATCCCACGGGTGTTTCGCACTAGAGCGTGGAGAGAAAGAGAAACAAAGTATGCTTCCAGGGGGCAACCCCAGAGTGGTTAGAAGCATACGTAAAATATCTAACACCCCTCATCGGTGTAGATAATCCAAGCGTGCATCACACGGGAGCTCGGTAGAGTTGCTTCGATAAATTTTACTAAGGGCACCCCTAAGTATGGATAAATTACTGAGGGCACCCCTAGATAAGAGAACAACATTTCCATTTCAAGAGGATACTAGAAATTCTAAGTGTCCTACAGGTTCGAATGGTTTTGCAATCGGAGCCCAGTAGACGAGTATACGACCATTAGAAGCATAGAGGGCATTTTGGTCTTTTCCCCAAATAGCCCCGCATGCCCTAATGGCCCGCCACTCATGTTAGGGGCGCCCCATTTGCAGCCATGACCTGATATGAGGAGGATCTTCTCAGATCCTTCCCCAGATATGGGTTGTTGCATAGTTGAAACCGCTTCTCCTAAAATCTAGGGGGCAGTTTTTCGGGTGGTTGGATAGGATAAGGATAGCTATATCTAGGGGGTTTTTAATCCCTATGGCCGGCCACTAAAGAGTAGGATGAAAGGGAATTTCTTGCAAGAGAAGAAAAGGGTGTTTTGCTGCAATTTATTGCTCAAAACAAGCCCCTCTTGCACCGAAAATCAGCACACCATTCCTCTCTCTCTCGTCTTCCTCAAGGCTTTTGCAAGCATCGGAAGAGAATCGGAAGAGACTCGTTGGTGAGAGGAATTTAGAGATCTTTCAACGAGGACGTGGCTAGGAGGTGAGACTCGGTGAACCCAATGGTGGATCTATATCCGTACCCCTTCATCCGTACCTCGGTATCCGTCTCCACCAACAAAGAAGAAAATCCTCCGCAGTAAAAAAATCTGAACGAAGGTATAATCTCTCTATCGCTCATTCTTAGTTTTAATGCATAGATCATCTGATGTATATTGCATCATCTCGTTAGAATGACAATTAGGGGTTCGTACTATTGCACATGTACAGATGATAGGATTATATAATCAGAGTTTTTTATAGCATACACCCGACAACGTGGTCCTACGACTGTTGCCCGACTTCTGCTGTGCAGACTTTGATCTAGGAAATTAATTTTTCCCAACAACAGGATGGTCTGGTGAAGCCCAAAGAAAAATGTTTCTGATACGGCAAGAAGGGGCACTGGAAGGGTGACTGCCGCACGGCTCCTAAGAAGGCTGAGACAGGTATATCTCAAATCCATATAGTGAAATCCCTTGTAGCATCTAGTTGTTCTCCAGTCTTATGGATTGTAGATTTTGGTTCCACTAACCATGCTTGCAATAATTTACAGGGGTTCAATGAGACAAAAAAACTGGGTGATGGGAAGATCATCCTAAGTATGGGAATTGAGGCCGTGGCAGAGGTTGAAGCAGTTGGAGATGTCGTCTTGCAGTTTTTTTATAGAAGAAGTTTATTACTTAGAGACATACTTTATGTACCGTCCTTGCGACAAAACTTAATTTCTGTTTCCTTATTGAATAATGAAGGTTTTTCAGCTTTATTTGATGCTTCTGGCGTGTCAATTACATTGAATGGTTCCTTTATTTGTAAGGGAAAAATACATAATGGTCTCTATGTAATTGACTCCACTCATAAGTAGGATAACATAACTGAAGCCTGTATGATTAATTCATCTAAAAGAAAAAATCCCTTAGATAATCCAATACTCCTTTGGCATCTAATGCTTGGACACATAGCCTTAGACATGACTCACAGGTTGGTTAAGGAAGGACTTTTATGTCCAGATGTTTCAGAAAGCCTACCAACGTGTGAGTCTTGCCTGGAAGGCAAGATGACTAAAAGAACTTTCCGAGCCAAAAGTAGCAGATCTCAGGAGGTATTGGAGTTAGTACACACTAATGTATGTAGGACCATAAATATCCGTGCTATAGGAGGCTTTAAGTATTTTATCACCTTCATGGATGATCACTCAAGGTTTGGACACATATAGCTAATGCTACAAAAGTCTGAATCCTTTGATGAGTTCAAGGAGTTCAGAGCTGAAGCAGAAAAGCAGACAGGTAATTAAGAGTATCAAGTCTCTTCGATCGAGGAGGCGAATACCTATCGGATGAATTTATTGGTTATATGCATGAGCTTGAGATTGTATCCCAGTTGACTACACCAGGGACACCACAACAAAACAGTATATTTGAGAGAAGAAACCGAACTTTGTTAGACATGGTTAAGACTATGATGAGTTATGCAATATTGCCACCTAGTTTTTGGGGATATGCCCTAGAGACGACAGCATATATCTTAAACTTTATTCCATCAAAGGTAGTACCTCTGACTCCTTGGAAGCTGTGGTTGAAGTGAAATCCAAGCCTACTTTAGGATTTGGGGTTGTCCAGCACATGTGCAGAAGGACAAGCGAGACAAGATGGAGTCAAAGACTAAGATATGTCTATTTGTTGGCTATCCAAAAGGGATAAAGGATGGTTTATTTTATGATCCTGTGGATAGAAAGTTTGTCGTCTCGATAAACTCCGTATTCCTAGAGCAGGATTATTTAATAGACCATAAGCCTACTAGTAAAGTAGTTCTTGAAGAATTGCTTGGTACTAATGGGAGTACGTAGGTAGAAAACATAGTGGGAGCCGATACCACTAAGATAAACGATACTGTAGAATTGACTCCTATGGAATCACGGCTGGCTTGTCACAGTAGGAGGACCACAAGAGCTCCTGATAGATACATTGGAGAGGCCTTCTTAGTAGATCCAGAGTTTAGGAGGATGATCCTCTGAACTACGATGAATCGATGGTGTCCTCTGACCATGCAGCATGGCAGAAAGCCATGGAGACAGAACTGACATCGATATTCCAAAACTCGGTTTGGACACTTGTGACACCACCTTATAATATTAAACATGTTGGTATTAGTGGGTGTACAAAAGAAAAAGAGGTATGGATGGTACTGTTGAGACTTACAAAGCTAGACTAGTTGCTAAGGGTTATACCTAGCAAGAAGAGATCGGCTATGATGAAACCTTTTCGCCATTGGGTATGCTTAAGTCTATCCGGATCCTTTTATCCATTGCAGCCCATTATGATTGGGAGATCTGGCAAAGGAACGTCAAGATCGCATTCCTCAATGGAGATTTGGAAGAAGACATCTATATGTCTCAGCCTCCAGGCTTTATCGCAAAAGGTCATAAAAGTCTGGTGTGCAAGTTGCAAAGGTCCATTTATGGACTGAAGCAAGCATCCAGAAGTTACAACATGTATTTTGATCAGGCTATCCAGTCTTATGGATTTGAACAAAACGTGGATGAAACATGTGTTTACAAAAGAAGCGATAAAACTGCAATAGTATTTTTAGTGCTTTACGTAGACGATATCCTGCTCATTGGAAATGATGTTGGAACGTTGTCTACAGTTAAGGTGTGGTTGTCCTCTCAATTTGATATGAAAAACCTGGGTGAAGCGAGTTATATTCTGGAGATCAAGGTAACTCGAGATCGCTAGAACAAGACTCTCTTGCTGTCACAGTCACCCTATATAGATACTATCTTGGTCAGATTCAGCATGCACAACTCCAAGAAAGGACTAGTTCCATTCAAACATGGAATGAAATTATCCAAGGATCAGGGTCCTAAGACTCCTAAGGATAGGGCAGAGATGTAGAAGATACCTTATGCTTCGACTATAGGGAGTCTGATATATGCTATGCAATGCACGAGACTAGATATATGCTATACAGTTGGCATGATAGTATCAGTAAAATTTGGATCCAGGGCACTGGACTGCTGTGAAAAGTATACTCAAGTATCTCCGTAGGATGAGAGATTATGAGTTAGTTTACTCTTCATAGAAATTGATACCGATTGGATACACGGATTCTGACTTTGTAGCAGATCCGGAATCCAAGAGATCGACATCAGGGTTTGTATTTTCATTGGGAGGAGGAGCTGTCAGTTGGTGGATAGTGAAGCAGGGATGCATCACGGATTCAACGATAGCGGCTGAGTACATTGTGGCGTGCGAGGCAGCCAAAGAGGCGATATGACTCAAGAAGTTCCTCACGGACTTAGGATATATACCAGGAGCTCAAGATCCTATTGTCCTTTACTGCAACAATAGTAGAGCAGTATCACATTCCAAGGAGCCAAGATATCACTAGACGATAAGCATATTGAGTGAAAATACTACATTATCCGGGACTTGCAGAAGCGAGGGGAGGTTGTAGTGACTCAGGTGGCATCTGTAGATAACATGGCGGCCCCTTTTACAAAGGCGTTATCGACCAAGGCTTTTGAGAAGCACATGTATACCATGGGAGTTAAGACTATCATTCCCCGCTAGGCCAAGTGGGAGATTATTGTAGCTCGTGTGTCCTGAGCGTGGATTTTCTATATTAACATTAATAAAGATGACTTTGGTTATTGCTTCAATTACAATACTACTTTGGTGTATGTTAATTCATATATATTAAAGGACCCTAGGGAACATAGTAGGCCACTGAGGCGCATGGTGGATCCATATTTGGGAGACTCAGTGGACCAGTTCTGTATAGACCTAGAACTAGTTCACAGCTTTGGTAATGCCGGTCACTTCATCGAGAATAAGCTGTTGGCAGGTAGAGGATGTGGTGAAGTCTCCACCACGGGAACGTGGGATTCCTATTCACCTGACCAAGCACGATGATTGTGTTGAACAAAAACTAAGACGGTGCAGAGTTCAATGATTCAGACACTGGTGCATAAACCATTTTACTACTATAGATAATCTATCCTTAACCCTGAGGGACTATGTACACTAATCTAACTAGTTAAGTAGTGCTTTGATGTGCCAATATGTGCAGACCTTCCATAGTCCAATACCACGGTACATTGGGTTATCCGGCTGGCGCTTGAGTGACATGCAATCCCTACAGGTTATCCAAGGTCTAGTATTGGATGGGTGTATTTTGATGAGTCAATCTGTCCACATAATTAACCCAGGCCTGGTGGTTGTCAGTATGACCGACGATGTTTCGGATACTAGGCATAGCACCAGAAGGGGTGTGGTGTTATAGATGACAAGTCATCAAATCCTAGTCAGATGATCGATCGGGATCTGATGGTGCTCCCCACCACCCGAGTCGAATCATGACACCAGTAATAGGAGGGACTAAGGATTATCAAAGTATAGTAGAGAATATGGTTATGAGAGAGTAACATAAGTTTAGTATCATTAGAGTTCAACTCGCGTTGCACTCTGGGTGCCTACGCGGGTTAATCAGATTATAGCTGATTAACGAAACTTTTGATATGTCACCGGAATAGTTAATCAAGGATCCGGTTGGAGATAGAGATCCTAAACCCTGAAGGTTCTACCCTATCTTGCAAATAGGAATTGTTCCCCGACCTGTTTGGATATGTTGGATACAAAGTAGTGCGATGGAGCGCAAATCCAGAGCCTAAGAACCTAATTCACATGTATTTAGGGCCATAGGGGTATTTTGGTAAATACTAAAATATAGCTCAGAACATATTGAATATGAATCTTAAAATGAGCAGAATAATTCTAGGAGCTCATAGGCGCTGATGGAACTCGATTCAGAGTAGTGCACCTCACTCAATCTCTCTTACAGTGTTTCACTTTTCCTGAAGGGCGTTTTTATCCAGGCTTCACGATAGCTTTGTGGAAACCCTAAAAACTGCCCCCCCTTATCCCTATCTCTAGGGGGTCGTCCCTATCTTTCTTATGGGATTTAGGGCCAGCCCTATAAAGGGATTAGAGGGAGAGGGGGACGACCCTAAGGCTCTCCCCTTTCTAGAAAAGCCGACCCCCTCTCCCTTCTCCCCTTTTTATGGTTTCAGCCAAGAAAGAAAGAGGAAGAAGAAGGATGAAGGAAGGAGAAGGAGGAAGAAAGAAAGAGAAGGAGGAGATCTCATGGCTTGCCATCGTTTTCACGACGAATTCCTTCATCGGCTCGTAGTCCTTGCACTCAGAAATAGGACTTCGAGGATTCTTCCATTCGCAAAGGACAAGGTGCCGTCCGACAGCTTCCCCTTGCGATTCACGTGCGGTTCATCATCGTTCCGTTCTCTTCGGATCATAGATCCACAAGGCATGATGATTCTAAATACCTAACTAGATGTATACATGTCTTGCGTAGATCATAGTATGCCTCTAGGTTGTACGCACATATGCTAAGATTATAGATTTGTATATAGATTATTGTATAGAATTAATTATAATAAAACATACACCGTAAGATATTCAGATCTATCTTTTGCTTCCATTGCGACTCTGATAATAGGATTCAATTCCAATATCCGGGACCGAGTGCTACTGAGGCCCAGTTGAAGGAATAAAAAAACTAGCTAGATACTGATGAGATGTGCAAGTGCTATATTGTGGCATCCTTGTAGACTGTCCTTAAGAATCAAGTCGAAGACATAGCCTTCGCTTTAGACATGATGCTCTATTTAAAGAAAATATTCAAGGGTCGTAGTCGGGTAACTCGTTACCTGACCATCAAGAAATTGGTGTCCACAAAGATAGCTGAGAGGACTTTAGTTTGGGATCATATGCTGAAATTGTTTGGCTATGTGAATGAACTTGGTTCCTTCGATATTATCTTATATGCAGAGATCCAGACCGATATTTTTCTTGCTTCTTTATCAGGAATATTAGAGGGCTTCGTTACCAACTTTAACTTTAACCGGTTAGAGATGACTAACGCAGAGCTCCTAGCGAAGCTCCAGGTGGCAGAGGATGAGATGAAGGCTGGTGCCCAATCCCTGAACATAGAGCAAATGTCTTCTCTGAAAGCCAAATGCAAGTTTCAGAAAAGAAAGTTAAGAATCCCGTGAAGGTGGGCCAGATGCATTTGCAGATTCATAAGCAGGATGGTCCGGCGAAGCCTAAAGAAAAATGTTTTCGATGCGGCAAGAAGGGGCACTAGAAGGGTGCTACCACGTGACTCCTAAGAAGACTGAGATATGTATATCTCAAATCCATATAGTGGAATCCCTTGTAGCATCCTATTGTTCTCCAGTCTCATAGATTGTAAATTCTAGTTCCACTAACCATGCTTGCAATAATTTACAGGGGTTAAAGAAGATAAAAAAATTGGGTGATGGAGAGATTATCCTGAGTATGGGAACCGAGGCCTTGGCAGAGTCTGTGGCAGTTGAAGATATTGTCTTGCAGTTTTTTGATGGAAGAAGTTTATTACTTAGAGACATACTTTATGTACCGTCCTTGTGACGAAACTTAATTTATATTTTCTTATTAAATAATAAAGGTTTTTTAGTTTTATTTGATGCTTCTGGTGTGTCAATTAAATTGAATGGTTCCTTTGTTTATAATGGAAAGACATAGAATGGTCTATATATAATTAACTTCACTTATTAGCACGATAACATAACTAAAGCTTGTATGATTAACTCATCTAAAAAAAAAGATCCCTAAGATAATCCAATATTTGTTTGGTATCTAAGGCTTGGACACATAGCCTCAGACATGATTTACAAGTTGGTTAAGGCAGGACTTTTGACTCCAGATGTTTCAGAAAGTCTATCAACGTGTGAGTCTTGCCTGGAAGACAAGATGACCAAAAGAACTTTCTGAGCCAAAGGTAGCAGATCTCAGGAGATATTGGAGTTAATACACACTGATATATATGGGCCCATAAATGTCCATGCTATAGGAGGCTTCGATTATTTCATCACCTTCATAGATGATCACTCAAGATTTGGGTACATATACCTAATACTGTGGAAGTCTGAATCTTTTGATAAGTTCAAGGAGTTCAGAGTTGAAATAGAAAAGCAAGCGGGTAAGAGTATCAAGTCTCTTCGATCGGATCGAGGAGGTGAATACCTATCAGATTAATTTATTGGGTACTTGCATGAGCATAGGATCATATCCCACTTGCGTGAGCATGGGTTCAGACTATGATGAGTTATTTAACATTGTCATATAGTTTTTGGGGATATGCCCTAGAGACGGCAGTATATACCTTGAACTTTGTTCCATCAAAGTCAGTACCCTTGACTCCTTGGGAGCTATAGTTAAAGCAAAAACCAAGCATGTAGCACTTCAGGATTTAGGGTTATCAAACACATGTGCGAAAGGACAAGCAAGACAAAATAAAGTCAAAGACAAGTATATATCTATTCGTTGGGTATCCAAAAGGGACAGATGGTGATTTATTTTATGATCCTGAGGATAGAAAAGTTATCATCTCGACGAACGCCATATTCCTAGAGTAGGATTATTTATAGACAATAAGCCCACCAGTAAAGTAGTTCTTAAAAAATTGCTTGATACTGATGAGAGTATACAAACAAAAAATATAGTGGAGGCTGATACCACTATAATAACGATACTGTAGAATCAACTCCTATGGAACCTCTACAGGGTCATCGCAGTGGGAGGACACAAGTGCTCCTGATAGATACATTAGAAAAACCTTCTTGGTGGATCCAGAGTTTTAGGAGGATAATCCTCTGAACTACGATGAAGCGATGATATCCTCTGACCATGCAGCATGGCAGGAAGCCATGGAGGCAAAACTGATATCGATGTCCCAAAACTCGGTCTGGACACTTGTAACACCGCCTCACAACATTATACCTATTGGGTGTAAGTGGGTGTACAAAAGAAAAGGAGGTCTGGATGGTACCATTGAGACTTACAAAGCTAGACTAGTCACTAAGAGTTATACCCAGCGAGAAGGGATCGACTATGATGAAACCTTTTCGCCAATGACTATGCTTAAGTTTATCTAGATTTTCTTGTCCATTACAGCCCATTATGATTGGGAGATGTGGAAAATAGACCTCAAGACCGCATTCCTCAACAAGGATTTGGAAGAAGACATCTATATGTCTCAGCCTCCAGGCTTTGTCGCAAAAGGTCAGGAAAGTCTGGTGTGCAAGTTACGAAAGTCCATTTACGGACTAAAGCAAACATCCAGAAGTTAGAACATATGTTTTGATCAGGCTATCTAGTTTTATAGATTTGAATAGAACGTGAATGGACTATGTGTTTATAAAAGGAGCGATAATACTACAGTAGTTTTTCTAGTTCTTTACTAGACGATATCTTGCTCATTGGAAACGATGTTAAAGTATTGTCTACAGTGAAAGTATGATTGTCCTCTCAATTCAACATGAAAGACCTGGGTGAAGCAAGTTATGTTCTGGGGATTAAGGTAACTCGAGATTGCCATAACAAGATTCTCTCGCTATCCTAGTTTGATTCAATATGCACAACTCCAAAAGGGATTAGTTCCATTAAGACATGAAATAAAATTGTCCACGGATCAGGGTCCTAAAACTCCTGAGGAGAGTGCATAGATACAGAAGATACCTTATGCTTCGACTGTAAGGAGTCTGATGTATACCATGCAGTACACGAGACCAGATATATGCTATGCAATATAATGGGCAGGTATTAGTCAAATCCGGGTCTAGGGAACTGGACTACTATAAAAAGTATACTAAAGTATCTCCGTAGGACGAGAGATTATGAGTTAGTTTACTCTTCAAAGGAACTGACGCCAATTGGATACACGAATTCTAACTTTGCAGCAGATCCAGAATCCAAGGACGTCGGGGTTTGTGTTTTCATTGGGAGAAGTAGCTGTCAGTTTGAGGAGCATGAAGCAGGGATGCATCACGGATTCGATGACAGAGGCTGAGTACGTGGCGGCGTGCGAGGTAGTTAAGCAGGTGGTGTGGCTCAAAAAGTTCCTCACGGACATAGGATGTGTACCGGGAGCTCAAGATCCTATTATCCTTTACTGCGATAATAGTGGAGAAGTAGCACAATCCAAAGAGCCAAGATATCACCAGAAGAGTAATCATATTGAGCGAAAATACTATATTATCTAGGACTTCACTACAAAAAAGGCATATTTTGCCAGCGGAATATTTTACTACCGTCGGTAATAATATAATTTTTACCAACTGTAATAATAAAATCTGTCGGTATAATAACTTTAAATTTTTAATTAGTTTTCTTATTTTAATTACCAACAGTAAAATAAATTTCGTCGGTATAATATATTTACCAACATAATATATTAATTCTGTCGGTAAATTATATATATTACCGATGGTCATAAATATACTTGTCGGTATTATAAATTAATATATATATATATATAATAATATTTGATATTAATTTTACCAACGGATATTATATGTTCGTCGGTATTGAATATATTTGTACCAACGGATATTTAATATCCATCGGTAAAAACCTTATGACTTATAACTGAAACCGATCGATCCCCCTTTTCTCTGTTCTCTCTCGAATTGAGCCCCGGCTTCCACTCCCCTGCCCTCCCACGCACCTCCGACCGACACACCTCTGGCCTCCGGCATCCCCTCCCACGTACCTCCGGCCTTCGGCCTCCCCTCCCGTGCACCTCCTTCCTCTGCTCCTCCTCTGGTGACTCCTCCTCCTCCTCTGGCTGAGACATCATCCTCCTTCGGTGAGTTTCCCTCCTCCTTCTCCTCCTCCTCCTCCTCCGTCTCTAATTTGTTCCAATTTGCACCCTAAAGTTTGAAATATTAGCACAACACCCCTTTTGTCAACTATTTTGTTCTAAATCGCACCCTAAAGTTTGAAATGTTAGCACAATACCTCTTTTGTCAACTACTTAATTTTTGATATCATTTTTATCTATGGCTGATTTTCGGATGGATCGAATCAGAATAGTGTTCGAAAAATTTTCAAAAATTTTTGGAATTCCAAATGGTATTCTGATTCCGATTCTGAAATTTTGGAATTTCGAAATCCAATTCTGATTCGAAATTATCAGAATTTTTTGGAATGCTATATTTTCAAAAATTATGTTTAGGTTTAGGGTTTAGGTTAGGTTTAGGTTTAGGGTTTTGGAATCCCAAATGGTATTCTGATTCAGGTTCCAAAATTTTAGAATTTCAAAATCCAATTTCGATTCGGAATTATCAAAATTTTTCAGAATGTTATATTTTCAGAAATTAGGTTTAGGGTTAGGGTTTAGGTTAGGTTTAGGTTTAGGTTTTTAGAATCCCAAATCGTATTCTGATTCCGATTCTGAAATTTTGGAATTTCAAAATCCAATTCTAAATCAGAATTATCGGAATTTTTCAGAATGCTACATTTTCGGAAATTAGGTTTAGGGTTTAGGTTGAGGGTTTCAGAATCCCAAATGGTATTCTGATTCTGATTTTGAATTTTTGAAATTTCAAAATCCATTTCGATTCGAAATTATTGGAATTTTTGGGAATGTTACATTTTCAAAAATTAGGTTTAGGGTTTCGAAATCCAAAATGGTATTCTAATTCCGATTCCGAAATTTTAGAATTTCAAAATCCAATTCCGATTCGGAACTATTGGAATTTTTCGGAATGTTACATTTTTGTACATTAGGTTTAGGGTTTAGGTTAGGTTTAGGGGTTAGGACAGGTTTATATCAAACTTCCGCATATGACAAATTAGGTATAGGTCCTTAACTATTTTGCAATATTAGTCGCAAGACACCATAATTTGCTTTATTGGCTATGATGCAATATTAAGTATAGGTTTAGAGTTTAGGGTTTAAGGTTTAGGTTGAATATTAGCTAAGGTGCAATGTTAGGCACCCATAGTTGCTATATTAGGTTAGATTTAGGGTTTAGGATTAGGGTTAGGTTTAGTGTTTAGTTTTAGGTTTAGAGTTTAGGTTAGGTTTAGGGTTTATGTCAGACTTCCCTATATGACAAATTAGGTATAGGTCCTCAACTATTTTGCAATATTAGCCGCAAGACACCATAACTTATGATTTTCAAACGCTTAGACTTTAAATTAGTCAATCGGAGGGTAAAATCTTAAAATATCTACTAAATACTTGCTCGCAAGTCCGAAATATGAAAAACCATCCAAGTCAGAATTATCGGATGTGATCCGATAACGATCTGATTGAATCAAAACCAACTTCATTATCCAAAATACGAAAACTTATGATTTTCAAACACTTAGACTCTAAATTAGTCAATCGGAGGATAAAATCTTAAAATATCTACTAAATATTTGCTCACAAATCCGAAATATGAAAAACCACCCAAGTCCAAATTATCGGATGCGATCTGATAACAATCCAATCGAATCAAAACCAAGTTCATAATCCGAAAGATGAAAACTTATGATATTCAAACACTTAAACTCTAAATTAGTCAATCGGAGGGTAAAATCTTAAAATATCTACTAAATATTTGCTCGCAAGTCCGAAATACGTCATCAAAGTCTAAATTATCGGATGCGATCCAATAACAATCCGATCGAATCCAAACCAACTTCAAAATTCGAAACATGCTAATTTATGATTTTCTAATGCTTAGACTCTAAATTAGTCAATCGGAGGGTAAAATATTAAAATATCTATTAAAAACTTGCTCGCAAGTCTGAAATACTAAAAACCATCCAAGTTTGAATTATCAGATACGATCCGATAATGATCCGATTGAATCCAAACAAACTTCATAATCCAAAACACGTTAACTTATGATTTTCCAATGCTTAGACTCTAAATTAGTCAATCGAAGGATAAAATCTTAAAATATCTATTAAATACTTGCTCATAAGTTTGAAATATGAAAAACCATCCAAGTCCGATTATCAGATGTGATCTGATGACGATCTGATCGAATCCAAACCAACTTCAAAATCCAAAACATGCTATTTTATGATTTTAAAACGCTTAGACTCTAAATTAGTCAATTGGAGGGTAAAATAGTTAAATATCTACTAAATATTTGCTTGCAAGTCTGAAATATGAAAAATCATCTAAGTCTGAATTATCGGATGCGATCCAATAACGATCCGATCGAATCCAAACCAACTTCATAATCCGAAACTCTATTGTATAAGTTTGGGTAGAATTTGGATAACTCTAGTATTTAGATATATTACAATGAGTTTGGAGTCCAATCATACTATTTGGCAGACACAAATTAGAGGGACATAGGCTTTTGGGTATTGGTAGGGAGGTACACATACCCATATCAAAAATTTGGTCGGGTTGAGTTCCCGTACTCATACCCTATTTAAACTTGTTTCAGGTACAAAATATATACCCATACCTTGTTGGGTTGGGGCTTGGATGAGCCATACCAACATGTGTAGAACACAGGGATTCGGTTAGGTGCCTGGGAGCTGCTGATAAGCGTGCTATTAGGATTTTTGCCCTGGCTCCCACAAAACTTCGATTGGGTTAGTTGAACCTGAGCAAAGGCTGACAACTCACAAGTAAAGTCACCCGAGCACTGGTTTCGGGTGTCCGAGCATCCAGTTTTCTGACCGTGATCCGATGACAATCCGATGATGATCTGATCGAATCCAAACCAATTTCAAAATCCGACACACGCTAACTTATGATTTTTTAAAGCTTAGACTCTAAATTAGTCAATCGGAGGGTATATACTTAAAATATCAAATTAAATTTTGCTCGCAAGTCCGAAATATGAAAAAACTCCAAGTCCGAATTATTGGATGTGATCCGATGACGATCCGATCAAATCCAAATCAAGTTCAAAATCCGAAACACGCTAATTTATGATTTTCAAACGCTTAGACCCTAAATTAGTCAATCGGAGGGTAAATTCTTAAAATATCTATTTAAAACTTGCTCACAAGTCCGAAATACGAAAAACCATCCAAATACGAATTATCAGATACGATCCGATGACGATCCCATCGAATCCAAACCAAGTTCAAAATCCAAAACATGCTAACTTATGAATTTCCAATTCAAAACTCTAAATTAGACAATCGGAGAAAAAATTATTAAAATATATACTTAAAACTTACTTGCAAGTCCAAAATACGAAAAAACATCCATGTTTGAGTTATCGGATGCGATCCGATCGAATCCAAACCAAGTTCAAAATCCAAAACATGCTAACTTGTGATTTTCCAACGCTTAGACTCTAAATTAGACAATCGGAGGGTAAATTCTTCAAATATCTAATTAAAACTTATTTGCAAGTCCGAAATATAAAAAAACATCCAAGTACGAATTATCGGATGCGATCCGATGATGATCCGATCAAATCAAAACTAATTTCAAAATCCAAAACAAGCTAACTTATGATTTTTCAACGCTTAGACTCTAAATTAGTCAATCAAAGGGTAAATTCTTAAAATATCTATTTAAAGCGTGCTCGCAAGTCCAAAATACGAAAAAATATCCAAGTATGAATTATCAGATGCAATCCAATGATGATCCGATCGAATCCAAACAAATTTTAAAATCCGAAACACGTTAACTTATGATTTTTCAACGCTTAGACTCTAAATTAGTCAATCAGAGGGTAAATTTTTAAAATATCTAATTAAATTTTGCTCGCAAGTCCGAAATATGAAAAAACATCCCAGTTTGAATTATCGGATGCAATTCAATGATGATCTGATCAAATCCAAACCAAGTTCATAATCCGAAACACGCTAACTTATGATTTTCAAACACTTAGACCATAAATTAGTCAATCAGAGGGTAAAATTTTAAAATATCTAATTAAAATTTGCTCGCAAGTCCGAAATATGAAAAAACATCTAAGTACATATTATCAGATGTGATCCGATGACGATCCCATCGAATCCAAACCAACTATAAAATCCAAAACATGCTAACGTATGATTTTCCAACGCTTAGACTTTAAATTAGTCAATCGGAGGGTAAAATATTAAATATCTACTAATAAATTGCTCTCAACTCCAAAATATGAAAAAATATCCAAGTCCGAATTATTGGATGCGATTCGATAATGATTCGATCGAATCCAAACCAAGTTCAAAATCCGACACACACTAACTTATGATTTTCGAACGCTTAGACCCTAAATTAGTCAATCAGAGGGTAAAATCTCACCTAAAATATTTGGTAAAAAATCGGATCTGGCGGCTCGAAGGGGGGGGAGGTGGCGATCTTATTGACTAATGGGATTATCGACTAATGGGATGATCTGTTGGACGAGTCGAAGGGGGGGAGCGTGATTGGGGGGGGGGGGGGAGCATGAATTTTGGGGGGGGGGAGGAGCTTGAAAGAGTAGAAAATCTATGGTATAACGGTAATGCCACCTCAGCAAATATCATGGTCGATCAAACACTGAAGCACTATTCAGCACAAGTACAACTGATTCATAACCACATGATTAAGTCACCACGAAAATACATTGCACTAAGCCCTAGCTGTACCATGCTATATAAATGTAAATCATTTTTTTAATAAATATATGCTAATTGCATAATGTGCAGCGTTAGGGGATGAGAGCACCAGTGTTGGTGTCGGGCGGTGTGGGGTACGTGGTTGAGCTAGGGCATGCAGCTTCCCTTAGTTTTTGATTGTGTAAAAATAATTTTGTAATAAATATGTGGTAATTTTCTGGTATAATTGTATTATCTGTAATTGTGGTAAAATTTGGTAATTTGTGGTAATATTTGATAAATTGTGGTAATATTTGATTTAGTCAATTATGGTAATATTTGTGGTAATATTGTGGTAATTTGCAGTAATATTTAAATATATTGTGGTATTGTTGTAAATCATAGGAATTAATTATTGTAAATCACAGCAATTAAATAACCAGATTTTAGTAATTTTTTTAAAAAAACTCAAGTTTTATTACCGACGGATATTATATATTCTGTCGCTAATATATATATATATATATATATATATATATAATATATATATATATATATATATATATATATATATATATATATATATATATATATATATATATATATATATATATATATATATATATATATATATATATATAAATATTTATATATTACCGACTGAAAATGACTATCCGTCGGTAATACACTTATTTTTGTCGACGAAAATAAATCTAACAGTCGGTACTAATCTATTATTATTTTTTAAATATTAAATATTACCGACGAAAATTAAATATTGATCGAGAATATACTTATTTTTTTTGACGGAAATAATGCTAACCGTCGGTAATAAGCTATTATTGTTACGAGAGAGAGAGAGGGAGAAGGGGTGGTTGCACTCGGTATGACAGCTATGCTATCACAAATACGTGAGAGCCTCTTGTTTATTCATAACATATATATAGAGAGTTAGGGATTAGGGATAGAGGTATCGGTTAGATGTATCCCACCAAAGTGGGCAGTCACATATATCCGTAACAATTATATATTTTTTTAAATATTCATATATTGCCGACAGACTGACAAGATCTGTCGGTATTAATATTTAATACCGATGGAAAATTTAATCTGTCGTCATTTTTTTTTCCGACATCTTTTTTGCCGATGGCCAATGACGGAAATTAATTCCGTTGCCATAAATTAATACCAACGGAAATATATTATTACCGACAGATATATTCTATCGGTAAAAAATATTTTATTTGTAATATTTGCAGAAGCAAGAGG
Organism: Chamaelirium japonicum; assembly: GCA_947650365.1. NCBI lineage: Eukaryota > Viridiplantae > Streptophyta > Magnoliopsida > Liliales > Melanthiaceae > Chamaelirium > Chamaelirium japonicum. The sequence continues at coordinate 62,563,021 of OX393550.1, forward strand.
AAGTTGCAGTGATTCTGGTGGCGTCAGCAGATAACATAGCGGACTTTTTCACAAAGGCATTACAAACCAAGGATTTTGAGAAGGACGTGGATGCCATAGGAGTTAAGACTATTATTCCCTACTAGGCCAAGTTGGAGATTATTGTAGCTCGTGTGTCTTGAGCATGGATTTTCTATATTAACATTAATAAAGATGACTTTGGTTATTGGTTTAATTAGAATACTACTTTGGTGTATGTTAATTCATATATAATAAAGGACCTTAGGAAACACAGTAGGCCACTAAGGCGCATGGTGGATCCATGCTTGGGAGACCTAGTGAACCGATTCTATGTAGACCTAGAACTGGTTCACAACTTTAGTGATGTCGGTCGCTTCACTGAGAATAAGCTGTTGGCAGGAAGAGGATGTGGTGAAGTCTTCACCACGGGAACGTGAGATTTCCATTCACCTGACTAAGCACGATGATCGTATTGAATAGGAACAAAAATGGTTCATAGTTTAGTGATTCAGACACTGGTGTATAAACCATCTTACTACTATAGATAATCTATCCTTAACCCTGAGGGACCATATACACTGAGCAAACTAGTCTAGTAGTGCTTTGATGTGCCAACATATGCGGACCTACCATAATCCAATACCACGGTATGTTGGGTTACCCTACTGGCGCTAGAGTGGCATGCAATCCCTATAGGTTATCCAACGTCTAGTATTGGATGAGTTCATTTTGATGAGTCAATCTGTCCACATAATTAATCCAGGCCTAGTGGTTATCAATATGACTTATGATGTTCCGGATACTAGGCATAATACTAGAAGGTGTGTGGTGTTATAGATGACAAGTCATCAAATCCTAGTCAGATGATTGATCGGGATCTGACGGTGCTCCCCACCGCCCGAGTCGAATCATGACACCAGTAATATGAGGGACTAAAGATTATCAGAGTATAGTCGATAACAGGGTTACGAGGGAGTAACATAAGTTTAGGATTACTAGAGTTCAACTCGCATCACGCACTGGATGGCTACGCGGTTAATCGGATTAGGGCTGATTAATGAAACTTTCGGTATGTCACCTAAACAGTTAATAAGGGATCTGGTTAGAGCTAGAGATCCTGAACCCTGAAGGTTCCACCCTGTCATTGTGTATATGAATTATTCTACAACATAGTTAGACACGTTGGATGTGAAGTAGCGCGATGGAGCGCAAGCCCGAGCCTAAGAACCTAATTCACATTTGTTAAGGGCCATAGGGATATTTTGATAAATACTGAAATATGGCTCATAACATATTGAATATGGATCTTAAAATGAGCGGAATAATTCCAAGAGGTCATAAGCACTAACGGAACTCAATTCCGAGTAGCGCACCTTATTCTATCTCTTTTACAGTGTTCCCCTTTCGTGAGAGCGTTTTCGTCCAGGCTTCATAAGAGATAAGGGGAAACCCTAAAAACCGCCCCCCCTCATCCTTATCTCTAAAGGGCTGGCCCTAGTATGCGTAAAGCACTAGGGGGCCGACCGAGAGAGAGAAGGCCGGCCCTAAGCTCTCCCCTCTCCAGAAAAATCGACCCCCTCTCCTCTCTCCCACTTTGTTGTTTCGGCCAAGGAAGAAAGAGGAAGAAGGAAGAATAAGGAGGTAAGAAAGATAAAGATGAAGAGAGAAAGAGAAGGAGGAGACCTTGTGGCTCGCCATCATCTTCGAAATGCAATCCTCCGTCGGCTCATAGTGTATGCACTCAGAGATAGGATTTCAAGAATTTCTCCCTTCACAAAGGACAAGGTGCTATCTGACAGCTTCACTCGCGATTCACGTGCGGTTCATCATCGTTCCATTTTCTTCGGTTCAAAGATCCATAAGGTATGATGATTCTAAACACCTAACTAGATACTTGCATGTATTCCGTAGATCGTAGTATGCCTCTAGGGTGTCCGCATATATACTAAGATCATAGATTCACATATAGATTGTTTGAAAGATAGATTTTAACAAAACATACACCATGAGATCCTCGGATCTATCTTTTGCTTCCGTTACGACTCTGATAATAGGATTTAATTCCTACAAAGGCTGCCTGCTGGAGGGGCACGTGCGATTCACCGGCAAAGTGGCTCAACGGAGGGGAAGGTGGCTGCCGGAGGTAGAGGTTGGTCAGGAAGGGGGAGAGGTCAGGGGATAGGGAGAGGGAAGGGGGCTACTGATCGAGAGAGAGAGGATGGGTGTGATCTTGTATTTTTAATCAGACGGACAGGATCGTTGGAATCGGATGGCTAGCAGCTGACAGCCTAGTTTTGAGCCCGGGAAGCTGAACTCGAGTTTATCATTCAAATGGTGAACTTGAGTGGAGAAGCCGACACTTTTTTAGGAGACGTGGCAGCTTCTCCATTCGAGTTTACCATTTGAATGGTGAACTCGAGTTCAGCTTCCTGGGCCCCTATATATATATATATATATATATATATATATATATATATATATATATATATATATATATATATATATATATATATATAGGATAACGACCCAGTGAGATAACTCCTCTATGAAATAACTTTGAGAAACCTATCTAGAGATTTTAGAATATTATGAAAACTGGTGAGCATGCTCTACATGGCAACTTGATCATCATCACAAAAAATCATCAAATTTTAAAAACTCTAGAGGTATCAAATGCACAATTCAAATTATTGGTTTTAATGGACGGTCGATACATCTTCTAACAATTGATGCCCTTAGAGGTTTTAGAATTTGATGATTTTTTGTGAGGATGATCAACTTGCCATAGAGAGCATGCCCACTAATTTTCATCAAATTCTAAAACCTCTAGATAGGTTTCTCAAAGTTATCTCATATATCTCATATCTCACTGGATCGCTACCCTATATATATATATATATATATATATATATATATAGATATATATATATATATATATATATATATATATATATATATATATATATATATATATATATATATATATATATATATATATATATATATATATATATATATATATATATATATATATATATATATATATATATATATATATATATATATATATATATATATATATATATATATATATATATATATAGAGAGAGAGAGAGAGAGAGAGACAGAGACAGAGAGAGAAAGAAAGAGAGAGAGAGAGAGAGAGAGAGAGAGAGAGAGAGAGAGAGAGAGAGAGAGAGAGAGAGAGAGAGAGAGAGAGAGAGAGGCATGCTAGGATGCGGCGTGCGGTGCGTGTGGCGTCGCACCGCAGCTGTCTGATGCACCGCTACAGTGGCGGTGTATCAGACGGTTGCGGTGCGACGCCGCACGCACCGCACGCCGCATTTTAGCATTTCTCTCTCTCTCTCTCTATACATATATATATATATATATATATATATATATATATATATATATATATATATATATATATATATATATATATATATATATATATATATATATATATATAGAAAGAGAGAGAGAGAGGGGGCTGTTACGTTGAGCTGTGAGCTGCGGTAGGAGAAAATGAGCTGCGGGTATTTTGACCCCCCTAGAAGTTTTTTGATCAAATTTAGTGAGGGTGTTGTCTAGGGTAAGATGATCCTCCTCACTAATTTTTATCAAATTCCAAAACTTCTAGGGGGGTCAAATGTCGAGCAAAATCTGCAGATTTCAACGGTGACTACGGACGATAGATTTTTCTTCGACCATTTGACCCCTCTAGAAGTTTTGGAATTTGATAAAAGTTGGTATGGATGATCATCTTACCCTAGACAACACCCTCACCAAATTTCATCAAATCCCAAAACTCCTAGGGGGGTCAAAATACCCGCAGCTCACTTTCTAAACTAGCAGCTCATAGCTCACTGTAACATTCTTCTCTCTCTCTGTATATATATATATATATATATATATATATATATATATATATATATATATATATATATATATATATATATATATATATATATATATATAGAGAGAGAGAGAGAGAGAGAGAGAGAGAGCGAGAGAGCGAGAAATGATAAAATGCGGTGTGTAGTGTCGCACTGCACGCCGCAGCCTAACACGCCTCTCTCTCTCTCTCTCTCTCTCTATATATATATATATATATATATATATATATATATATATATATATATATATATATATATATATATATATGGGGTGGGATCCGTTGACAACCCAAAATGGGAGGTAAATTTACCTCCCACTTACAACTCGCCATAATTGTTGGATAGAGGTTTCTGAATTTGCTAATTTTTTGTGAGGATGATCAACATGGCAAGTTGATCATCCTCACAAAAAATCAGCAAATTCTGAAACTTATAAGGGTGTCAAATGTGTTATTCAAATTAATGGTTCAAATAGACGGTTCAGAAAAGAGTGATTCAATCGGCGCCCTTAGAAGTTTCAGATTTTGTTTTTTTTTTGTGAGGATGATCAACTTACCATAGTGATCATCCTCACAAAAAATCAATAAAATTTGAAACTTCTAAAGGCGCCGATTGAATCAAGCTTTTCTGAACCATCTATTTAAACCGTTAATTTGAATAACATATTTGACACCCTTTTAAATTTCCGAATTTGCTGATTTTTTGTGAGGATGATCAACTTGCCATGTTGATCATCCTCACAAAAAATCAGTAAATTCGAAAACATATATCCACCGATTGAATCAAGTTTAAAATGGGAGGTAAATTTACCTCCTATTTTGAGTTGTTAACAAATCCCAGTCCTATATATATAAAAATCGGCTCATTCTAAAACTTCTAGAGGCATCAAATATGATTTTCAATTTAACGGTTAAAATGGATGGCCGATAAAGCTTCTAGCATTTGATACCCCAACAAGTTTTAGAATGCTTTGATTTTTTGTGGACATTCTATCTAAGGTAAGGTGATTACCCTCAAAAAAATTCAGCACATTCTAAACATTCTAGCATTACTAATTCACCATATGTCATAGGGTACTCCCTATAACATGTCATAGGAACCCAGCCCTATATATATATATATATATATATATATATATATATATATATATATATATATATATATATATATATATATATATATATATATATATATATATATATATATATATATATATATATATATATATATATATATATATATATATATATATATATATATATATAGGCATGTTACGTTGCGTTGTGTGCTACCTGGCTGAGAAAATGCGTTGTGCGAAACCCTGTTGTCCAATCACGTGGAAAGAACAGCGGATCCCCCTTCGAACCCCAGCTGCAAACCCCCGACCATCTGATCCCGTGGAATGAACAGCCGCCCTCGCATTTTATTGTTCGTTCGATTCCAATCCGTTGGATCGATGGGAATCGATCGGACCAAAATTTTTTTGCTCTTATTGTAGTAGCTACAGTAACAACAAAAAACATTTTGGGTCGTTCGATTCCAATCAATCCAATAGATGAAAATCAAACGAACACAAAATTGGTCCGGGTGATTTCCATCCGTTGGATTGATGGGAATCGAACGGACCAAAATGTTTTTCGCTGTTACTGTAGCACAGCGAAATGGTTATGGTCCGTTCAATTCCTATCGATCCAATAGTTGGGAATCGAACGAACACAACAATTGTGCCATCCGTTGGATAGATTGGAATTGAACGGCCCAAAATATTTTTCACTGTTACTGTAGCCGCTATAGTAACAGTGAAATTTTTTTGGTCCATTCGATTCCCATCGATCCAATGGATGGGAATCGAACGAACCATCAAATGCGGGGACGGTCGGGGGTTTGCAGCCGTGTTCGCAGGGGGATCCACTGTTCCTTGCACGCGATCGAACGGTGGGGTTTCGCACAGTGCATTTTCTCGACCGGGCAGCGCACAGTGCAACGTAACACGCCTCTCTCTCTCTCTCTCTTTATATATATACATAGAGTGATACATTGCAGTAGGTAACGAGCGGCACCCCTTTCCGGGATATTTTTCAAAATTTTCTTTTTTTTGAGGATTGATCACCTACCCTTGGATAGCACACACAAAAAATTTCAGCTCGATCCAAGACCTGTAGGCCATCCAAATTTGTTGATCAAAATGACGGTAAAAATGAACGACCGATAATAGTCGATCACATTTTAACAGCCTATAGGTCTTGGATCGAGTTGAATTTTTTTGTGTGTGCTATCCAAGGGTGGGTGATGAACCTTCAAAAAAAAAAATCCCAAAAATAACCCCGAAGGGGTGGCCGCATGTTAAGCCTGCACGTTACTGGCCCGCAATGTATCACTACTATATATATATATGTATATATATATATATATATATATATATATATATATATATATATATATATATATATATATATATATATATATATGGACGCGGGGAAGCTGGACCTGAGGTCCAGCCTCAATGCTGCACCTCAACCTGTGATGCTGCCACGTGTCCATGATGATCATCCACAGCTGCACTATTAATTACCCCCACTCAACCCCGGCCCCTCTCTCTAACCCCGATCTCGCCTTCCCTCCTCCTCACCCCCGCCCTCTCCACCGCCGCCAAAATCAAGCCGGGCCCTCGCTCTCTTCACTGCGCCGGCCAAGAATAATCGCCCTCTTCACCACGCCGGCCAAGAACAAGCGCCCCGCCGCCGCCCTCTTCACCGGCCAAGATCTGACCGGGCCCCCGCCATCTTCATCGCTCCGGCCAAGATCGGACCGGGCCCCCGCCATCTTCACGCCGTCTCCCTTTGTGCAGTGTTCCCCTCTGAACGACTGGCTCTCTCTCTCTCTCTCTCTCTCTCCCGCGATTCTTCCAGATGTATTGAATTCAAAATCCCTACAAAAAAGGAAAGCGAAAAGCCGAGATCTGAGATCCGATCTTCATTCTCACGGCCTCCGACACAGATTGGTAACTCTATTCTTTGAAATCCTTCCAGATCAGCTAAGGTGAGCTTGTTTCCTCTCTCTCTCTCTCTCTCTCCCTTCTCTCACCAGATTTGGTCCGGAATCGTGAAATTTTGGTAAAATTTTGAGTATTTTCATTTTGATTCTTTTTATTTGGAGGATTATCTGATATGATCTGATCCTGTAATTGTATACGTGCTGTGATTTATAATGCCAAATAATTTGGTTTAGATAATATTTCAATGGAAAGCTAGAGAGAGATTAAGAACACCAAAGAAGAACAAAAGAAACTGCATGTCTTTCACAATTTGTGTGGATCAATCTAATTAAATTGTCCAATTTGCGCGGATAATAGATTTTTATCACCGAGCGATGATTTGGAGTTCCCCATTGCAATGACTGCAACAACTTTATTTCCCTACAAGCGTTTTTTTGGAAGGTAAGTAAGATTGTATTAAGAAACCCAAAAGGTGGCGAGCTGTCTATATACAGCTACTTGTCTTGCTCCATTTGAGCTTCGGTGCTTACAAGCTCTCTCCCCCATACGGTTTTCTTGCAGCTTCTGCATGTCTTTTCCCACCCTCTTCACCGCTCCGGCCAAGAAATGAATCAATTTTTTTTTGGGCCTTAGTATTGCAGTCCAATAAGAAATGAATCAAAATTTTTTTTGGGCCTTAGAGAAAAACTGAATATGTAATCCTAAATACTATTGCTCTCTGTAATTAACTTTTTAATCTTATTCTAAGATCTGCAGACTATTGCTCTTTGTAATTGCTAAATACTTGTCCCTTTGATTCCATTAACCCACTTTTGTTTAATTTAATCTATTACTTTCTGTAATTAAGGATGGAATCATCAGGAAATACTATTTCCATTGGAAGTGGCGTGAGATTTCGAAACAAGACTTGTCGGTGTGGTCAAAGGGCTAGAATCAAAGTTTCCGAGTCTATGAAGAATCCGGGATGGTTATATTATGCATGCGTGAATGATGCATGTGGTTGGATTGGTTGGTGCGACCCAATGTTTGTTGATGAAGAACATACAACGGAACAATCTCATGATGGTTTACTTCGTCGAGTAGAAGCCTTGGAAGCAAAACAAGCATGCACTAATGATGAAGATCCTAGGTGTTGTGATTTTTTCTTTGTTCTGTCAGTTATTGTTGTTCATACCCACTTAATGTTGTATCATGTGGATAATACTTTCTCGTAAGATTTTACTTTGTAATCCTTTTGTTGTATCCTTTGTAATCCCATGTTTATGGAATGTTTATGGACATGAATTGGATTGACTTAATGGTGTATCTTTTGTAAATGAATGATGGCTCTTTATCTCTCATTTTTCACATCTTTGTAAGGAGCACCAAAATTGTATCGAACAACAATGTGGATGATGAGCAACTTAGATCGCTTGTAAGAAGTGTAGCCCCACTCATCGAACTCTCTCCAATCTATGTTGGTAACTGGCTAAGCCTTGTGACACATTGTTATTGAATCACGGGTTCGCTTCTACGAAGCCATGTGGTGGGTTCTTGCTGAGCCATGTGTCTGACGGACTTTTGATACCCAAGATCAGATTGTAAAGGGGGGCTATTCCATTATACTCGAATTGGACTCATTTTGTCGGAATTCCGATTCCCATGAAAAGAACACAGTGCATGGTCCTTTTTTATATAGCCTTTCTGAGATCTTTTGCCCCACCGGGCGGTGTTATATGCCTCTGCATGTCCCCCCACCAGTTGAGTACAGTAAGCAAAACAAAGTTTTGAGACTTAGCTCCATGCAGCAGCACATCAGGCATTGAAGCAGAATTTTTTTTTATCAAGAGGCAGAAAAGACTTTGATATTATACATTCCAATATACAATTAAAACCTACACCAAATGATAGGGAGTTCCAAGTTTTTTCAACACTTGGTCTGAATATCTAGAAGTTACAGCTTCCACTTCCCAATCAAATAACAAAGAGGAAATCATTCCAATTGTAATTCACCTTCGGACCAAACCGGAAACACCGACTGAACTCGTGGGCCGCAAAATTGACGGCCAATTCAAAAGAATATCAGCTGCTCATACCGAAACATAAACCAAAAATAAATCGATACAACCAAAGGAAAGAAAAAAAAGAAGTATACATTACAAATAATATATTCCTCAACGGGGATTGTCAATATCTGATAAGTACACTAATAGTTCCATCAGCAGTACCACATTACTAAGTAGCGCAGGGCGCTAACTTAATAATCGAAAAGCCAGATGTGACTGCAAGGGGAAAAAAATTAGAACTATATATCGAGGACTTTAAACGCAAACCAGCAGCTACTTCTTTCTGTTCATCCACAATTTCCTTGAGCTGGAAACGAATGGCGCTAGCTCCAGTCCATTTCTCTCCGGATAACAGTGTGCTGCTCTGTCTCTCTTCTCAGAATTCAAATCTTGCTCAACAGGCTCTTGCACCGAATTAGAATCATCAGAAGTAGAAAGGATTTGAGATTTGGATATCCATGTGTGAAACTCCATCTACAGCAAAAGGTTGCTTGGTGTAGTCGAAACAACAGCAGGTCTTCGGTTGGGAGCACCCCATGACTACAGGGTACCAAACCAAATGGATACACAAGCAGGTGGTTTTAGTTTCAACTGCAACCAAATGGATGCACAAGGAGGTTGTAGTTCCAACTTCCAACTGCAATAGTTGGACTACAAATATGCCAGCCAAACACAGCCCATTGTGTGCCATTAGAACGAAATAACTTCTAAAAATTGACTAACCAAATTTCATTGAACCAATATTTTAATGCCAGCCCACATTCCACACACACAAAAAAACAGCTAACTCTGCATCAGATATTCTATTTCAGAAGTATGTGATCAAATACAACAAAACTGCTAACTCTGCATCACCCATGTAATGACAGGATTAGGGTAATCCAACCTTACTCTTTTACTTTATTGGCCACAACCACCACTTCTCTTCTAAGCCAAAAGCTGTTCAAAAAAATAGAAGGAGTGGGCAAATAAAAGAAGTTAACAAAAGAAACACAGAAAATTTCGAATTTGCTTGCTTCAAATACAGTAGTGAAACTATGTATTGTAATTCGAATTTGGTCAATGTTATCCGATCACCTGAATTATGTGAAGAACAGTTTGTGATTCGAATATGAAGATAGTGCTTGTTGAGCAATGCTATGGAGCACATATACGGGATTCCGATGCAGGCTCAAGGTGGGTGTGGAACCCAGTACAGGCATGGACTCCACACATGTCTTGTGTCTGTAAGGGAATTATGAAGAAAATGGTCATCAGATTTATGAAGTAAACCTCAAGAAGTAGAAGCCCAACAGTTAATAATGTAAAAAAAGTAATAAATTTCAGAGTCTTCACTAGAAACACCAGATGCAGTAGATAATAATATAAACAACAGTTAATAATGCAAAAAAGACATTAAGTGAAGAGCAGAATAAAATGGTAAAATATAATGAAATTTTTTACCTAACTAGCTATTATTTTTTCTCAGGACATGTTTTATAATGACCCCTCTTCTTGCAATTTCCATACATCCTTTGCTTTGCTTTCTCTTGACTGACCTTCAAGCTTGAGCGAATTCGTGATGTATTTTTTGGTCTACCCTTGGTGATGCAAGGATCTGGATCAAGTATTCGCAATTGAACATGTTCAGATATAGAGGCACATCCTTCTATTTGACTTAAGTTGTCCTCATACACGCTCTTTGTAACTTCAGGACATAAAGATATTGCATCAAGGTTATCAACAAGATCACTTAGAACCGGCATGACAACTTTAAAATGTTGCGGAGATTGAATACCCATGTCAATACACTTCAGAGCTGCTTCTCTAATGCACCAAATTTGAATTGGTGAAACACAATTAGAATCATCCATTTCTTCACTCATTGTACGTACACAACCATACCTTGCTCCGATTGTCCACCTTTGAAGGATGTATTTAGGTGGAATTTGCATCACGTTTGTATGTTGAAACACCTTTAGCACATGAGCACACAATAATTCTTCACAATCAAATTTCTTACAAGTACAAAATGCGTCATTGTTTGTTTCATCAATACTCACCGTATATCGTGTAGTATTTGACTCAAACATGCGCACTTCATACACATTGATATGCCCTTCTTGTGAAATTTTTATTGCAATATATGCCTCCTTCTTTCTTAATTCTTCCTGAAATAACTCAAACACTTTTCTAGTGTAGATTCTTCCCGCTTGTATTTCCATTGGATTTTTAGACCAAAGCGCTGGCTTTGTGTACAAAGTGACATGATCCTCGTGGTTTTCATGGTCACGCCGGTGCATTAATGCCAAATCATATTGCCTTACAAACTCATTCAATGGTGTCTTTGCACTTACATATCCATCAAAAATCGAGTTCATACTTTCACTGCGCTGTGTCGTAGTCATCCCTGCAAAGAAGACATTCTTTAGGTAGCATGGAATCCACTGTTTTCGAACCTTGTACATATATTGCAACCAATTATTTCCTTCTAGTTCGTAGGTTTTGATTAAATGATCCTAGCTCGCCTCAAACTCTTCAATCGATTCATTGTACTTGCACCTATTGTAATCACATTTGAAGCTTTCTTGCTGTAATTTCAATTGGGTCAAATGTTTGATCTCATTTTGCCCTATATGCCACATACAAAACCAATGTATGGTGTTAGGAAAAATTTTCTGAATAGCTTTTGCCATTTCATTGCATTGATCCGTGATGATTGAAATAGGTCTTTTACCCCACATCGCCTTCAACCAAGTCTCAAATAACCATACAAATGTATTTTCAGTTTCGTCGGCCAACAATGCACAACCGAACAAGATAGATTGCCTATGGTGGTTGACCCCCGTGAATGGAGCAAATGGCAATGAAAAACTATTAGTTCTATAAGTCGTGTCAAATACAACAACATCTCCGAATTGTTGATAGGACATTCTCGATCTACTGTCCACCCAAAATATACTCCTCATTCTATACTCTTCATCAATTTCAACTTCATAAAAAAATTCATCGTCTTTGACACGTTTGTCCATAAAACCCCTCACAATATTGATACATTCATGTCCTATATTATTCTTACGAATCTTTTTTAGGTAACTTCGAGTGTCCTGTGGGGTAACTATCATATTTTTGTTCATATCCAATGTGATTAAAGTTGATGCAATCTGTGAGGGCCTCATAGTCTGATGAAAGCTGTGAATTAACGACTTCGTTGCAGCTGACATTCTTTTATGAGAGCGTATCTTTGCAGTCTTCGATGGTGTAACCAAAGCATGCTTTGGTTACAACCTTCTCTAATTTCTCGCCGTTTGTAACCTTCTCTAATTTCTCGCCGTGGATTTAGTATGAGTTCCATTCGCCGTTTGTCTTTTTCTTTAAATCCTTCTTTTGCACATAAAAACCTTCGAGCTGTAATGCATTTTCTTGGACCGGAGAAATAAATCTTGCCCTTTCGTACACCAAAGCCCGTTCTTTTAGCATACATATTGTAGAACTGATATGCATTTTCCTCTGATTTAAATGTCATACCGATGTATGGATTGCATTGATCGGATTCAAAGTCGACATGTGCACTCCCATCCTCTTCATCAATTTCTTCATCTGCATCCATCCATGCATTGTAACCCTCTTCATTACTTAGATCCAAGCCAATACTTTCTTCAATTACATCCGCATCATTTCTGCAATTCTCCATATCCATCTGACTATCCATTAATTAACTTCTACAAAATGAAATACAAAACACAATGACCAAATGACAAGAAAACATAATAGTGTTGAAAAAATTGCATGGACATTAAGATATTGGATGCTACACCTCATGTCATTAAGAATTGAACTGAGAAGTTGGGTCGGGCTTGTTGGTCTCCCTCCCTCCCTCCCTCCCTCCCTCGTGCACGCCTATGATGTCTGTAGAAACCCAATGTCTGTGATAATGGATTATTCAAGATCAAGAGATAGCTTCACAGGGCATAAAGTTTGAACAGTCCAAAAGTAAAAAAAAAAATCATACTGTATTTTCCATTAAGGAGATAATTTAAAACATGAAAGAGGAATATCTGATCAGATAGTAAATGAATAAGTTATAATAGCAGGGACATTGATTAGAAAGGAGGGAGGAGAAATGGAGTGGAAAAAAGGGGATTTAGCCCACGCTACTTGCTCAACACTTTGAAAAATTACCTAAAATCTCCTTGGGGGTATTACAACATCACTCTACAATCTGTTTATTTCCTAATGCCTTTTGTAAGCGTATCAGACATTAGATCCTTGGAGCTGACCAATGCTGAGTATTTGCTTCATAACTTTTGGAAGATTACGAAGAAAGACTATGCTTACGTTTTTTAATGCTTATCATCCTCGGATGGTCAAAGTGAGGTGGTAAACATGAGCCTAGGAAATCGGTTAAGATGTTTAGTCGGTGATCATGTCATGACTTGGGATCGGATTTTTCCGATGACTGAATCCACCTATAACAACTCAGTAAATCGATCAACCGAGATGTCTCCATTCAAGATTGTGCTAGGAATTAAGCCACGCCAGCCTATGGTTTGGTTCATTTGCCGATGACAAAAATTTCGATTTCAGCCCCTAAAAAACCCGGCATGATTCGCGAAATATCACGATATTCGCAAATTATGCCATTTTGGTGCATGAAAAGAAGAAATGTTTTGATTTTTTGAACCTTGGCTGCAGATTAGCTGCTAGCAGCATTATTACTAAGTCACAGTCTAGAACTGATCTGACTATTGCAATTCTTCCTGGTCTGCAATACTCAGTTCAGAACTGAGCTGACTATTGGATGCTATAATCACAGTCACAGTCAAGAACTAAACTGAACTGAGTATTGGGTGCCTCGGGTGCTAGCAAGCAGACGGAACACAAGAAAAAATTCACGGGGGTGACTAGAAGGTTCGCTCGACTAATCAGGTACAGAGTCTGCGAGCAAGAGGTCTGGGGAATTCGCCCAATTGAATCTGGGGTTGGATGTACGATCAGAGGTCAACGAGGAGTACTCATTTTGTACGACTTCTCTCATATAGGGGAGGAGTTGTGTAGCTCTAGGGTTTGGGGCATACAACAAGACCACGGCTACGATGATGGGGAGAGAACTGAACTGAACTGAGTATTGGATGTACAATCACAGTCACAGTCCACGGCGGTGGTTACAGTCTACGACGGTGTTTGATTGTACATCCAATACCCGTTACAAGAACTGAACTGAGTGGTGAAGAGGGCGGGGGCCAAAAAAATTTTGATTAGTATTTAGGATTACAGAGCAATAGTATTTAGGATTAGAGAGCCCAAAAAAATTTTGATTCATTTCTAACCGGAGCGGTGAAGAGGGCGGGGGCCGGCCGGCTTGTACTTGGCCGCAGCTGTGAAGATGGCGGGGGCTCGGTCAGATCTTGGCCGGAGCGGTGAAGATGGCGGGGGCCCGGTCAGATCTTGGCCGGTGAAGAGGGCGGCGGCGGGGCGCTTGTTCTTGGCCGACGCGGTGAATAGGGCGATTGTTCTTGGCCGGCGTAGTGAAGAGAGCGAGGGCCCGGCTTGATTTTGGCGGTGGTGGAGAGGGCGGGGGTGAGGAGGAGGGAAGGCGAGATTGGGGTTAGAGAGAGGGGCCGGGGTTGAGTGGGGGTAATTAATAGTGCAGCTGTGGATGATTATCATGGACACATGGCAGCATCACAGGTTGAGGTGCAGCATTGAGGCTGGACCTCAGGTCCAGCTTCCCCGCGCCCTATATATATATATATATATATATATATATATATATATATATATATATAGGGTAGCGATCCAATGAGATATGAGATATATGAGATAACTTTGAGAAACCTATCTAGAGGTTTTAGAATTTGATGAAAATTGGTGGGCATGCTCTCCATGGCAAGTTTATCATCCTCACAAAAAATCATCAAATTCTAAAACTTCTAAGGGCATCAAATGTTAGAAGATTTATCGACCGTCTATTAAAACCAGTAATTTGAATTGTGTATTTGATGCCTCTAGAGGTTTTAGAATTTAATAATATTTTGTGAGGATGATCAACTTTCCATAGAGAGCAAGCTCACCAGTTTTTATCAAATTCTAAAACCTCTAGATAGTTTTCTCAAAGTTATCTCATAGAAGAGTTATCTCACTGGATCGTTATCCTATATATATATATATATATATATATATATATATATATATATATATATATATATAGGGGCATGCTATAATATGGCATGCGGTACGTGTGGCACTGCACCGCAGCCGTTTGATGCACACATTGCGTGCATGCGATGCACGCAACGGTGCATCAGACGGCTATTATGCGGTGTCGCAGTTACCGCATGCCGTATTGTAGCATGCCCCTATATATATATATATATATATATATATATATATATATATATATATATATATATATATATATATATATATATATATATATATATATATATATATATATATGTTCAGAATAAAACGTAGATTATTATTCACCAAAGCCCCCTATATATAGGCATAATATGCCATAGGGATAGAGATGGGGTAAATCTCTAAATCCCTAAATCTAGGGGTCTTTATCCGGTGGGCATCCATATCCGATGCAACTACCGTTTCATAACACTCCCCCTTGGATGACCACCATTTCTCAATGATTGCCTCATTAAAACCTTTGATGGAAAAACTCAGTGGGAAAAATCCTATCAAAGGAAAAAGAGTACAACCTTAGTTCTTCAGGAACAAGTTCTTCAGGAACTATGGTGGTTGCGTATAATGCTGCCTCGTTAAAACCTTTGATAGGAAAACCCTATGAGAAAAATCCTACCAAAGGAAAAAGAGACAGCGCGCATAAATTTGCATCTTCAGGATGC
Organism: Chamaelirium japonicum; assembly: GCA_947650365.1. Lineage (NCBI taxonomy): Eukaryota > Viridiplantae > Streptophyta > Magnoliopsida > Liliales > Melanthiaceae > Chamaelirium > Chamaelirium japonicum. The sequence goes on from OX393550.1 coordinate 62,578,802, forward strand.
CCTTCGCCTAACTATTACATTACCACTATTACATCTCTCCCCCCTGATTATATCTCCTCCTGATTACATTATTACATCTCTCCCCCTGATTATATCTCCTCCTTATTATATCAATTTGTTTGGTGATTGAGCTGTCGTAGTCTGATGCCGTATACCATCTTCTGGAAAGCAGACTTGGGCAAAGCTTTAGTGAAGTGATCCGATAGATTGTCGCTTGACCATACTTGCTTGACTTTAATCTCCCATTTCTTTTGAAGCTCGTGGGTGTAGAAAAACTTTGGTGAGATATGCTTTGTTCGATCTCCCTTGATGAAGCCAGCTTGAATTTGAGCAATACATGTGGCATTATTTTCGTGGATAACTGTCGGCTCTTTGGTAACGGATGCCAACTAGCAACTGCTTCTGATGTGCTGCACAAGTGACCTCAACCATACGCATTCTCTACTTGCTTCATGCAGAGCTAATATTTCAGTATGGTTCGATGATGTTGCCACAAGTGTTTGTTTAGTCGATCTTCAAGAAATAGCTGCATTGTTATTCAAAAATACATACCCTTTTTGGGATCGACCCTTATGGGGGTCAGAGAGAAAACCTGAATCTGCATAACCAATCAAGTAAGGAGTACCACAAGAATAAAATAATCCCATATTAGTGGTTCCTCATAAATATCTAAATATTTGTTTTATTCCATTCCAATGCCTAAGAGTTGGTTCTGAACTGTATCTAGCCAATAGATTAACAGAAAAACATATATCTGGTCTAGTACATTGAGCTAAATACAATAAAGCACCAATAGCACTTAAATACGGTTTTTCAGAACGAATAGTTTCATATTCCTCTTTAGGTCTAAATGGATCTTTATGAATATCAAGAGGTCTAATTACCATGGGAGTGCTTAGTGGGTGACATTTATCCATATTAAATTTCTTTAATAAATTTTTAGTATATAACGATTGATGTACTAAAATCCCACTAGAGCTACGCTCGATCTGCAGGCTGAGGTAAAACTTAGTATCACCAACTTCTTTTATTTCAAACTCCCTTTTTAGATAATCAGAAGTTTTCTTGAGCTCTTCAGGAGTCCCAATCAAGTTTATGTCATCCACATAAACTGCAATTATTGTAAAACCATTTTCTGATTTCTTTATGAAAACGCATGGGCATATGAGATCATTCTTATAACCTTTCCTAGACAAGTATTCACTAAGGAGATTGTACCACATCCTTCCGGATTACTTCAGGCCGTACAATGCTCATCTTAGTTTTATCGAGTGCGCACTTTTTGATGTTGCTTCAGGCAACTTGAATCCTTCTAGGACTTTTGATGTTGCTTCAGGCAACTTGAATCCTTCTGGGATTTTCATATAAATATCTGTGTCTAGGTTCCCGTATAGGTATGCCGTTACGACATCCATTAGCCTCATCTCTAGTTTTTCAGAAACTATGAGACTAATGAGATTTCTAAACGTAACTATATCCATAACGGGGGAATAGGTCTCTTTATAATCAATCCCGGGTTTCTACAGGAATCCCTAGGCTACAAGCCTTGCCTTATATCTAGCGATTTCATTATTTTCATTTCTTTTTCTTACAAACACCCATTTGAAACCTACATGGTTTACGTTATTTGGTGTTTGTACAATAGGTCCAAATTATCCATGTTTCTTGAGAGATTCAAGTTCAGCTTGAATAGCTTCTCTCTATTTTGGCCAATCAGGTCTATGTCGACATTCATATATACTACGTGGTTTATTATCTTCATCATCATCCTTTGTTATTTTAGTAGCTACTTTGTATGCAAATATGTCATCGATGACTATTTCCTTTCGGTCCCAAATTTTACCCCTCATATGGAATATTGAGATCTTATTATTTGGTCCCGGTACCTTATCCATAATCACTGCAGGGATCTCTTTAGGAGTTTGAGGGAAATTTGGCCGTTAAGAAATATTTTCTTCTGGAAAAATATGGTCCATAATCTCTTCTGGAGCATTATGACCAGGTTCTTCTAGAACCTCAACTTCTTCTGGAGTTTTAGAGCATGATTTCTTATTCAACTTCCTCTTCTGGGGAATTGAATCTTTGGAAACTATAGGTCTGCCATGTTTCTGACATGCATCAGTTTCATTAGTGGGAGTTGGAATATTAATTCTTGTAGGTACATTCTTGGCTGGAATAAATGACTTAGTTACATTAGTTGCATCATTGAAGGCAACAGGTAATTGATTTGCAATATCTTGCAAATGCAAAATCCTTTTTACTTCTACCTTGCATTGGGGAGATCTAGGATCTAGATGAGATATAGTGGAAGTATTCCACGATAATTCACACCGTTCTTCGGGAATATGTCGTTGCCTAGAAACTTCTTTATCTTCCCCTAACGGCGGGAAGACTGTCTCATCGAAATAACAATCTGCAAATCTAGCAGTAAATAGATCACCTGTTAAGGGTTCTAAGAATCTTATGATTGAAGGTGAGTCAAAACCGATATAAATCCCCAATCTACGTTGGGGACCCATCTTAGTTTTATTTGGAGGGGGAATAGGGACCTGCACAGCACATCCAAACTTTCTAAGATGAGATATATTGGGCTGAATACCTGACACAAGTTGTGTAGGAGAAAAATTATGGTATGAAGTAGGTCTGAGTCTAACAAGATTAGCAGCATGCAAGATAGCATACCCCCACGCAGAAATTGAAAGTCTAGATTGTAAGAGTAATGGTCTAGCTATTAATTGCAAACGCTTGATAAAAGCTTCAGCAAGGCCATTTTGAGTATGGACATGGGGGACAGAATGTTCAACTTCTATTCCGATGGATGTACAGAAGTCATTGAAGGTTTTAGAAGAGAATTCAGCTGCATTACCCAATCGGATAGATTTGAGTAGGTTATCAGGAAAACTAGCTCTAAGTTTGATTATCTGGGATAATAATCTAGCAAATGCTAAATTTCTAGTGGAGAGAAGACTCACATATGACCATCTAGTGGATGCATCTATTAGGACCATAAATTATCTAAATGGATCACTAGGAGGGTGTATAGGACCACATATATCACCTTGAACCCTCTGCAGAAAGGTAAGTGATTCTGTCTCTATCCCTATGGCAATATCTATTTTACACATGTGAAATATATGAACATGTGATGAATATGGTAATCATAGTAATTAATGAATATATGAACATGCGTGCATACATGGATATATTACTATGGTTAAGATAGATCTGAAGAATGAATATATCGGCATAGTAGATCCTGTAGATTTCTGAAAGGCACTCAAGAAACGCTACGATCACCAGAAGATGATCACTTTGCCTGCAGTAAAGAGCGAACGATAAAACGCTATCTACCTTTTACCCAAATAATCATTCTATAACAGCAATACAGGGGATGAAGTACCAGAAGTACTCAAAACTTATAAAAGTCCACCTGATCGTTGAAAAACATAATACCCTAATGGTAAAGAATCACAATTCTAGACCCACTGGATCATTGGCATTGCCAGAAGCAAACGCCAATGATTTCTACCAAGGTAGAGGTAGAGGTAGAGGAAGGAAAGATGGAAGACACGACAGCGAAGGACGCAATAACTACCCTGGAAGAGGTAAAGACCACCCTGGAAGAGGTAGACACCAATATCATCCTGAAAGAGATGATAATTAGGGTCCGAGGAAGGACATTGGTCCGAAAACTACCGTGCCAGTAAACATGAGAAAACAATGAGTGGCCTGAAGATTACCAGAAGCAGACTGATGCCCTGAAGACATCGTACCTGGAAAGTTCAAATTACTTCGATGAGTTAGACGATGACATATTAAATTCCTGAACCTTGGGATCTCTAAAGATTTTAGTTTTCCTTTCCTGTCAGACATTGCTAAGTAGTCTTTATTTTATGTCAGACATTGCTAAGTAGTTTTTATTTCCTGTTAGACATTGCTTAGTAGTTTTTATTCTGTCAGACATTGCTGAGTATTTTTTATATTCTATTGGATATTATCAATTTATATTGTCATTCTGGTGAATATAGTTAGAAATTGTGTTAGTAAGTTTTATTATTGATACTTCTCTTTTGGTATTTATTGACTCATATAACGTATCATTTAGGATGATGACCAACTGCAAAGAGATTTGCCTGATAGATAGTGCAATAACTCATACCATACTGAAACACAGAAAATTCTTTACAAATATTGAATATAATTCACGTATGGTTACTACAGTGGCTGGCCCTACTGACATAGTTACAGGGTCCGAAAGAGCCCATATACTTTTACCTAATGGTACTTATTTGCTAATTAAGGATGCTCTATACTCAGAAAATTCCAGAAGAAATTTACTGAGTTTCAAAGACATCCGAGCAAATGGATATCATTTAGAAACTAAAAATGAAGGCAATCTAGAATACCTCTGCATTACATCTAAGAACGGAGAGCATATTTCTATACTAGAAAAATGCTCAACCCTATCTTTAGGGTTATATTTTACCCACATTGGGGTTATGGACTCCTATGCCACTCCCTTGAACCAGAAGTTCGCAAATCCTGGAGATTTGGTCCTTTGGCATGATAGATTAGGTCACCCAGGGTCAGGTATGCTTAGAAAGATCATTTATAATTCCTATGGGCATCCTCTTAACAATCAAAGTTTGACTTTTTCAAATGACCATTTTTGTGACCCTTGTTCCCAAGGGAAGTTAATCACTAGACCTTCTTTTAAGAAAATAGAGACGGGTAAATCTCTAAATCCCTAAATCTAGGGGTCTTTATCCGGTAGGCATCTATATCCGATGCAACCATCGTTTTATAACAATATATATATATATATATATAAAATAAGGGACAACGGTTGTGGGGGGGACAAATGAACTGAGACAAAGCAATGGCTGAGATTTATTTATGCAAAGGAGGGGGATAAACATGGAGACTCAATTACAGTCGTCCGTTTCCTAGCCCCAACCAATGAATCCCACTCACCTCATAAATACCCCTCTCAAATAATCCTAACACATCCCCATTCCTCTTAAATCAGTTTCTTATCCGTCCGATCCAAATCCCGTCCAAACGAGTCCCCTTCCGATCCCTTCCAATTTGATCTGATCCGTCCGATCCAAATCCCGTCCAAATGAGGCCCCTCCCGATCCCTCCCGATCTGATCTGATCCATTCGATTTGTAGCCCCCATCTAACCATCGATTGCCGTAGTCCCCGCCCCCTCGATGCCCGCGATCCCTAAGTGGCCGCCTCCCTCGGTGCCCACAGCCCCCTCCCGATCCCATCGAGCCCCCTCCCGAGCCCTCCCGATCCCTCCCGATCTGATTTGATCTGTCTGATCCGCAGCCCCTATCCAGCCCTCAATTCCCGCAGCCCCCCGTCCCCTCGATGCCCACGAACCCTCGGTGGTCGCCTCCCTCCGTGCCTCGGTAAGGTGGTGGCCGCCTCCCTCCATGCCAAGGTAAGGTGGTGGCGCCTCCCTCCGTGCCTCGATAAGGTGCGATCAAGATATGGAGGTCTTCATTGCAAGAGATCCCACCTCCCCCCTTTGCCATTCTATGCAAGAGAAATATCTCATCTGCAAGAGAGAGAGAAGAGGTTGCAAGAGAAAGAGAGGATCAAGAGATGGAGGTGAATTTTTCATTGATTTTTTTTTTCTTCTTTCTTTCGCTTCTCTGATCGGAGTGTTTCCTCCCTTTTTTTCCTTTGCTCTCTCTCTCCCTTTTTTCCTTCTTTTTCTGCCTCTTCGGTTATAGGAGATCGAGGTCCCATCTGCAAGAGAAATAGAGTGAAGGCTGCAAAAGAGAGAAGATCAAGAGATGGAGGTGATGAATTTTTTTTTCTTTCTTCTTTCTTTCTTTCTTTTTTTTTCACTTGCTCTCTCTAACCTTATGATTTGCTATTTTTTCTTTTTTTAGACTGCCATTGAGATCGTCGACACCCCGACCCTTGGGCATGATATCCCAGCACCGTCTGAAAGTCCGGTACTACTTCTCGTTTGATTTGACCTTTTTTTTTTCCCCTATTTCTTTCAGAACCCATAAGATTTAATCAAAAATAGCAAATCATAAGGTTACTATGCTAATTTCTAATGCAAGTCTGGTATTACTTCTCGCATGATTTGTCCTTTTTTTCCCCCTATTTCTTTCAGAACCCATAAGATTTAATCAAAAACAGTAAATCATAAGGTTACTGTGCTAATTTCTTAGGTTGTTGTGCTGATTTCTGCAAGTCTGATACTACTTCTCGCTTGATTTATCCTTTTTTCCCCCCTATTTCTTTTAGAACCCATAAGATTTAATCAAAAATACCTAATCATAATGTTATTGTGCTGATTTCTAACGTTATTGTACTTGATTTACTGTGCTCGCCTCGGATTTAATAAAAAATCAGCAAATCATGACGTTAATGTGCTGATTTCTAAGACTCGCATTTTTCAGAACCCTTTTTTTTTCTCTTTTTTTTTGAGAAAAAAAAAAGATTTGGATGATCGAGAGGTAAAGGTTACGCCCTATTCATCTCTTTCGACTTTGTTGCAAAGTAGAGAGAGTAGAGATAGAGCCTTGGAGAAACCACATGTCATCTCTTTTTTCCATTTTTTTCCCCTTCTTTCTTTCGCTTCTTGTCTCTGTTCTTACTATAACATACATTAGACTATGTAAATATAACTACAAATCTGAATTCTAATTTCTGAATTTCAAATTTTGAATTCTGAAACAGTAGAATAGATTTTTCTGCACAATTTGCATTGTGAATAGTGCTTTGTGCAGTTATTTGAATTCCTTTTTTGCTAAATAGAATTTTGTGCACTATGCACAAAGCATATTTCATAATATCTATAGGAATTCTGATTTGGAGCACAAAACTCTTTTTTGCTGTTTCAGAATTCAATAAAAATTCTATTTAGTAGCAAACTAGGAATTCAAATTCCTACACAAAGCACTATGCACAAAGCAAATTGTGCAGAAAAATCTATTTTGTGCAGAAATTTGAATTCCTATTTTGCTGATTTGGAGCACAAAACTCTTTTTTGTTATTTCAGAATTCAGCAAAAATTTTACTTAGTAGCAAAATAGGAATTCAAATTTCTGCACAAAGCACTATGCACAAAGCAAATTGTGCAGAAAAATCTATTTTGTGCAGAAATTTGAATTCCTATTTTGCTAAATAGAATTTTGTGTACTATAAACAAAGCATATTTCATAATATATTTAGGAATTCTGATTTGGAGAACAAAACTCTATTTTGCAATTTAAAGAATTTTTAATTCCAAACGATATTCTTAATTCCTAAAGAAGCATGATAATTAAGAGCATGCTAATTCGGAATTGAGAGCATGCTAATTTGAATATGCTAATTTGAGAGCATGCTAATTTGTAGAAGCATGCTAATTTGAGCATGCTTATTTGAGCATGCTAAGTAAAAAATTAAGAGCATGCTAATTTGAAGAAGCAAAAAGAACTGAGTGCTTTGTGCAGAATTCAGAATTCAGATTTTAAAGCATCCAAATTGCTGATTTTGCTGATTTTAAAGCATCCATTTTTTTTTCCCTTCTTTCTTTTGCTTCATGTCTTTGTTCTTACTATCATCTCCCACTTTGATGTTATGAACTGAGTGCTTTGTGCAGAATTCGGAATTCAGATTTTAAAGCATCCAAATTGCTGATTTTGCTGATTTTAAAGCATCCAATTTTTTTTCCTTCTTTCTTTTGCTTCATGTCTCTGTTCTTATTATCATCTCCCACTTTGATGTCATTACTATTAGTAATCGAAGGGTTTAGTGGCCATAGCGGCTGCCTGGGCTCTAATTATTCTCTTTTGATGGCTCTTTTAAATCTATAATTGTTTGTAATTCGTATCAAATTTATGAAGGTCAATCTCTATTTCGCTAATTTGGATAAGAATTTGATCTTCCTGTTAGGAAAAGTATTAATAACTTTGTCTGTGCTATTTGGATTGTAGAAAGATAATTTCGATAGCTCTTTCTATAACTTTCAATTACTCTTCAGTACTATTTTCGCCGCCACCACTATACGTTACCTTTTTCCATTGATAATTGTTATTATCTGCAAATATGTTCTACAATTACAATTAACATTGGCATTGATCGACTACGAAATTTGGTACCGGTTATCTTCAGCTTAAAGGGTAGTCGGCTTGATAGCATATATTCAGATGGCTCATTAGGAGTTTGATTTTTTGAAAAATATTAAGTCGGTGCTAAAACCTAGAAGAATATTTTGAAATGGAACCTAGAAGATTTTTTTGAAAAATTGAAGTACAATTTCAGGCGTCTGTTTGTGGTGTCAAATCGAAATTTCAGACTACAGAACTTCCGGACAATTTCTTTGTTGGAACCTAAAAAAAGTACAATTCGATCATTTCACAATCATTCTTTTTTTACTTGCTTGAGGTCTATATCACAACCGTTCTTTTCACTCTCTAATGTTATCTAATTAATTTTATTTAATTTCATCTCGCAGCTTGCAACTGTACCTGCACCTGGACCTGCACCTACACCCGCTATGCCCGTGGTCGTTGTGGTCTCTGCAGCAGTACCCGTTGACGTCGCTTCTACGGTTAGTCATTTACTTTAAATAGTTTTTACTTCAAAAATCAATAAAAAAATATGCTAGGTATGTTAAATTATAATCATGATATCATATATATTTGTTAGGTTGACTAAACAATTGACATTAAATTTTTTATCTATATATGCAAAACATAACTAAAATTAAATGCTTGTTGGGGCTGAGTGCGATGCAATGTAGCTAAAAAACACTTAACCCCCAAGTAGTGTATTTCGTTCCAAATCATTCCCTAAAATTTGAATTTTTAGCACATTACCCCATGTTGTCAACTACTTAATTTTCCCATTTGGTAATTTTTATCCAATCAAAATTGAATTGAAAGGGCACAATGTAGTTTTTTTACTATAAGGGGATTAATTGTTTTTGAGCTAAACTTCATGTGGGCATAGTGTATTTTACCCAAAATTTTTTGCTATGGGGATTTTGCTAACGATGCTAAGTGAATTTATTTAAAAATAAATTTTAAACAAATGCGTTTGGCCCATAAAATTCTTAGAAAGGTTCCATATACTTTGGCATATCTTGATGATGGCAATGTGTATTTTGGCCAATTGATGGTCTTCTTTTTTAGTTTACAATGGGGTGAGGTATACTTTGTTTTAGGCTTGGGGTTGATAATATGAGGTATACTATGTTGGGGTTGAATTATGGCCAGGGTATGTAACATGATTGTTTATTTAAAGAATTGTTGTTCTCCTTCCCCGTCTCAGTAAAAAAAGGTGCACAAAGAGAAAACAAAATTGTTTAGTTTAAATCATAATACCTAAAAGAAAAATGATAAAACTTTTAATTTCTAATTTTTGAATGATCCAATGCAAAAACTCTGATTTTTTAATGGATCAATCCTTTTTTTTTCTATGAAGAGTGGTGGTATTTCGAAAAAAGAAGTAAAAATTAGGGTCAGCCACCATTTTAGATGTCTGCATTGGATACTCTTATAGTCAGTCACCGCTTTAGATGTCTGTCACCGCTTTAGATGTCTGCCAAATACTTATGCAAAAGCCAGACGCTTTCATTTTGTATTGCATAAGCCAAATGAAAGCCAAATGCTTAAAGATTTTGCACAATATACCCCCTTTTGTCAAGTACTTAATTTCATAATTGCTCAGCTAACCTGTTTAAAACAAGAAGATATTTATAGTTGCTCAATGAGCCAATACACCACCGCTTGAAATCAGAATGTCAATCTATAGAGGTGGACAATTTCAAATCAGCATATATAGCTTGGCAAGGATAACTCTCTCTACATCGCATTTCTTTCGCATTTCTTACATGTATCTTCTATTTTTTTCCCCTTTCAGGATGATCGAGAGGTAAAGGTTACGCCCTATTCCTCTCTTTCGACTTTGTTGCAAAGTAGAGAGAGTAGAGATAGAGCCTTGCAGAAACCACATGTCATCTCTTTTTTCCATTTTTTTCCCCTTCTTTCTTAAGCTTCATGTCTCTGTTATTACTATAACATACATTAGACTATGCAAATATAACTACAAATCTGAATTCTAATTTCTAAATTCGAAATTTTGAATTCTGAAACAGTAAAATAGATTTTTCTGCACAATTTGCTTTGTGCATAGTGCTTTTTGCTGTTATTTGAGTTCCTTTTTTGCTAAAAAGAATTTTGTGCACTATGCACAAAGCTTATTTCATAATATCTTTAGGAATTCTGATTTGGAGCACAAAATTTTTTTTTGCTGTTTCAGAATTCAGTAAAAATTCTATTTAGTAGCAAAATAGGAATTCAAATTCCTACACAAAGCACTATGCACAAAGCAAATTGTGAAGAAAAATCTATTTTGTGCAGAAATTTAAATTCCTATTTTGCTGATTTGGAGCACAAAACTCTTTTTTGTTATTTCAGAATTCAGCAAAAATTTTATTTAGTAGCAAAATAGGAATTCAAATTTCTGCACAAAGCACTATGCACAAAGCAAATTGTGCAGAAAAATCTATTTTGTGCAGAAATTTGAATTCCTATTTTGCTAAAAAGAATTTTGTGCACTACGCACAAAGCATATTTCATAATATATTTAGGAATTCTGATTTGGAGCACAAAATTCTATTTTGCAATTTGAAGAATTCTTAATTCCTAAAGATATTCTTAATTCCTAAAGAAGCATGATAATTAAGAGCATGCTAATTCGGAATTGAGAGCATGCTAATTTGAGAGCATGCTAATTTGAGGTTGCTAATTTGTAGAAGCATGCTAATTTGAGCATGCTGATTTGAGCATGCTAAGTAGAAAATTAAGAGCATGCTAATTTGAAGAAGCAAAAAGAACTGAGTGCTTTGTGCAGAATTCAGAATTCAGATTTTAAAGCATCCAAATTGCTGATTTTGCTGATTTTAAAGCATCCATTTTTTTTTTCCTTCTTTCTTTTGCTTCATGTCTCTGTTCTTACTATCATCTCCCACTTTGATGTTATGAACTGAGTGCTTTGTGCAGAATTCAGAATTCAGATTTTAAAGCATCCAAATTGCTGATTTTGCTGATTTTAAAGCATCCAATTTTTTTCTTCTTCTTTCTTTTGTTTCATGTCTCTGTTCTTATTATCATCTCCTACTTTGATGTTATTACTATTAGTAATCGAAGGGTTTAGTGGCCATAGCGGCTGCCTGCGCTCTAATCATTCTCTTTTGATGGCTCTTTTAAATCTATGATTGTTTGTAAGTCGTATCAAATTTATGAAGGTCAATCTCTATTTCGCTAATTTGGATAAGAATTTGATCTTCCTGTTAGGAAAAGTATTAATAACTTGGTCTGTGCTATTCGGATTGTAGAAAGATAATTTTGATAGCTCTTTCTATAACTTTCAATTACTCTTTAGTATTATTTTCGCTGCCACCACTATACGTTACCTTTTTCCATTGATAATTGTTATTATCTGCGAATATGTTCTACAATTACCATTAACATTGGCATTGATCGACTACGGAATTTGGTACCGGTTATCTTCATCTTAAAGGGTAGTTGGCTTGATAGCATATATTCAGATGGCTCATTAGGAGTTTGATTTTTTGAAACAAATTAAGTTGGTGCTAAAACCTAGAAGATTATTTTGAAATGGAACCTAGAAGATTTTTTTGAAAAATTTAAGTACAATTTCAGCCGTCAGTTTGTGGTGTCAAACCGAAATTTCATACTACAGAACTTCCGGACAATTTCTTTGTTGGAACCTAAAAAAAGTACAATTTGGTCATTTCACAATCGTTCTTTTTTTACTTGGTTGAGGTCTATATCACAACCGTTCTTTTGACTCTCTAATGTTATCTAATTAATTTTATTTAATTTCATCTCGCAGCTTGCAACTGTACCTGCACCTGCACCTGCACCCGCTATGCCCGTGGTCGTTGTGGTCTCTGCAGCAGTACCCGTTGACGTCGCTTCTACAGTTAGTCATTTACTTTAAATAGTGTTTACTTCAAAAATCAATAAAAACATATACTAGGTATGTTAAATTATAATCATGATATCTTGACATTAAATTTTTTATCTATATATGCAAAACATAACTAAAATTAAATGCATGCTGGGGCTGAGTGCGATGCAATGTAGCTAAAAACACTTAACCCCCAAGTAGTGTATTTTGTTCCAAATCATTCCCTAAAATTTGAATTTTTAGCACATTACCCCATGTTGTCAACTACTTAATTTTCCTATTTGGTAATTTTTATCCAATCAAAATTGAATTGAAAGGGCACAATGTAGTTTTTTTACTATAAGGGGATTAATTGTTTTTGAGCTAAACTTCAGGTGGGCATAGTGTATTTTACCCAAAAAATTTTGCTATGGGGATTTTGCTAAAGATGCTAAGTGAATTTATTTAAAAATAAATTTTAAACAAATGCGTTTGGCCCATAAAATTCTTAGAAAGGTTCCATATACTTTGGCATATCTTGATGATGGCAATGTGTATTTTGGCCAATTGATGGTCTTCTTTTTTAGTTTATAATGGGTGAGGTATACTTTGTTTTAGGCTTGGGGTTGATAATATGAGGTATACTATGTTGGGGTTGAATTATGGCCAGGGTATGTAACATGATTGTTTATTTAAAGAATTGTTCTTCTCCTTCCCCGTCTCAGTAAAAAAAGGTGCACAAAGAGAAAACAAAATTGTTTAGTTTAAATCATAATACCTAAAAGAAAAATGATAAAACTTTTAATTTCTAATTTTTGAATGATCCAATGCAAAAAGTCTGATTTTTTAATGGATCAATCCTTTTTTTTTCTATGAAGAGTGGTGGTATTTCGAAAAAAGAAGTAAAAATTAGGGTCAGTCACCATTTTAGATGTCTGCATTGGATACTCTTATAGTCAGTCACCGCTTTAGATGTTTGTCACCGCTTTAGATGTTTGCCAAATACTTATGCAAAAGCCAGACGCTTTCATTTTGTATTGCATAAGCCAAATGAAAGCCAAATGCTTAAAGATTTTGCACAATATACCCCCTTTTGTCAAGTACTTAATTTCATAATTGCTCAGCTAACCTGTTTAAAATAGGAAGATATTTATAGTTGCTCAATGAGCCAATACACCACCGCTTGAAATCAGAATGTCAATCTATAGAGGCGGACAATTTCAAATCAGCATATATAGCTTGGCAAGGATAATTCTCCCTGCAACAACATGCTTTCGAGAAAAAAGCAGCATGATCTTCCAAACTCGAGTTACCTCTTACATGGCACATATCTGTCATATTCAGCCAAGCCCAAAATGAATCAGTGAACAATATGGTCAAAGGGCTTATGTTGCCATGAGCAACTCCTAAACTATGCATGTGTGCCAAAGCTGAGAGTATTTGGCAGATTAGAAATCTGATGTGCCAATCTGACTTTAATGCCTTAGGTCTATAATGAAGAATGTTTTTCAGAGTGTAAGGAGCCTTAGGATGCAATAAATAATATCTTTGTTAGGTTGATTAAGCAATTAACATTAAATTTTTTATCTAGATATGCAAAATATAACTAAAATTGAATGCATGTTGGAATCGAGTGCGATGCAATGTATCTAAAAAACACTTAACCCCCAAGTAGTGTATTTTGTTCCAAATTATTTTGTATACATATATGTATTATTTGCAGGTAAGGAATGAGAATCCTGAACTTGCAAGAGATGTTTCCAAAGCTGGGTATGATCTATATGATGTTGTTACCCATGATTTTCTGCGAATATTTTCATTTTGTGTCTAATGGATAAAAACTAGGATCTGTTGCTCATTCTGGGTTGTTGAACTTTCAGGAATACATTCACAGGGTTGGTCGAAATGCCCGCGGGGAAGGTGGAAAAGGGCATGCTTTGCTTTTTCTTTTGCCTAAAGAGTTGCAGTTCCATCAGTATCTGAAGGTATATCCTACTGCAAGTACCATGTCTATCTTAGCAAGGTATTCAGACAACTGGTATGACTGTCCATCTTGAATCTATCCAAAAATTTCTAAACTTGGTGAACTAATGAATCTTAGAAAAATAATGGATATTACTATGATATAAATTCAGTGGCAGTGTTTTAAAAATAGTTGTCTGGGGAGCAATTTACAGATCAAATATATTTTTAGTGTACAACATATTTTTGATTGATTGACATACCAAACGTTTTTTAGTGTACTACATATTTTTGAAAATGAATCCAAACCCCAACCCTTAATGAGGCAATACATGTCACCCTGTCTGTATAATTTCCTTAACAAAAATCTCTTTTGAAACTTTATCCTATTCAACTTTACCAAAAACTTCATTTCCATGATATATCGTAACCAAGGTACAAAATCTCGACATATTTCGCGAAATATCGTGAAATATTTCGGTTTTCTCAAACCTCGGCACGAAATTCGTATTGTGATATCGAACGAAATAGGAATCACGATAATATCGCGATATATCGCGATATTTCGTGCGATATATTTGTTGGCACGAAATGTCGTCTTACTTAATTTTTATTTTCTCCATTTACTTTAAGTTATTATATGTAAATAAGCAAATACCCCCCATTTGATTTCAATAAAAATATCAAAAAAATCAAAAACCAAGTGAATCAAAAAGTAGGTTTTCAGTTTTAGTAGGAGAAAACAGTTTTTTCGGTTTTTCATAAAATTTGTATGTTGAGAAAAGTGGTTAAATCAACTCATTTTTAGCTCAAAAAATTCCACACGATGTAGAACTACAAGTACATCTAGAAAACCATGGTCCGTCAAAGAAAATTTTGAATGTATAAAAACTTTTCTTTATAAAAAGTCATTTTTTCAGACTTAGTAAAAAAACAGTGTTTTGCATTTCAGCATAATTTTTGCACGATTTCAAACTTGCACAGCTTTCTTGTTTTAAGTCCGTTTTCAAAATCGTTTGAAGCATTATTTTAACAATCAACTAATCTTTATTTTGAAAATATTTTTATCCACAAAAAGATTAAAAGCTATTTTAAAAATATAGATCAAAACAGGACCAAACAAGACTGCACAAGACTCACAAACTTAAATGTAGAATACATGCTTTGTGATGCTTTACACCTGTAGATTGGGTATAATTATTATCTGAGTGTTCCAAATTGTGTATATATACTTGGTTTATGACTATGCAGAGAGTCACTGAAAAATTCCATTAAAAAATCAATATTTCCACCATTTCTATTAAATCACAATATTTCCACACTGTCGAAATATTTCCACGAAATATTTCCATATCCAGAGGGGTCGAAATATTGATCGAAATGGAAATTTCGAACCTTGATCGTAACTACTATATTGCGGACTACATTACGAATTTCGTTTGAAAACTTAATTACGAAGGGTCTATTAACATTGGGGATATCATTATAAAAGGGTTTTCCACTTGGATAAGGATTGGTGGAGAAAATTGAAGAATACATATTTGTTGTCCTAGAATTTTGCAACATAATTTTTGAGTTTTGATAGTTTATGGACTTTTTATGATATCTGTGCTTAGGAACAATAGGATCTATAAACTATGAACAATAAGTATGCATAAAGAACTACATCTACCTGCTATTTTGAGTAATAGCAATGAGTTTGGAATAATGGGATCTATAAACAATGGGTTTGGTGATTTTTTTTATTTTGCTCATTTTTTATGATTTTGCTGATTTTTTTTACCAGAGGGTAAATTGCCAACTATGAATGGTTGTTTTTGGTCTGTAAACGGATTATATTATATAAACAATGGGTAAGGTGACCATTTGATTCAAATTTCGATAATTAGGATCAATTTACTATACATTTTGATCAATTTTAGAAATGAAACTATACATTTCGGTCCATTTCAAAATCAAATGGTTGAAATATGTTTATAAAATTACTTTTTTATATGTTTTATCATACTAAATTTTTTTGATTTTGATTGTGTCAAGATCCATGGATCATCCTATATTGAAGAGGCTACTATGAGCTTACCTTTATCCAATCAACCTAGGGTGATCCATTGCTGATTTTTGCAATCAACATAGGGTGAGCATGCAATATTAGAGGGTGGGGGGTTGGTCGCCTGAAGTGGGTCCATTGCTGATTTTTGCTGATTTTTGATACAATTAGCTTCTGGATTTAACTTTTAGTGTAGCGAGTTTAAATCAGATTCTAACAAAGTCATAGATCTGGACTTAAATTAGAATGGATGTGTGTCATAAGTCAAATGGGTCCAGAACTTAATATAATCAGGCCTTTTAATGGTGGACTTCCACACTCTTACTAATTCTTCAAATGAAAACACCTAAATCTCCATAACAGTCATCAAAAGTCGTTAAAACAAATAGCAGTCATCCATCGCAAAATTCAGTCTGTTAAAACAAATAGCAGTCGTCCATCGCAAAATTCAGTCTGTTAAAACAAATAGCTTCTTTGCTACTTGGGTAGATTAAGCAAGGAGGAGTGGTTGATTCAACTCATCAGAATTGTGTTAGTTGTTACATCCTGTACTTTGCTTTCATCAAAATTTTGCCACATCAGTATCAAATTTCTTTAATGTATCTGAAAAGTCTTAATAATGGCTCTGATTTGATGTGGTCTTTGGAATTGGTTGCAGGGACAACTGTTTTTTCTTTACACTCTATGCCTCCCTGATGTATTCAAGATTCGCATTGGAAAGTTCATGCCGTATGGTATATATGCAAACACTTTGAAACATTAGTGACTTCCTTAGTGTCAAAACTGATATCAAGCCGGATGCTACGACCAACATTATCATACTCAAATGCATTGGGTGCAGGCTAGAGAACATATCACGGAAGCTTTCATTATCTCCGAGAAAACATAGGTCCCCATCTAAATCTTCGAAAAAATATTTTTTCCCCTTTTCTTTTTTTCTTCCCTCTCCCTCTCTGTTTTAGGATTGGTGATTTTACGATTATCATTGCTGATTTTTTTTTACCCTCCTCTGTTTCAGGATGCTTGAGAGATGGATGTCGTCATCCATATCTCCGAGAAAACACAGGTCGTCGTCTAGATCTCAGAAAAAATATATTTTTTTTTACTTTTCTTTTTTTCTTGCTTCTCCCTCTCTATTTTAGGATTGCTGATTTTTTTTTACCCTCTCTGATTCAGGATGTTTGAGAGATGGAGGTTGTCGTCCATCTCTCAAACATGAATGGTTGTTTTTGGTCTATAAACCGATTATATTATGTAAACAATGGGTAAGATGACCATTTGATTCAAATTTTGATAATTCGGATCAATTTACTATACATTTTGATCAATTTTAGAAATAAAACTATACATTTCGGTCCATTTCAAGTGGGAAAATAAACATGAAACAAATCGGCTGGGTCAAATGGTTGAAATATTTTATAAAATTATTTTTTTATGTGTTTTATTCATACTAAATTTTTTTTGTTTTGATTGTGTCAAGATCCATGGATCACCCTATGTTGAAGAGGCTACTATGAGCTTGCCTTTATCCAATCAACATAGGGTGATCCATTGCTGATTTTTGCTGATTTTTCCAATCAACATAGGGTGAGCATGCAATATTAGAGGGTGGGGGGTTGGTCGCCCGAAGTGGGTCCATTGCTGATTTTTGCTGATTTTTGATACAATTAGCTTCTGGATTTAACTTTTAGTGTAGCAAGTTTAAATCAGATTCTAACAAAGTCATAGATTTGGACTTAAATTAGAATGGATGTGTGTCATAAGTCAAATGGTTCCAGAACTTAATATAATCAGGCCTTTTAATGGTGGACTTCCACACTCTTACCAATTCTTCAAATGGAAACACCTAAATCTCCATAACAGTCATCAAAAGTCGTTAAAACAAATAGAAGTCGTCCATCGCAAAATTTAGTCTGTTAAAATAAATAGCAGTCGTCCATCGCAAAATTCAGTCTGTTAAAACAAATAGCTTCTTTGCTACTTGGGGAGATTGGGCAAGGAGGAGTGGTTGATTCAACACATCAGGATTGTGTTAGTTGTGACATCCTGTACTTTGCTTTCATCAAAATTTTGCCACATCAGTATCAAATTTCTTTAATGTATTTGAAAAGTCTTAACAATGGCTTTGATTTGATGTGGTCTTTGGAATTGGTTGCAGGGACAGCTGTTTTTTCATTGCGCTCTATGCCCCCCTGATGTATTCAAGATTCGCGTTGGAAAGTTCATGTCGTATGGTATATATGCAAACACTTTGAAACATTAGTGACTTCCTTAGTGTCAAGTTTGATATCAAGCCGGATGCTACGACCAACACTATCATACTCAAATGTGTTGGGTGCAGGCTAGAGAACATATCACGGAAGCTTTCATTATCTCCGAGAAAACGTAGGTCCCCATCTATATCTTTGAAAAAATATTTTTTTCCCTTTTCTTTTTTTTTTTCCCTCCCTCTCCGTTTTAGGATTGCTGATTTTACGATTAGCATTGCTGATTTTTTTTTACCCTCCTCTGTTTCAGGATGCTTGAGAGATGGATGTCGTCATCCATATCTCTGAGAAAACACAGGTTGTCATCTAGATCTCAGAAAAAATATTTTTTTTCACTTTTCTTTTTTTCTTCCCTCTCCCTCTCTATTTTAGGATTGCTGATTTTTTTTACCCTCTCTGTTTCAGGATGTTTGAGAGATGGAGGTTGTCGTCCATATCTCTGAGAAAATGCAGGGCGCTGTCCAGATCTCAGTGAAAACATTTTTTTTTCCTTTTCTTTTTTTCTTTCCTCTCCCTCTCTGTTTTAGAATTGCTGATTTTAGAATTAGGATTGCTGATTTTTTTTTATCCTTTGTTTCAGGATGCTTGAGAGATGGAGGTCGTCGTCCATATCTCTGAGAAAAGCAGGTCGCCATCCAGATCTCAAAGAAAACGTTTTTTTTTCCTTTTTTCCTTCCCTCTCCCTCTCTTTTTTAGGATTGCTGGTTTTTTATTTACCCTCTCTGTTTCAGTATGCTTAAGAGATGGAGGTTGCCGTCCATATCTCTGAGAAAACATATGATGATGCCACAACATTTGAGAACTATCTGATCGAAGAGTAGGAAGCCAATGGGAGTGGAGTTGCGAGTGTTATGGGCCGTAATTGCCTTCACTCGAGATGTTGCACCTCAATGTAGTTTTTCTTTTTGTCTGTATACAAATTTTTTCCTTTGTTTTGTTTTTTTTGGATGATTTAAGATGCATATATAGTCAATTCATGAGATGGTGTGCTCTAAATTGATTATAGCTTCTCAAATAACAAAAACAACAAATATCTCCACAACAGCACCACATGGGTTCTATGAGGCCATTAATCGGCAAGCCACTGCTATTTGAAACCACCATGTAGTGTGTTTGTTGGCTTTTTTTTTTTCTTTCAATTTGTTCGTTTTAAAAAACCACAATGTTAGATGTCATTACATGGTATGATATGATATCAACCCAAGACTTCGCTCAAGCTCGTACATGTCATTGCATGAGCAGTAGAAAGAGAGAAAGAGGTTGGGGTTGGGATGTGTTTTTTTTAAAACCCAGTTAAAAGTTTCATTCTCAAGACCATTGACGTGGCAAATGATAAGTCTTCCCTTTGCATGACAGTCAAGCCGAATGCAATTCATCTATCAAGGTTGGGTGAAAGGTAGGACTATAATTAGTGCAACATCGATGGTCCGATAATGTCAAATTTGGGATTATTTGTAGTCTTATTCTCATAGTGACAAACCAAATGACATTTATGTTTGTCCCTTCCTCAAAATTTCAACAAGAGCATTATCACAACATACGAAATATTGTCAGGTTTTCAAAATATTATTACCGCTCACGAAATATTGTTATCACCCTTGAAATTTTGTTATCTCCCTCGAAATATTTTGTTGCCATTTTTGAAATAATATCACCTTTCTCGAAATATTATCTACGCCCTCAAAATATTTTTCATCTCTCTCTAAATATTTTTCATACCGTCGGGCACGGGGTTTTCAATAGTATATATATATATATATATATATATATATATATATATATATATATATATATATATATATATATAACTGTTTTATAAAATCAATCCCTGATTTCATTTCGCAAATTTTACTTTAACTAAAATGTTCGTTACATTTGGACTATTTGTATACTTAATAAAATTTTCCCTTCATATGACTGTAGCAACCATTCATTACCAAATTAGGGAGGCTATCTTTTGTCCCCCCCCCCCACCCTTTTTCGCAGAGAGGAAGTTGCTGCAGTTGTTAGACTCAGCCGGTGTTTGTTTCAGACCCAGCAGCAGCAGCAGCAGCAGCAGCATCCCCATAATCTTCTTCAGGCTTGTTCGGGAGGAGTCTTGTTGTTGATTGTGAGTCGTCATCATCATCACTGGTACTGCTGTGCTCATGATTGACAGGTGCAGGCGAAGGAGAGCAGTAGGCGATGGATTGCAGGAAGTTAAAATATGCATACTTGATATCAAACTGCATATCATACCCTGCGGTCAATTGCCGATTAATAGGATTGAGTGAGCGAGCGAGCAATGAACGTTGGTGGTGGTTGTTTGTGGATGATGATGATGAAACCCCCCTTCTACAATTAAACCAACCAGTGTTGATGATACTCACAGTAATTGATAGCAATGGTGCGGCAGCCGTTGCAATCTGGAGTCTGCCTCACATGATGAAACCACAAACTTGGCCTGCATTGCCATCCATCAACTACAGGTGAGGTGAGGTGAGTGACTTTGGAGGGAGGGAGAGAAGAAGGGGATAGTAGTAGTATGCTATTGCCTATTGCTAGGTTAACTTACAGATAGAGGATCTCCCCCGCCTTGACGGTGCACTGGAATGGGGCTGACCCCCCTTCCTCATCATTGAAGTAGAGAGGGAAGGACGACCTCTGCCTCTCAATCTCCTCCGGCGATCGAGGGTACGGGTCCACGCTGCACCACGGCACCTCCCTCCCCTCTTCCAATTCCAATCTCAACTCTTCCTCCCCTCTTCCCTGTTCCTTCCTCAACCACCCATCACCCATCATCACCTTAATTTGCATCCATGATGGAATAACCCAAAACCAAGACTAAATCATCGTACCTGGGAGGAGGAGGAGGAGCACGTGTATCGTGCGGCCGGGTAGGGGCGGACATAAAGGCGGTGGACGTCCGTGGGCGGGAGGAGGAGGAAATGCTTCTCCCCCGTCACCACCGCGTATAGGTTCTCGTAGTGGTCCTTGTGGAAGGACGTCTCCGACCGGGCGTTGCCGATCCACAGGTTGACCGCCTCCGGGAGGCAACCCAGGGCGTCGGTGGCCCACGGAATGTGGGCCTCCACGTCCCCGCTCAGCCCCGAGTACTCCGCCCGGAAGCAGTCGTTCTGCTGCTGGGCGTACGCCACCACGGGGGAGGAGGGCGAGGCGCTGGAGTCGATCAGCCGGAGGGCCTCCGGGAAGGCCATGGGGCGGACGAAAGCGGATGCGAAGCACATGCCGCGGCCGTGGCCAGGGCGGGGGACTAGGGAGTCGGCGCGTCCGTCGGGGGTGAGGTGGACAGAGACG
This sequence comes from Chamaelirium japonicum, assembly GCA_947650365.1. NCBI lineage: Eukaryota > Viridiplantae > Streptophyta > Magnoliopsida > Liliales > Melanthiaceae > Chamaelirium > Chamaelirium japonicum. The sequence continues at coordinate 62,600,311 of OX393550.1, forward strand.
GTGTGGTTGCGGAGGGCGCGGCAGAGGTAGGCGTCGTCGGCCCAGAGGGAGCGGGAGACTGCGGGCCAGTGGAGGGTAGCGGAGGCGGAGACGAGGCAGGGCTTGTTGGCGGACACGTAGTCCCTCAGGAATCGGAGGGGCGAAGGCGGCGATTCCAGCCGGTCCACCCCGCCAGAGGTGCCCAGGCTCAACTCCCTGGCCTCCGCCCAAAGATCCCTCAATTTCTCATACATGCCCTTCTGCGTGCCGTGCCGGGTGGTGGTGGTTGGGGAGGGGGTGGCTTAGGGTTTCAACAGTATCGAGCTCCAATCCAGACAGTATTCGTTTCAGCTCAACCCCCTCCCACAAAACACGAATGGGTTCATCGGTTCTAAATCGATCTATTTAGGCAAAACAAATGGATACAACCTTGGTCGGTTTGAGGATTTTCAATCCGATCCAAACCAAACTAAGATTGAAATCCAATCCAATCAAATTAAAGTCGGTTTGGATTAGATTGGATGGTCGGTTTAGGCTTTGGACCATATTTTTATTGGACTCTCCCCCCTTCTATTGGGGCCTAGTTCAAACTTAAAAAATAATTATTATTATCAAATCATTAGGCCTAAATAAGATTTTTAACTGATTTTTAGTCACACAACAATATTGCAATGGTTGTTGGTAGTATGGGTATATGAGGACATATGGTATATTTAATAAAATATTATATGTATATACATATGTCGGTTCGGATCGGCTTAGGCCGGTTTTGAATTTACAAATCCGTAACCGATCTAATTGTGTCGGTTTTTTAGACACTCAATCCAATCCAGTCCATTGAGTGTGTCGAAACCGATCAAAAAAGGTCGGTTTGGTTTGGTTTTGTTTGGATCCTGCACACCCCTACACACACTCATGTTTAAAACTCATTAATTTACTCACTGCACACCTATAATTTTTTAAAAATCTTATACTACACTCTCCTCCCAAATTACTCCACACATACAACCAAACAACCCCAAAACCTAACTACTTCCTCACTCATCCTTTGTTCGCCCTGTGGGTGCAAAATCTGGCTAATGCCCGGTGGTGGGACCCGCACCCCTGCCTGGGCCCCACGGAGATGACGGTGGGACCCGCAACCCTGCTTGGTGCCTGCGAATACTATTCGGGGGCTGATAAGTACCCTCGGATATTTATAAAACCCCCGGTATTCCCAAACTGCTACATATAGCAGACTCGACAAATATTCCAGATCCAGAATTCGAAACCAGATTCCCACTTTTTGTTTTCCAGAGCTCCTCGAGCCTTCTGGTGATCAGATTCCTGTAAAGCCTGCTTCACCCTCTTTCTACTTGTATAAACACTCATCGGCCTGTCGAGAGTAGCTCTATTCCTTTAGAGATAGTGGATTCAAAGGTTGCGTCTTACCGCATGGAGACGTAGACTTCGGTTGAACTTCGTCACCACATCTTGTGTCAACTCTCTCTATCTCTCTCTCTCTCTCTCTCTCTCCACTCTATAGTGTTAGGGTAACAGCTTAGCATGCGACAGCTCAGCGCTCTATAGCGTGCCACATCCCTGAAGCTCTACCCTTCCATCAACTGTTGGACACGGACCGTACCACGGTCGTAATCCTCCCTGACAGTTTGGCACCGTCTGTGGGATACCCAACGATGAAATGCAAGTCTCTCTTATATCACTTGGAAGATCTTGTTGGAATTGGGTTCCGCTAATCAGAGTCGCAGCGGAAGCAAAAAGAAAGATCCGAAGATCATACGGTGTATGTTTCATTACAATTCGTGATACAAAACAATCTACATGCATATCTATGATCTTAGCATATGTGCGGACACCCTAGAGGCATACTACGATCTACGGAAGACATGCATGCATCTACTTAGATGTTTAGATTCATCATACCTTATGGATCTATGATCTGGAGATTACGGAACGATGAAGAACCGTACTTGAATCGCAAGGGAAACTGTCGGATAGCACCTTGTCCTTTGCGAATTGAAGAATCCTCGAAATCCCGTCTCTGAGTGCAAGGATTTCGAGCCGACGGAGGAATCCGTTGCGAAGACGATGGTGAGCCGCATGATTTTCTCCTCCTCTGTCTCCTTTCTTCCTTCTCCTTCCTTCCTCTTCCTTCTCCCTTCTTCTTCCTCTCTTTTCCTTGGCCGAAACCACAAAGATGAGGAGAGGGGAGAGGTTCGGATTTTCCTAGAGGAGAGAAGCACTATGGCCGGCCCTCCCCTCCCTATTTCCTTTATAGGGTCGATCTCCCATGGCTCCAAGGAGCCTAGGGCCGGCCCCTAGGTGGATAGGGATGAGAGGGGGTCGGATTTAGATCTCCCGGGTGTCTATCGTGAAGCCCGGACGAAAACGCCCTTCACGAAAAGCGGAAAACTGAAAGAGAGACTGAGTGAGGTACGCTACTCGGAATCGAGTTTCATCAGCGCCTATGACCTCCTGGAATTATTCCGCTCATTTTAAGATCTATATTCAATATGTTCTGAGCCATATTTCAGTATTTACCAAAATACCCCTATGGCCCGTAACACATGTGAATTAGGTTCTTTGGCTCCGGGCTTGCGCTCCATCGCGTAACTTCGAATCCAACGTATCCAACTAGGTCGGGGAACAATTCCTATACGCAACGATAGGGTGGAACCTTCAGGGTTCGGGATCTCTAGCTCCAACCGGATCCCTGATTAACTGTTCCGGTGACACACCGAAAGTTCCGTTAATCAGCCCTAATCTGATTAACCCGCGTAGCCACCCAGAGTGCGACGCGAGTTGAACTCTAGTGATCCTAAACTTATGTTACTCCCTCGTAACCCTGTTCTCTACTATACTCCGATAATCCTCAGTCCCTCCTATTACTGGTGCCATGATACGACTCGGGCGGTGGGGAGCACCATCAGATCCCGATCGATCATCTGACTAGGGTTTGATGACTTGTCATCTATAACACCACACACCTTCCGGTGCTATGCCTAGCATCCGGAGCATCGTCAGTTATACTGACAACCACCAGGCCTGGGTTAACTGTGTGGACAGATTGACTCATCAAACCGCACCCATCCAACACTGGACGTCGGATAACCTGTAGGGATTACATGTCACTCAAGCGCCAGCCGGGTAACCCATCGTACCGTGGTATTGGACTATGGAAGGTCCGCACACGTTGGCACATCAAAGCACCATATAACTGGTTGGCCCAGTGAGTATGGTCCCTCAGGGTTAAGGACAGATTATCTATAATAGTAAGATGGTTTCTGCACCAGTGTCTGAATCACTGAATTGTGCACCGTCTTGGTTCCTGTTCAACACGATCATCATGCTTGGTCAGGTGAATGGGAATTCCACGTTCCCGTGGTGGAGACTTCACCACATCCTCTACCTGCCAACAGCTTGTTCTCGGTGAAGCGACCGGTATTACCTAAGCTGCGAACTAGTTCTAGGTCTACACAGAACGTACTGGTCCACTGGGTCTCCCAAGCATGGATCCTCCATGCGCCTCAGTGGCCTACTGTGTTCCCTAGGGTCCTTTTATTATATGAGTATTATCATATACCATAGAAGTATTCTAATTAAAGCAATAACTAAAGTCATCTTTATTAATGTTAATACAGAAAATCCACGCTAAGGACACACGAGCTACAATAATCTCCCACTTGGCATAGCGTGGAACAACAGTCTTAACTCCCATGGCATCCACGTGCTTCTCAAAAGCCTTGGTCGGTAACGCCTTTGTGAAAGGGTCCACCATGTTATCTGCAGACGCCACCTGAGTCACTGCTACCTCCCCTCGCTTCTGCAAGTCCCGGATTATGTAGTATTTCCACTCGATATGCTTGCTCTTCTGGTGATATCTTGGCTCCTTGGATAGTGCTACCGCTCCACTATTGTCACAGTAAAGGACAATAGGATCTTGAGCTCCCGATACGCATCCTAAGTCCATGAGGAACTTCTTGAGCCACACCGCCTCCTTAGCTGCTTCGCACGCCGTAACGTACTCAGCCTCTGTCATCGAATCTGTGATGCATCCCTGCTTCACGCTCCTCCAACTAACAGCTCCTCCTCCTAATGAAAACACAAACCCTGACGTCAATCTCCTGGATTCCGAATCTGACGCAAAGTCAGAATCTGTATATCCAATCAGCATCAGTTCCTGTGAAGAGTAAACTAACTCATAATCTCTCGTCCTACGGAGATACTTGAGTATACTTTTCACAGCAGTCCAGTGCCCTGGACCCGGATTTGACTGATACCTGCCCATCATGCCTACTGCATAGCATATATCTGGTCTCGTGTATGGGGGGAAATTTTCGAGCCGCCTTGATCGAGAATCCCACCCTATAGCCTTGATTAAATTTGATGGTTTGTAGAATTAGAGAGATGTGAGAGTAGATAAAGAGAGTAGGGAGTGATGACATAATGATTGGTGACGGAGTTCAGTCTTACGACCTACGTCTCCGGGCGAGAGGTGCCACCTGATCTTCACTATAATTTGAGTAAAATGAGGGGTGAGCGTTCTCTTGACAAGCCAAGAGAAGCTTCGTACAGTGGGGTTGCACGGAGCAACTAGAAGAGTACAAGAAGAAGAGAATTGAGCTCTAGCACTTGCTCTGGAATCCTCCTCCTCTGATTGAATGACCAACCCCCTCCCTGGATGCCTTGGGGGTCCTTTTATAGCGTAGGCATGTGCCCGATATGGCAGTGATGATGTGGCGCTGATGACGTGGTACTGGTTCTGGGCCTCCTTATTGGGGCCTTATTGGGCCGTTGTTCGGGCCCAATAAGGGGGAGGGCTTGATCTACGAGCCCCGTAGAGTGGGCAATAAACCCGGGCGGGCTCACCCACTTGGGTTGTTGCGCAGGCCCATGCCGCTCTGATCCGGTCCGGTATAATTTTTGCACCCACAGTTACCCCCTCCCAATCAGGTCAGGACCCTCTGGGTCTGTTGGGATTCCAAGGTGCAAACGCCTCAGGATTCTGGCATGGTTGACAAGGGCCGTCGGTGTCGCGGTTCGTATTAGCAGAGTCTCCTTCTGCCGATGCCGAGACCCTTTTGGCACGAGCCAAAAAGTCTCGGTTTTGCAAGTGGGCGTATCAGAAGAAGCAGTGTGTTTTCCGACCGAGAGGATACCGAGAGGGTACCGAGACCCTTTTGTCTTTTCTCGACCGAGAGGATGCCGAGACTCTTTTGCCTTCTGTCGACACCGAGACCCTTTTGGTGCGAGCCAAAAAGCCTCGGTTTTGCGAGGAGGCGTTCTCGAAAAATTAGTGTACTTTCTGACCGAGAGTATACCGAGAGGATACCGAGAGGGTACCGAGAGGATACCGAGAGGGTACCGAGACCCTTTTGCCTTTTCCCGACCGAGAGGATGTCGAGACTCTTTTGCCTTCTGCCGACGCCGAGACCCTTTTGGTGCGAGCCAAAAAGTCTCGGTTTTGCGAGGAGGCGTTCTCAAAAATTAGTGTATTTTCTGATCGAGAGTATACCGAGAGAATACCGAGAGGGTACCGAGACCCCTTTGCCTTTTCCCGACCGAGAGGATGCCGAGACTCCTTTGCCTTCTGCCGACGCCGAGACCCTTTTGGTGCGAGCCAAAAAGTCTCGGTTTTGCGTGGAGGCGTTCTCGAAAAATTCGTGTATTTTCCAACCGAGAGTATACCGAGAGGATACCGAGAGGGTACCGAGACCCTTTTGTCTTTTCCCGACCGAGAGGAGGTTGAGACTCCTTTGCCTTCTGCCGACGCCGAGACCCTTTTGGTGCGAGCCAAAAAGTCTCAGTTTTGCGAGGAGGCGTTCTCAAAAAATTAGTGTATTTTCTGACCGAGAGTATACCGAGAGGGTACCGAGACCCTTTTCCCTTTTCCCGACCGAGAGTATACCGAGAGGGTACCGAGACCCTTTTCTTGCTGTCCTGGTTTTGCACAGGAGATCCACGGTGTTTTTATTTTTTCAAGAGATATAGAAATCCAAATGACTTCAAACTAGATTCAAAAGGTGCGTATCGGAGTTCTTTATATAAAGTCCAAATTTCAGCCCAATCGGAGTTCGTGACCCAAAGTTATGGCCGTTGTACCGAAGCCTCTCTGAGCAGATCCGCTGTCCAGATTTTGCACTGAAGATCAACGATGTTTCTATTGTTGCAGGAGCTATAGAAGTTCAAATGACCTCAAACTAGATGCAAAAGTTGTGGCTTGTAGTTCTTTATTTACAGTCCAAATTTCAGCCCAATCGGAGTTTGTGGCCAAAAGTTATGGCCGTTGTACCGAAGCGTCTACGAGCAGATCCGCTGTCCAGATTTTGCACTGAAGATCAATGATGTTTCTATTGTTGCAAGAGATATAGAAGTTCAAATATCCTCAAACTAGATGCAAAAGTTGCGGCTCGTAGTTCTCTATTTACAGTCCAAATTTCAGCACAATCGGAGTTTGTGACCCAACGTTATGGCCGTTGTAACGGAGCCTCTCCGAGCAGATCCGTGCTAGGCTGTTGTAGACACCGAGACCCCCTCCCCTCTCGGTTTTTGACGAAACCGAGGGGTGGGCTGTTGTTGATGCCGAACACCCACCCTCTCGGTTTTCTGATGAAATCGAGAGGTGGACTATTGTTGATGCCGAACACCCCGACCCTTTTGGTTTTTTTGATGAAACCGAGAGGTGGACTGTTGTTGGTGCCGACACCCCTTTCCCTCTCGGTTTTTTGCCAAACCGAGAGGTAGGTTGCTGATGGTGTGTCATCACCCCCTCCCGACTCGATTTTTTATATGAAACCAAGGGGGGGTTGCTCGTTGATGCCGACACACACCCCCTCTCAGTTTTCTGACGAAATCGAGGGGTGTGTTGCTGATGGTGTGTCGTCACCCCCTCCCTACTCGGTTTTTGTCCGAAACCGAGGGGGGGCTGCTTGTTGATGCCAACACACACCCCCTCTCGGTTTTCTGACGAAACCGAGGGGTGTACTGATGGTGTGCCGTCACCCCCTCCCTACTCGGTTTTTGTGCGAAACCGAGGGGGGGTTGCTTGTTGATGCCGACACACACCCCCTCTCGGTTTTCTGACAAAACCGAGGGGTGTGCTGATGGTGTGCCGTCACCCCCTCCCCACTCGGTTTTTGTGCGAAACCGAGAGGGGGTTGTTTATTGATGCCGACACACACCCCCTCTCGGTTTTCTGATAAAACCGAGGGGTGTGTTGCTGATGGTGTGCCGTCACCCATTCCCCACTCGGTTTTTGTGCGAAACTGAGGGGGGGCTGCTTGTTGATGCCGACACCCCATTATTGGGGCTGCTAGAAGAGGCCAAAAAGTGTCGGTATTGAAAATAGTATGTTTTTCGAATTTCAGCCCCATTTGAAACCGACACATTTTCGGTAAAACGCTGGTGCGCGGGGATGTCGGCGAGGGACAATGCTATATTCGAGGGGGTTTCTTAGAGATAATCTAGGATGACGCCGCATGATGGCCAACCGGTCTTCACCCAATGTATTACCGCACCTGGTTACTGTATTCACCAGGTACTATGGTCATGTGAGGGTGTTGACTTGGCTAGGATCAAGGAAGCACCATTTTATCCCGTGTTACCCATCGTCGACTGCATCAGTGTGGAGACACGCACTGACAGAGTCAGACCAACCACCCCCTGACCGGTTTGGAACCGTTAGTCATCGAAAAAAGGTGATGGCCAGTGACAATCTGATGCTTGGACCTGAGTGACAAGACTAAGCTTGGACTTTTGATCGAATGCCAATACGTCGGCGATGACGTCTTGGACTTTGTCTTCGAATGCCAAGGCTGGGCCTTGGGCTTGTAAAGTGCCAAGGCGTTGGTCGCCTCGAACTTTGTCTTCAAGTGCCAAGGGCTGGGCCTTGGGCTTGTAGAGTGCCGAGGCGCTGGTCGCCTCGGACTTTGTCTTCGAGTGCCAAGGGCTGGGCCTTGGGCTTGTAGAGTGCCGAGGCATTGGTCGCCTCGGACTTTGTCTTCGAGTGCCAAGGGCTGGGCCTTGGGCTTGTAGAGTGTCGAGGCATTGGTCGCCTTGGCCTATGTCTTCGAGTACCAAGGGTAGGGCCTTAGGCTTATAGATTACCGAGGCATTGGTCACCTCGGACTTTGTGTTCGAGTGCCAAGGGCTGGGCCTTGGGCTTGTAGAGTGCCGAGGCATTGGTTACTTCAGACTTTGTCTTCGAGTGCCAAGGGCTGGGCGTTGGGCTTGTAGAGTGCCGAGGCATTGGTCACCTCGGACTTTGTCTTCGAGTGCCAAGGGCTGGGCCTTGGGCTTGTAGAGTGCCGAGGCATTGGTCACCTCGGACTTTGTCTTTGAGTGCCAAGGGCTGGGCCTTGGGCTTGTAGAGTGCCGAGGCATTGGTCACCTCGGACTTTGTCTTCGAGTGCCAAGGGCTGGGCCTTGGGCTTGTAGAGTGCCGAGGCATTGATCACCTCGGACTTTGTCTTCGAGTGCCAAGGGTTGGGCCTTGGGCTTGTAGAGTGCCGAGGCATTGGTCACCTCGGACTTTGTCTTCGAGTGCCAAGGGCTGGGCCTTGGGCTTGTAGAGTGCCGAGGCATTGGTCGCCTCGGCCTATGTCTTCGAGTACCAAGGGCAGGGCCTTGGGCTTATAGATTGCCGAGGCATTGGTCACCTCGGACTTTATCTTCGAGTGCCAAGAGCTGGGCCTTGTGCTTGTTGAGTGCCAAGGCGTTGGTCACCTCGGACTTTGTCATCGAGTTCCAAGGACTGGGCCTTGGGCTTGTAGAGTGCCGAGACATTGGTCACCTCGGACTTTGTCTTCGCGTGCCAAGGGCTGGGCCTTGTGCTTGTCGAGTGCCAAGGAGTTGGTCGCCTCAGACTTTGTCTTCGAGTGCCAAGGATGTCTCCTTGAACTTGGTGCATGTCAAAGCGGCGACGTCTGCCTTGGACTTATTCTCATCGCCTCGGATAAGTATAGTTGATAGTTTAGCTTGACCTGGATTGTCAGGAGCATTTTTATCTGACTTTCGCCTTGAAAGGGCGTAGCCGAATTGCCTTCGAGCTTCCGACTTGAATGGGTGGAATCAAAGGTCTTTGGTTGACCTGGGTTGCCAGGAGCTTTTTATCGGACTTTAGCCTCGAGAGGGCGTAGCCGAATTGCCTTCGAGCTTCCGACTTGAACGGGCGGAATCGAAGGTCTTTGGTTGACCTGGGTTGCCAGGAGCCTTTTATCGGACTTTAGCCTCGAGAGGGCGTAGCCGAATTGCCTTCGAGCTTCCGACTTGAATGGGCGGAATCGAAGGTCTTTGATTAACCTGGGTTGCCAGGAGCCTTTTTATCGGACTTTTGCTTTGAAAGGGCATAGTCGAATTGCCTTCGAGCTTCCGACTTGAATGGGCGAAATCGAAGGTCTTTGGTTGACCTGGGTTGCCAGGAGCCTTTTTATCGGACTTTAGCCTCGAGAGGGCGTAGCCGAATTGCCTTCGAGCATCCGACTTGAATGGGTGGAATTGAAGGTCTTTGGTTGACCTGGGTTGACAGGAGCCTTTTTATTGGACTTTAGCCTCGAGAGGGCGTAGCCGAATTGCCTTCGAGCTTCCGACTTGAATGGGCGGAATCGAAGGTCTTCGGTTGACCTGGGTTGCCAGGAACCTTTTTTTTTTTTTATGCCTTAAGATGGTGGAATCGAACTTCGAGAGATTTAATTTTGAGAAAAAAGAGATACTTTATTGATACAACAAAGTAGCGGTTACACTTTTTCAGAAGTTGCCCAGCGGACGTTACGATTATGCATCCATGTATTACACTGACTTTTTTTCTCCACTGCTGCTGCCTCTCCTACTCTCAACCTGGTTCCTTATTAGCGAGGTAGCCATCAAGCCGCCCTTCTTGGATCAGGTCTTCGATGTGATGCTTTAGCTTCCGACACGTAGAGGTTGGGTGGCTATGGCTGCGATAAAACTCACAAGAGGCTGTCGTATCTCCCGCCTGGTCGGAATTTGGAGGGAGAGGCTGTGGCCACTTGTAAAAGGGCTCGTTCTGCAAGTAGGCGAAGATGTCTTCAATGGAGGTGTTCAACTCAGTGAACACCCTTTGCTCCCTTGGAGTTTGCCTCTTTTCTGCTGGAGGGGCTTTCAGATCTTCATTGTACCTTTTGGCCTGGGCCTTTTGGTCGGACGCAGCATGGGCAGACTTCATGTAGCGTGTTTCATTCAAAGCTTCATCATCTTTTTTATATCGGGAGTCACGAGACTCGCGAGGCTCGTGTAGTCTTTTGGCCTGCTGATTGTCTTCCACCTCTATCTCCCGCTGTACGCGCTTGAACATTTCCTCTAAGGTACTGGGAGGATACCGGATGAAGTCAGTGTAGATGTGGAGCTCTAGCCGGTTAGCATTCTGGAATGCCAGCATAATGGCCTCCTCATTATGGGACCGACCGGTGAGCTCAGAGTGCTCATTATGAAACCTCATCGTGAAGCTCCTTAGAGACTCATCGGAGCCCATCTTCAGCTGGTAGAGTGTATCCAGCTTCTTTTCTTGCTTTAAGTTTAGCCAGTAATGGTCCATGAAGAGTTCAGCCAATTCTTTGAATGTGGTCACCGTACCAGTAGGCAGTGTGTAGTACCAGTCGAGGGCAGGTCCCTCGAGACTTCCCACAAACATACGACAAAGAACATGATTCTCATACTCGTAGGGCGTCAGGGCCTGCTTGTAGGCTAGGATATGGAGAGCAGGGTCTCCCTGGATGCAGTTGAACTTTGGCAGGCTCGGTGTTCGCCAACCCATAGGAAATGGTGTTGCAAGAACCTTGGGATGCAGTGGCCCCACCGAGGTGATTAGTTGCCTACGGTCTTGATGGCGGCGTCCCATGTCGGCAGTATGCCTTAGTCGGTTGAGCAGCTCACGGGCATCTGTTGCTTTTGTGTGCGAAGGGATAGAATGTCTAGTAAACCCTGCTGACTGAGGTGATCCTTCTCCGCGATAGCTGGGTGCACCGTTGACGTCGAGGCGATCCCACACCGTTTGCCTTGGTGCTTGTGTGGATACCTGACGCATCTCGATACGCGGCACATGTGGTTCTTCAAGATGATGACTCACGGCTGGGCAAGTCCTTGGTTGGTCTTCATCAGTAGCTAGAGAGTTATGGGCCACAACCCCCGCTCTTTCAGCCGCCTTCTTTAGGGAATCCCTCTCTTGCTCGAGGGCTGTATTCTTCTTGAGGAGATTTAGCAGCTGGAAATCAACAGTCGAGATCTTGTATGTAGCCTGAGGCTTGCTCCCTTGAATAGTGTGTTCTTTGCCAGATCGACTCCTCGGGGATGACGAGTCTCGCTGATCACTGTGCCCTTCTGGATGGCTGCCTTGCGGCCCCAGCCGCTCCCGAACATTTCTTCGATTGGTTGCAACCGAGACTTCTTGTTCTTCTTCGATTAGCATATCGTTTGTTCGTTCAGCACCCGTCTTTGGTGGGTTGGTACTGGCCTTCACCATCGAGCGTGTTGATGTCGGCGTGATGAAGGCGTTGATTTTGATTTGGATGAGGACTTGTGGCTCGTCACCGCAAGTTGAATAGGAGTCAGTAGAGGTGTGGGTAAGACCTCTAACGATATCCCAAAGACGGCGCCAAAGATTGTGGCGGGAAATTTCTGAGCCGCCTTGATCGGGAACCCCGCCCCACTGCCTTGATTGAATTTGATGGTTTGTAGAGTTAGAGAGATGGGAGAGTAGATAAAGAGAGTAGGGAGTGATGACACAACGATTGGTGACGGAGTTCAATCTTACGACCTACTTCTCCGGGCGAGAGGTGCCACCTGATCTTCACTATAATTTGAGTAAAATGAGGGGTGAGCGTTCTCTTGACAAGCCAAGAGAAGCTTCGTACAGTGGGGTTGCACGGAGCAACTAGAAGAGTACAAGAAGGAGAGAATTGAGCTCTAGCACTTGCTCTAGAATCCTCCTCCTCTGATTGAATGACCAACCCCCTCCCTGGATGCCTTGGGGGTCCTTTTATAGCGTAGGCATGTGCCCGATATGGCAGTGATGATGTGGCGCTGATGACGTGGTACTGGTTCTGGGCCTCCTTGCTGGGCCCTTATTGGGCCATTGTTCGGGCCCAATAAGGGGGAGGGCTTAATCTGCGAGCCCCGTAGAGTGGGCCCATGAACCCGGGCGGGCTTACCCACTTGGGCCGTTGCGCAAGCCCATGCCGCTCTGATCCGGTCCGGTACAATTTTTACACCCACATCGTGCACTGCATGGCATACATCAGACTCCCTACTGCCGAAGCATAAGATATCTTTTACATCTCTGCCCTCTCCTCAGGAGTCTTAGGACCCTGATCCTTGGACAACTTCATTCCATGTCTGAATGGAACCAGTCCCTTCTTGGAGTTATGCATACTGAATCTGACCAAGATAGTATCTATGTAGGCTGACTGTGACAGCGAGAGAATCTTGTTCTGGCGATCTCGAGTTACCTTGATCCCCAGAACATAACTCGCTTCACCCAGGTCTTTCATGTCAAATTGAGAGGATAACCATACCTTCACTGTAAACAACGTTCCAACATCGTTTTCGATGAGTAGGATATCATCCACGTAAAGCATTAGAAAAACTACTGCAGTCTTATCGCTCCTTTTATAAACACATGGTTCATCCACTTTCTGTTCAAATCCATAAGACTGGATAGCCTGATCAAAACGCATGTTCCAACTTCTGGATACTTGTGCTTCAGTCCATAAATGGACCTTTATAACTTGCACACCAGACCTTCCTGACCTTTTGCGACAAAGCCTGGAGGCTGAGACATGTAGATGTCTTCTTCCAAATCCCCATTGAGGAATGCGGTCTTGACTTCCATTTGCCAGATCTCCCAATCATAATGGGCTGCAATGGACAAGAGGATCCGGATAGACTTAAGCATAGCCACTGGCGAAAAGGTTTCGTCATAGTCGATCCCTTCTCGCTGGGTATAACCCTTAGCGACTAGTCTAGCTTTGTAAGTCTCAACGGTACCATCTGGACCTCTTTTCCTTTTGTACACCCACTTACACCCTACAGGTTTAATGTTGTGAGGTGGTGTTACAAGTGTCTAGACCGAGTTTTGGGACATCGATGTCAGTTCTGCCTCCATGGCTTCCTGCCATGCTGCATGGTCAGTGGATACCATTACTTCGTCATAGTTCAGAGGATCATTCTCCTGATACTCTGGATCAACCATAAAGGCTTCTCCAATGTATCTATCAGGAGCACTTGTGGTCCTCCCACTGCAACGAACCTGCGGTGGTTCCATAGGAGTCGATTCTACAGTACCGTTAATCTTAGTGGTATCGGCTCCTACTACGTTTTCTATCTGCGTACTCTCATCAGTACCAAGCAATTCTTCAAGAACTACTTTACTGGTAGGCTTATGGTCTATTAAATAATCCTGCTCTAGGAATATGGCATTCATCGAGACAACAACCTTTCTATCCTCAGGATCATAAAATAGACCACCCTTTGTCCCTTTTGGATACCCAACGAACAGATATACCTTAGTTTTTGACTCCATCTTATCTCGCTTGTCCTTTCGCACATGTGCTGGACAACCCCAAATCCTAAAGTGCTGTAGGCTTGGCTTTCGCTTCAACCACAACTCCCAAGGAGTTAGGGGTACTGACTTTGAGGGAGCAAAGTTCAAAGTATATACTGCCGTCTCTAGGGCATATCCCCAAAAACTAGATGGCAATGTTGCATAACTCATCATAGTCCAAACCATGTCTAACAAAGTTCGGTTTCTCCTCTCAAATACACCGTTCTGTTGTGGTGTCCCTGGTGCAGTCAACTGGGATACGATCCCATGCTCATACAGGTACCCAATAAATTCATCCGATAGGTATTCGCCTCCTCGATCCGATCGAAGAGACTTGATACTTTTACTCGTCTGCTTTTCTGCTTCAGCTCTGAACTCCTTGAACTTATCAAAGGATTCAGACTTCCGCCGCATTAGGTATATGTATCCAAACCTCGAGTGATCATCCGTGAAGGTAATGAAATACTCGAAGCCTCTTATAGCACGAACACTTATGGGCTCACATACATCAGTGTGTACCAACTCCAATACCTCCTTAGATCTGCTACCTTTGGCTCGGAAAGACCTTTTAGTCATCTTGCCTTCCAGGCAAGACTCACACGTCGGTAGGCTTTCTGAAATATTTGGACTTAAGAGTCCTACCTTAACCAACCTATGAATCCTGTCTGAGGCTATGTGTCCAAACCTTAGATGCCAAAGGAGTGTTGGATTATCTGAGGGATTTTTCCTTTTAGATGAATTAATCACACAAGTTTCAGTTATGTTATCCTGCTTATGATTGGAGTTAATTACATAGAGACCATTCTGTATCTTTTCCTTACAAACAAAGGAACCATTCAATTTAATTGACACACCAGAAGCATCAAATAAAACTGAAAAACCTTTATTATTCAATAAGGAAACAGAAATTAAATTACGTCTCAAGGACGGTACATAAAGTATGTCTCTAAGTAATAAACTTCTTCCATCAAGGAACTGCAAGATGACATCTCTAACTGCTTCAGCCTCTGCCACGGCCTCAGTTCCCATGCTTAGGATTATCTCCCCATCACCTAATTTTCTTGTCTCCTTGAACCCCTGCAAATTATTGCAAGCATGGTTAGTGGAACCACAATCCACAATCCATGAAACTGAAGAACAACTGGATGCTACAAGGGATTCCACTATGTGGATTTGAGATATACCTGTCTCAGCCTTTTTGGGAGCCACGCGGCAGTCGCCCTTCTAGTGCCCCTTCTTGCCGTATCGGAAACATTTTCCTTTGGGCTTTGCCGGACCATTCTGCTTGGGAACCTGCAACTGCACCTGGCCCATCTTCACGGGCTTCTTAGACTTTCTTTTCTGAAACTTGCCCTTGGCTTTCAGAGAAGAATTCCGCTCCACATTTAGGGATTGGGCTCTGTGTTAGACATCTCCAACCGATTAAGGTTGAAGTTGGTAACGAAGCCCTCAAACGCTCCTGACAGAGATGCGAGGAAAATATCGGTCTGGATCTCTGCATCCAAGATGACATCGAAGGAACCAAGCTCGTTCACATAGCCAAACAACTTCAGCATATGATCCTGAACTAAAGTCCCCTCTGCCATCTTTGTGGACACCAATTTCTTGATGGTCAGGTAACGAGTTACCCGACTACGACCCTCGAACATTTCTTTCTGGTAGAGCATTATGTCTGAAGCAAAGGCCATGTCTTTGACTTGCTTCTGAAGGACGGTCTGCAAGGATGCCACAATGTACTTAGGGCAATTGTGTGTTTGCCAACCCTTAGGACGAGCATCAGGTTACGCTTTCAGTCCTCGTAGTTTGGTCCCGTAAGTTTGTTATCATTAAGTATGGAGGCAAGGGGGTCGAGCTTGGTCATGATTTCTGTAAACAATGGTTTAAAGCAATAGTTAGGGTCTACTATAATCTATTTCATGGAATTTAGAAATAGATAAAGTCTACTCCAGCCGCTATGTCTTCACCACCTCAAGTGGAGACATCCAGGAATCTAAATTCCCTGGGCTGGAGCACTGAGACTATCGGCCCTGAATTGGAGCAAACATCTCGGTGAGAGCATGCAACCGCTTCTGCCAATGGGGTTTTTACGATCCAGTCTTCATCAGAATTACCCATGGTAAACTGAAAGACCTCCCAGTCTCCTTTTGGCCAGCTTTATGTGACCCGCGTGTGCAGCAACAACAGCTTCACACGAGCTTTCGGATGCTTCCTACAAATCTAGATGGTGTTGGCAGGGGGGTTCATAGGTTCCCGTGGTACAGGATAAAATCGTCACCCACTGCCACCGGCATCCTCCATGTCCTGAAGGAAACCACTAGGCGAACCAGCATGGAAGGAAACACAGCTCTCACCCGGTGGGATTATCGAACTGCGTACCTCCCACCCAGACCCTTAGCCGATTGATTGTGGAGGCCAGGGGCTCCCCTTTGGAGGGAACCTCTTACACATCCCTTCTTTATGAGGTTTTATGCATATATAGATAGGTCACGACCTCCTAGACATAGACCCTGGTCTACCATGCTCCCACTAGGATTACAAACCCTCCCGCAAAGCATTAGTATCCTAGGAAAATATCATAGTCCCTACCTTGAATACTTAGCTTTTGCCTTTCTTGCAAGGATCACATTACATTGATTCCAAGGATCCCGATACTTCACTAGTTTGCCCATAATCCTAAGATCTGGAGCCTAGCCTAAGGTCAATGTGGAAAGGACTCCCACTACGATAACGCCTCGTTCATAATTTAATGCCTGATGTCATAGTAGACCTTATCTCATTACAGGTTTCGATGCTGGCCAAATAGGGACATCCGACAACCTCCACCGGACCTCAACCTAATGGTGGCATAACCAAATCGTGATGAGTTCATACTACCATCAAACGTCATCTAGAAACGGGTATCACACAGTAAAATCCTAACCTAACTTGGTCGCTAGGACCACGTGGGGAAATGGCATCCCACTAGGGTTATCATATTTCTTATGGAGACATTAGTTAATTATCTCTAAACAAATCTAACACTGTGTCTATCTCGGTGCACAGTACTTGGCTACCTGAACTACCATGAGGGCGGTTACCACCTTTCCTTTTCGCTAGCCACCGGATTCGCACGTGTTAGAAGTATATAGAGACACTGATGAATCCATAATTTTAGTACTAACCTTAAGCCTGATCTAAAGACTAACTCACAAGCAAGAATGATAATCACATTATCATTGGGGTTCTCTAAATACTGAATAAAGAGAAACAACAGAGAAAGCAACCAAACTGAATCAAGTCCAGGGTCCGACCCCTGAACCTAAATAGCACAACCAAGATATCCCGCTCTTCCGTTCTGCACGATTTCTGACGACGATCCCCTTCATCGCCAACGTGCACGCTTTCGCCGGGTCTTTGCACGCCATGGTACCGTTTGCCCGAACCGTGGATGTAGCATTATCTCCTTTTTTCTGTGACCGAAAAACTAACACGCTCCGAGCAAGTGCTCGTTCGTATACAATTTCGCTAGAAAGTAAAGAAGACAATCCTAGAAACATGGCCAGGGAACCGAGGATGGTCAACCCCCACCCTCGACCATCTAGAGCCTTATAAATCCACAATAATAATTAATGCAAAATAAAATCCGGGGTCCGACCCCCGGATGCATGTAATCACAGATTACTATTCAGCGCGGCACCTGTAAAAAGACAATACATAGCACAATCCATATGCATGATCTACGTCGAACCCCGACAAAAACATATGTCATCATATATTCATATGATGTTTTCACGAATTCATTCATGAAACATACACCAAAGCGTGCTCTGATACCAATTGTTGGAATTGGGTTCTTCTAATCAGAGTCGCAGCGGAAGCAAAAAGAAAGATCCGAAGATCATACGGTGTATGTTTCATTACAATTCGTGATACAAAACAATCTACATGCAAATCTATGATCTTAGCATATGTGCGGACACCCTAGAGGCATACTACGATCTACGGAAGACATGCATGCATCTACTTAGATGTTTAGATTCATCATACCTTATGGATCTATGATCCGGAGATTACGGAACGATGAAGAACCGCACTTGAATCGCAAGGGAAACTGTCGGATAGCACCTTGTCCTTTGCGAATTGAAGAATCCTCGAAATCCCGTCTCTGAGTGCAAGGATTTCGAGCCGACAGAGGAATCCGTTGCGAAAACGATGGCGAGCCGCGTGATTTTCTCCTCCTCTTTCTCCTTTCTTCCTTCTCCTTCCTTCCTCTTCCTTCTTGCTTCTTCTTCCTCTCTTTTCCTTGGCCGAAACCACAAAGATAAGGAGAGGGGAGAGGTTCGGATTTTCCTAGAGGAGAGAAGCACTATGGCCGGCCCTCCCCTCCCTATTTCCTTTATAGGGCCGGTCTCCCATGGCTCCAAGGAGCCTAGGGCCGGCCCCTAGGTGGATAGGGATGAGGGGGGGTCGGATTTAGGTCTCCCGGGTGTCTATCGTGAAGCCCGGACGAAAACGCCCTTCACGAAAAGTAGAAAACTGAAAGAGAGACTGAGTGAGGTGCGCTACTCGGAATCGAGTTCCGTCAGTGCCTATGACCTCCTGGAATTATTCCGCTCACTTTAAGATCCATATTCAATATGTTCTGAGCCATATTTCAGTATTTACCAAAATACCCCTACGGCCCGTAACACATGTGAATTAGGTTCTTTGGCTTCGGGCTTGCGCTCCATCGCGCTACTTCGCATCCAACGTATCCAACTAGGTCTGGGAACAATTCCTATATGCAATGACAGGGTGGAACCTTCAGGGTTCGGGATCTCTAGCTCCAACCGGATCCCTGATTAACTGTTCCGGTGATACACCGAAAGTTCCGTTAATCAGCCCTAATCCGATTAACCCGCGTAGCCACCCAGAGTGTGACGCGAGTTGAACTCTAGTGATCCTAAACTTATGTTACTCCCTTGTAACCCTGTTCTCTACTATACTCCGATAATCCTCAGTCCCTCCTATTACTGGTGCCATGATACGACTCGGGCGGTGGGGAGCACCGTCAGATCCTGATCGATCATCTGAATAGGGTTTGATGACTTGTCATCTATAACACCACACACCTTTCGGTGCTATGCCTAGCATCCGGAACATCGTCAGTCATACTGACAACCACCAGGCCTGGGTTAACTGTGTGGATAGATTGACTCATCAAACCGCACCCATCCAACACTGGACGTCGGATATCCTGTAGGGATTACATGTCACTCAAGCGCCAGCCAGGTAACCCAACGTACCGTGGTATTGGACTATGGAAGGTCCGCACACGTTGGCACATCAAAGCACCACATAACTGGTTGGCCCAGTGAGCATGGTCCCTCAGGGTTAAGGACAGATTATCTATAGTAGTAAGACAGTTTCTGCACCAGTGTCTGAATCACTGAACTGTGCACCGTCTTGGTTCCTGTTCAACATG
This sequence comes from Chamaelirium japonicum, assembly GCA_947650365.1. Classification (NCBI taxonomy): domain Eukaryota; kingdom Viridiplantae; phylum Streptophyta; class Magnoliopsida; order Liliales; family Melanthiaceae; genus Chamaelirium; species Chamaelirium japonicum. Next base: position 62,619,288 of record OX393550.1, read on the forward strand.
ATCATCGTGCTTGGTCAGGTGAATGGGAATCCCACGTTCCCGTAGTGGAGACTTCACCACATCCTCTACCTGCCAACAGCTTGTTCTCGGTGAAGCGACCGGTATTACCTAAGCTGTGAACTAGTTCTAGGTCTACACAGAACTGGTCCACTGGGTCTCCCAAGCATGGATCCTCCATGCGCCTCAGTGGCCTACTGTGTTCCCTAGGGTCCTTTTATTATATAAGTATTATCATATACCAGAGTAGTATTCTAATTAAAACAATAACCAAAGTCATCTTTATTAATGTTAATACAGAAAATCCACGCTACGGACACACGAGCTACAACAGATCTCTGGAAGGAGGGACATCTCTAGGATTTCAAAGAAAGATAGGGATCCTATCAGGACCCCCCTCTACAACTAGAGGAAAGCATCCGATCAACAGATCAGAGTAGAAGGCCGTAAATCGTCAACAATTCAGAATGACGCTCACCTGAAGTCTATGATGTAACATCTTATGAATTATAAATAAAATGATAACCGAGCAACTTCCGTGTAGAGATCCTCCTCAAACTCTTGATCAATTAGTGCTTCGCCACTAGCAAGCTCCGAAGATATAAGCTCAGTGTCCCCTTTATTGATTCGATCGCATAGGATCCCCTCACGATTAGCCAGCTTTCAAAGACACCTGCTACATACCCCGCAATCGGTTGGATCGGTAAGAGCCTTACCTCGACCAACCAACGATAAGACTGGTTTAATTACATAGGGTCTCCTCATGATCAACCATCATTCAAAGCTATAGTTAGTCCGGCTCGGGTTATGACACGGCTGACTAACTTGCAACAGTACAAAGCTACGCGTCCTGACGTAGGTTCGACCGAAACGATGCTTCACTTAAGTCAACCGATATAATGGTGCTATGCTGAGTGCTCTGAATCTTTGGCGGCGCACATGCTCCCGTTGTCACATAAGGACACATACACTAGTGCCTCGCCATAGTTAGTTTGGTTCGTGTTGCGACACAACCGACTAACCTAAAATGGTACAAATCTATGTGCTTGAGACGTAGGTCCGACTGAAATGGCACTTTGCCTAAGTCTGATCAATACAAAGGCACTACGCTGAGTACTCTGAATCATTAGCGGTATACATGCTCCCGTTGTCATATAAGGACACATGCACTACTGCCTCAGCACAGTTAGTTCGGTTCGTATTGCGATATGGCCGACTAACCTGCAATGGTACAACGCTACGTGCCTGAGACGTAGGTCCGACTGAAACGATGCTTTGCCTAAGTCCGACTGATACAAAGGCACTATGTTAAGTACTCCGAATCATTGATGGCACACATGCTCCTGTTGTCACGTAAGGACACATGCACTAGTGCCTCGCCACAGTTAGTTCGGTTCGCATTGCACACGGTTGACTAACCTACAGTGGTACAAAGCTACGTGCCTGAGAAGTAGGTCTGATTGAAATGACACTTTGCCTAAGTTCGACCGATACAAAAACACTACGCTGAGTACTCCGAATCATTAGCGATGCACATTCTCCCGTTGTCACGTAAGGACACATGCACTAGTGCCTCACCACTATTAGTTCGGTTCGTGTTACGACACAGCCGACTAACCTGTAATGGTACAAAGCTACGTGCCCAGATATAGGTTCTATTGGAATTGAATCCTCTAATCAGAGTCGCAGTGGAAGCAAAAGATAGATCCGAGGATCTTATGGTTTATGTTTCATTATAATCAAATTCTATAAAATAGTCTACATACAAATTTATGATCCTAGAATATGTGCGGATACCCTAGAGACATACTACAATCTACAAAGGATATGCATGCATCTAGTTAGGTGTTTAGAATTATCATACCTTATAGATTTTAGATTCAAAGTGAACGAAACGGTGGTCGATGATGAACTACATGTGAATTAAGAGGAAAGATATCGGATAGCACATTGTCCTTTGCGAAGGGAGAAATCCTCGAAGTCTTATTTCTGAGTTCAAGGGCTACGAGCCGACGGATGATTACGTTGCGAAGACGATGGGGAGTCATGAGATCTCCTCCTTCTCTTTCTCTCTTCTTCCTTCTCCTTCCTTGCTCCTTATTCTTCCACTTTTTTCCTTAGTCGAAACTATAAAGAGGGAGAGAGAGGAGAGGGGGCCAGATTTTCAAGAAGAAGGAGGGCTAGATAAGGCCGACCTCTCCTCCCATCTACTTATAGGGTTAGTCCCCTACTTGCACAAGTAAGCTAGGGCCGGCTCCTATAGGATAGGAATGAAGGGGGGGGGGGTGGTTAGGGATCCTCCCTATCTTTCGTGATGTCTTGGACTAAAATGCCCTCGTGAAAGGGGGAGCACTATAAGAGAGAAAGAGTAAGGTACACTTGTCAAAATCGAGTTCCGTCAGTGACTATGAGCTCCTGAAATTATTTCACTCATTTTAAGATTCATATTCAATATGTTCTAAGCCATATTTCAGTATTTACCAAAATATCCCTATAACCCCTTAATATATATGAATTAGGTTCTTAGGCTTCGAACTTGTACTCCATCGTGCTACTTCGCATCCAACATGTCCAACTAGGTTGGGGAACAATTTCTATACACAACAACAGGGTGAAACCTTCAGGGTTAAAGATCTCTAGCTCCAACCGGATCCCTGATTAACTATTCTAGTGACGTACCAAAAGTTCTGCTAATCAATCCTAATCCGATTAACCAGCGTAGCCACCCAGAGTGTGACGCGAGTTGAATGCTAGTGATCCTAAACTTATATTACTCACTCGTAACCTTATTCTCTACTATACTATGATAATCTTTAGTCCCTTTTATTACTGGTACTGTGATTCGACTCGGGTGGTGGGGAGCACCGTCAGATCCTAATTGATCATCTGATTAGGATTTGATGACTTATCATCAATAAGACCATACACCTTTCGATGCTATGCCTTGTATCTGAAACGTCGTCAGTCATACTGACAACCACCAGGCCTGGATTAATTGTGTGGATAGATTGACTCATCAAAACGTATCCATCAAACACTGGACATCGGATAACCTGTAGAGATTGTATGCCACTCTAGCGCCAACCGAGTAACCTAACATACTGTGGTATTAGACTATGGATGGTTTGCATATGTTGGCACATCAAAGTACCATACAATCGGTTGGCTCAGTATATATGGTCCCTTAAGGTTAAGGACAAATTATCTATAGTAGTAAGATGGTTCATGCATCAGTGTTTGAACCACTGATATGTGCACCGCTTTAGTTCTTATTCAATACGATCATCATACTTAGTCAGGTGAATATGAATCCCATATTTTCGTGGTGGAGACTCCACTACATCTTTTACCTGCCAATAACTTATTCTCGGTGAAGCGACTGGTATCACCAAAGTTATGAGCAAGTTCTAGTTTTATATAGGACCGGTCTACTGGGTCTCCCAAGCATGGACCCACCATGTGCCTCAGTGACCTACTATGTTCCCTAGGGTCTATTATTATATATGAATTAACTGTTGAAATTAGATCCTGTTATCAGAGTCGCAGCGAAAGCAAAAGATAGATCCGAAGATCATACGGTGCTGTAGACACACAAATTATGTCTAACCCGAACTCGACTCGCATGCACCTATGCGGAGGCAAACCCGACATACACTCGGAGCCGGACCCGACTTGCATGTACCAATACGGATGCAAACCCGACACGCACTCGGACCCGGACCCGAATTTGACTCGCATGCTCCGACTCACAGAGAGACACCGGACCCGACCCGCACCTAACAAGAGGCCGGGTGGGCCCATCCCCAAGTGGGGCCCACCCGGCCCCACTATTGGAACCCGAGCCCCTTACCCACGGGTAGGGGGGGTGGTTGGCCATGCAAGGAAAAGAAAGAGAAAGAAAAGAAAGAAAGAAAAGAAAGAAAGAAAAGGAAAGAAAAGAAAAAAAAAAAGAAAAGGAAAGAAAAGAAAGGAAGAAAAGGAAAGAAAGGAAGAAAAAGGAAAGAAAGCCCGCTATGCACGGGGGGAGGCTGCGTATGACGTCTACTTATGCGTGGATCTGTGCCGATCACTCGATCCGACGGACAAGAAGAAGGGCCGGGTCGCCATCGACTTTATGTGCATGATTCAAAATAAATCCAAAGATGATTGAGCCATAATTACCTCGCCAGAAAAGGAAAGCAAATAAAGGATTATTCCCCTCTTCAATTGAAGAATAAATCTTGGGTAATTATGGGAGAGATATTAAAGGGATCCAAATAAACTTCCCATATCTCTCCCCTCCCCTTTCACCTATAAATAGAGGGGGAGGGGGAAGGCTCAAGAGGTCGAAAAAGTCGTAAGCTGAAGACAAAGCGAGGAAGCTCTGCAGAAGAGGAAATGCGCACTTCATCGACTCAAGGCTTCACGAGGCACGGGCAAGCCTATCCCTTCGGGACCGGCTTAGTCCATTGAAAGCCCTCATCAACGTGAAGACTCTTGCACAAGAAGACCAAGCCTTCGACTCCATGCACGAAGAAGAAAGCTCAGAGAAGAAGAACCCTTCGACTCTGAAGATGCCAGAAGCAAAGGTCGGAGAAGAAGATCGGAGCGGCACCACCTTGTCATCTCCAACAAAGCCTTTGACTTCGATCAAGCCCAAAATCCCGGAGAAGAAGACCGAAGCGTCATCACCCGTCGCCTTCGACAAACGTCCACTCCATCCATGAAGAAAAAAGTTTGGAGAGGAATACCCGAAGTGTCACTACACCCGTCGTCTTCAAAGGAAAGTCGACATGACAACCGTCGTATGGAGATCGGTGCCACCCCCGCCGTCTTCCAAGGAACCCTTTGAATCCGATCACGCCAAAGAAACCCGGAGAAGAAGAAAAGTCTAGCCGATACCTAAATCATCGAGGAAGCTAGAAGCGTTGAAGAAGTAGCCACCGTCGTTCGAGAAGAAGATCGAGTCGACGCCGAAGCTGAAGCCCACGCAAGAAGCCAAAGCAAAAGCCCCGGTAAAGCCCGTGCCAAAGCAACGCAAGTGCCAAAGACAAGCAACTCGCCGGTCACGAGTAAAAGCACCGCACGTTCTAGCTGATACGATGCAAAGTTCGAAAGAACAAAAGCATTGCAAGCCTCCCCCCGTCTACGTCCAAGCGTAAGCGCCAAAGCAAAGTAAAAGCCAGAGCCACGCTAAAGCTAAGCCGAAGCCGAAAGCCAAATCTAAAGCCGATGCCAAAAGCACGATCTATACGGCGAACCGACGATCAAGGACATTGAGGTCAAGCAAGGATCGAGGAAGACACGATGATCGAGGAACGAAGCCAAAAACCCCCTAGCCGAGAAAGCACGAAGCACGGAAGGGATAAAAGCAACGGTGGATACTCCTTAGCCTCTCAAAAACCCTCACACTATAAAGACCTCTGTCCTGGGCAACCCCTTCAGAGCTCTCGCACGAATACCATGTGGAGACGCAGATCAAAGGGACCCTCTAGAGGATCTCTCCCATAATCTCCTGATCAATATTCGTCGCACCCAGACTCGCCACCCCCGAGCCCCCGGGCCCCGGCACTCTGTAATCTCGTGTGTTCGCAATAAAGGCGACCCAGATCTTTTTCTACGCATATAGATTTCTGGCATGCCCGGTGGGACCTCCTCTCCTTTCATCCGTACGACTAAAGAAGTTGCTTCAAGTTCGTAATGGCAGGGACAAGCAATGATGCGTTTGCTCCAAGCCTCTCACCAATCGTCGAGTCTCCTCTACTCCGACATGATGGTCCAGTAAATCCGGAGGGTGATGCTCCCCCGATGGTACGCATCTACACTCGGCGTACTCGAACCCTTATGGATGTCTTCATGCCAGAAACTGCTACCGAAGATGCTCGCCAAAGCGCCAACGAGGCCTTGGTACATGAAGAAAGAGCCTCGATCCTGGAGTCTATGTCCAGAAGTTTGGGGAGGACCAGCCCCAACCCCGAGCCCGTTCAGATTCTCCAGCGGACGTTGCACCTCCTCTGTAGGGGGCAAACATCTGTCAGCAACAAGAAGCGAGTCGGCGCAACTACGTCTCCGATGATGACGACGAGGATGCAAGCATGCAACATCGAGATATCCTCCGTCACCATCCTTCATCTGCTCTTCAGCTCCAAGTCTTGCAAATGGGTGAGCAAATGGCACAAATCGTTCGGCTAATGGAGGAGAAGGATTGTCACATCAACACTCTGCTTCAAAAGCTAAGTGCAAAGGATGCTGCAACCAATGATCAACACATTGCTTCTTCGGTAGCTGCTCCAGCTCCGTCCTCAACTCTCGCTCCTGCAGAGGTTGTTTCAATAGTTCAAGCGGTGACTCCAGCACTCTCCTCGGCTCCCGTCCCGATGGAAGTTGTCTCTCCGGCACCAGTCTCGAAGGCTGCCTAATCACCGACGACAACAACAATGAATGCGCAGCTAATACAAGCATTGGTAGCCGACACGATGCGCTCCCACGGCAGTGGTCTTCCTCCAATCATAGCGGCATACTCGAAGCCTTACACAGCGAGGATCCAGCAACTGCGCTTCCCCATCGGGTTCCAGCCACCAAAGTTCCAGCACTTCGACAGGAAGGGAAATCCAAGACAGCACATCGCTTACTTCATCGAAACCTGTAATAATGCCGGCACATATGGCAACGAGATGGTGAAGCAGTTCATTCATACCCTCAAGGGTAACACGTTCGATTGGTATGTGGATCTTCCTCCAGGATCTATCGACAGTTGGGATCAGATGGAGAGGGAGTTCCTCAATCGCTTCTATAGCACCAGACGCACCATCAGCATGACCAAGCTTACTGCCGTTATGTTAGAATTGGTGAGGTCTATAGCTCGTAAAAACCTAGTGTTTAGCTTTGTATGGTTGATAGTATAGGATTGCATATTGGTACGTACCTTAGTACGTGTTCTGATTACAGAACAGAGAGCCATGGCTACATGGTAATCCACTTGAGTGGGAGACTCAAGGGACTGGTCCCATGTAACCTAAATACGTTCGCAGCTCTGATAAGGATTGGTCGCCCTATCAGGATAAGCTGTTGGGATGACAGAGCGTAGGTGTCTCCACCACGGTCATTACCAGGCACAGTGTCTGTGGCCGAACGGAACCAACACGGTGCACAGATCGATGAGCAGACATCGGTGCACTAAACCGTGTTTCTGCTTAGGGTAAAACGGTCCTAAACCCTGAGGAACCATGTCTGGTGGACTAACCAGTTGTGTGGTGCTTTGGCGCACCAATGTGTGAGGATCCGGATGCAGTGATCCAAAACCACGGTGTACTGGGTTACCCGGCTGGCGTTGCATCAGCGTGTCACTCCTGCAGGCTATCCACACCCCTAACGGGAGGTGCGTTCCTTGGTCTGACCTACGTCGTATTAAACCCTGGCCAGGTGATCATCAGTTCAACTGGTGACGGATCCGGTTACTCGGCAGAGTTATCGGAGGTACGATGTACGTGGTCAACCTGGAAGGAACCGAGTCATATGAGCACTCGAGTCTGACGGTATTCTCCACCGCTCGAGTTGCGTCATGGCACCAGTGGAGGGACAGCGAGTTTACCATACTAAGCGGAGAGCAGGGGTATGTGGGAGAACATAGTAAGTCCGGGGGGATTGGAGTGCAGCCTGCGTCGCACTCTGGGTGGCTACGCAGGTTAACTCGGACTCAGAGGATCGATGGTACACTCGGGTAGTGTGTCGATCGAGTCTGAGTTGGAAGCCATGAACCCTGGTCCCTGAAGGTTCCACCTTATCGACATTATGTATGGTTCTTATACCATCTCATCGAAACACAGAACATAGTTAGAGGAAGCGAGAAGTCCAAGCATACGCTCCGTGAGTGCTTCGCACTAGTGCTCGGTAGATGCGTAGCTACGTGTGTGCACTAAGGGGAAACCCTAGGTTAGTGCAGAGACGCATGTAGCAATTCCTTGCCATAAGTGGACTTTGCCACATAGGTGCGATGCACCGGGACATGTTGCGAGTTGACTAGTTGACTTCACTAGGGGCGCCCTATGGTAACCTCAGAGAATAGTGAAATCACTGGTGCACTTCACTTATGTGTGCCTTGCAAAGTCTCGTACACGAGGAACGACCAACTAGTGGCATAAGGGCGTTTTGGTCATACCATGCGCCACTATGCACTAAGGGGGCCGGCCCTAAGTGTTGAGAGACTGGTCAAGGCCAGCCCCATTAGTTTCGGGAGGTTGTTGCCTCCGATGAAGGGGCCGGTTATGAGGCGCAGAAAACGGGCTGGTTTTGACCGTTTTCGAAAACAAGGAAAGGATAGAGATAAAGAAGAGATATATAGGGATAAGGTTTGAATCAATCATCCTTATCCATACTGTCCTTATCCATATGGATAGGCCGGCTATATATATGAGAAGGAGAGAGAGGGTGCACGAAATTAATAGAGCCATGCAAGCCCTAGGGCCGGCCATGGCATGGGGAAACCCTAGCCGCCCCCTCTCCTCTCTTCGCATCTCCTCTCTCGTCTCTCTCTCCCTCGCTTGCGCCATTGGATGGCGACTCGTCTTCCTCACGTGGTGTTTTGTAGAAGGAGAAGGCTCGTCATATGGAGGCACTCAGAGATCCATCGACGAGGTGCCGTGCATCGTGTGAGATCGGGTGAACTAGAAGGCGTCTCCCGCAACCTTTTGCTGTCCAGAATCTGCACAGAAAATCAACGTTGTTTCTGCGATTCCGGGAGCTACAGAAGTCCAAACGACGTGAAACTTGTTGGAAAAGTTGCGTCTCGAAGTTGGCTACCTGCAGTCCAAATTTCAGCCCAATCGGAGTTCGGAGCAGAAAGTTATGGCCATCTTACCGAAGCTATGTCGAGCAGATCCGTAGCCCGTCTCCATCGACAAAGAAGAAATTTGTCGCGGTGAAAGATTCCGCATGCAGGTATGACCTCTAACAAGTAGATCTAACATAATTAGAACATGCATTCATGCTAGTTTGTTCTTTCGCGTTAGATCATCGTTAGGGGTTCGCGTAGTTGCCATGCTAGATTCATACACGCATATGTAGATCGTTTCGATGAAAATTTTGATATTTAACGCACACCGCTCACGGTCCTCGGACCTTCACTTTGCTTCCGCTGCGGGCCTCTACCATGGATTTATTTCCAACAATTGGTATCAGAGCACGCTAGTGGTGTGCGTTTCATGTTTTTCATGAAACCGTCATGTGCGCGCATGAATAGTATGTGCCGCCATCGGGGTTCTACGAGTAGATCATGCATAGTAGATTTTGTATGTTCTATGAATCGTTCTTGCAGGGCGCCGCATCTAAAATTATTCTGGATATGTGATTGCTTGCTACCGGGGGTCGGACCCCGTGTTAGCGATTTTGTCTGGATGTTTTTTCTTCTGTGTGTGGATAGATTTTAGAGCCATAGTCGGGCAAGAGGTGAAGATTTACCACCCTTGATTCCCAGGCTTTTGCTAGGTTTGTTTTCCTTTTCTTTCTAGGAAATTGTGTACGAGCGAGCACTTGCTCGAAGCGTACTAGATCTTTTTCGGTTACAGATTGAAGAGGAGGACTTACCGTGGAGATCCACCACTGGGAAGATGAGCGGAACCTTGGAGGACGATGGCGATCCGGTGAAGCGTACACGATGACGGCAAAGGGCATAAAGCGTCAGAAGATCGTATACAGAGGCTTGCACCGGATCGAGGAGCCTTGTGAAGGAGACAGAGAGCCTGCGCTGTGCCAGTCAGGTTCAGGGGTCGGACCCTGAACTTGATTCAGTTGTGTGCTTATTTCTTTCAGAAGTTCTTTATATTTCTGTAGAGAACCCCAATGCGATAATTTGATTATCTGTGTCAGAGGGATGCCCTTTCCCCTCGGGTCCTAGCGACCTTATTAGGATTGGATTCCACTAGTGACGCCTATTATTTAATTGACCATTGATGATAGTATGAATTCCTCACATTTGGTTATGCCCCCATTAGGTCAACACCCGATTAGTCGGGTGTGCCTATTTGGCAAGCATCGAAACCTAGAATGAGTTGGAATTCTACTATGACATCATTCGTCAAATTTATAAGCAAGGCGCCATGGTAGTGGAAGACCTTTCCTGTCAGTCTGACCTTAGGCTAGGCTCCAGGGCATTAGCGTGATAGCCAAGTTTGCAAAGCATCAATGTTCTTGGGATATGTAATGTGACCCTTGAGTGGAGAAATCCACTCGAGGCAGGGACTATGATATTCCAAGATCGATTAATGCTTCGAGAAAGGCTTGAATGCTAGTAGGAGCACGGTATGACCAGGGTCTAGTGTATAGGTTGTCGTGACCTTAGTGTACACTCATACTTGCATTAAATAACCCTCAACTATAATAAGGGATGTGTAAGAGGACTCGTCGAGATCCTCTGGCCTCCACAACCAACTGCTCTGTGTCTGGGTGGAAGGGCGTAGCTCGACACCCCCTAGGGTGAGGGTTATGTTTTTCTATGCCAGATAACTTAGCGGTCTCCTTCAGGATATGGCAGTTACGGGGCCAGGAGAGAAGGGCTTTTTATCCCACCCTAGTGGGGGCCGCATGAACTCCCGTGCCGTAATTGCTTAGGCTTGTGGGTAAGCATCCTAAGTGCACGTGAGGTATTCATTGCGAAGACAACGGTGATCACGTGGCACTGGCCAAAAGATAACCATGGTCCATCAAAGTCCTTAGTTGGCAGATTTGGACTGGGTCAAGGAAAGGCCCGTGTAAGCGGATTGACGCTGCATGATGCCCCCTAGGGCAGGTGTAGTCGATTCCGAGATCTTACATACATGGTTAATTAATCCATAGAGGTGTCTTCGCTGTGAGGTTAGCGCTGACATTTGGATATAATTAGCTTATTTTCAAAATCCATAAAATAAGTTATTTTGCATTCATTTTCATTCAACCATATAGTTCCCCTATCCGCTATCCCATAAGAGAACCAGTTATCGGGTCTCTAACTACGTAGAGTGGAAGCGCAATCTTTAGCTTATGCTTAGGGTAGTAAATGTACATTGGCATGCAATCTAAATATCCCTGTACTAGACCTAATGGGTCCAGATATCACTAGGGCACTAACTAGGGCATATGAAGACTGGCGAGAGTCTAAGGAGATGTGCAAGTGCTATGTTATAGCAGACTTGCGGACAATTCTTTAGAAGCGAGTCAGAGATATGCCGGGTCTTCTCTAATTAAGTTTTACTTGCATTAGATGTCTGGAAGGCGAAGTCAGTCGACTCATCGCTTTTCCACTAAGATACTTGTCGGTACCGAGATGTCAGTGGGTATGCTTGTTCGGGAACACATCTTTGAGTTCCAGAACGATCTAGATTCCCAAGACATGGTACCAGATGACGAGGTGGTGGAAGACGTCTGTCTTGCATCCTTGTCTGGAACCTTCGAAGGCGTTATCAGAGACTTTAGCTTTAACAAGTTAGAGATGATAAACGCAGAACTTCTAAGGAGATTTCCAAGAGACAAAGGATGAGATCAAGATTAAAGGCAATGCCTTTAGTGCTTAACCTAGGTCTTCTTTAGAAGAACCTAAGGGAATAACTTATAAGAGATCGAAAACTATTCTAGTGCAGAAACTGGTGTGGAATCCTAAGTCTGGTAACGCCAAGGACGGAAGTATTTCCGCTGTGGCGAGCATAGGGGGTATTTGAAGATTGAGTATGACCTCAGGATGTTAGGAGTTGAGTCGCTATCTAGTAGCAGTTCTTATGCTTCTTGGAATGTAGACTTCTGGTCTACAGATATTCAAGGAAAGCAGAAGGCTACTTTATAGTAAAGGAATCCTAACATAGGTACTGATGCCATAAGCCGCTGCGGAAGCTGTTAGATATGATTGTCTTAGTTTTTCCGAAATACGAATTTTGTTTTTTAGAGATGTAGTTCTGTTTCCTCTTTGGTAAATGAAGTTTTTAGTTTTAGACAGCACCGTAGGTGTGTATCTTAAACTAAATAGATAGCTTCATTACTAGAGAAATAGATCAGAATAATCTCTTTATATTTAATCCTAATTCGGAAATAGATTTCATGACAGCTGTAGCGTCTAACTGAAATTCATCTAAATCCTTCGGAGAAGCTATCCCATTTGTGACCCCTCTGATTTAGATATTCTTCCTCAGATAAATTCAGAGGTAAAAGAAGGCCGATTTTCTGTTCACAGAATCATCGGAGATCCTTCTAACCTATGAGTGTAATCTGGACGGCAGAATAACTAAAAGGGCTATGAAGGTATGGGAGTTAGTTAATTTTGACGTCTATGGTTCCAAGAGCGTCCAGACGAAGGAGTCTCTTCGACTTATCGAGGAAATAAAAACCTATCGGATGGGTTCCATAGGATCCTGAGGGAGCATGGGATTAGCTCCCAGTTAAATGCTCCAAGGATGACACGTCAGAATAAAGTCTCCGAGAGAAGGAATCGGACCCTGTTTGACATAGTCCGTAGTATGATGAATATTGCCAAGTGTACTACCCACCTTTTGGTGGGGTTGTACCTTAAAACAGTAGCTTATATCTGAAACTATCTCTTATCTAAATCAGTGCCTCAGACCTATAGAGAGCTATGGTCTAAGCGAAAGCTGACACTATAGTGTCTCGAGATATAGGGTTGTCCTGCACTTGTGCAAAAGGACAAGAGGGATGAGATGGAGATATAGTTTCAGGTATATCTGTTTGTAGGTTACCCTTAGGAGGCATAAGGTGGACTGTTTTATGATCTTGAGGTTAGGAAGGTAATCGTTTCTACGAATACCATCTACCTAGACCAGGATTATATTATAGACCATAAGTTTGCCAGTAAGGTAGTTCTGGGTGAACTACTGGGTACTGGTAGAGAGTGCGCATCTGAAAAACGTAGTGGGAGTAGATGATACAAGAAACTAGTATACCAGGTATTGTAGAAACAATTCACTTTTGTACCACCACCACTTCGTCGTTGTGGGACCATCAGAGCTCCTGAAAGATGCTATGGAGAAACTTTGAGAGTTAATCCAGAGTTTCAGGAGGATGATCCTTAGAGCTACGAAGAAGTAGTGGGAGCTTCCTTTGAACCACCACCACCTCATCGTTGTGGGACCCTCAGAGCTCCTGAAAGATACTATGGAGAGACTTTGATAGTTAATCCAGAGTTTCAGGAGGATGACCCCTAGAGCTACGAAGAAGTAGTGGGAGCTTCCGACAGCTCTTACTGACAAAAGACCATGGAGACAAATTTGCATCAATGTCCCTTGAAACAGTCTTGACACTTATAGCACTATCACCCTTCAGGGTGTAGAAGGTGTATTAGAAGAGCACCCGATTAAGACTTAAGTGGCTAGATTAGTTGCCAAAAGAGAAGGGATTGACTATGTCAAAACCATCTCACTGGTAGCTATGCCTAAGTCTATTTCGGATCCTCTTAATCCATCGCAGCCCATTATAGTTGGGAGATCTGGTTGATGGATGTCAAGACAGTTATTCCCTAACGGGAATTTGGAAAGGACATATGGATGAGTAGCCCTAGGCTTTGTGTCAGTAGGTTAGGAAGATATGGAATGCAAGTTGCAATGGTCCATTTATGGACTGATGCAAGCATCCAGGTTGGAATGTCTATTTTGATCAAGGGAATCCGCTCACACGGATTTGATCAGAATGAGGATAAACCAAGATGGTACAGGAAAGGTGAAATAGCTACAAGGGTATATTTAGTACTTTACGTTAACGATATTCTACTGATTGAAAATGATGTAGGAATATTGTTTACGATAAAGGTTTGTAGTCATCACAATTCGATGTGAAAGACCCTAGTGAGGCGAGTTATGCTCTGGGAATCAAGGTAACTCGAGATAACCAGAGCAAGATTCTCTTGCTGTCACAGGCTACGCATGAAGATAAGATTCTAGCCAGATTCGGTTTACGAGGCTAGATATCTATTGCACAGCAGGAAGATGGGTCGGTTTCAGTCGAACCCGGGTCCAGATCTCTGGACCGATGTGAAGGGTATACTCAGAAATCCTCATTAAGTAAGGATTGTGAGTTAGCTTGCACTTCACAGGTCCTGATATCGATTGGACACACAGGATCTGACTTTGGTGTCAGATGTGTGTACCAGAAAATCGATTTCAGGGATTATTTTTATCTTGGGATTAGAAGCGGTAGTTGGTAGAGTGTGAAGCAAGTGCATCACAGACTCTACCACAGATGCTTAGCACGTTGTTGCGTGCGAAGTAGTATATCAGGTGGTAAGGCTTAGGAAGTTCTTAGAGAACTTGGGACGCGTACCAGAGGCTCAGTTATCTGTTGTTACAACAGAAGAGCGGTAAGCAAGGTCCAAGGAGACTAGGCACCGCCGTGAGGGGAAACCCATCAAGTACAAACTCCACTTGATCTGACAGTTATATGAGGAAATGCAAGTAGCGGTACTGAGGTGGAATCTACAGACAATGTTGTCAATTCCTTTAGGGAATTCTTGCAAAGGCTTTTGGGCAGCATGTAGAAGCTACAGAGCTCAACACCGTTATTCCTCGTTAGACCTAGTGGGAGATTGTTAGAATTGGTGAGGTCTATAGCTCGTAAAAACCTAGTGTTTAGCTTTGTATGGTTGATAGTATAGGATTGCATATTGGTACGTACCTTAGTACGTGTTCTGATTACAGAACAGAGAGCCATGGCTACATGGTAATCCACTTGAGTGGGAGACTCAAGGGACTGGTCCCATGTAACCTAAATACGTTCGCAGCTCTGATAAGGATTGGTCGCCCTATCAGGATAAGCTGTTGGGATGACAGAGCGTAGGTGTCTCCACCACGGTCATTACAAGGCACAGTGTCTGTGGCCGAACGGAACCAACACGGTGCACAGATCGATGAGCAGACATCGGTGCACTAAACCGTGTTTCTGCTTAGGGTAAAACGGTCCTAAACCCTGAGGAACCATGTCTGGTGGACTAACCAGTTGTGTGGTGCTTTGGCGCACCAATGTGTGAGGATCCGGATGCAGTGATCCAAAACCACGGTGTACTGGGTTACCCGGCTGGCGTTGCATCAGCGTGTCACTCCTGCAGGCTATCCACACCCCTAACGGGAGGTGCGTTCCTTGGTCTGACCTACGTCGTATTAAACCCTGGCCAGGTGATCATCAGTTCAACTGGTGACGGATCCGGTTACTCGGCAGAGTTATCGGAGGTACGATGTACGTGGTCAACCTGGAAGGAACCGAGTCATATGAGCACTCGAGTCTGACGGTATTCTCCACCGCTCGAGTTGCGTCATGGCACCAGTGGAGGGACAGCGAGTTTACCATACTAAGCGGAGAGCAGGGGTATGTGGGAGAACATAGTAAGTCCGGGGGGATTGGAGTGCAGCCTGCGTCGCACTCTGGGTGGCTACGCAGGTTAACTCGGACTCAGAGGATCGATGGTACACTCGGGTAGTGTGTCGATCGAGTCTGAGTTGGAAGCCATGAACCCTGGTCCCTGAAGGTTCCACCTTATCGACATTATGTATGGTTCTTATACCATCTCATCGAAACACAGAACATAGTTAGAGGAAGCGAGAAGTCCAAGCATACGCTCCGTGAGTGCTTCGCACTAGTGCTCGGTAGATGCGTAGCTACGTGTGTGCACTAAGGGGAAACCCTAGGTTAGTGCAGAGACGCATGTAGCAATTCCTTGCCATAAGTGGACTTTGCCACATAGGTGCGATGCACCGGGACATGTTGCGAGTTGACTAGTTGACTTCACTAGGGGTGCCCTATGGGAACCTCAGAGAATAGTGAAATCACTGGTGCACTTCACTTATGTGTGCCTTACAAAGTCTCGTACACGAGGAACGACCAACTAGTGGCATAAGGGCGTTTTGGTCATACCATGCGCCACTATGCACTAAGGGGGCCGGCCCTAAGTGTTGAGAGACTGGTCAAGGCCAGCCCCATTAGTTTCGGGAGGTTGTTGCCTCCGATGAAGGGGCCGGTTATGAGGCGCAGAAAACGGGCTGGTTTTGACCGTTTTCGAAAACAAGGAAAGGATAGAGATAAAGAAGAGATATATAGGGATAAGGTTTGAATCAATCATCCTTATCCATACTGTCCTTATCCATATGGATAGGCCGGCTATATATATGAGAAGGAGAGAGAGGGTGCACGAAATTAATAGAGCCATGCAAGCCCTAGGGCCGGCCATGGCATGGGGAAACCCTAGCCGCCCCCTCTCCTCTCTTCGCATCTCCTCTCTCGTCTCTCTCTCCCTCGCTTGCGCCATTGGATGGCGACTCGTCTTCCTCACGTGGTGTTTTGTAGAAGGAGAAGGCTCGTCGTATGGAGGCACTCAGAGATCCATCGACGAGGTGCCGTGCATCGTGTGAGATCGGGTGAACTAGAAGGCGTCTCCCGCAACCTTTTGCTGTCCAGAATCTGCACAGAAAATCAACGTTGTTTCTGCGATTCCGGGAGCTACAGAAGTCCAAACGACGTGAAACTTGTTGGAAAAGTTGCGTCTCGAAGTTGGCTACCTGCAGTCCAAATTTCAGCCCAATCGGAGTTCGGAGCAGAAAGTTATGGCCATCTTACCGAAGCTATGTCGAGCAGATCCGTAGCCCGTCTCCATCGACAAAGAAGAAATTTGTCGCGGTGAAAGATTCCGCATGCAGGTATGACCTCTAACAAGTAGATCTAACATAATTAGAACATGCATTCATGCTAGTTTGTTCTTTCGCGTTAGATCATCGTTAGGGGTTCGCGTAGTTGCCATGCTAGATTCATACACGCATATGTAGATCGTTTCGATGAAAATTTTGATATGTAACGCACACCGCTCACGGTCCTCGGACCTTCACTTTGCTTCCGCTGCGGGCCTCTACCATGGATTTATTTCCAACACGTTATGCAAAGAAAGGACAAGCCGGTGATCGACTATATCCACCGATGGAGGAACCTCATGCTGAATTCACGAGACCGCTTATCTGAAGACTCGGCCATCGAGATGTGCACCCAAGGCATACACTGGGGCCTGCTCTACATCCTCAAAGGTATCAAGCCTCAATCCTTCGAAGAACTCACAACTCGGGCTCACGACATGAAACTCAGCCTAGCAAACCATGGATATTCAAAGAACAAGGACTTCCTGAAGGTGAAGAAGAAGGACAAACCACCGACACCAAAATCGAAACAAGTTAACGTCGCCGACGTTGCTTCAACTTCCAAGCCGCTCAGGATCGGTGGCAAGCCGGATCAGAAGAAGGGAGTCGCCATACCACCGCCTCCGCCGCAAAGACAAAGGATGACTCTCGAGGAGCTCGAAGCAAAGGAGTACCCCTTCCCGGACTCGGAAGTCTCCTCTATGTTCGACCAACTGCTGCAAGAGAAAATGATAGAGCTCCCTCCTTCAAAGAGACCTGAGTAGATGCATCGTGTTGACGATCCTCTCTTCTACAAATACCACCGAGTGGTAAGTCATCCCATCGAAAGATGCTTCGTCTTCAAGGAAAGAATCATGGCGCTCGCAAAGCAAGGGAAGATAGAGATCGACTCCGGGGAGGTCGCTGCGGCCAACATGACGACCATCACCTTCGGTTCCTTCTCGCCAGTACTTGTTGCTACATGACAAAGAACGCCCAAATTGCGCATCAACCGTCAAAGGCCAACCACAAAATCAACTTTCCAGCTGAAGGTCTCGAAGTGACAACAACGTGCTCCAGCGCTCGCTAAGGAAGAAACGCCGTTGCCCCGGCGGCAACCATTGATAGAATGCTTTTTGCTATGTGTCGTTGTTGTAAAAGCTATTTATCAAAAACCAATACCTGCAATTATAACTCAGAGAATTTTGAAAGTATAGGGCAAGTAAGGATCAAACCACACGTAATTTGATGCCTAGAGAAGAGATCACAAGTGAAGCTAGATTAAATTGAAGGGAGTTTGTATTTTTATCATTTTGTAAATAATTTATTTTAGAAAGTAAAAGCTAATAAGTAATGATTCAAATTAATAGTTTAGAAGAAGAGAATTTAAATTAAGACATTGCTGAAATTTAAGATTGAATAACAATAAAGAAAATATAAGACATTGCTGAAATTAAAGATTGAATAACAATAAAGAAAATATAAGACATTTGATGAAATTAAAGATTGAATAACAAGGGAGAAAATATAAAATATTGCTGAAATTAAAGATTGAATAACAATAAAGAAAATATAAGACATTTGATGAAATTAAAGATTGAATAACAAGGGAGAAAATATAAAATATTACTGAAATAAAGATTGAATAACAAGAAGGAAAACATAAGACATTGCTGAAATAAAGATTGAGTAACAAAAATGAAAACATAAGACATTTCTGAAATTTAAGAGAATTCTGCCTAGGACAGGGATTGAAAAAGCATGGTTCGAAGTCAACTCTCTTGCAATATTACTCTCTTTATCTACACTTGAGATTGGAAGTTTTACCATCTCAAGCGGAAAATTTAGAGTTAAAGTCCACTTTATCTAATTTCATTATATAATATTCTCACAATCTCAAGAACTGAATTCTTCTTATAGTGAAGAAGTAAGACTAGTACTCAATTGCGAAAATTGACATAATGAAAGCTAGATAAAAATAATAATAGTTTGCCTATTCAACCAATGATTAACTATTGGAGTGTGAAGTATCACCCGAATCCCAATTGAATGGAAACACGGGAGAGCTATCTCTCCATAATGAAAATCAATTAAATGAGAGGCGTTAACATTTAGAGCAATAGAGAGCGATTTACAAGAGAAATTAACTATTTATCATGGCATCGGATCCCTCTACCTAGCGGGAGGGAATTTTGTCGGGCATGATGCAAGAACGAAAAAAATATTAAAGTAAAACATTGCGAAGAAAATAAAGTGCATAATAAAAAGATGACAAAACAACTCTTATTGAATTAAAAAGAAATACGATTACATCCGACTACTTTAGAACAATACTTCAAGAATTACAACACTACAGACACACACTCAATAGAAAGGAATTATGGTAAAAATGCTCTTGGAAAAACTGCATGCCCGCCCCTCCCTGGCGGGAGGGGTCGGTTCGGTCCCTCTCCCCCAGTCCGTCTTCTCCTAGGTTTCGGATGGGATGTTATATAGAGGAGGAAAAGAGGAGTTCGGGTAAGAGAGAGAGAGCGTTTCTAGTTGGTTTAGGTTAGGCCCAAAGAAAAAGAAACGAAAAAAAAGAAATAAGCAAGAGAGAGAAGTCCGGTTAGAGAGAAAACCGGAGGGGGGTTTCGTGCATGGCTCGGGCCGATCGTGTAGAGTTAGAAAAAGAGAAATCGGGACTGGATTTGGACGGTTAAGGAAAGAGAGGGAATTAAAGAGAGAGAATCAAGGAGGGAGAGAGATCTGATGGGTTGGCTCGGTACAGCTGGGTTCGCATGGGATTTGTGATTAGAGAGAGAAACCGGAGAGAGAAAAGGGACGTCCGGGTCTAGGCTCGCGATTGGGTCGGGCGGACGTGCATGCCTTGAATGCACGAGACAGCTGCGATGAATGGGGCGAAACGGACGGCTTTGATTCGTTAGGAAATAGAGAGAGACGCTAGAGAGATAGAGAAAGACGATCGGAATCTTAAAGGGGGTCGGACGTGAGATAAGGAAAGATATCTCGATTGGGATTTCAGTTTTAGAGAGGGAAGATAGGATGGGAGAAAATGGAAAGAGAGAACGGGAAAGAGGAGGGAATCCCGGGTTTAATTCTAGAGAGATATAAGAAAAGAGATTAGAGAGAGAAGTGGGGGACGCAGGAAAAATAGGAGGAGAGAGAGAGTTGTGCGATCGGGTTTAGAAAGAGAAAGATAGAAACCGGAGAGAAGAGAGATGGGTGCGGACGGATGTGATCTCGTGAATGAGGAGCGGCTGATCGCCTTCGGATGGCTGCGATGCAATCAGATGGTTAAGGTGGTCGGTTGAGAGAATCTCGGAGAGAGAGCAGAGAGAAGATTAGAGAGAAAAATAAAAGGGACGGCTGGGATTTGGACTCCGGATGGCTAGTAATTAATGAGGGGTGAGTTGGACGGCTGCATGGGATCGCACACGGAGTGCTGCATGCTGGGCATTGAATTGTGAGTGGAGGTATCCATGCATGAGTGGAGATGTGAAATGGGTGGCTCGGATTGTGCATGGGTTTCTCAGATTTGAGAGGGGCTGATACGAGGAACGGTTGTGATTGTTTAGAGGGATATGTTATCATGGGGGCATCAGGTCTTTAGAGAGAGAAAGGGTGATGACTGCATGGGATCTAGGTATGTGCGGACGGCTGCGATCAGGTAGTTGGGTGAATTAATGCATGCATGCATGCATGGCTTTTATGAAATGGAGGGTTGTGATTGGTTTCGAGATGGAATGGAGGGTTGATTTCAATCAGATTCTACATGGGTTGGATGCATGAATGAGGTTTTGAACTAGACGGCTGCGATGAGGTCCGGATGGGAAAGAGTGAATTTAGGACGACGTGGGGCTCGGCTAGTTAGCTCGGTTAATGAGGGGTGACGCATGAAAATCGGATCGGACGGCTGGGTGCAACCAGGATTTTTAATGCAATGGAGGGTTATACTCAGGTCGGGCCGAGCCACTTTTTCAAGAAACCATCATCCTCCATTAAGCTCCTTAGCATACTCAGGGTTCTGCTCTGGTTCATTTCACGCGATGCATCAACCCGATGACTTTGATCCTCATCGGACTTCACAATTATCCATCACTCTTCAGAAAATGCTTCAAAACACACTATGCATACTCCATCGACCCGCCATGATAATATCCACCGCTCCATCATGATACCCTTAATCTGACTGTGTCGAGTACTGGGTCAATTCCTGAAAATCACACATGAAATGATGCTTGTAAGGTTAAGATGCAATTATTGATAAGAAGGATAATTTTTGGGTTCCATATTTTTCATGCATGCAATGTATGAGAGCGATCCAATATATCACTATGTTTGTATTAAATCCTATTATGCAGTGGTGCAAAGAGGATCATGCAGTTTACGTATAGTATGAAAGTTTTACGTTCCAAAGTGACGCTATATGCATGATAAAGAAGGGATAAATCACACCAATTGACCGCTCAACACACCCCCAAACTTGAATATTTCTCATCCTCGAGAAAGCAAACAAAATAAACTAAAAATAATAGGAGAATAAAAATAATTTAACTCACTTTCGCAGGAATCGCGATTGCACTTAGCATGTGCAACAAGCCGTTAAACCCCTGGGTTACCCCAGTGGACGAGTGTTGTCTTGTGAGGGTTTGCAGTGAATATACCCATAAAATTCAAATAGTTTTTTTTTTTTTGAAAATATAAATAAGAAATAAGAAAAGTCGGTTTCATAGAATAATTAAAAAGTACTCAAAAATATGATTTCTAAGGCACACGACTCATAAGGTAGATAATCCAAGCTTCAACTTTCAAAGTAAGCACTTTAGGTTCTAACTATTAGTTTCCCGTTAGAAAAGGTCAAGGTCAACTATACTCGAGTGCACAGTGCTGTCTGGGCTAAACACAACTGGGGGTTTGGTTCTCTACCCGCATATCATTCTAACAGTCTCTTAGAATGGTCAAAGTCGACCTTAGAACCTGAGTCAAAACCAGCTAATCTAGGCAGGCTAGTGAGAGTTATGGATATTCACCTTAATACCCTATGGGCTTTATATGTGATATTCCAGTTTCCCCACATTGTTTATAACGACGGCTTTCATACTATTTTATTTATTTATTTTTTCTTTTTTTTTCGGTCTTTTTTTTTCTTTTTTTTTGAATCTAATTATATATCCCTTCCTAACTTGTACCATGTCAGCTGCACTCTATGCCCATGACACGCTGCCAACGCTCTCATGAGTTAGGTAGCCATCCTCATGTTACCTTTATATTCGATTCACTCGAGTACATAGGATCATTCTCATAACCCTATACATCAAGCTTTACCAATACTAGGGTATACAAGTTAGGACTTTTACATAATTAGGTCCTAGACCATGCTAATAGGTAGCCCTTTCCGCTATACCTTAAAATTCACTGGTCGATTTTCTCAAACCAAGTGAACCAGATCCGCATGGTTCATCAGGACTCCTAGTGGCTATTAGGTGATATGAAAGCTTTGAATCTAAACCCTAGATGCGTAACCCAAATGTGAAGTGAAATATCAAGTCTAGTTTATTTTGACAATCTCTAAAAAGTTACCAAGGGTCAAAACCATATTAGACATACTTTTTCTAGTTAATCCTTGGATGTTTTACCTTGATTATCAAGTGCCTTATAGTCCTATTCGAGTACGATAAAATTAAACTATAAAACCTGAAATAAAAGTAAAACTTTTTTTTTTTGAAATAGATAAGACAAGACGATAAAAAGATTACAGAAAACACTAATATATAAAAAAGAAAATGAAAAAATGCAAATGCGAATGCCTATAGATTTCTATACGAACGCTGTAGTTTTGGTAGGGGACTACAGACTGGACACACATACGCCGAGACGTATGTGCCGAGCTTTCCCACTACAGCGTAAGTTGATGCAACAATATAATTATTTTTAACTTTTTTTTATTTTTAAAAAAATAAACCTAAAACTGATAAATTTTGCTGAAATTAGATGTAGGCAGGAAAGTACACCACCCCCAAACTTGAAATAAACATTGTCCTCAATGATGCATGAGTATGAGGAATGTGGGATGTTCAGAAATAATAAGTGCAGACATTTAAATGAATTTTTTTTTTTTTTTGTAAAGAAAGCAGAGATATATACATATGAACAAAACCTCTAGCAGGTATAGAGGTTAATCAGGAAAGGGCTTGAGTTTACACAGATATGCATAATTGTAAAACTATTCAATGCATGCCCTGTAACACCCTAGAAATATGTTACTATCAATGCAAAGTTGAGTGTACACCCCACGCTTAAGACACACATACAACTTTAAGAGTCATATGTGCCGAGTCGGCGACAACTTTGCAAGGTTGAATGCAATTTTTGTTCTTTTCTAGGGGGTTAGAATTTGCACATTAATGATTTGCAATATGAAATTTCAGAGTAGCAACCCTTGAAAATAAATTCAGAGAAATTAAAAGACTTAGCTGGTTGTTAAGCTGCATTGCTCAACGCTGCTACTGCTTTGCCGCCATGGTTTTAGCCTAGCTCAAATGTGAATCCTCTTTAGACTCTTTACGTTGGCAACGGCGCCATTTGATAGAATGCTTTTTGCTATGTGTCGTTGTTGTAAAAGCTATTTATCAAAAACCAATACCTGCAATTATAACTCAGAGAATTTTGAAAGTATAGGGCAAGTAAGGATCGAACCACACGTAATTTGATGCCTAGAGAAGAGATCACAAGTGAAGCTAGATTAAATTGAAGGGAGTTTGTATTTTTATCATTTTGTAAATAATTTATTTTAGAAAGTAAAAGCTAATAAGTAATGATTCAAATTAATAGTTTAGAAGAAGAGAATTTAAATTAAGACATTGCTGAAATTTAAGATTGAATAACAATAAAGAAAATATAAGACATTGCTGAAATTAAAGATTGAATAACAATAAAGAAAATATAAGACATTTGATGAAATTAAAGATTGAATAACAAGGGAGAAAATATAAAATATTGCTGAAATTAAAGATTGAATAACAATAAAGAAAATATAAGACATTTGATGAAATTAAAGATTGAATAACAAGGGAGAAAATATAAAATATTGCTGAAATAAAGAGTGAATAACAAGAAGGAAAACATAAGACATTGCTGAAATAAAGATTGAGTAACAAAAATGAAAACATAAGACATTTCTGAAATTTAAGAGAATTCCGCCTAGGACAGGGATTGAAAAAGCATGGTTCGAAGTCAACTCTCTTGCAATATTACTCTCTTTATCTACACTTGAGATTGGAAGTTTTACCATCTCAAGCGAAAAATTTAGAGTTAAAGTCCACTTTATCTAATTTCATTATATAATATTCTCGCAATCTCAAGACCTGAATTCTTCTTATAGTGAAGAAGTAAGACTAGTACTCAATTGCGAAAATTGACATAATGAAAGCTAGATAAAAATAATAATAGTTTGCCTATTCAACCAATGATTAACTATTGGAGTGTGAAGTATCACCCGAATCCCAATTGAATGGAAACACGGGAGAGCTATCTCTCCATAATTAAAATCAATTAAATGAGAGGCGTTAACATTTAGCGCAATAGAGAGCGATTTACAAGAGAAATTAACTATTTATCATGGCATCGGATCCCTCTACCTAGTGGGAGGGAATTTTGTCGGGCATGATGCAAGAACGAAAAAAATATTAAAGTAAAACATTGCGAAGAAAATAAAGTGCATAATAAAAAGATGACAAAACAACTCTTATTGAATTAAAAAGAAATACGATTACATCCGACTACTTTAGAACAATACTTCAAGAATTACAACACTACAGACACACACTCAATAGAAAGGAATTATGGTAAAAATGCTCTTGGAAAAACTGCATGCCCGCCCCTCCCTAGCGGGAGGGGTCGGTTCGGTCCCTCTCCCCCAGTCCGTCTTCTCCTAGGTTTCGGATGGGATGTTATATAGAGAGGGGAAAAGAGGAGTTTGGGTAAGAGAGAGAGAGCGTTTCTGGTTGGTTTAGGTTAGGCCCAAAGAAAAAGAAACGAAAAAAAAGAAATAAGCAAGAGAGAGAAGTCCGGTTAGAGAGAAAACCGGAGGGGGGTTTCGTGCATGGCTCGGGCCGATCGTGTAGAGTTAGAAAGAGAGAAATCGGGGCTGGATTTGGACGGTTAAGGAAAGAGAGGGAATTAAAGAGAGAGAATCAAGGAGGGAGAGAGATCTGATGGGTTGGCTCGGTACAGCTGGGTTCGCATGGGATTTGTGATTAGAGAGAGAAATCGGAGAGAGAAAAGGGACGTCCGGGTCTAGGCTCGCGATTGGGTCGGGCGGACGTGCATGCCTTGAATGCACGAGACAGCTGCGATGAATGGGGCGAAACGGACGGCTTTGATTCGTTAGGAAATAGAGAGAGACGCTAGAGAGATAGAGAAAGACGATCGAAATCTTAAAGGGGGTCGGACGTGAGATAAGGAAAGATATCTCGATTGTGATTTCAGTTTTAGAGAGGGAAGATAGGATGGGAGAAAATGGAAAGAGAGAACGGGAAAGAGGAGGGAATCCCGGGTTTAATTCTAGAGAGATATAAGGAAAGAGATTAGAGAGAGAAGTGGGGGACGCATGAAAAATAGGAGGAGAGAGAGAGTTGTGCGATCGGGTTTAGAAAGACAAAGATAGAAACCGGAGAGAAGAGAGATGGGTGCGGACGGCTGTGATCTCGTGAATGAGGAGCGGCTGATCGCCTTCGGATGGCTGCGATGCAATCAGATGATTAAGGTGGTCGGTTGAGAGAATCTCGGAGAGAGAGCAGAGAGAAGATTAGAGAGAAAAATAAAAGGGACGGCTGGGATTTGGACTCCGGATGGCTGGTAATTAATGAGGGGTGAGTTGGACGACTGCATGGGATCGCACACGGAGTGCTGCATGCTGGGCATTGAATTGTGAGTGGAGGTATCCATGCATGAGTGGAGATGTGAAATGAGTGGCTCGGATTGTGCATGGGTTTCTCAGATTTGAGAGGGGCTGATGCGAGGAACGGTTGTGATTGTTTAGAGGGATATGTTATCATGGGGGCATCAGGTCTTTAGAGAGAGAAAGGGTGATGACTGCATGGGATCTAGGTATGTGCGGACGGCTGCGATCAGGTAGTTGGGTGAATTAATGCATGCATGCATGCATGGCTTTTATGAAATGGAGGGTTGTGATTGGTTTTGAGATGGAATGGAGGGTTGATTTCAATCAGATTCTACATGGGTTGGATGCATGAATGAGGTTTTGAACTAGACGGCTGCGATGAGGTTCGGATGGGAAAGAGTGAATTTAGGACGACGTGGGGCTCGGCTAGTTAGCTCGGTTAATGAGGGGTGACGCATGAAAATCGGATCGGACGGCTGGGTGCAACCAGGATTTTTAATACAATGGAGGGTTATACTCAGGTCGGGCCGAGCCACTTTTTCAAGAAACCATCATCCTCCATTAAGCTCCTTAGCATACTCGGGGTTCTGCTCTGGTTCATTTCACGCGATGCATCAACCCGATGACTTTGATCCTCATCGGACTTCACAATTATCCATCACTCTTTAGAAAATGCTTCAAAACACACTATGCATACTCCATCGACCCGCCATGATAATATCCACCGCACCATCATGATACCCTTAATCTGACTGTGTCGAGTACCGGGTCAATTCCTGAAAATCACACATGAAATGATGCTTGTAAGGTTAAGATGCAATTATCGATAAGAAGGATAATTTTCGGGTTCCATATTTTTCATGCATGCAATGTATGAGAGCGATCCAATATATCACTATGTTTGTATTAAATCCTATTATGCAGTGGTGCAAAGAGGATCATGCAGTTTACGTATAGTATGAAAGTTTTACGTTCCAAAGTGACGTTATATGCATGATAAAGAAGGGATAAATCGCACCAATTGACCGCTCAACAACCATCGCTCACGCCAGCACCTCTCCCAAGCAAGGTCACGTCTCAATGTACTTTCCAACAGAGGTATGAGCAAGGAGATCCAGAAGTTGGCTTGCTGGGCCAACCTTTGGGAAAATTTGACTATTACGTCCTCTGCTCAAAGCCTTTGCCCGTTCCAACCGAAGAAATCAAGACCACTGGCTGGGGATCGAAAGACGAGCTAGTGGAACTTCCAGAGGAGTGAGTCCCTCCTAGTCAAGCTGCATCCCAACGTGCTCTCCAGCAGAGATACGAGCAAGGAGATCTAGAAGTCGGTCTGCTGGGCCAGCCTTCGAGAGAATTCGACTACTATGTCTTCTACTCAAAGCCTCCATCCATCTCGATTGAAGAAATCAAACCCACCGACTGGGGATCGGAAGACGAGCCAGTAGAACCTCTCTAAGAATAAGTTCCTCCAATTGATAAGGAACCGGCTGCCACTGCCGATCATCATCTTAGCAGGAGAGAATCCACCGACGAAGAGGCATGGGTCACGCTACACCGACGATGAAGGCCACGGCAAACAAGGCAACATAAGCAAGACTGGGTGGTGAGGATATTTCCTGAGCGGAAGACTTACAAGAAGAAAAGCAAGACTCCAGAAAGAAAGGCGTTCAAAGTGCCGTCGGCAAACCTAGATGATTTTCTCCAGCAAAGCCTTCCAGAACCAGCAACGTTGCAAGAGTTCTTCCCCGATCACTTCCTCCCAGTTGATCAGCACATCAGGGTCTCGTGTTGCATGGTTAAAGTTCATAAGATGTCAGAAGAAGAAGGTGAGGTTGAGACTTCTAAAGAAGGCGACTCCACTGACGAGGGAGACGGCTTCGACAAGGAGGGCACTGCTTCTCACGACGAAGCAATCCTACACTTGCGCTCATAGAAGCTTTGCACCTTCCGAAGAAGGCTCGCTTGGCAATGGCTGTAGCCTTGGCAGACCCGGACAGCTACAAGAGAAAAAGAAAGGATGGCGAGAAGAGCAAGACTGTGGCCTCGTGCGATGCGACGATAACCTTCTCGGACGAAGACTTGCAACTCGGAACACGATTGCACAACTCGCCTGTCTATGTTTCGGGATACATCAAAGAGAAGCCGGTGAATCGAATCCTGCTAGACTGTGGCTCCGCTGTCAATATCATGCCCATCTTGACGATGCGGCAACTCGGTATCACCAGTGACCAACTCTCGCACAGCCAGCTGGTCATTCAAGGGTTCAACCAAGGCGGGTAGTCCACCATTGGAATCATCCGTCTGAAGCTTTCCATCGGCCCGCTCGACACAATGGTCCTCTTCCACATCATTGATTGCCAGACATCGTATCGCCTCCTGTTGGGAAGGCCATGGCTATATGAGAACGGCGTCGTAGTGTCCACGTAGCACTAGTACCTCAAGTACTATGAGGAAGGCATGGAGAAGTGCATCGTCACTGATAATAAACCGTTCAATAAAGCCGAGGCACATCTGGTCGACGCCAAGTTCTATCAAGCGAAAGACCTAGTCACGAAAGTCCTGCCAGCTAAAGCCCCTCGAGCCCAGAAGGTTGAAGAAGTGAAGCAGGATAAGACTCCTCCCCCTGCGAAACCGATGCAACCTTCCGACAAGGCGAGACTCGAGGTCCAAGAAGCATCAAAATCAAGAGAAAGGATGTGTATTAGTTCCGAGCCAAGAGCAACGGAACATGCCCCGTTGCCCGCCCAAGCGATGTCAGTCCTGCGTCTCACACCTCAGTAGCTTCGTAAATCTGAGCGATCGTCTTCTACTCCAGCAAGAAAGATGGTCCCGCCATTATCACAGGTCAACGTCATCACTTTGCAAGAAATGACGTTGCCGTTACCCAGTCTGACGCAAGCTCCGAGCCCTACCAGATATTTCAAAACTGCCAACCCTAATCAACTCGAATTCAAGACAAAAGGGAGTTAGGGACAAAACACTGCTAAGTTGCTGTTCAAAGCCGGCTACAACAAAGAAAGCACCATGGGCACACGTCCCCCAGCATCAATGCCACATGGGATGACGAATACTCAAGCTCGGTTGTTTCAAAACAGAGAACAAATTCTCCTGAACCGCCGAGGCATCGACTCCAGTCAAACTCCGATGGTCGTCAGGATTGCAGCGAAGAAGACCTTCACCTCCAACTACATTGGGGCGAAAATGGTAGACGAAACAGCTGAAGGATCAACAATCTCTGATGCACGCTCTACCTACGACAGCCGTCCCGACAGCAAAAGAAGACGGCGACGGGTTCGATGCCAAGCCTTACTCCAGAAGCAAAACAAAACCAGTCAAAGCCGGTCGAATCTAAAGCGTACATCCGTATTCGAAAGGCTCGGGCCAGTCAAGTAACCAGAAAAGAAGTCGGTGTTCGACCATTTGGGAATGCCAATCGAGGACGTCATTTCAACACCCGCCCACCCACCCATAGCAGCCTTCAATTATATCTCCGTTATCAAAACTGACAACGGTGATACTTCTACTTCGGACGACGAGTTGCAAGATGCCCCGCCAGTCCTCGAAGAAGGGGGGCAGTCCACCGTTATGACTTGAAGGAAATCAACTTGGGCACAGAAACGGAGCCTCGGCCTACATTCGTCAGCACATTTTTGACTCCTGAAGAAGCTGCATATATCAAACTACTCCAAGAGTATAGAGATGTCTTCATATGGTCCTACAAGGAGATGCCGGGTTCGATCCCAAAATCGCAGTGTACCCGCTCAGCGTCAAACACGGAGCTAGCGCCATCAAGCAGGACAAAGACGCTACCGACCAAAATTGGTACCCCAAATAGAAGGCGAAGTGAACAAGCTAATTGAAGCCGGTTTCATCCGAGAGGTCAAGTACCCGACATGGATCTCTAGCGTCGTTCCAGTCAGAAAGAAGAATGGCCAAATCCGAGTATGCGTTGACTTTAGAGACTTGCATAATGCGTGTCCAAAGGATGACTTCCCCTTGCCAATCATGGGGCTTATGGTGGACGTGATGACAGGCCACGAGGTGCTAACTTTCATGGATGGATCCTCAGGCTACAACCAGATCCGGATGGCACCCAAAGATGAAGAACTTATAGCATTCCGCACACCAAAAGGAATCTACTGCTATAAAGTCATGCCATTCGGCTTGAAAAACGCAGGAGCCACCTACCAACGAGCTATGCAGAGAATCTCCAACGACATTCTTCATCAAAATGTGGAGTGCTACGTCGACGACCTTGTTGTGAAATCTAAGAAGAAGTCGGCACATCTGCAAGATCTTGAGCTAATCTTCAAACGGCTTCGAAGGTACCAACTCCACATGAATCCACTCAAGTGTGCATTCAGAGTCTCCTCAGGCAAATTCATTGTCTTTATCGTACGACATCGAGGCATCGAGATAGATCAATCCAAAATTGATGCTATCGTCAATATGCCCGTACCAAAGACAGTGCGAGACCTCAGAGGTCTCCAAGGACATCTGGTGTATATCCGAAGATTCATCGCAAACCTAGCTGGGAAATGCCGCCCGTTTAGTCGCCTCATGAAGAAAGGAGCATCGTTCAAATGGGATGATGCTTGCCAAGAAGTTCTCCAAAGCATCAAAGCCTATCTACTGAAACCGTCAGTTCTATCGGTGCCAATTCAAGGAAGGCCGCTAATCCTCTACATTAGTGCCCAGGACCAATCCTTGGGGGCACTCCTGGCTTAAGACAATGAGCTGGGCAAGGAGACGGTGTGCTACTACTTGAGTCGCACTCTCGTTGACGCAGAACTAAATTACTCCCCGATCGAGAAGGTTTGCTTGGCACTTATCTTCGCCACGAAAAAGCTGCGACACTATTTGCTGGCTCATACCGTCAGACTCGTCTTGAAGGCCGACCCCCTCAAGTACATTATGTCAAAGCCAGTGCTCTCCGGACGTCTGGTAAAATGGGCGCTACTTCTTCTCGAATTTGATATCACCTTCGTGCCGCAGAAGGCAGTTAAGGGACAAGCTCTCGCAGACTTCCTCGCAGAATATCCCCTCCCGGCAGAATAGGAACTGTCAGAAGATCTCCCGGATGAAGAAGTCTTCTCCATCGACATCGCCCCCTCCTGGAAGATGTTCTTTGACGGCGCAGCAAGACAAGACATAGCAGGGGCCAGAGTCATCTTTGTCACTCCAGACGACGAGATACTCCCCTTCTCATTTCTGTTGTCGGAACCATGCTCTAACAACGTGGCAGAGTATCAAGTTCTACTCATCGGCCTCGAACTCGCCAACGATATAAAGCTTCAAGGACTAGAGATTTTCGGTGACTCTCAGCTCGTCATCCAGCAAGTCTTGGGGGTATACGAAGTCAATAAAGAAGACCTAGTGCCACTGCACGCACGAGCTTTAGAACTCCTTGGCAAACTCGAGGCCGCTTCCGTTCAGCATGTCTCCAGAAACCTTAACCAGCAAGCTGACGCACTCGCAAACTTGGCGGCTATACTCCCATTTCCAGAAGAACATCAGCTCATCGTCCCCGTCTGTAGAAGAATCATGATCCCCAAAGAAGAATGCCCTATCAGAATTCCAGTTCAAACCAACGCGATGCACGTCCTCGAAATTGAAGAGCAAGACTGGAGGCAACCTTTCATGGATTATCTCGTCCATGGTAAACTCCCCGAAGATCCAAAGCGCAAAGTTGACATCTGTCGACGGTCTCTAAAGTTCTACCACTTCAACAACGAGCTGTACCAACGAAGTTACGATGGCATACTCCTAAGGTGCCTCGTGAAGGAAGAGGTAGAAGCAGCATTGGAAGAAGTACACGCTGGAATCTACGGCTCGCACCAGTCCGATCCAAAGCTCCACTTTCGTGTCAGGAGGATAGGCTATTACTGGCCCACCATGATTGAGGACAACTTAGAGTTCACAAAGAAATGTCACGCTTGCTAGCTATACGGAGACTACATTCGTCAACCGCAGGAGCCTCTACACCCAACAATCACCTCATGGCCCTTCGACGGATGGAGACTCGATATCGTCGATCCCCTGCCCAAGTCATCCAAGCAATATCTTTACATACTGGCGGTGACGGACTACTTCTCCAAATAGGCTGAAACAACGCCTCTATGAGTGTTACAAAATACTCCATCATCAGCTTCATCCAGAATGACATCATCTTCTGATACGGAGTCCCTCGCTACATCGTAACGGACAACGGGAAGTAATTCAAAAATGTTGCTGTCAGCCAATTCTGTGCTAAGTATGACATTAAGCAGAAGTGCTAGACGATGTACAATGCTCCGACCAACGGTCTGGCAGAGGCCTTCAACAAGACTCTTTGCAAGCTGCTGGAGAAAACTATCTCGAAGACAAAGAAGGCCTACCAAACGTCTTTTCGCACTCCAACGCAAGCAACTCCGTACTCCCTCGTCTATGGTGTAGAAGCCATCCTTCCGCTCGAGCTCCAGATCCGATCGCTCAGGATAGCAATCTAGGAAGGCCTTACCAGCGACGATAATGCCCAGCTCCGCCTAGCGGAATTAGAGGCCTTGGATGAAATACGTCTCGAAGCTCAGCAACGTCTGGAGTGTTATCAGGCCAGACTGACTTGCGCCTTCAATAAGAAGATCCGCCCTCGGTCATTCCAAATGGGAGAACTGGTGCTGGTAGTCAAACGCCCCATCATTCTCTCGCATCGAGGAGGAAAGAAGTTTGATGCCAAGTGGGATGGACCGCACTCCGTCAAAGAAGTCTACTCCAACGACGCTTACCTCCTCACCATGCTAGAAGGGCTGACACTTGGCCCTATCAACGGCAAGTATCTCAAAAGGTACTATGCCTAAAGCAAGGCCACACTCCTTGCAAAAAAAAACAAAGGAGGAATAAATGAACTATGTGCGACTTGATCCCCCTTAGGGGGGTACGTAGGCAGCCTGAGAAGTTACTTCAGGTTCAGTCCAACCAAAAGAGAAAGCTAACAATAGTTCATGCAAAGGAATGCCGGAATATGGTGATATTATTAATATTCAAGAGAAGCTAGTACATGGCATAAGCTATGAGGGAAAACTACAATACATGATCACCAGACAAGAAGCATCTAAAAGAAAGTATCCAAAGCTCGAAGGCGGCGCAGTAACTCCTCCCTAGTAGCCTCCACTCGCTGAAGTTCCAAAGGACGTGTGACCAAAAGCTTGCGACGGGCCACCAAGTCTGATTACTGCTTCAAGAAGCTCGCCTTCAAAGCGCTCTCCGCAGTCTAAGCTCACTCCAAACGAGACTCTGCCTTCCAAAGCGAGGCGCGCACCAATTCTATCTTCTTTTGAGCCTTCGACAGATTGGAAGCGGCCTCCGCAAGCTGAAGCTCTGACTGACACAAGCTCGCCTCGGCGGCCGCCAACTCAGAAGGAGTACTTCCCTCCAGTAGAACCCGCCGGGAGCGATAAGCCTCGCTGTCAGTCACAAGCAAGTTCATCTGGGTGACAAACGAAGAACCATCCACCTTGAACTCCTCCAGACTCGCACAAAACTCTGCACCGTCAGTAGACCACCAGTCTTGGAGGGCACCAATGCCCGCGTCTTGAAAGGGCTCCAACGTTAAATTGATGTACTGCCGGTAACTCACAAGAAGAAACTCCGAGACTTTGCTCCTCGACCTTAAACTCGGGCGAGGTGCCTCAGAGTACGTAGGCAAAACCTTCCCTTCCACTATGGTCTCTATGGGAGCCGCCTTCGCCAACGAGGCCGATAAAACTGGGGAAACTACCACCACTGTTGCAACAACCGTCTCCTCCACCAAGCTTGAGAGAACGGCAGTCGGGGAACGTCGCTT
Source organism: Chamaelirium japonicum (assembly GCA_947650365.1). NCBI lineage: Eukaryota > Viridiplantae > Streptophyta > Magnoliopsida > Liliales > Melanthiaceae > Chamaelirium > Chamaelirium japonicum. The sequence continues at coordinate 62,652,610 of OX393550.1, forward strand.
GTCGACACTTGAAACTTCAGCCTCCTCATGAAAAGACAAAGCGTCGACGTCAATGCCGTCCAAGTCAATGTCGCCACTAGGAAAGTTCTCCCCGCAAACCCCGAGGAGGTCCAGATCATCCGGAGGAATGTCTAGCCCACACTCCCCTGGCACTTCCTGCGCGACCCCAGTAGACGAATGCCCGTAAGATGCCTTCGAGGAGTTCGCCTCGCATTCCACCACTATAATGGAATCTGCTCAAAAGAAATACACTACTCAGTATAATGGAACCTCCTGAGCACGGAAAGGGAGCAAAACAAGGAGAACTTCATACCTGCAAGATCGGACGAAGCCGCCCCAGACGAAGGAATCACCTCATCCCTTAGAAGGCTGGGCTCCTTGATATCCTCAACTGGACAAGGAACCCTCAAAGTCATCCCGCGAGGGATGCACACCTTTCATCTTTTGGGTGGGGCACTCTCGATAGCGGACTTCGAAAGAAAGGATGGCCCGGGGGCATTAGCGAGTTCAGATTCTAACACGGGAGCCGAAGAAGGAACCCGGAGGGCACTAGAAAGACGACTGCAACTCTTTTGGGTCCTCTGAATCCCCAATTAGAGGCGACGATCCTCCACTCCCGCCGAAGAATCAAAGTGGAAATTTTTAAACTCACTGCTCGCCAGAACGTCAACCGGGAGACTTGCAAGCAAAGGGGATACTCACTCTTCGATCCACTTGCAATAGCCTGGAGTAGCGGCATCCCGAAACCCCGACTTGGTCCTAGGAAAGAAGCTTCCACTAGTCAGTCGAGTATAAAGAGAAGCCCAGAGATGGTAACCTTCCTACGGGTTGATGCGCCCCTACAACCGCTGAGGCATACCGGGAACTTCCTGCCGGAATCCTTGCTGATGAGCGAAGCGGTGAGGGGAGTACTGCTCCACTTCCACTACATCCCCCCTGCGCCAAACCAAGTAGCCGGGGCGGCAGCTGACCATATTCCAATACAAGCTGTCCGAGAGCTCCTCGTTGTCGTGGACCGTCGACCTCTCCAAAGGTAGCACTGAGTGCTCTGATAAAAACTCAAAGTCGGCGCCTCCCATCCTCCGCAAAAGAGTGCGAGCACACTCCCTCGGGCACTCCCAGCTGATGAAAGCATTTAAGACCCCTCCTATACCCGGCAGGAATGGCAGGTCGGCTGGATGCCCGCGTCTAGCGAAGATCCCTTTCGGGAAGTGAAGAGCCATCCAGCCATACAGGTAGTGTAGATGTCCAAAGGCGTTAGACCGGCCAAGTTCCCCTTTGGTATTGTCCAAGCTGGACAAGCTCCAGTAAGGCCCACTGAGCCCCTGGTACAAGGCACATAAGATCGCTGGGGCTAGATTGAAAAGCTCCCCCCTTGCCATCCGGGAGGCTGCAAGAAAGGTCCCTGGACGGATGACCTCGCCGGGACAGGGAAGCACGAACCGGCAAAGAAAGACGACCAGCCCGGTGGCTCGATAAACCGCCCGCCACTCCTCGCTGTCACGCCTCAGGCCAAGAATCTCCCAGGGGCACTGTTTTCCCTCCATTGAATATCTCACTCGGACTAAGGACTCAATAGGTCTCACAAAAGAATACAGTGGAGGCCTCTTCATCTGAGCAACCTTCCATATTGGGTGAGCTGAAGGTGCTGGGGACCTGTACTCGCCTCTGAACCAGAAGTCAACCCAGTAAGAAGGATGAACTTGGTCTGACTGATCCCGTGCTGCAATGACGGCATATGCCTTGAACAAAAGAATGCAGGAGCTCGGAGCAAAGCTGCTATCCAGCAAGTCCTTCAAAGCTGGCACCTCTTCTTAGTAATAATTCCGCACTTCAGGGCATCCGGAAACAATGTGGACATCGTGGAGGGAAATCCCTATTTCTCCCACTCCGGTGAGAAAAGTATTGGTGGCCGGGCACCAGAGTTCACAAAGAGCGCGATGCATCCCCTCAGGACGGCTATATTCTCGATGAGCCGGAGCTATGAACTTGGCCAACTGATTCATCTCGGGCTCCGCCCCAAAGACTTTAAAGAGCTCGCTCATCCATTCACGAAAACCGCAGAGATATTGGACGTCCCCCCGAGGCCAGGAGTCGGTACCCCATCGGGTCAAGCGGGAGCAGATCTTCGAAGCAACTACCGGTGTGGGCACGAAATCTTCATCGCAGTGGTGCAAAGGCATACTCAAGCTCGGATGAAGGAGATTCATGGAAATCGCCTCGTCGGTATAGACCTTCTCGCTCAGCTTCGGTGCCCCGTAGGTCGCATCGGCGACTCCATCTTCCGTAATGCGCTCGTGGATGAAAATCCGGAGCAATGACAGAAGATCTTCTCTCCTCGAGTTGCGATAACGGAACACCCGAGTAAGGGGGAAGCAAAGGCACCTACTCCCATCGGAGAATTCCTCAGCTATCCACTCCGGTGAAGTCAAACCCTCAAAAGCTCGGATCCTGAAGAGACATGAAGAGAAGCAAGTCAAAACAAGCTGGGGGAGCAAAAAAAAAAAAGAAAGGTTCACAATTAAAACTCGAGGGGCCCACAGCCCCCCTGTCAGGAGGACCACCCGACTCAAAGTTACGTCACCACTGCGCCTTGGTCTTCGCGCTGCGCTCCCAGGGCCGCGCTCCGCCCGTGCCGGCCTACTACTCCTCCGCCATGCGGCGTCCGCACACTACCCGCACCGATACCGCATGTGCCGACCACCTACCACCACTCGCCCGTATTTGGCCTCGCATCGCCGGCATAATGCAACCGGCCGTCTCCCGGAACTCTCGCTTGCACTGAGCCCACAGCCGCCACTACAACTGCTCTGCGCACTCGGCCTCAACCGACGTCACGGTTTCCGCTACTACTGATGACCACCAAAAAAAAAAAGAGAGAGAGAGAGACAGAGAGTGCAAAAAAAAAGAAAAAAATAGAAAAAAAAGGAGAGGAGCAGCAGCAGCAGCCGAGGCCCGCGCTCCTCTCCCCAATCCACGCCCGACAGCGAAAGAAAAAAAAAGAAATAAAAAAAAGGAAACAAACGGGGGGGGGGGGCCCGCAGCCCCCCTCCTTCTTCTCCTACGTCACTGAGAAGGGGGGCGGGCGTGGGCCTCGTGCCCGCCCATCTCGGCCCCACGCCCACGGCCCCATCTCGGACCCCGCGCTCCCCTCCGACGCGCACCCGCACGCCGCCTCCGACATGCACCCGTGCGCCGCCTCCGCCCGCGCCGCATGCCTCGCGTGCTGCCTCCGCCCGCGCCGCATGCCGCCCTGCGCCAGTGTCCCGCACGCGGCTACCCGCCGACGCCGCCCTGTGCGCTGTGCGCCGCCGCTGCTGCCTCTGCAGCCCCGCGCGCCGTGCGCCGCCGTCGCTGCCGTTGTTGCCCCCGCAGCCCCCGCGCTGCCTCTACCCCGCGCGTCGGCTGCCACCGCCCGTGCCGCCGCTAGGCCGCGGCAGCCCCGGCCGACGCCGCCCGCAGCCGCCGCTGCCTCCGCGAACCAGAGAACAAAGAGAAAAAAAAAAGAAGAAGAAGGAGAAGAAGAAAAAGAAGAAGAAGAAGGAGGCGGCGAAGGCGATTCACACCTCAGCCGTGCTCCCCCGTCCTCCTCACCGCGGTCGTCATCACCCCGTCGCTTCGAGCCCGCCTTCGCAATGATGTTCAAGTCGCGCACTACCGTCGCCACTGCCGATGAAAGAGGCGACACCGGGAAGATGGAGCAAGTCGTGTGCAACCCCAGGCAGCTCTTTTCCGACGGCGGTCTCCAAAAGCCGGCGGAACCTTCGCAAGGGCAAGGTGTTGGATGAAGGGGGTAGGGGTCCTTAAATAAGCCCCCAACCCCGCCTACAAAAGGAATCAAGGACAAGTGCTCTACGCTTCCTCCGTGTCCAAACACTACACGTTCTCACCAGCACACTAACCCTTGAGGGGGCACTTGCAGACACACAAATTGTGTCTAACCCGAACTCAACTCGCATGCACCTATGCGGAGGCAAACCCGACATACACACGGACCCGGACCCGACTTGCATGCACCAATATGGATGCAAACCCGACACACACTTGGAACCGGACCCGAATTTGACTCGCATGCTCCGACTCACAGAGGGACACCGGACCCGACCCGCACGTAACAAGAGGCCGGGTGGGCACATCCCCAAGTGGGGCCCACCCGGCCCCACTCTTGGAACCCGAGCCCCCTACCCATGGGTAGGGGGGGTGGCCGGCCATGCAAGGAAAAGAAAGAGAAAGAAAAGAAAGAAAGGAAAGGAAAGAAAAGAAAAAAAAAAGGAAAGAAAAGACAGAAATAAAAGGAAAGAAAGGAAGAAAAAGGAAAGAAAGACCGCCATGCATGGGGGGAGGTTGCGTATGACGTCTACTTATGCGTGGATCTGCGCCGATCCCTTGATCCGACGGACAAGAAGAAGGGCCGGGTCACCATCGACTTTATGTGCAAGATTCAAAATAAATCCAAAGATGATTGAGCCATAATTACCCCGCCAGAAAAGGAAAGCAAATAAAGGTTTATTCCTCTCTTCAATTAAAGAATAAATCTTGGGTAATTATGGGAGAGATATTAAAGGGATCCAAATAAACTTCCCATATCTCTCCCCTCCCCCTTCACCTATAAATAAAGGGGTAGGGGGAAGGCTCAAGAGGTCGAAAAAGTCGCAAGCTGAAGACAAAGCAAGGAAGCTCTGCAGAAGAGGAAACGTGCTCTTCATCGACCCAAGGCTTCACGAGGCACGGGCAAGCCTATCCCTTCAGGACCGACTTAGTCCATTGAAATCCCTCATCAACGTGAAAACCCTTGTACAAGAAGACCAAGCCTTCGACTCCGTGCACGAAGAAGAAAGCTCGGAGAAGAAGAACCCTTCAACTCCAAAGACGCCAGAAGCAAAGGCCGGAGAAGAAGATCGGAGCAGCACCACCCTATCATCTCCAACAAAGCCTTCGACTTCGATCAAGCCCAAAAGCCCGGAGAAGAAGACCGAAGCATCATCACCCGTCGCCTTCGACAAATGTCCACTTCATCCACGAAGAAGAAAGTTTGGAGAGGAATACCCGAAGCGTCGCTACACCCGTCATTTTCAAAGCAAAGCCGACGTTACAACCATCGTACGAAGATCGGTGCCACCCCTGCCGTCATCAAAGGAACCTTTCGAATCCGATCACGCCAAAGAAGCCCGGAGAAGAAGAAAAGTCTAGCCAACACCTAAATTATCGAGGATGCTAGAAGCGTTGAAGAAGTAGCCACCATCGTTCGAGAAGAAGATCGAGTCGACGCCGAAGCGGAAGCCTACGCATGAAGCCAAAGCAAAAGCCCCAGTAAAGCCCACGCCAGAGCAACGCAAGTGCCAAAGACAAGCGACTACGCCAGTCACGAGACAAAGCACCACACGTTCTAGCCGATACGACGCGAAGTCCGGAAGAACGAAAGCATTGCAAGCCTCCCCCCATCTACGTCCAAGCGCAAGCGCCAAAGCAAAGTAAAAGCCAGAGCCACGCCAAAGCCAAGCCGAAGCCGAAAGCCAAAGCTAAAGCCGACGCCAAAAGCATGATCGACGCCGCGAACCGACGATCAAGGACGCTGGGGTCAAGCAAGGATCAAGGAAGACACGAAGACCGAGGAACAAAGCCAAAAACCCCCTAGCCGAGAAAGCGTGAAGCACGAAAGGGACAAAAGCAACCGTGGATACTCCTTAGCCTCTCAAAAACCCTCACCCTGTAAAGACCTCTATCCTGGGCAACCCCTCAGAGCTCTAGCACGAATACCACGTGGAGATGCGGACCAAAGGGACCCTCCAGAGGATCTCTCCCATAATCTCCTGATCAATATTCGCCGTACCCGGACTCGCCACCCCCGAGCCCTCGGGCCCCGGCACTCTGTAATCTTGTGTGTTCGCAATAAAGACGACCTGGATCTTTTTCTGTGCATACAGGTGTATGTTTCATTACAATTAATTCTACAAAACAATCTACATGTAAATCTATGATCTTAGCATATGTGCGGATACCCTAGAGGCATACTACGATCTACGGAAGATATGCATGCATCTAGTTAGGTGTTTAGAATCATCATACATTGTGGATGTATGATCCGGAGAGAACGGAATGATGATGAACCGCACATGAATCACAAGGGAAGCTGTCGAATGGCACCTTGTTCTTTGCGAATTGAGGAATCCTCGAAGTCCTATATCTTAGTGCAAGGATTATGAGCCGACGGAAGAATTCGTTGCGAAGACGATGGAGAGCCGTGAGATCTCCTCCTTCTCTTTCTCTCTTCTTCCTTCTCCTTCCTTCCTCCTTCTTCTTCCTTCTTTTTCCTCTTTCTTCCTTGGCCGAAACCTCAGAGAGGGAGAGAGGGGAGGAACTTCGGGTTTTTGGAGAGGGGAGGCACTAGGGCCGGCCCTTCCCTCTCTTTTTCTCTTATAGGGCCGGTCTCTTAGTGCTACAAGCAAGCTAGGGCTAGCCCCTAGTGGATAGGGATGAGAGGGGGCGGTTTTTAGGGTTTCCACAAGCCTATCGTGAAGCCTGGATGAAAACTCCTTTCACGAAAAGTGAAACACTACGAGAGAGATTGAGTGAAGTGCGCTACTCGGAATCGAGTTCCATCAGCGCCTATGAGCTCCTGGAATTATTCCGCTCATTCTAAGATCCATATTCAATATGTTCTGAGCTATATTTTAGTATTTACCAAAATACCCCTACGACCCCTTACACTTGTGAATTAGGTTCTTAGGCTCCGGGCTTGCGCTCCATCGCGTTACTTCGCATCCAACGTATCCAACCAGGTCGGGGAACAATTCCTATACGTAACGACAGGGTGGAACCTTCAGGGTTCAGGATCTCTAGCTCCAACCGGATCCCTGATTAACTATTCCAGTGACACACCGAAAGTTCCATTAATCAGCCCTAATCCGATTAACACGCGAGTTGAACTTTAGTGATCCTAAAATTATGTTACTCCCTTGTAACCCTGTTCTCTACTATACTCTGATAATCCTTAGTCCCTTCTATTACTAGTGCCATTGTACGACTCGGGCGGTGGGGAGTACCGTCAGATCCCGATTGATCATTTGACTAGGAATTGATGACTTGTCATCTATAATACCACACACCTTCCGGTGCTATGCTTAGCATCTGGAACATCGTTAGTCATACTGACAACCACTAGGCCTGGGTTAATTGTGTGGACAGATTGACTCATCAAAACGTACCTAACCAAAACTGAACGTCGGATAATATATAGGGATTACATGCCACTCAAGCGCTAGCCGGGTAACCCAACGTACCATGGTATTGGACTATGGAAGGTCCGCACACGTTGGCACATCAAAGCACCACACAACTGGTTGGCCCAATGTACATGGTCCCTCAGGGTTAAGGACAGATTATCTATAGTAGTAAGACGGTTTATGCACCAGTATCTGAATCACTAAATTGTGCACCATCTTGGTTCCTATTTAACATGATCATCGTGCTTGGTCAGGTGAATGAGAATCCCATGTTCCCGTAGTGGACACTTCACCACTTTCTCTACCTACCAACAACTTGTTCTCGGTGAAGCGACCAGCATCACCTAAGTTGTGAACTAGTTCTAGGTCTACACACAACTGGTCCACTGGGTCTCCCAAGCATGGATCCACCATACGCCTCAGTGTCCTACTGTGTTCCCTAGGGTCCTTTATTATATGTGTATTAACATATACCAAAGTAGTATTCTAATTAAAACAATAACCAAAGTCATCTTTATTAATGTTAATACAGAAAATCCATGCTCAGGACACACCAGCTACAACATTAACATACACCAAAGTAGTATTCTAATTAAGGCAATAACCAAAGTCATTTTTATTAATGTTAATACAGAAAATCCATGCTCAGGATACACAAGCTATAACAATCTCCCAATTGGCCTAGCGGGGAATAACAGTCTTAACTTCTATGGCATCCACGTGCTTCTCAAAAGCCTTGGTCGGTAACACCTTGTGAAAGGGTCCGCCATGTTATCTGCAGACGCCACCTGAGTCACTGTAACCTTCCCTCGCTTCTGCAAGTTGTGGGTGCAAATTTTGGCAGAAGATTACCGACTACCGCGGGACCCACCGGCCCTGCCTGGTGGGCCCACGAGGACTACCGCAGGACCCACCGTCCTTGCCTGGTGGGCCCACGAGGACTACCGCAGGACCCACCGGCCCTGCCTGGTGGGCCCACGAGGACTACCACGGGACCCACCGGCCCTGCCTGGTGGGCCCACGAGGACTACCGCAGGACCCACCGGCCCTGCCTGGTGGGCCCACGAGGACTACCGCAGGACCCACCGGCCCTGCCTGGTGGGCCTACGAGGACTACCATGGGACCCACCGGCCCTGCCTAGTGGGCCCACGAGGACTACCGTAGGACCCACCGGCCCTGCCTGGTGGGCCCACGAGGACTACCGCAGGACCCACCGGCCCTGCCTGGTGGGCCCACGAGGACTACCACGGGACCCACCGGCCCTGCCTGGTGGGCCCACGAGGACTACTACAGGACCCACCGGCCCTGCCTGGTGGGCCCACGAGGACTACCGCAGGACCCACCGGCCCTGCCTGGTGGGCCCACGAGGACTACCACGGGACCCACCGGCCCTGCCTGGTGGGCCCACGAGGACTACTACGGGACCCACCGGCCCTGCCTGGTGGGCCCACGAGGACTACCACGGGACCCACCGACCCTTCCTGGTAGGCCCACGAGGACTGCCGCGGGACCCACCAGCTTTACCTGGAGGATCCCCAGATGCTGCAACAGAAACCGCCATTTACCACCAGAAAGTTCTATAAATAGCAGAGCCTTCGAATGTAAAAGGATCGAAATCTAGAATCCGAAATCCATTTTCCACTCTGAGATCTGATTTTCAGAACCGGAGTTCTGAAATTTCTATCTTCTCACCCTTCACCTCTACTTGATCATCTTCTTGTCTGTGAAGAGATCAAAAAGGCTTCAGTAGCACTCGGTCTGTCGAGGTTACTTTGAGAAAAGTGTTAGTGAATTCGGGTTGCACCCTATAGCACGAAGACGTAGGCTTCGGCTGAACTCCGAGATCACTTCTCGTGTCAAACTCTCTCTGATTGCATCTCACTGTTTACATATCAAAAGCTTCAACTTCGATCAACAGATCGACCAACGATCTTCGACGTCAACTTCAACTCCAATTGACTGGTGAGGCGAGGTCTTCGGGTCGGCACGAAGATTTTCCCCCATAGTTTGGCGCCGTCTGTGGGATCCGAGCAAAAAGTCGAGCTCTCTCCACTACTACTTGATCGGTTGAGCATACAACCGATCTTGATAGCCAAACTTCCTCGCCTCCTCGGTTGATCAGACAACTGATCGAACGTCGGCACTCTCGTTGCACCCTTCGCTCTCTGAATGGCGAGGACAAAACATCAGGGTCAACCAGAAGGAAGTAACACTCAACAACAAGCTCATCCCGAGACTCGTTCAATGAGTCAAAGGCTCAACTTTGGGCAGCCCCTTGCTGCCCCCGAGATGGGGGTTCGTTCAGGGAGTGGGAGATCTGTCGATCGACCTATCGCCCATCCTGCATGACAATCGGTTGGGCAAACTGCTCCCACTCCTGCTGAAGACCCTCCATCGACCTACCAAATCTCTGCGGTCGACTTCCAACTGCTCCAATTGGCGAAGCAAAACGCCACCCTCACCGCTGAGAGGGATGCTCTGAAGAAAGCAGCTTCCGAGGCTGGGATCGCTCTACCTATTCCCTCTACAAGTGAGAGGATCGATCTTCCTCGACATTCAATTCACTCCGAGCAACGGAGGTCAACGGGTACTGCTGCCCTCCAGAGGATCCGACGCGACCCAACTCCCTCTGCTGCCCCATGGAAGCAGAGTGTTTGGGACCGTCTCGACGACGAATCTTCCCAATCTTCTTCCGGCCGCAACTGCGACAAGAACGCACCTTCAAAACTCAACATACCAAGGAAGCACCACATGAAAGGCGCTCCTTCAAAGAGTAGAGTCTCCCCTTCCATTCCACTTCAACGTAGGCTTGGGTCGGACCTCCGACATAGACTTCAACCGGCAAATACTTCAATGCCTGAGCAAGACCTTGCGATCTTGCCTTTTGACCCCCCTCTAGGTCGAGGACATGGTCGTAGGGATGGCTATTCCTCTACCGGGCCTCTACATCGAGGTCTCTTCGATGCAACATTTCCAAGGGGATGGAGAACTCCTATCCTCCCCAAATTCAACTGCATCAGAGAAGATCCAACTCTCCATATACTTGCCTTCAAGCAAGCCCTAACGCCGCACGAAGAAGAAAACAACGTGCTCTGCCGCACCTTCGCAGGAAGTCTCGATGAGCCATCGCTCGACTGGTACCATAACCTTCGAGCGGGATCTATCACCCGGTTCGATATTTTGGCCAGTCACTTTGTATAGCATTATCAACTCAACTTAAAGCCGGAGAAGAAGCTCGACTCTCTCTATCGACTAAGGATGGGTGCTGACGAGACTCTCCGAAGTTTCACTAGGAGGTTTCGCAACGAGCATGCTGCCCTCTCTGGAAGACATCTGGATGATGAAGCCATCATGTTGGCTTTCCAGAATGCTCTCCGTTTCGATCTACATATCTACAACGACTTCATTCGCAATCCCCCTCCTTCCCTGGGTTCAATGTTTGATCGAATTCAGAGAGAGATTGAGGTTGAAGATGATCAAGTGGCCCGAAAGGGGCGAGAGTCAAAGCGAAGGCCTGCGGAGAGAGAAGCTCCGAATATGCTGCCAAAGCTCACAATACTGAAGCAGCAGTCCCCTCTGCCAATAAACGATCGAAGAACGATGGAAGACGATCTCCTACGAAGACCACTTTCACCGAGTGGAATTTACCGGTCGAACAGATCCTCGACCGAATTCAACATGAAGAGTTCCTCTGATGGCCTAATCCACTGCAGGCCGATACCAAGTTTACTGCAGATAAAACAGTCTACTGTGATTTCCATCGCAGTCATGGACATTCTACCGATCAATGCCACCGGCTAAAGTATCATTTAGAAGATCTGCTACGTATAGGACATCTCCAAGAATTTGTCAAAGGCAGACAAGATCATTCAGTCAAGCATCGACAGTGAAGATCTCCATCGAGATCGAAAGATCTAGTGGTTGGAGATGGTCAACTTTCAAGTAACTATTTGCATGGCCAGAGAACACCAGAGAACACAGCAGCAGGAAACTAGCTCCCAACTGGGAAGGTCTATACATAGTCAAATCAGGGGGAAGCGAAGGATCCTATCGATTGCCACGAACTTGGAAAGCTAGACATCTCAGAATGCTCTGTCCTTGATGTAAATTCCAAGCTGAATAAAGATTGCTTTCAAATGTTCATCTTATCGATTCAAATTCTGGAGCAGTTTCAAGTTATCTACATTCAAATTCAAAGCTGTCTGCATTCAAATTCTCAGGTCGTTTAACAAGTTTGGGTGATTGAGTTGCGACTCAACCCCTTACTGGCAAATGTTAAACGGTTTCGGGTTGTGCTACAACACAACCTTCAAGTCACTGGTCATTTAACGAGTTTGGGAGTTTGTGTTGCGACACTACCCCTTACGTGCAAACGTTAAATGACTTTCAATTTCAATATCGTCTAACAAGTTTGGGTGCTTGAGTTGCGACTCAACCCCTCACATACAAATGTTAACGATTTCAAGTTGTGCTACAACACAACCTTCAATTTCAATATCGTCTAACAAGTTTGGGTGCTTGAGTTGCGACTCAACCCCTCACATACAAATGTTAACGATTTCAAGTCATGCTCCAACAAAATTCAATTTTCAAGTTACTCAACAGTTTGGGTGATCGAGTTGCGACTCATCCCTTTACATTCAAGTGTGTATATGTATTCAAATGTTTCAATACCATCCAGAACACAGCATTCAAAGAGTTCAAACACAAGACATTCAATTTCAAATATCAAAAAGATATCTTCTATTATCAAAAATTTGCCAAGTACAATGTCGAGCTGCTACATATCAAAAGTTTACAAGTGAAAACAGCAAAGAAAAAGGCAGAAACACATCAGGGCTTGGCTACGCTTGGAGCGCGCGACTTCTCCCCTTCAGATTCGCCACGAGCCTTGCTCGCAACCGAAGCTTTAGAAGATCGAACACTGCTGACATGTGCCCTGAGTGCCTCTGCCGCTTTCTCAGCTGTCTCCTTGTAAATCTTGCATTCAGACAGCACATGCTCCAACGCCTTCTTGGAAGTCTCCTCTTTGGCAGTAAAAGCAGCGTGTTAAGCAGCAAGTTGTTCTTTCAGCTCCTTGATCTCGTTGGCGCGACCACAGGACACGTCCTCAACCTTGACGATCCGATTCTTCAAGGATCCGAGTTCGTGACTCTGCGCCTCGCAACGGTCCTGCAGCCCCTTGATCTCCAGCTTCCCCTTGCGAAGATCCTCGATCTTGGCCTTGAGAGAGGTTTTCTTCGAAGACAGGAGCTCCCTCAGCCTCTCTCTCTCCTCGCTCACAGCCTTCAGTTCGGCTGTCAAACGGGATACTTCAGATGCAGCCTCCCGTTCTCCTGCCCTCCTGGAGAGACTGCTTGTGATTCTCAAAACTGCTGAGCTCTGCAGATGGATAAAGAGTTAGAACTATTCCAAAGATACAACTCAAATATTCAATCAAGAAGATACACATACCACTACATCTAGTCTATCGAAGGCTTCTTCAAAAGTAGCTTCCGGAAGATTGCAAAGCTTCCGAATCACGCTAGTAGGGTGGTTGATGTCAACATCACCCAAGCTCTTCATCTTCGGAGTCGAGCCAGCAGGCGTACCTGCAATCGACACAAGAATTCAAAGTGTTAGAATATTTTTGAGCTTCAACGGCAAGGCAATCAAGACAAGTTAGTACAGACACCTGAAGCCTCGACCTGAGGAGCTTTTCCCTTCCCGCGGTCAGAGCTCTTACCCTTGGGGGTCGACTTCTCCTTCATGGGGGTTGGCTCTGACAGGGGTTGGGGAATAGCATCACCCACCCGGCTTCCTCTCTCCAAGTGAGCAGGAGAGGGAACATCTCGAGGAGGTGAAGCTCCCCCTTCATCCTGATGCTCGTCTGGCTGATCGAGCCCTGCCACCATAGCAGCTACCTCCTCCGCCAGAGATCGCGAGGGGGGTGGGGGTTGTTCAACCTCCACACCCCCACTTGTAGTCGCCATTTCGAGACGAGGGACCTCGGGAGGTATCTGATCAAGGGGTGTGGGGTTGCTTCCAACCCCACCACTCCCCGATAACTTGATTTTAAAGCGCAGGGGGTTCTTCTTCAATTCCCCAAAGTGATAAGTAGGAATCACTTTAGGGCCATCGCCTGTGGCATCCATGACCCCCTCCATCTTGCGAGCCTTGGCCTCGTCTATGAGGATCGGCTGCGAATCCTCATCGGCACCACCAATGGGGGTGGGAGGAATTTCTTCCTCGCCACCCCCATGTCTTTGATCACCATCAGTGGGGGTGGGAGGAATTTCTTCCTCACCACCCCCATCTTTATCATCATCACCATCATCTCCATTTCCTTCACCGCTGCCGCTGCTGTCGTCGGAATCATCATCATCACCATCATCTCCGCCTTCCACCTCTCTCTCTATTTCCTCTTCTTCCTCCCCCTTTTCCTCTTCTTTTTTCTTCTCCTCCTCAACTAGCACTTTCCTCTTCTTCTTCGCCGGGCCCTTCGGAATCACCAGTTTCTCCTCCGAGGGCAAGCTGCGCCTGGCTCCATAAGCCTTCTTCTCGAATCGAAGCCTTCTAATAATTTTTCCAGACTGAGGGTCCTCCTCGTAATCCGAGTAGATGACCTCATTATCTTCGTAGCAAATCTTCGATCGATGGAGAAGGTTGGCATTGCCGTGTCGAACCGGGCAATTCGAGAATTGCTTCCAAGATCGAGTCCCACATGTCAACTCCAAGAAGAGGTTGTCAAGGGCCCCTACTCGTTCCGAAGGCCAAGAGAGAGCTCCTCCTGTGCAGTACATGTCGATCTCTTTGTGCACCTTATATCGGGGAACTTCTGCTACAGACACAAGAGTCCATGCACCAGACACCTGCTACAGACACAAGAGTCCATGCACCAGACACCGACAGCGGCCAGTCTGTGTAGAGTTTGTCGGAGCCGATGGTGTCAGCTATCGGGCGAAGGGCAGTGACACCTGTCAAGTAGTAGAACGGGCTATCCTTCCTCCAAGCCCATCGGTAATGGTAAAAGAAATACCCCAGCTCGATTCGGGCTTCTTCACCTTCAGGGAGGCTGGAGTAGCATTCCCTAAGCTCCTTCTGGAAGTCCGACTCTACGCGACAGAAAGCGTAGATGATCCTCCAGGAGTTCCCGGTAACCTGCCCGGGACAGAGACCAGAGGTGTTCAGCAACCTCGCGGCAAAAGGCGGCAGCGGAAGGCGCAGTCCACAGTTGAGCTGGCCGATCGTGACGATGGTTCCCATCACTTGCTCCTTGCTCGCCCACGAGACAAAGATTGTCCGCCTATCGACACCAAAAGCAGTTAGAACTCCCGGAAGTGCTGGTCGAGCCTTGCCCTCTGTGAAACATGCCAGCAACTCCTGCAGCTTCTCCCTCTTTACATCTGTAAGTTTACTGCCAATATTGTACCCAAACTCAGGCTCCGCCTCTAAAGGTAGCTGCGGGCAGAGGACAAACTTTGCCTTGGGGATCTGCTCTGGCCTTGACGGTGCAGAAGCGAATCCCACTCCTTGGTGCCTCTTGCCAAGTTGACCAAGTTCAATCAATTTAGCCCTGCCTTTGCCTCGGCCCTTCGGAACAGAAGAGACCTCAACAACTTCCTTGCCCTTCCTCTTGGAAGGAACTGCACTCTTCTTCGAACTGCCCTCTGTGAAACATGCCAGCAACTCCTACAGCTTCTCCCTCTTTACATCTGTAAGTTTACTGCCAATATTGTACCCAAACTCAGGCTCCGCCTCCAAAGGTAGCTGCGGGCAGAGGACAAACTTTGCCTTGGGGATCTGCTCTGGCCTTGATGGTGCAGAAGCGAATCCCACTCCTTGGTGCCTCTTGCCAAGTTGACCAAGTTCAATCAATTCAGCCCTGCCTTTGCCTCGGCCCTTCGGAACAGAAGAGACCTTAACAACTTCCTTGCCCTTCCTCTTGGAAGGAACTGCACTCTTCTTCGAACTGCCCGAAGACACCATTCGACCGATCGAAAGGAGACGAAGAACAAGAGAAGGGAAGCAAAGAGTCTGGACTTCGAAAAATTCTGAAAGCGTGAGGCAAAAATGACAGCGAGAAAGACTTATATACCCAGAGTAAAATGGTACGCAAATCGAGAAGACACGTGTCTTCACCATATCAAATCGCGTGTTTTTGCAGGTACACGTGGCATCCATCCATAGCAAGCGCAAAATCAGGCGAACCGTCGGACCAGACGAAGCGTCAGAACCAACGGTCCACGTAAACCAACGGTCCAAGCAAGTCACCGGTCTAAGTAAACCGGACCACCGGTTCAAAGCCACATTCAGGCGAACCGAAGATTCTGAGCAGAAAAAATCAAACTCCATCGATATTCAAGACTGCCAAAGATCAAAGGAGAAGAACAAGCTATACAACTTCCTCAAAAGTGCAGGTTCAAGACGTTAACCTTGACTGGCTGATTTTAGCCGTTCGGTCAAATTTGACCGAACGGTCAAAATCAACCGATCGGTCGATTTTCTACTAGATCAGGCAAAAAACTAAGGTTTTTTGTCGATCACCCAAACCTTGACCGGCTGATTTTAGCCGTTCGGTCAAATTTGACCGAACGGTCAAAATCAACCGATCGATCGATTTTCTACTAGATCTGGCAAAAAACTGAGGGTTTTTGCCGATCACCCAAACCTTGACCGGCTGATTTTAGCCGTTCGGTCAAATTTGACCGAACGGTCAAAATCAACCGATTGGTCGATTTTCTACTAGATTTGGCAAAAAACTGAGGTTTTTTGCCGATCACCCAAACCTTGACCGGCTGATTTTAGCCGTTCGGTCAAATTTGACCGAACGGTCAAAATCAACCGATCGGTCGATTTTCTACTAGATCTGGCAAAAAACTAAGGGTTTTTGCCGATCACCCAAACCTTGACCGGCTAATTTTAGCCGTTCGGTCAAATTTGACCGAACGGTCAAAATCAACCGATCGGTCGATTTTCTACTAGATTTGGCAAAAAACTGAGGTTTTTTGCCGATCACCCAAACCTTGACCGGCTGATTTTAGCCTTTCGGTCAAATTTGACCGAACGGTCAAAATCAACCGATCGGTCGATTTTCTACTAGATCTGGCAAAAAACTGAGGTTTTTTGCCGATCACCCAAACCTTGACCGGCTGATTTTTGCCGTTCGGTCAAATTTGACCGAACGGTCAAAATCAACCGATCGGTCAAATTTCCACTGGATCAGTCAAAAAACCATGTTTTTTGACCGATCGCCCAATCCTTGACCGGTTGAAATTGACCGTTCGGTCAAACTTAACCGATCGGTCAAATTTGACCGAACGGTCAAATTTGACCGAACGGTCAAAATCAACCGATCGGTCAAATTTCTACTGGATCAGTCAAAAAACCATGTTTTTTGACCGATCGCCCAATCCTTGACCGGTTGAAATTGACCGTTCGGTCAAAATTAACCGATCGGTCAAATTTGACCGAACGGTCAAATTTGACCGAACGGTCAAAATCAACCGATCGGTCAAATTTCCACTGGATCAGTCAAAAAACCATGTTTTTTGACCGATCGCCCAATCCTTGACCGGTTGAAATTGACCGTTCGGTCAAACTTAACCGATCGGTCAAAATTGACCGTTCGGTTAAAATTGACCGAACGGTCAAATTTGACCGAACGGTCAAATTTGACCGATCGATCAAATTTGACCGATCGGTCAAAATTAACCGATCAGTCCTTTTTTATGCTAACACTCGGCAAAGTTCTTTGTGCCTTCTTCGACAGGGGATTGCTATTTTTTGCACCAAATCCAAGCCAGCCAGAACGAACTCTAGCTAACTTGGAGGGGGTAACTGTGGGTGCAAATTTTGGCAGAAGATTACCGACTACCGCGGGACCCACCGGCCCTGCCTGCTGGGCCCACGAGGACTACTGCAGAACCCATCGGCCCTGCCTGGTGGGCCCACGAGGACTACCGCAGGACCCACCGGCCCTGCCTGGTGGGCCCACGAGGACTACCACGGGACCCACCGGCCCTGCCTGGTGGGCCCACGAGGACTACCGCAGGACCCACCGGCCCTGCCTGGTGGGCCCACGAGGACTACCGCAGGACCCACCGGCCCTGCCTGGTGGGCCCACGAGGACTACCACGGGACCCACCGGCCCTGCCTGGTGGGCCCACGAGGACTACCGCAGGACCCACCGGCCCTGCCTGGTGGGCCCACGAGGACTACCGCAGGACCCACCGGCCCTGCCTGGTGGGCCCACGAGGACTACCACGGGACCCACCGGCCCTGCCTGGTGGGCCCACGAGGACTACTACAGGACCCACCGGCCCTGCCTGGTGGGCCCACGAGGACTATCGCAGGACCCACCGGCCCTGCCTGGTGGACCCACCGGCCCTGCCTGTTGGGCCCATGAGGACTACCACGGGACCCACCGGCCCTACCTGGTGGGCCCACGAGGACTACTACGGGACCCACCGGCCCTGCCTGGTGGGCCCACGAGGACTACCACGGGACCTACCGACCCTGCCTGGTAGGCCCACGAGGACTGCCGCGGGACCCACCAGCTTTACCTGGAGGATCCCAGATGCTGCAACAGAAACCGCCATTTACCACCAGAAAGTTCTATAAATAGCAGAGCCTTCGAATGTAAAAGGATCGAAATCTAGAATCCGAAATCCATTTTCCATTCTGAGATCTGATTTTCAGAACCGGAGTTTTGAAATTTCTATCTTCTCACCCTTCACCTCTACTTGATCATCTTCTTGTCTGTGAAGAGATCAAAAAGGCTTCAGTAGCACTCGGTCTGTCGAGGTTACTTTGAGAAAAGTGTTAGTGAATTCGGGTTGCACCCTATAGCACGGAGACGTAGGCTTCGGCTGAACTCCGAGATCACTTCTCTTGTCAAACTCTCTCTGATTGCATCTCACTGTTTACATATCAAAAGCTTCAACTTCGATCAACAGATCGACCAACGATCTTCGACGTCAACTTCAACTCCAATTGACTGGTGAGGCGAGGTCTTCGGGTCGGCACGAAGATTTTCCCCCACACAAGTCCCGGATAATATAGTATTATCACTTAATGTGTTTACTCTTCTAGTGATATCTTGGCTTCTTGGATTGTGCTACAGCTCTACTATTATTACAATAAAGGGCAATAGGATCTTGAGCTCCTGGTACATATTCTAATTTTGTCAGGAAATTCTTAAGCCACACTGCCTCCTTGGCTGCCTCGCATGCTACTACATACTCAGCCTCTGTTGTCGAATCCGTGATGCATCCCTGCTTTACACTTTTCCAAATGATAACTCATCATCCCAATGAAAACACAAACCCTGATATCAATCTCCTAGATTTTGGATCTGCTGCAAAGTCAGAATCCGTGTATCCAATCGACGTAGTTTCTGTAAAAAGAGTAAACTAACTTATAATCCCTCGCTCTATGGAGATACTTGAGCATACTTTTCACAGCAGTCTACTACCCTGGTCTTGAATTTGACTGATACCTACCCATCATGCCTACTGCATAGTATACATCTGGTCTCGTGCACTGTATGGCATACATCAGACTCCCTACAGCTGAAGCATAAGGTATCTTCTGTATCTCTGCACTCTCCTAAGGAGTCTTAGGACCCTGATCCTTGGATAATTTTATTCTAATTCATTTTTACGAACGATAATAGCCATTTTAATTCATTCATATGAATGATAATCGCCATTCTAATTCATTCATACAAATATAGCCAATCTAATTTATTCGTACGAAGGTAGCCATTCTAATTTATTCATACGAGCCAATTTAATTCATTCGTACTAATATAGATATTCTAATTTATTTATACAAACGAATCTAGCCATTCTAATTCATCCGTACGAATGTAGCCATTCTAATTCATTCGTACAAAGGTAGCCATTCTAATTCATTCGTACAAAGGTAGCCATTCTAATTTATTTGGGAAATTTTGATCTGAAATTCGCAATCTCATCACAATATTTAGAAGCGGAGGTGCTGCCACCATGGTAGAAGTTGCAGCCATCTTGCAAGAAGGAACAGAGGGCAACCACGATCCCATATGTTCTTTACTTTTTCCATTGATTGAACTCATCCACCTTGTTCATCTTCTCAGGTGATTTTTTTCGCATTCATAACCAGTTCCTACAAAAAAAAAAGAGTATGATAACAGCCATCATCTTGCAAATAACAGATCTTTGTTTCCAACGCTTAAAGTATTTGCTCGTGATTACTTGAGATGATTCTTTTCGATCGAGCCGAGGACTCCCTGATCCTTAATCCAGGTGATTTCCTTCACGGGGTTATCACTCATCGGTTAATTAATTATATATTAAATATATATATTTTTTTATATAATATTGTATCGTCTAAATTCTTATATCTGATCAATGTTTCCTTTGAATGAATCAATCATTGTAGAACTTAAATATTCTTTTCATCCTTATGGGTAATGAACAAGTCGATTTTTTTAAACATGTTATTTAATCGGTTTTCATTGTAACTAGTGGTGGAAAATTTCATGTTGTAAATTTCAAAGCCAAAGATTTCCAAATTGTGTTTTAATATAATTTTTTTTTACATGAATCTATCACTACTTTGATCCTTGTTCTGTAACCAAAACATATAAACATGTTAGGCCCTGCTTTAACCAAAGCCTTCTTTTTAAATTCTTCTATTATTTTTTTTATATTATGCAAGTCATAAGTAGAGTCAGGTATTACCTCAGTAGTCCTCATTAGGACGTACATGAGTATGGTAGAGGATTAATGTTAATAGAAAGCCAGTAGCTATAGGAGATGGACCCCTCACTACAAAAAAGACATATTTTACCGACGGACAATATTAATTCCGTCGGTAAATTATATACATTTCCGACGGTCATAAATATACTTGCCGGTATTATAAATTTATATATATATATATATATATATATATATATCATAATATTTGATATTATTTTTGCCGACGGATATTATATGTCCGTCGGTATTGAATATAGTTTTAACGACGGATATTTAATATCCGTCGGCAAAAAGCCTGTCACTTATATCCGAAACCGATCCCCCTTTTCTCTGTTCTCTCTCGAATTGAGCCCCGGCTCCCCCTCCCGAGCCCTCCCATGCGCCTCCAACCAATGCACCTCCGGCCTCTAGCCTCCCCTCTCGTGCCCTCCCATGCGCCTCCGACCTCCGACCTCCGGCCTCCCCTCCCGCGCACCTCCGGCCTCTGCTCCTCCTCCGGTGAGTTTCCCTCCTTCTTCTCCTCCTCCTCCTCCTCCTCCCTTTCTAATTTGTTCCAATTTGCACCCTAAAGTTTGAAATGTTAGCACAACACCCCTTTTGTCAACTATTTTGTTCTAAATTGTATCATAAAGTTTGAAATGTTAGTACAACACCCCTTTTGTCAACTATTTTGTTCTAAATCGCACCCTAAAGTTCGAAATGTTAGCACAATACCTCTTTTGTCAACTACTTAATTTCTGATTTGATCATTTTTATCTATGGCTGATTTTCGGATGGATCTAATCGGAATAGAGGTGTTTGGAAAATTTTCGGAATCCCAAATTAATGGTATTCTGATTCCGATTCCGAAATTTTGGAATTTGAAAATCTAATTCCGATTCGGAATTATCAGAAGTTTTCGGAATGTTACATTTTCAAAAATTATATTTAGGTTTAGTGTTTAGGTTAGGTTTCAGTTTAGGGTTTCAGAATCCCAAATGGTATTCTGATTCCGATTCTAAAATTTTGGAATTTCAAAATCCAATTTCGATTTAGAATTATCGGAATTTTTCAGAATGTTACATTTTTGGAAATTAGGTTTAGGGTTATGGTTTAGGTTAGGTTTAGGTTTAGGATTTTGAAATCCCAAATCGTATTCTGATTCTGATTCTGAAATTTTGGAATTTCAAAATCCAATTCCGATTCAGAATATTGGAATTTTTTGGAATGTTACATTTTCGGAAATTAGGTTGAGGGTTTCAGAATTCCAAATGGTATTCTGATTTCGATTCCGAATTTTCAAAATTTCAAAATCCAATTCCGATTCGAAATTATTGGATTTTTTCGGAATGTTACATTTTCAAAAATTAGGTTTAGGTTTAGAGTTTCGAAATCCCAAATGGTATTTTGATTCCGATTATGAAGTTTCAGAATTTCAAAATCCAATTCCGATTCGGAATTATTGGAATTTTTCAGAATGTTACATTTTCAAAAATTAGGTTTAGGGTTTAGGTTAGGTTTAGGGTTTAGGCCATGTTTATGTCAAACTTCCGCTTATGACAAATTAGGTATAGGTCCTTAACTATTTTGCAATATTAGCCGCAGGACACCATAATTTGCTTTATTAGCTAAGGTTCAATATTAGGTATAGGTTTAGAGTTTAGGGTTTAGGGTTTAGGTTTAATATTAGCTAAGGTGCAATGTTAGGTACCCATAGTTTGCTATATTAGGTTAGGTTTAGGGTTTAGGATTAGGGTTATGTTTAGTGTTTAGTTTTTGGTTTAGGATTTAGGTTAGGTTTAGGGTTTATGTCAAACTTGCCCATATGACAAATTAGGTATAGGTCCTCAACTATTTTGCAATAATAGCCGCAAGACGCCATAACTTATGATTTTCATACGCTTAGACTCTAAATTAGTCAATCGGGGGGGTAAAATCTTAAAATATCTACTAAATACTTGCTCGCAAATCCGAAATACGAAAAACCATCCAAGTCCGAATTATCAAATGTGATCCGATAACGATCCGATTGAATCAAAACCAACTTCATAGTCCAAAATACTAAAACTTATGATTTTCAAACACTTAGACTCTAAATTAGTCAATCGAAGGGTAAAATCTTAAAATATCTACTAAATACTTGCTCGCAAATCCAAAATATGAAAAACCATCCAAGTCCGAATTATTGGATGCGATCCGATAACAATCCGATCGAATCAAAACCAACTTCATAATCCAAAAGACGAAAACTTATGATATTCAAACACTTAAACTCTAAATTAGTCAATCGGAGGGTAAAATCTTAAAATATCTACTAAATATTTGCTCGCAAGTCCGAAATACGTCATTCAAGTCCGAATTATCGGATAAGATATGATCCGATGACAATCCGATCGAATCCAAACCAACTTCAATATTCGAAACACACTAACTTATGAATCATATACGTATGTCATCAAATATCATTGAATATCATTGGTTGTTTTCATATAGGAGAGAATGAGACTTATGGTGACCCCATTGGGCGAGGCCGGCTCCTCCTCTAGCTCAGTATCTGTCGACTCGGCGATGGATACTTTGCTCAGACCTGCCACGCACGGCCGTATCCTCTGTACGGGCCTTGGAGTCACGCCCTCCTCCTACTTTTGACGAGAGGGTATACACTCGAGGGCACGGGACACCTAGACTAGGGTTATCACTCAGTTGCAATCTGCGCTAGACGTAGAGCGCGAGGAGAGACAGGCCCTCGAGCACAGGGTTAAGGCGGAGCGCGAGGAGAGGCGGAGCGCGAGGAGAGGCAGGCCCTCGAGCGGCGAGTTAAGGAGGAAAAAGAAGCTCGAGCATCGGCTTGATGAGTTCATAAGCCGGTCTAGCGGTGGCTCATGCTCATGATCAGGTACTTATTAATCTTTATAATATAATATAAAGTATGCATCTTACTAAAATCTTTATAATATTAATATAAAGTACATATTAATCTTTATAATATAATATAATCCGGCTCCAAGAATACGGTGTTCATCAAGATGGCAATCTTTCTATCCTTAGGATCATAAAATAAACAACCTTTTATCCCTTTTGGATACCCAACGAATATATATACCTTAGTCTTTTACTCTATCTTGTCTCGCTTGTCCTTCCACACATGTACTGGACAATCCCAAATCCTAAAATACTGTAGGCTTGGCTTTCACTTTAACCATAGCTCCAAAGGAGTCAGGGGTACTAACTTTGATGAAATAAAGTTCAAGGTATATGTTACCGTCTCTAGAGCATATCCCTAAAAACTAGGTGGCAATATTGCATAACTCATCATAGTCCGAACCATGTCTAACAAAGTTCAGTTTCTCCTCTTATATATGTCGGTTTATTGTGGTGTCCCTAGTGTGGTCAACTGGGATACGATCCCATACTCACGCAGGTACCCAATAAATTCACCCGATAGGTATTCACCTCCTCGATCTGATCGAAGAGACTTGATACTCTTACCCGTCTCCTTTTCGGCTTCAGCTCTAAACTCCTTGAACTTATCAAAGGATTCAGACTTCTACCATATTAGGTATATGTTCCCAAACCTCGAGTGATCATCCGTGAATATGATAAAATACTCGAAGCCTCCTATAGCATGGACACTTATGGCCTCATATATATCAGTGTGTACTAACTCCAATACCTCCTGAGATCTGCTACCTTTGGCTCAGAAAGTTCTTTTGGTCATCTTGCTCTCCAAGCAAGACTCACATATTGGTAGTCTTTCTGAAATATTTGGACTCAAAAGTCCTACCTTAACCAACCTGTGAATCCCATATGAGGCTGTGTCCAAGCCTTAGATGCCAAAGAAGTGTTGGATTATCAGAGGGATCTTTTCTTTTTGATGAATTAACCATATAGGCTTCAGTTATGCTATCCTGCTTATGAGTAGAGTTAGTTATATAGAGACCATTCTATATCTTTCCTTTACAAACAAAGGAACCATTCAATTTAATTGCATACCAGAAGCATCAAATAAAACTAAAAAATCTTCATTATTCAATAAGGAAACAGAAATAAAGTTTTGTCATAAGGACGTTACATAAAGTATGTCTCTAAGTAATAAACTTCTTCCATTAAAAAATTGCAAGATAAAATCTCCAACTGCTACAGCCTCGGCCATGGCCTCGGTTCCCATGCTCAGGATGATCTCCCTATCACCCAGTTTTTTTGTCTCCTTGAACCCCTGCAAATTATTGTAGGCATGGTTAGTGAAACCAGAATCCACAATCCATAAGACTAGAGAACAACTGGATGCTACAAGAGATCGATTCCACTATATGGATTTGAGATATACCTGTCTCAGCCTTCTTAGGAGCCGTGCGACAGTCACCCTTTCAGTGCCCCTTCTTGTCGTATTAGAAATATTTTTCTTTGGGCTTCGTCAGACCATCCTGCTTAGGAACCTGTAACTACATCTGGCCCACCTTTATGGACTTCTTAGATTTTCTTTTCTGAAACTTGCCTTTGGCTTTCAGAGAAGACTTTCACTCTACGTTCAGGGATTAGGCACCTACTTTCATCCCATCTTCTGCCACATGGAGCACCGCTAGGAGCTCTGCGTTAGTCATCTCTAACTGGTTAAGGTTAAAGTTGGTAACGAAGCCTTCAAACGTTCCTAACAGAGACGCAAGGAAAATATCGGTCTGGATCTCTGCTTCCAAAATGACATCGAAGGAACCAAGTTCATTCATATAGCCAAACAATTTTAGCATATGATCCCGAACTAAAGTCCCCTCTACCATCTTTGTGGACACTAATTTCTTGATGGTCGGGTAATGAGTTATCTGCTACGACCCTCGAACATTTCCTTTAAATAGAGCATCATGTCTGAAGCGAAGGCTATGTCTTTGACTTGCTTTTGAAGGACGGTCTGCAAGGATGCCATAATGTAGCACTGTCACATCTTATCAGCATTTAGCCGTTTGAGGGGTACTAAGGGCAATCAAGTGTTTGCCAACCCTTAGGACGAGCATAAAGTTATGCTTTCAGTCCTCGTAGTTTGGTCCCGTAAGTTTGTTATCATTATGGATAGAGGCAAGGGGGTCGAGCTTGGTCATATTTTCTGTAAACAATGGTTCAAACAAAAAATTTGGGTCTGCTACAATCTATGTTATAGAATTTAAAAATAGATAATGTTTACTCCAGCCGCTATGTTTTCATCATCTCCAGTGGAGATATCCAGGAATCAAAATTTCCTAGGCTCGAGCACTGAGACTATCAGCCTTGAATTGGAGACAGCATCTCGGTGAGAGCATGCAACTGCTTCTGCCAATGGGGTATTTACGATCCAATCTTCATCAGAATTATCTATGGTAAACTGAAAGACCTCCCAGTCTCCTTTTGGCTAGCTTTATGTGACCAGCCATGCGTAGTAATGACAGCTTCACACAAGCTTTCGGATGCTTCCTACAAATCTAGGTGGTATCGGCAGGAGAGTTCATAGGCCCCCGTGGTGCAGGAAAAAACCATTACCCACTACCACCAGCATCCTCCATGTCCTGAAGGAAACGACTAGGCGAACCAGTATGAAAGGAAACACAACTCTCACCTAGTAGGAATATCGAATTGTGTACCTCCACCTAGACCCTTAGCCGGTTGATTGTGGAGGCCAAGGGATCCCCTTTGGAGGGAGCCTCTTACACATCCTTTCTTTATAAGGTTTTATGCATGTCTAAAAAGGTTACAACCTCCTAGACCTAGACCCTGGTCTACCGTGCTCCCACTAGGATTACAAACCTTCCCGTGAAGCATTAGTACCCTTGGAAAATATCATAGTCCCTATCTTGAACACTCAGCGTTTGCCTTTCTCGCAAGGATCATATTACATAGATTCCAAGAGTCCCGATACTTAACTAGTCTGCTCACAATCCTAAGATCTGGAGCCTAGCCTAAGGTCAATATGGAAAGGACTCCCACTAGCAAGATGCCTTATTCATAATTTGATGCCTGATGTCATAGTGGACCTTATCTCATTATAGGTTTCGATATTGGCTAAATAGGAACATCTGTTAACCTCCATCGGATCTCAACCAAATGGTGGCATAACCAAATCGTGATGAGTTCATACTACCATCAAACGTCAACTAGAAATGGGTATCACTTAGTGGAATCCTAATCTTACTTGGTCACTAGGACCATGTAGGGAAGGGGTATCCCACTAGGGTTATCATACTTCTTATGAAGTCATTCATCATCTCTAAACAAATCTAACACTGCGTCTATCTTGGTGAATAGTACTCGGCTACCTAAACTATCACGATGGCGGTTACCACCTTTCCTTTTAGATAGCCACCGGATTCACACGTGTTAGAAATATATAGAGACACCAATGAATCCATAAGCTAAGTACTAAGCTAAGCCTGATCTAGAGACTAACTCACAAGCAAGACCGATAAATAAATTATCATCAGAGTTCTTTAAACACTAAGTAAAGAGTATAACAGAAAAAACATCCAAACTAAATCAAGTCCAGGGTCCAAACCCTGAACCTATATAGCATAGCCAAGATATCATATTCTTCTGTTCTGTACGATCTCCCAGTGATGATCCCGATCATCGCCAACATGCACACTTTCACCGAGTCCTTGGACTTCATGGTACCGCTTGCCCGAACAGTGGATGTAGCATCTTGGATCGCTTATCTCCTTCTTCCTGTGACCGAAAAACTAACACGCTTCGAGCAAGTGCCCAGTCATGTACAATTTAACTAGAAAGAAAAGAAACAATCCTAAAAACATGGCCAGGGAAACAAGGGTGGTCAACCTCCACCTCTGCTTATCTAGAGCCTTAAAAACCACATACACAATAATAATCAATGCAAAAATAAACCCGGGGTCCGACCCCCGGGGGCATCCAATCATATATTATTATTCAGTGCCGCACCTGCAAAAAGGCGATATATAGCACAATCCATATGCATGTTCAATGTTGAACCCCAACAAAAACATATGCAATCATATATCCACATGATGTTTTCTCGAATTCATGCATGAAACACACACCGAAGCATGCTCTGATACCAATTATTAAAATTAAATTCTATTATCAGGGTTGCAGCGAAAGCAAAAGATAGATCCGAGGATCTCATGGTGTATGTTTTATTATAATTTATCTTTTAAATAATCTATATTCTAATCTATGATCTTAGCATATGTGCGAACACCCTAGAGGCATACTACGATCTACGAAAGACATGCATGCATCTAGTTTTTAGAACCATCATACCTTATAGATCTTTGATCCAAAGAGGATGGAACAATAATGAACCGCACATGAATTGCAAGGGAAGATGTCAGATAATACCTTGTCCTTTGCGAAGGGAGGAATCCTCGAAGTCCTATCTCTGAGTGTAAGGACTATGAGCTGAAGGAGGATTACGTTGCGAAGACGATGGCGAGCAGCGAGGTTTTATCCTTCTCTTTCTCTTTTCTTCCTTCTCTTTCCTTCCTCCTTCTTCTTCCTTCTTCTTCCTCTTTCTTCCTTGGCCGAAACCACAAAGAAGAAGAGAGGAGAGGGGGTCAGATTTTTGGAGAGGGGAGAGCCTTAGCTGGGGCCGGCCTCTCCACCCTTATTCCTTCTTATAGAGTAGGTCCCCTACTTGCACAAATAATTTAGGGCCGACCCTTATAGGATAGGGATGAGGGGGGAGGGATAAAGTAAGTCGGTTAGGGCTTCCTTTATTCATTTAGACACTTCGGATAAAAATACCCTTATGTCGGCACACCGCTGATCATAAAGAGATAGAGTAAGGTACACTTATCGGAATCGAGTTCTATCAGCGCCTATGAGTTTCTGAAATTATTCCGCTCATTTTAAGATTCATATTCAATATATTCTGAGCCATATTTTAATATTTACCAAAATGCCCCTATGCCCTTAATATATATGAATTAGGTTCTTAGGGTTCGAGCTTGCGCTCTATCACGCTACTTCGCATCCAACGTGTCCAACCAAGTCGGGGAACAATTCCTATATGCAACAACAGGGTGAAACCTTCAGGGTTCAGGATCTTTAGCTCCAACCGGATCCCTAATACATCGAAAGTTCTGTTAATCAGGCCTAATCCGATTAATCCGTGTAGCCACTCAGAGTGGGACACGAATTGAACTCTAGTGATCCAAAAGTTATATTACTCCCTTATAACCCTATTCTCTACTATACTTGATAATCCTTAGTCCCTCCTATTACTGTTGCCATGATTCGATTCGGTTATTGGGTAGCACCGTCAGACCCCAATCGATCATCTCACTAGTATTTGATGACTTGTCATCTATAACACCACACACCTTCTAGTGCTATGCCTAGTATCTAGAACGTCGTCAGTTATACTAACAACCACCAGGTCTGGGTTAATTATGTGGATATATTTACTCATTAAAACGCACCCATCCAACACTAGATGTCGGATAACCTATAGGGATTGTATACCACTCTAGTGCCAGCCGGGTAACCCAACGTACCGTGGTATTAGATTATGGTAGGTACGTAAACATTGGCACATCAAAGCACCACTCAACTAGTTGGCTCAATGTATATGGTCCCTTAGGGTTAAGGGCAGATTATCTATAGTAGTAAGATGGTTTATGCACCAGTATCTGAATCACTGAATTGTGCACCATCTTGGTTTCTATTCAACACAATCATCATGCTTGGTCAGGTGAATGGGAATCCCATGTTCCTGTGGTGGAGACTTCACCACATCCTCTACCTACCAATAACTTACTCTCGATAGAACGACCGATATCACCAAAACTGTAAACTAGTTCTAGGTCTACGCAAAACCGATCCACTGGGTCTCCCAAGCATGGATCCACCATGTGCTTCAATGGCCAACTATGTTCCCTAGGGTCCTTTATTATATATATGAATTAATATACACCAAAGTAGTATTCTAATTAAACCAATAACCAAAGTCATTTTTATTAATGTTAATATAGAAAATCCACGCTCATGACACATGAGCTACAACAGGTAGCAATTCTAATTCATTCGTACGAGCCATTCCAATTGATTCGTATGAATATAGCCCTTCTAATTCATTCGTATGAACAAATATAGCCATTCTACTTCATTCGTACGAAGGTAACCATTCTAATTTATTCATTCAAAGGTAGCCATTCTAATTTATACATACGATCCATTCTAATTCATTCGTAAGAATATAGCCAATCTAATTCATTAGTACAAACGAATGTAGCTATTCTAATTTATTCATATAAATTTTATCATTCTAATTCATTTGTACAAAGGTATCCATTCTAATTCATTCATATGAGCCATTCTAATTTATTCATACGAATGTAGCCATTCTAATTCATTCGTATGAATGTAGCCATTCTAATTCATTCGTACGAAGGTAGCCATCCTAATTCATTCGTAGGAGCCATTCTAATTCATCATACGAATATAGCCATTCTAATTCATTCGTACGAACGAATGTAGCCATTCTAATTTATTCATACGAATATAGCTATTTTAATTCATTCTTATAAAGATAGCCATTATAATTCATTTATAAGAGCCATTCTAATTCATTCGTATGAATGTAGCCATTCAAATTCATTCGTACGAACGAATATAGCTATTCTAATTCATTCGTACGAATGTAGCCATTCTAATTCATTCGTATGAAAGTAGCCATTCTAATTCATTTATATGAGCCATTATAATTCATTTGTACAAATGTAACCATTTTAATTCATTCGTACGAATGAATATAGCCATTCTAATTCATTCTTACAAATATAGCTGTAACTCCTGTGGTGTTAGATTTTAGAATAATAGAAATCCTCAATGGTTAATTTCATCTTTTTACAGCCAAATATTTTCTTTGGGCATTTTCCAAATAAATGGATTATAAACCTATGAGATGTTTTATGTTCATATTCTTCTTAACTTCGAGCATGTCACGATGGTGCGTTCCATGCAATGATCAGGTGTATGCACAGCCAGTTTCGGTAGCCCGATAGATAAACCCTAGAAAAACGATAATTAATTGATAGTCAAAGCCGTTTTGTTTCCCGCAAGAGATTGGATGATCAGATCATAACGAAACATATTACGTTAGATGAGGCTATGTGAGAGCCTTCCAATGAGCCTGAGTTAGGGTCGATCCGACACCCGGGTGACTAGTTTTAGCTATTTTAATTTTTGGAGTCTTTCCTTCTTTTTGGAAGATCCAGAAGTCAAAAAATTATGTACCA
This sequence comes from Chamaelirium japonicum, assembly GCA_947650365.1. Taxonomy (NCBI): domain Eukaryota; kingdom Viridiplantae; phylum Streptophyta; class Magnoliopsida; order Liliales; family Melanthiaceae; genus Chamaelirium; species Chamaelirium japonicum. The sequence continues at coordinate 62,682,776 of OX393550.1, forward strand.
AGCGCTGACGCGTTCGTGCTGAAGAGACCTTTCCAACAAATCCTATCAAACACTATTTCGACTTCCAATTTGATAGTTATAGATGATTATTCTTTTCAACTCGGTTAATGGATGAATCGCACCCGGATTCCAACCGAGCCCAGTTCAGGCTCGGGACCGAGCCCGACCAGCCCTAGAGCCTACTCCCGGTCTCCTAGCATAGTTTAAGCTCTCTTGACCTCCCTCTCCAGTTGTTTAAAATCCAAAATTCGGATGAGAATAATTGGGCAATATTTAGGATGATAAATCCATATATTTCATTCCTTTATCCCCTCCCCCTTATTAGGAAGCCTTAACCGACCCTATCCCCCCAGCCCTTCTTACCATAGTCACAATAGCCTCCCCCCATTTTTCGATGAAACGGGAGAGAAAGAGAGAGAGAGAACAAGAGGAAGAGAGAGAGTACGAGACAGAGAGAGAAAGAATGGGATAGAGAGAGAGAAGGAGAAGAGAACGAGGGATAAGATCGGAGCATCCCGACCCGCCCCTCGCCAGAGCATCGGCGAGCCTGCCAATACCCCTAGGTTAGCCACCCTCCTCCTCCTATCCTCCTCCGCGACCCCACCTTCCTCCCTTGCCATGGCCTGCACGGGCAGACACCGCCGTCGCACCTGAACCCTTTCTCGGCGATCGCCGCCACACCACCATCGACTGTAAACCCCGCGTGACCCTCCACCGTCCAGGCTCTTGGGGTTCTGATGAGAGCTCCAGCAGCCCCATCCCATGCCTCCTCGGTGGGGGTGGTGCGAGAGAGGCTGGTCGAGCGCTCGCCGGCACTCCAGGCCATCCCTCACGCCGGCCGCCGTCAGGTAGGAACCAACCCACCCGCTGTCTCGTGGAGAAGAAAATGTCGAGGGCAGATCCGTAAATAACAGGTCTGCCCCGGTTTATTTAGAAGTTTAACCCCAGACCCGACCCGACCTTTGCAGACCCGACCCAACCTCACAGACCCAACTCGACCCACACAGTGAACCGGTCTAGTTCACCTGAACCAGACCCGTGAACCAATCAATTTTGGTTCGACTCCATTTCTCCGTCCGAACTCAGAATTGGACGAAACCAGCGCCATTTTGACTAGCTCAGAAAGTCCTACCTATTGGCCATGGTTTAGCATAGTAATTATAATATTTAATACCCTTTTTTATCCTTAGGCCTGATCTTATCATGGTATCATGGTTTCATCACAATTTTATCGTTCGAACTCGGATTCAGACGAAACTAGTTGCATCGTGCTCAGAACATTGAGTCCTACTTATTAAACCTAAAAGACAACTCTAGAACCCCTTCTATCCTAGCAACCCAGCCATATGATCGGTCTTACCGGTTCTATGTGGTTCGACCTGAAACCATCAGACCGAAGTTGGATTCCAGCAAAACTGGAACCATCGAAAAGGGTTCTTCGAGCTCGATTCGATGAGGAGGTTTAGTTTCTGATTACTTAATTGACCTAGTATTGTTTAGGTTCGAGTTCTTCAATCATATGGATTTGCATGCTGTCAGCTCCATGTTGGTCCCCTATCGAGGGTGCCAGACTATCCTTGGCATAGAACCCTCATCGTAGATTCTTTTGTTTTAATCGATAGAGTTGTGATACGGAGTTGTGTTTGTTATCAGACCTTGATCGTGGTGGTCCAGTAGAGACGGATTAGAGGCAACTAGCAGGAGTCGTATGCAATCGATAACCAGGTGATATCTACTACCCTTGCATGGTCTTTAATAGTGGGAAATGAGAATGACTAAGGGTAGGTATCCATGATACTTCATGCAAGTCCCGTCGGGCATCGTCGCATGTGGTCACGTGGACCCCGCCTTGCATGAGGAGTCGCGAGTCCGGCGACACATGCTTAAAATATTAATAAAAAATAATGATTGCTTTTGATTGTATGGACACCATAATCAGGATTCCCTTAAATTAAACAATAAATTAAATAGTTAATATTTATCGAGGCCCACCCTCCTGAGAGGAGTATGGCAACCCTAATACACGGGTCACCGGGATGAGTGTCCTACTTTATTTATTCATTATGTCACATGGGTTGCGAGAGCAGTATGGGACCAGGGTTAAATTGTTGGAAATTGTTAAGTATTAAATAAACTTTCTGTAGCTTCAGTATATATGTTGAAAGATGTTATATGAGAATTTACCTGATTAGAGAGTAAGGACCCCGTGCGCGCAAGGGCCGTGAACCACCTTGCGCGTACAGCCGAAGTTAAGTAGGCTAGGGGTCACGGGCAAGGGTTGTGGTAAAGCCAATAGGAGGTGCCCTCGAGTAGGGATTGACCTAGCAACCCTGTCCCGGGGAGTTGAAGTCCCCATAGTAAAGCAAGTTGGGCGGTAGAGCTCCACCGTGAAAGACGGGAAACCCCTTATGATCATCTGGGTAACTAGTGCATGGTGTTGGTGGATGCACGGTGAGAAAGTTGGCCCTTTACATCGAAATAAAAGGCCCTATAGTAATGCCCGACCGGGGGCAGGATGAACAAAATATCCGGGGTTCATATTTTGATAGAGTGTGTTTTATCTGTATATGAATTTAGAATTATATGACTATTTACATGATGACCTTGTGACTTTAGATAAATGTCTTATTTAATTTATTCTTTAATACTGTAGAACATTGAATGAACTTTATGTTAGATAACCTAGTGACAGTAGGAATTGCATGTGAATATAGACTACTGATAGGTTTAGGTATCATTCTGGAAATATTGATCTTACTAGAACTACTAAATCTTATCTTAATTTATTAAGATTAGTTGTCTCATATTATTAAAAACTATTAGGATGTCACTAGCCATTAATTTGGCTAATCTCCCAATTTTCCATTGGGGGCTACTCTTTTCCACGAGTAGGCTCAGTTGCAGGTCTAGAGGCTTAGGAGTAGCAGTAGGAGTCTAGAGACGGAGTTAGAGTTGCAGCTTTATCTTTCTGCTTAGTATGTTAGTCTTATAGTCTTTTCTCTTCAGACATTATAATTGTGTTGGAATAAGAGTTTTTATTAGTTAGTTAGTATTCTATGGTTGTAGTTGCAATGGTTCCAGCTGGATTCTTTTGGGTAGGCCTCTCCTCAAGGCCCCAAGCCTATGATAGATCATAATAAAAATATAAGTACATGTAAATGACTAAATTGATTAACCATGTAGATAGGAATCCTAGACTTGTGCACTTAAGTGTTAGGTAGTGGGTGAGACTACTTGGCTAGCCGTCGGAGGCTTGAGCCTCGTGCTCCCACAGATAGACTCCTGTCAGCATGTAGTGGCACCGACAGGTCACACATACTGAGAGGATAGGACTTTTGAAGGTCGAGCCTGACTAGATAATGTCTTCTCTCTGTTGATAATTTTTCTTTCTTTGCTTTTTAATAAAAATGTTTTCAAAAAATCAAATTTAAAAGATTCCCTTCTTGTTTCTTCCTCCTCTTTGTTTTTTATATTAAAGAGCGTAGAAGAAGCCCTGTGAGAACCCAAATTTGTATAATTAATTATCCAAATCCAAATTCTATCCTTTCTTACCTCATACCCCAGGAATTGGTATTTAGATTTCTAGGGCATGACAGCTGGTATCTGAGCTTAGGGATATGTTCCTAGGGGTTTTGTTATGATGTGGTTCGTGTCTTGTGATTCTTTCTTCGGGAAGTTTAGACTCTATTGGTGTTTGAATGTTTTCTAGAGATTGTATAGATATTGAGTCGATAGGATTCTCGTAGTAGCCAATGGCGGTATAGTAAGTATTTCTAAGGATAAGAACCTAGGGTTAATTGTACTTAGAGAACTGGTTTCGTTTGAGGAATTGATATGTAACTAAGAATTGTCCATGATTGAGTTTTTGATTGATCAAGACTCGTGAATCAATCTATATGTCGTATACGTATGATTGTATTAGAACTCTGATGTGCTATAATATTTAGGTTTAGAGTTAGTCATCACAACTCGGGTGATAATTCTTAAGAAGGAGCCATGTGGAACATCTTAACCAAGGGTGGTGTTTCTTGATCTCTAGGCAGAAGCATAGTGTTGGAGTCTATATCGGAGTATAGTTTGGGAGTCTCCTAATATAGATTCTTTTAAACTTTCTAGTAGTAGCAAGCTGACCAAGGACTAGAGATTCAACTCTAGTTAGTAATTTGGTTGATTGGTTTTGGGATGGATATATTTGAATATATCTGGAAGGATGTATATCCTTGATAGTTTATTTGGCATGGTAATGAGGTTGCTCTTTTTGTTGGTTTTGTTATTTTTCGTTGACCCTATGCACTAGAAACTTAGTCGGTGTTTTAGGATCTCTTGATCTTCTTTGACCCTGGTACTAGAGACCTAGTCGGTGTTTTTAGGATTGTCCATTATCTCGATAGAGGTGTAATAATTAAATTAGTCATCTAGTTATATCTCTGATGTATCGTGGGTTATAATTCGATTGGTGTAGAGCTTATGTGTCTTTTTTAAATAGATTCTATAAGTAATAATGATGATTCTTGGGGATAGTGGTTTCAATGAGTGCACCAGGAGATAAAATTTCAGGTAGTAGTTTGAATTCCCTTGGTTAATAGATTGCAGGATACCTTGATAGTGACTCTTACGAAAGAGTATGCACTATTCCTAGGGAATTTTGGCGGTGGGTGATGACTGTCCAATAGAGGACATACTGTGGTTATGCACTGTTCTCAATCAGAACTTTGGCGGCTATGCACTTTCTCATAAGAGAATTTGGCGGCTACGCATTGACTCTTCGGAGGCTCTAGCGGCTACGCACTGACTCTTCGGAAGCTTTGGCGGCTACACACTATTCTCAATTAGAACTTTGGCGGCTACGCACTTTCATATCGAAGAATTTGGTGGCTACGCACTGACACTTTGGAGGCTTTTGCGATTGGTTTCACAGTTCCAATTGGGACTTGCGGGAGGGCGTGCACTGGCCAGATAGCAGTAATGTTAAGTTGGAAATGGGATTGAGGTAATTGAGCACTATAAAGATGTTAGCGACGATGTCAAAAGTATTGCCTATGTTTATAAAATTTGGGAATACCTTATCAGTTGGACTCTAAAGAATTATCTTTGTTTTGCCGATTCACCCCGCTTTGTTTCTAGATATTCTTCAATACTAATAACTTTTGTTATTTTCAGTTTCTTTTGACTGATTGCCTTTAGTTCTCATAATGTTGAGATTGTGCTAGTTTCCTCGATTGTTTTTTTCTCTAAGTTGACTCTAGTTGTCACGGTTCTTTCATTCTCACTTTTATATAGTTGTGAGACCTCTGTCTAACTATCTTGATGATTGATTTAGTGTAGAAACTTAGTACTTGGTATCGATCTGCTCAGTCGATATTAGTTGGCCATTAGTTTTCTAGTAGGTAGCTTTTCAGCCAACTCATAATAGTTATGGTTTAGGATCGGTCCCCTCGTCTTGGAGTGAGCCAATGAGATGACTATCTATTGACAGAGAGTGGCTATCTAGTATGGACCCACTTGGGAAATAGATTTTGGGGCATTTGTTCTTTAGTCCCTTAGCAGTATTGGTAGTTCGGTTAGCGTAGGTGTTGGTCTCATAGAAATCATATAGGATTTTAGTTTAGTTTTAGATACAAGTCAGGCGTATTAGTTGTGACATCTCTTTTGTCAAATCATTTAAGATGTATACTTAAGCATATGTGTGTGGGCGCATATGTGAAATATACATTCCTATGATTGTAATGTCGATACCGAAAGTATAAATTTATATATGGGTGTATGGGCACTCATATACTGAGATTTACCTTTTTATATCAGCACTGACAATTGAGTATATTCTAAGTTTCTGAATCTATGAGTTTTGGTAGTTACCCTACCGAGCGGGACACCCCTTGGCAGTACTAATAAAGGGGATGCCCCTAATCTAGGCAGGGTTAATCATCAAATGGTCGAAGCAATTTTAACAGTGACTGCGGACGGCAGAAATTGCTTCGACCATTTGACCCCCCTAGAAGTTTTGGAATTTGATGAAAATTGGTGAGGATAATCATCTTATCCTAGGCAACAACCTCACCAAATTTCATCAAATTCCATAACTTCTTGGGGTGTCAAAATACCTGCAGCTCACTTTTCCCCCCCGGCAGCCCACAGCTCACTATAACAGTCCTCTCTCTCTCTCTCTCTCTCTCTCTCTCTCTCTCTCTCTCTCTCTCTCTATATATATATATATATATATATATATATATATATATATATATATATATATATATATATATATATATATATATATATATATATATATATAGGGATGGGGAGCCGGGACCTCAGGTGCAGCGTCAATGCTGCACCCGGCTTGGCATGGATGCTACGTGTCCAAAAAAACCCCAAAAATCGGATCGGATCGGACGAATAAATACCGGATAAAACCTCAGCCGCTCGATCGCAAGATCCAACGGATCGGATTCCCCCGCGAGCTGATTCTCACTGTTACTGTGGCGGGCACAGTAACAGCAAGATTTTGATCCGTTCAAATTCCGGCCGTTGGATCCTACGATCGGGCGGCTCACACAAATACCGACGGGCTGTTCGGTAGGGTGGGTGAATCTCATCCGTCTGATCGACCGAATCGAACGGCTCAAAACAATTTCGCGATTATTGTAGCCGCTACAGTAACTAAGAAATTGTTTTGAGCCATTGGATCCATGCGATCGGACAGCTGAAAGCATTATCGCAGTTACTGTAGGGACTACAGTAACCGTGAAATTTTTTTCAGCCGCCCGATCGCAGGATCCAACGGCCGGGATTCAAGCGGACCAAAATCTCGCTGTTACTGTGCCCGCCACAGTCTCAACGAGAATCAGCCCACGGAGGAATCCGATCCGTTGGATCCTGCGATGAGCGACTGAGGTTTTATCCAGCATTTATTCATCCGATCCGATCCGATTTTTGGGTTTTTTTGGACACGTGGCATCCATGTCGAGCCGGGTGCAGCATTGACATTGCACCTGAGGTCCAGGCTCCCCGTCCCCTATATATATACTAGTGCATGCTCGTGCCTGTCGGCACTGCAGCGGGCCGCCTTCGGCGGCAACCACCCCCCAGGCATCACCACCCCCACCGTCTTATGTGACGACAACACACCTGACCGCCTTCGGCATGCCCGTGCCGATTGGCATGAAGCAGGAGCCTTCGGTGCGACCAACCAACCCCCAACTCCGCTACCCAGGGGGGAGAGAGAGAGAGAGAGAGAGAGAGAGAGAGAGAGAGAGAGAAATATACGGGTTTGGCCTAAACAGGTTCGGGTCATAAACGGGTCGACCCGACTGACCCGTTTATTTAATAGGTCGGGTTTGTACGTATAACCCGATTGACCCGTTTAACAAATGGGTCGTGTCAACCTAACCCGACTCGACCCGATCCAACCCGAACCAACTCGAGCCAACCTGAACCAACCCGACCCAACCCGATCAAAACCGGCCCAATCCGACTTGTCTTGACCCAACCCGACAGGCATGGGTTTTGTTGACCCAACCCGAGCCAACCCGTGCCGACACAACTAGCCCGTTTAGTAAATGGGTAAAATGGGTCTATTCAGGTCAACTCATTTATTAGGCAGGTCGGGTTTGGGTTTAAATTTTTGACCCGTTTATTAAACGGATCGGGTTCGAGTTGGGTGTTTTGCCCTTATACATATGTCTCAACCCGACCCGACCCATTGTCACCCCTAGAAGAGAGAGAGAAACAGAGAGAGATTATTATATATATTCCCTTCGAGGGCTTTTGATCATTTCATACTGCTTATCATGATGAAATGACCAAAAGCCCTCCATATAGATCAATGAGAGAGACCGGGAACATCCAACCTCTTTAAGGAGGTTGGAATAATCAATTTTGTGGGTGCAAATAGCAAGACCCATTTAATCCAACACAGCCCGCCCATTATTTTGAAATTTAATTACAGAGGAGAGAGAGAGAGAGAGAGAGAGAGAGAGAGAGAGAGAGATTTAATTACAGAGGGAGAGAGAAAGTGAGAGAGAGACTTATTTTTTTGCGAGTCAACTCTTTCCCTTGTCATCAAACAGGAGGCTGAGACTGAGAGCAGTATCTGTTGAGCAATCTGAGGAGCGCGTCGGACTTCCGCCCCGCCTTCTGAGACCCGGTGGCCACCAGCGCCTGCAGCGACGGGACGCTCCGGGGGTTCATCAGCAGCCTCCACCCCATCTCCTCCCCGCCATCGCGGCACAGCCCCAGCAGCAGAGTGACGGAGTTCTCCTTCCCCCTCAGCGACCCGAACCGCACCAGGTCCACCAGTATCGGCACCACCCTCGGGTCCCCCTTGATCTCCTTCATCCCCTCGCCGCACCCGCACAGCAGCGCCAGCAGCCCGAGCGCATCGTCGGTGACCCCCGCCAACACCCCCACAGCAGCGCCAGCAGCCCGAGCGCATCGTCGGTGACCCCCGCCAACACCCGCACAGCAGCGCCAGCAGCCCGAACGCATCGTCGGCATCCCCTCGTCAGCAGCTCCACCAGCAGCCCTCGTCAACACCCCCTTGATCTCCTTCATCCCCTTGCCACACCCCGCAGAGCAGCGCCAGCAGCCAGAACGCATCGTCGGCATCCCCTCGTCAGCAGCTCCACCAGCAGCGGCACCGCCCCCGCCGCCACCACCCCGGCCCTGTTCGCGCTGTACACGGCCAGGTTGAGGAGCGTCGTGGCAGCGTCCCGCTTCCCCGCCGACGTCCCCTCCCGGAGTAGCCCCACCAACCCCGCAACAACGCCGGGCCGTTCGCCGATTGCTATCTTGCACTCGTCCATCAGCAGCTCCACCAGCAGCGGCACTGCCCCCGCCGCCACCACCCCAGCCCTGTTCGCACTGTACACGGCCAGGTTGAGGAGCGCCGTGGCAGCGTCCCGCTTCCCCGCCGCCGTCCCCTCCCGAAGTAGCCCCACCAGCCCCGCAACCGCGCCGGGCCGTTCGCCGATTACTACCTTGCACTCGTCCAGCATCGTCAGGCTGAATGGATGGACGACAGCGATTTGAAAAATAGAAACCGAGATTGGGGAACGGCCCCTCTCACGATCTCCTCTTTTACAGCTATAGACGAACGCTATCTTGCCAACTGTATGAATTGTCTAGTCAGCAATTTTTTTGTCTAGTCAGCTTTTGGTGCCATTTTGTCTAGTCAACACGAAAGCGCCGTGCCATGTTATATATATATATATATATATATATATATATATATATATATATATATATATATATATATATATATATATAGAGAGAGAGAGAGAGAGAGAGAGAGAGAGAGAGAGAGAGAGAGAGAGAGAGAGAGAGAGAGAGAGAGAGAGAGATTTTACCACCATTTGCACAGTGCCCAATTTGCTGTTTCAAATGTAAAGAACAAATAGGAAGTGTGTGTACATAAGGCAGATAAAAAATTTCCCAAAAAAACAGTATTTTCTCTTTCTTTCTTTTTCTTTCTTTTTTCTTTCCTTGTCATAGGATATGTATGACCTTTATACATAAGATTTACATAAAATGACATTCGCTGGCAAGAGCAGAGGGGAGCATGACCATATATACAGCGACGATATTTTTCAATGAATCATACTAGAGGCATGTTACTCGGACTGGTGTCAGTTTAAACTTCACCCAGAAACAACGCAGCAGCCAGAGAAATTTAGAGGGGATGACAAGGTGGACCATAGCCAGATGCATCAACTGATGGAGGGTAACAAAGGGTTCATGGTCAACCCAGACCCCCCACAAGGACCCGGTTCCGCATGCTTCACCGTCCCGAAGCGCCGAATGTGCCGCAGGAGCCTGGCCAAGAAGGTGTTGTGGCATATGGTGGAGCTGTCACATACGAGCACAACGTGCTTTCGTGCTCTTGTGATCGCAACGTTCATCCGCCTGCTGTCGCCCAGAAATCCAACTGCCCCGAGTCTGTTGGACCGGACCTATAAAAGCAACAACAGATTGAAGCAAAGCAGAGAGGTAATGGGGATCTGATCAGAGGATCAAAAACCAAGTAAAACGTAAAACATGTTGCTTTGAGATGGATCTTCCTCTAGGTATTCTATGTTTTCCTCACTCATTAGTTCAATCTGCCAGACTCAAAGTGAATTAGGGTCAGCATTTATGATTATACCAATCAAGAATCAAGTTCAACGGCTGGTCATATATGTTCATGTCTACATACTAGAATGAGCCAAACTAAGCAATATACACACTGGAGATATACAACGAGTCACAGGTTAAAACCGGTCATTTTAGCTTGTTAAAGACCACCAGCATGCAGAATGACAGCATGTGCATGGTCATCTGTGCGCATAGGAACCAAGCAGACCTATGCTTTGCACCCGTAAAAAAAAAACAGAGATTTTCAAGAAAAGAGAGTTGAAGGTATTTCCTTGTTCTTCCACTAATGTGTTTAACATGTAAACATGTAAATCAGTATTCAGTACAAAGAGAAGAAAAAAAACCAACAGAATCTCCTAGGCATATTTGGTGAATTTCAAATTCTGGTCCATTTCGGTCAAACTTTTAGAATTTCGGTTGAAATTTGAGTTTAGGCTTGAACCGAGACCCGATACGAAACCGAAATTTAAAACATTGACATCCATGGGCAAGACGTCGCACCAAATCTTTTTCTTATAAGAGGAAAACTGAATCAGGACAAGACACTTTTCTCTTATCGAGATTGATGATGTGTCTATTCATAAGACCTTATAAGGGTTAGGATGGGACTCTGTCTTTCATCCTAAGCGATAGACAAGACTTGAACATACTACATTAATACTGCTCCCACTGTCAATGATGACTTTGTTGCTCTTATCTCCACATTTGACTGTTAACATGTATTCATGTATATATACATACTTAGGGCATATAGGACACACATGTATTCTTACCTTTATATTGGCCTTTTGGCGTAATGAGAGTAATCTTCCATTCTCTCCCCAAACCCTAGCAATCTCTCTCTCTTTCTTCTTCTCTAGGGTTTGTACATGGTATCAGAACTTGGCTGATCACCGGCGAGCCTTCGATCATCGCAGCCCTCATGGCTCTCAATCAGATCACCTTGCACTCCAATCGCTCGAGCCACGCAGCCCCGATCCCGCAACTCTGATCTCGCAGCCCGTGCAGCTCTCCGATCACGTGCCCCACGCCCAGCGCGCTGTGCTCTGCCTCACGCGCCCCTGGCACACTCCGCACCTCACTGCCTCGCACGCTCCGCGCCCCTGCTTGCCTCGCATGCGCTCCGCACCTTACTGCCTCGCGTGCCTCTGTATGCCCGCAATCGCAGCCACTCACGCCACGCCTTAGGAGCCTCGCGCCCACGCCCCGTGCAGCCCGTGCCTTGCATCTGTGCCTCTCGCAGCTACTCGCAGTCTGCGTGTCCCGCTCCTTGCGCTCGTCGCAGCTCTTTGGTCTGATTATCTCTGTTGTCGAGCCATTTAATCTTCATGTCCTTGTCCTCTTCGATGACGACTCCGCCGACTCCTCCGGCTGTGACTACTAATGAGATTCCTCGGGATTTTCTGCCTCTCGCCACCAACTTTCTTCTCTACGAGGTATCGGATTGGCCAGCATGGTCCGCCACAATCGAATCTGCCCTTGAGGGTCGCAATTTTCGAGGACATCTTGATGGCTCTACTGCACATTCTGCTTTGAATGCAGAATATGGTCCTTGGCGGCTTCATGATCAGCGCATCAAGGCCTACCTTGTTGCGTCTGTGGATCATTCTCTTCGCCGGGACTTAGTTGGGCTTGCCACTACTGCTACGATTTGGGAACACCTTACTGCTCGTTTTGTTGAGAAAAGCGGCGCACATGAGTATCAGCTTCCCACGCATACCCAGTCGGCACAGCAAGGCGAATTGACCGTTCAGCAGTTTTACTGTCAGATACGATCCTACTGGCGGGATCTTCAGGATCTCGCTCCTGTTCCTGACCCGTCACGTGCTCTAGAATACTAGCTTTACCGGAAGCGCCTTCAGTTCTACCAGCTATTCGCTGCCCTATGACTAGAGTTCAGTGCTTTGGCGGATCAGCTTCTTCACCGGGACAGCCTTCCACGTCTTGATGAGGCTGTCGCTGAGATGGTAGCTGAGGCGACTCGTCTGCGTACTCTCGCCTCCAAAGCCTTATCTCTTCCACCCAGTCTCCAGGGTGTACTTGCTGCTGCTCCACCATCAGTCTCAGGCCCACCAGGTGTCACTGTACCTTCTCTCGCTGCTACTGCCTCCCATGGTAGACCGTTTTACAGCCACTGTCAGATGCCAGGTCACTTTGTAGACACCTGCTTCTCGCTTCATTCAGAGAAGCGTCCTACTTATAAAGATAGAGACCGAGGACGTGGTCGACCGACTACAGTCCATTCGTGAGGAACTGGCTCAGCTTCGATTCTCTTAGCAGTCTACCATTCCTCCTGGATCTTCCAATGCTTCAGCCTTCTCTGCTTCTTCTGGTAGTACCGTTGTTTGGATATTGGATTCAGGCGCCTCACATCACATGACTCCGTATGCCTCCCTGCTCACTGCCAGTCAGTCTGCGACGCACTTACCACTGATCCACACTGCAGATGGTTCTCGTTTAGCTATCTCACAGTCTGGATTCATTACTTCAGCCTCCGCTCCTGCTTGCCACCTGACCTTACCCTCTGTGCTTCATGCTCCCACACTCCACATGCACCTTATTTCTGTTAGTGCTTTGTGTGATTCTGGTTGTTCTGTGATATTTACCTCTTCCTTTTTTTTTCTGTGCAGGATCTGCGTACTGGTCGACCGTTTGGAGCAAGTCATAGGGCAGGCGGACTATATCAGATGGAGTTTCTTCACTCTCCGACTCCGTCATCAACTGGGTTTTGTGGAGTTGTTTCTTCTGATGCTAACTTGTGGCACAGAAGACCTGGTCATGTGTCGGAACCACGACTTAAGAGATTATTCCATTCTGGAGCTCTAGGTCATGGTTTTTTTTTGTCTTTGTCTACTTGTACCGGCTGCAAGCTCGCTAAAGCTGCTGCCCTTCCCTTTTCATCTAGTACTTCTCAGAGCTCTGCTCCTTTTGATCTTGTTCACTCTGATATCTGGAGACCTCCTCTCCCCTCTATGAATGGGTATTTATATTATGTATCCTTTGTGGATACTTACAGTCGCTACACGTGGGTCTACCTTCTTCATCGTCGCTCAGATATCCTCCAAGCCTACTAGGACTTCACCTCCATGATTCACACGCAGTTTAGTCGGTGCATCAAGATCTTTTGATCTGATTATGCCCATGAGTATCAATCTACCGCTATGCGAAATCTTATTCAGTCCCATGGGACTATGTTTCAACACTTGTGCCCCCACGTCCATGAGCAGAATGGCGTTGCTGAGCGAAAGCATCGCCATATTCTTGCGACTACTCGTGCTATCCTCCTTTCCGGTTCTGTCCCTCGGCGCTTCTGGGCTGAGGCTCTTCTGTCTCAGTCCAGCTTATTAATATTACTCCGTCGGTTCTTCCGAATGACTTGTCTCCTCACGAGCGCCTCCTTTCGACTACTCCCGACTACAGCCCTCTTCACACGTTTAGGTGCACCTGCTTTGTCATTCCTCCCCTTGAGCGCACGAAGTTGTCTGCTCAGGCAGCTAAGTGCATCCTTATTGGGATCAACATGAGCACAAGGGATATCGCTGTTATGACCCTGTTGCTCGTTGCTTGCATATCTCTCGACATATCTCCTTCATCGAGGATATGCCCTACTACTCTCCTGAGGCTTAGGATCTTACCTTCCTCGAGGTTTCTTCTCTATTCTCGGCACTAGTGCCTCCACCATCGGCTTCTCCGATCCCCCCAGCTCCATCGGCCCCTTCCTCACTACCGGCTTCTCCTGCACCACCGGCTTCTTTGCCTGTTGTTTCCCCAGCTTCTCCAGGGGACTCCTTCGAGGCTTACTGCTCTACGTCCGTGCCTCTCTTCTCCCCGGGTTGTCTCCCTTTCCTCAGTTTTACTCTCGTCGGACTACCTCTGTGTCTCCGTTTTCTTCCTCCTCAGCGGATGTAGGCTCTCTAGCTGTTGAGTTTGCTCCTGGCCCGCCGCCTACTGTACCTGCTCCGTCATCGCCGGTTGTGGATCAGTGCCAGCTCGCTACCCTAAGCGCTAACACCGCCCGCCTGCTCGCTTTAGCCATGCCACTGGGCCGCCTGACCACTTTGGCTTTGCCTCTGTATACAGCTACCCACCTCAATTTACTGCTTTTCTTACTACTGTGCACGCAAATCGGGAGCCTCGGTCCTACTCTGAGACAGTTCAGTTTTCTCAGTGGCGTCAGGCCATGGATGAGGAGTTCCAGGCCTTTCAGCAGACCCAGACTTGAGATGTTGTCCCCCTGCCGTCTAGCGTCGAGCCTGTCAGCTGCAAGTGGATCTACAAAATCAAACACCGACCTGATGGCTCCATTGAGCGCCATAAGGCTCAGGTGGTGGCCCGTGGCTTTACTCAGGAGTACGGTGTTGACTACAAGGAAATCTTTGCTCCGGTGGCTCAGATGACCACCATTAGAGCTCTTCTGGCGGTTGCAATCGTCCGTCACTGGCCCCTTCTTCAGATGAATGTGAAGAATGCCCTTCTTCACGGGGACCTATCTGAGACCATTTATATGGATCCTCCTCCCGGTCTCTGCTTTCCTCCTCAACAGTTTGTCATCTTCGTCGGGCCATTTATTGGCTCAAGCAAGCTCCTCGCGCTTGGTTTGAGCAGTTTCGTCATGCTGTCAAGGAGCTTGGTTACATCGAGTGCAATAAAGGACCACTCTCTGTTTGTGAGGTCGTCCCCGCAGAGCCAGGCGATCCTACTATTATACGTAGACGACATGATCATCACTGGAGATGACTCAGCTGCAAATGCTTGTCTTCAACAGCACCTGAGGAGCCAGTTTCAGATGAAGGACTTGGGTACTCTTCGCTACTTTCTCAGCCTTGAGGTTGCATACAGTGCAGGTAGCATTCTGCTCTCTCAGTATAAGTATCTTTCAGACATCCTTAGTGATGGGATGCGGAAGCTTACAGAAACACAAGTGCTGAATTTAAAACATTAAAATCAGATTTCAGCATGTCTTTAATCAAATTTCAGCAAAGACTATAATCACGTATCATCATTCAAAAATGTCCAAACATATTTAATTTAGAGAAGTAATAAAACTGACAAGATAATACTTAATTTCAGATTCTAATAAACAAGTTCCAGCAATAATAACTAACACAATATCAAATACAAGCCAAAGTCTCAAAAGCAACCAACGATCTAAACGATAAAATCCTAATGGATGAGATTCTCCAGAAAACCAAATATGTAGGAAACCCTGTAGACATTGAAATATTGCCTAAAGCCAGAAAATCAGAAATTTGGCTAAGTCTGGAAGACTTTATTTCCCTGATGACCAGGGAAATTTTGCTTCCTTACATTCTGAAATTTGGCTAAGTCTGGAAGACTTTATTTCCCTGATGACCAGGGAAATTTTGCTTCCTTATACTTTATTTCCCTGATGACCAGGGAAATTTTTCTCTACACTCAGAAATTTGGCTAAGTCTGGAAGACTTTATTTCCCTGATGACCAGGAAAATTTTGCTTCCTTATACTTTATTTCCCTGATGACCAGGGAAATTTTTCTCTACACTCAGAAATTTGGCTAAGTCTGGAAGACTTTATTTCCCTGATGACCAGGGAAATTTTGCTTCCTTACATTCTGAAATTTGGCTAAGTCTGGAAGACTTTATTTCCCTGATGACCAGGGAAATTTTACTTCCTTATACTTTATTTTCCTGATGACCAGGGAAATTTTTCTCTACACTCAGAAATTTGGCTAAATCTGGAAGACTTTATTTCCCTGATGACCAGGGAAATTTTGCTTCCTTATACTTTATTTCCCTGATGACCAGGGAAATTTTTCTCTATACTCAGAAATTTGGCTAAGTCTGGAAGACTTTATTTCCGTGATGACCAGGGAAATTTTGCTTCTTTATACTTTATTTCCCTGATGACCAGGGAAATTTTTCTCTACACTCAGAAATTTGGCTAAGTCAGGAAGACTTTATTTCCCTGATGACCAGGGAAATTTTTCTCTACACTCAGAAATTTGGCTAAGTCTGGAAGACTTTATTTCCCTGATGACCAGGGAAATTTTGCTTCCTAATACTTTATTTCCCTGATGACCAGGGAAATTTTTCTCTACACTCAGAAATTTGGCTAAGTCTGGAAGACTTTATTTCCCTGATGACCAGGGAAATTTTTGCCTACACTCAGAAATTGACTAAGTCTGGAAGACTTTATTTCCCTGATGACCAGGGAAATTTTTCTTGCTTCCTTACGCTCTGAAATTTGAATAAGTCTGAGAGTAAGGAATGTACTATATCCCTATCGTCCAAAGGCTATATCTAAGTCAATAGATTGATACTTAGAGATGAGCATCCTTCGACAAGCCGATATACAAGGCCGAAGAATAATCAAGCTTAAGCCCCTACAAATAAGCTTACGCTAGATTCGACAAACTTGTTGAATCCACCAAGTCAGAAATGACCGGATCATGAGTTAACTTTGTTAAAATATGAGTCGCAGTAAGTCGACTCGGATTTTAAGACCCGAACCATAAGTCGTTTTAATCAGACCGGTTCACTCAAACTCAAAAGGATTAAACTACCAGTGGAAGTTACAAAACCACTTGAATATGATCATAATCATCAAGGAGTTATATAAACCACCTGGAAGTTTCTCTAACCATCCAAGGGAAGTTATAGAAACCACCAGGAGGTTGCTTCAACCACCCAAAGTAGTTATTCTCTACAATAACTACTTCGACCCTTATAAAAGGAGGGACAAGAAGAGAAGAAAGGATCTTTGGCCATAGCAAGAAGAACCTACAAAGCTCTCGACTGAAGATACTTCAAAGCTCCAAGAAATCCCGGAGAAGAAGGATCGAAGATCGAAGCAAACCAAAGAAAATCGAAGACCGAAGATGGAAAATTGAAGATTCAAGTCCAAAGCAAGTCGAAGAACAAGCGAAGACCAAGTGAAGATTCTAGGAGAAGAAGAGTAAAGCAAAGCCCCTAGCCGATCACACGCAAAGCCCGAAAGGATCAAGCACCGCAACGCTCTTCTCTTTTCATTTTCTCTCTTGTTGTAATCTTTGTACTTCGAAATCGAGTATCAAAGGATCAAAGACGGATTTCCCCGCAATCTCCTAATATATTTTGTACTCCGCTCCCTCGAAGCGAGTCCTTTGAAATTTGTACTTGAGTAAAAATCAAATATTTGCTCATACAAATCTTTTAGCACGCCCGGTGGGACATCCGTCTCCTTTCATCCCTCCATTTCGTTGGTTCTCATACTCGAAATTTTCTTCCTTACGAAGAATTCTTCTAATTCAAGTTTTCAACATGGTCGGTATTGGCGATGCTATGGTCGTTCCCGTCACAATGCCCGTTGTTGAGTCAAATACACTCCAACAAGGCAACCAGGAGAATGTCACCACGAATGCTAATGTTTCGGCATCCGAGGAGGCCCCTGCACTACGTGTCTACACTAGGCACAAGAAGACTACATCTTCAGTTATACCTGAAGTCGAAACCGAGGAAGATATCCTATGCACTAAGGAACTCGGGGTGAGAGACGAAGTAATCTTCAATCCAGATGGTCATGTGGACACTGTTATTCATCATGACTATGTCTCGAAGACGATGTTGAGACTCTCGAGGTACGCCAAGAAGTTCGCCCAAATTCTACTGACTCCACAATGACTAAACTTGAGGAGGAGGTACGACAAATGAGCCAACTCATGGCTCAGATGGCCCAGACAATGGCAGAAAAGGATCGTCAAATTAACAGTCTTCTCCAAAAGATGGGTACTAAGGAAGAGGCTTTGGTTCCTGCAACAACCAGGGCCCTCCCTACGACTACTCGGACTTTGATCCCACCGATGATCACTTCTCCAGAGATAGGTGCAATCATGCCTACATCTTCACCTATGACTGTTGAACAATTACAGTCTATGGTCGCGAGTATGATCCAAGCAAGGGGAGACGGATTTTCTAAGTCCACAGTAGGGTACACCAAGCCTTACTCCCAACGTATCCAAGACTTACGCTTTCCAGCAGGATACAACCCACCCAAGTTCCAGCAATTCGAAGGAAAAGACAATCCAAAGCAACATATTGCCCACTTCATAAAAACTTGTAACAATGCTGGCACTTATGATGATGAAATGGTCAAACAATTCGTTCGGTCTATCAAAGGGACCGCATTCGAATGGTATGTAGACCTCACTCCGGGGTCTATCGATAGCTGGGAACAATTAGAACGAGAGTTTCTCACTCGGTTCTACAGCACTCGGCGTGTGGTGAGTATGGTGGAACTTACTGCTGTCAAGCAACGCAAGGATGAGAAGGTCATAGACTATATCGATCGATGGAGAAACCTTGCTCTCAATTCACGGGATCGACTCTCCGAGTCTTCAGCAATAGAGATGTGCATTCAAGGAATGCATTGGGGATTACTCTACATTCTCCAGGGAATCAAACCCAGCTCCTTTGAAGAATTGGCCACACGAGCTCACGATATGGAGCTTAGCTTGGCCACTCACGGAGATTCCAAGCCAAGGGACTTTTCGAAGTCAAAAGCAAAACAAACAAATGTTGTAAACATTGCTTCTTCTTCCAAACCCTTGAAGATGAAAGATAAACCAGACAACACCAAGCCTACTCCTGAGTCTTCACAGCAAAGGCCACCCCGGATGACTTTAGAAGAGCTCCAAGCGAAGAAGTATCCCTTTCCAGACTTGGAAGTTTCAGCCATGTTTGACAAACTCTTGGAGGAGAAGATGATTGAAATACCTTTATCCAAGAGACCAGAAGAAGCAAATAGAGTTGATGATCCTTTATATTGCAAATATCATAGGGTCGTGAGTCACCCTATCGAAAAATGTTTCGTGTTCAAAGAGAAAATCATGTCGTTGGCACGTCAAGAAAAGATTGAGTTGCCTTCTGATGAGATAGTCGCAACTAACATGACATCCATTGTCTTCGGTTCTCTCCCACCAGTTCAAATTCCAGCAGCAAGGAAGACGCTAATTTTCAAGATAAAGACTTCAGCCCTCCTCAACAAGCAACATTCTTCAGTAAGGAGGCATATGCATGTCACTCAGGTTGCAAGCTTGGGGGCACCAGAACTCAGAATCCAGATGTGCAAAAATCAGATCAAGAGTTGTGAAAGTCTACCAACGAAAGAAGCCCCCTTGCCTCCAAAAGAGAATGACTATCCCCTTGAAAAAGAGGATTCGGAACAAAAGGATGGATGGACCTTGGTGGTTCGAAATAAAAGAACCCCTCGAGCCCCTCTCCGTAAAGTCTCTCCCATAATCTTTGATAAGTCTAAGGGAACGAGAAAAAAGACTTACGTCAAGAAGTCTTTGAAGAAGAAAGGCCAAAAGAAAAGTATGCCTAAAATTCTTACAGTCAATGATGAAGAAATACTACATCAAGCCGTCCGGCGACCTCTTACACTAAAAGACTTCATTCCTGAAGATTTCTTCGAAAACGATTTATCCTCTTCGTCAACTTGCTATACGACAGAAATCCATGAGAAAGAATCAAATGAGGAACTAACTCTTCAGCCTCCAGAAGTGTCAGATAATATACCTCATGTTGAGCCAATCGAAGGAAACCTCGCAGCTACTTATGATGAAGCTATGTTACATTTGCCACTTATAGAGGCTTTCCATCTTTCGGAAGATGCACGCCACGCTATGGCTGCGGCATTGACTGACCCAGAGAATCATCAAGTGAAGACTAATGAAGAAAAATCAGTCCAATGTGATATGACTATCTCCTTCTCTGACGAAGATTTGCAGTTGGGAGCACGGTTGCACAACCGACCTCTTTATGTTTCTGGTTATATCAATGAAAAACCAGTAACTCGTATATTGATAGATGGCGGATCGGCTGTCAATATCATGCCCAGTCAAACCATGAAGGACTTGGGCATAAAAAATGATCAACTTTCTAGAAGCAAATTGGTCATTCAAGGCTTGAACCAAGGGGCACAGTCAGCTGTCGGCATCATACGCTTGAAGTTGTCAATCGGAGAACTTGACACTATGACTGTATTCCATGTCATAGACTTTCAAACCTCTTATCGACTCTTATTTGGAAGACCTTGGCTGCATATGAATAAAATAATGCCTTCAACATTACATCAATGTTTCAAATATCACCAAGGGGGCATTGAGAAGTGCGTTCTGGCAGATGATAGACCATTTAATGAAGCAGAAGCTTATCTCGCCGACGCCAAATTCTACCACAGTAAGGGCTCCGTTATCAAGGAAACGTCACCTAACAAAGCTACAAATTTTCTCCAAGAAACAGAGGCAAAAGAAGTGACTCCATCAGTCAGGGTCTCTCCAAATCCTCCAACCCAACGTCATACGATGTTTGGTGATTGCGAATGTAACGAATGCCTTGAAGAGGCTCTGGAATTGGAATACGAAGATGATGAAGATTGGCGAAGGAAAAACAAGAAGTCATCACAACAATCTCTCAAACAAAGATATGAGAACGGTGACCCAGAAGTAGGTCTACTTGGCCAACCTTCAGGGAAATTCGATTTTTATGTCCTTTATCCGAAGAAATCAAACCAGCAAGCGGTGCCAGTGCAAATGAAGAATATCAAAGGAAAACAGAAGGTTAATAAATATCCCTCAAAAATGGTTGAATCTGCTCCGGTGTTAAGTTTCGTACCACAGAGAGGCCGAAAGATAAGATAACCACCATTCACTCCTATGCATACAAAGCCATCAACCTCTTTTACAGATGCTAATTTGGTCACTTTAAAAGAAGACTTGGTATTGCCGCTGCACAGCCTAACATCAGCTACTAACTCAAGTAATGACAACTCTACATTCAAACCAGAAGGAACATGGGGAAGCGAAGCATCAAGTCTCCTGAGCAAAGCTGGATTCACTCCAAAAGATGTTGAACGTTTAGGTACATTACCACCACGAACAGCCCCTTACGGTTTAACTAAAACCCAAGAGCGGCTCTTTCTTGGCTGGAGAAAATATACCACAAACTCGACCTGGCATTGGAGCCAAGCAAATCCCCATTGTGCTCAAAACAAGCGCAAAAGAAACTATGTCCGCAAACTTCATTGAAGCCCAAGATGAAGAAGACTATACAAAAGCTTTATATGATGCAGATGATGACACAGTAGAAAAGAAGTATCTCGGTAACACAGATGAAGACTTTCAGACATTGTCTAAGTCAGCAAGAAGAAGGCGACGACGTGCAAAGAAGAAAGAAATACTTATGGCACAATATGAGATGCCCGATGTACATCACCAGTTAAAGCCAAACCAAACTTCAGTCTTTGAGAGGATAAAGAAACCAAGAATCAGATCTGAAATCGTCAAAAATAATCATCCACGACAATCAGTCTTTGACAGACTTGAACTTGGTTTCGCAAAGCCCTCCCGCCCACCCAGGTTTCCTCATTCTCGACATGCCAAAATCTCCTATGGTCACAGCGGGTCTTTTCAGCGACACAGTCTAACTTGGCATCGAGTTCCGCCTCTTCAGGATGTTCCTTTGACAATCAGTATCGATGCTACTTCTGACTCTACTACCAATTCTGCATGTTTGAACGCATCTTCTTCCTCTGGGTCGAAAAAGAAAATCGTTGTATCTGTCAATCATATTTCTACTGACTACATCGATTGCTCGTCTTCTTCTTTGGACAGTGACTTAGCTGATGCACCTCCAGTCCTTGAAGAAGGGGGGCAGTCCACTGTGGATGATTTAAAAGAAATTAATCTCGGCACTGAAGAAGGGCCACGACCAACATTCGTCAGTTCTCTCCTAACAACGAACGAAGAAGTCAAGTATGTCAAGCTTCTCCAAGAATACAAGGACGTCTTCGCTTGGTCTTATAAAGAAATGCCAGGTTTAGACCCCAAAATTGCTGTTCATCAGCTTGCCGTGAAACGTGGTGCTAATCCTATCAAGCAAGGCCAAAGAAGATACCGCCCAGAACTTATTCCACAAATTGAAGCCGAAGTGATATGGGAAGATTTATTTGAATCACTTGATTATCTCTCCCATAACTACCCAAGATTCATTCCCTCATTTATGGGGGGAATTAATCTTTATTTCTTTCTTTTTCTAGCGAGGTAGTTATGGCTCCATCATTTTGAATCTTTATTTGAATCTTGCACATTAAATCGATGGCGACCCGGCTTCGTTTCTTGTCCATCGGATCGAGGGATCGACTTAGATCCACATTTGTGTAGACGTCTACGCAACCTCCCCCCACCCATGGCTGTTTTACTTTCCTTTTTCTTTCTTTTCTTTCTTTTCATTCTTTCTTTTCGTTTATTTTCTTTCTTTTCTTTTCTTTCCTTTACCTTGGCAAGCCGCTCCCTTCCCGCGGGAAGGGGCACGGTTTACCAAGGAGAACCGGGTGGGCCCCACTTGGGGGCAGGCCCACCCGGCCTCTTCTTTAGCTTGGGTCGAGCCCGGTGGGCCCCGGTTTGTGTCGAGTTTTCCCCCGGGTCGGCGCACACAAGTCGGGTTCGAGTGCGACTAATTTTGTGTCTACAAATGCCCACTTAAGGACGAGTGCGCCTGCGGAAAACATGTAGCACTTGTATACGCAAGAAACACACAGCGCTTGTCCTTGATTTCGTTTTTGGATAGGGTTGAGGCCTATTTAAAGACCTCTACCCCTCTGCTTCTTTCATTCGGTGTCGGTTCTTGCTGAGGATTGAAGCTTGGAGACCGTCGGCGGAAGGGGCTGCCTAGGGTTGCATGCGACTTGCTTCGTCTTCCTAGTCATCGCCTCTTTCGTCGGTGACGACGGCTCTCGCAGAGGATCGGTGCTTGAAGATCGTCAGCAAAGGGGATGCCTAGGGTTGCACGGGACTTGCTCCGTCTTCCTAGTTGTCGCCTCCTTCGTCGTCGATGATGCGCGAGTTGAAGATCGTCCCGAAGGTGGGTCCAACAAGGAGAGAGAAGGATGATCAAGTTGATGAAGACGGTTCGTCGAAGTCGAGGTGTGTGCTCTTCTTCTTTTTCTTCCACTCCTTTCTTCTTCTCTGGCTCGCAGAGGCAGCAGCAGCGGTGGCGGCCGGCAGGGCGAGCGCGGCAGCGGCGGCGTAGGCACGGGCGCGGCAGAGGTGCAAGCGGCTACGGGTGCAAGCATGGGCAGGGTCGGCACAGGCTGCGGCTGGCGGGGGTGAGGCCGTCGCGGGTGCGGCTGTGGCGAGCCGGGCGCGGGTGAGGCCGGCATAGGGGCGGCTGCGGCGAGCCGGGCACGGGCACGGGCTGCGTGTCCCGAACAGAGGAGGGGGGCTGCGGTTGTGGCTTGTGGCCCCCCGTATGGGTGCGGGTGATGATGGGAGAGAGGGGGGGCTGCGGCTCTGTTGAGGGACCATGGTCCCCTCTGGCTGTGGCCCATACTTGCTTGGGGCCGGAAATTTTTTTTTTCTCGACTTTTCTTCCCTGGTTTTGACTAGCTTCTTCTCTTCGGGCTCAACTTGCTTCCACTGGACTTGACTTGCCTTTCCTTGTCTTCTTTCAGGACCCAAGCTTATGAAAGTTTGGTTTCTTCAGAGTGGATCGATGAGGACTTCTCCGGTGGGAGTAACTACCTTCGCTTTCCCTTCACTTGGGTGTATCGCTACCGATTCTCGAAAAGGGATAATCATCTGTCGATGCACCGAATTCTTATCCATGAGCACATCACGGAGGATGGGGTCGCCGATGCAAACTGCGGGATGTCAAAGCTGAGCGAGAAAGTCTACACTGACGATGCGATTTCCATGACACTTCTGCGTCCGAGTCTGAGTTCGCCCTTTCATCACTGTGCTGAAGACTTTGTGCCTATACCCCGGTGGTGGCTAAGAAGATATGTTCGTGTTTGACCCGATGGGGTGTTGATTCTTGGCCTCGTGGGGACGTCAGTACCTCTGCGGCTTTCACGAATGGATGTGCGAGCTTTCAGAAATTTTTGGAGTGGAGCCCGAGACGAAACCTTTCGCAAAGTTCCTAGCACCGGCTTGCCGAGATTCGAGAATACAGTCATCCTGAGAGGATGTATTGGGCTCTCTGCGAGCTTTGGTGCCCAGATACTAATACGTTTCTTATCGGCACGGGGGAGATAGGGATTTCTCTCCGTGATATCTACATTGTCTCTGGATGTCCCGAGGTGCGAGCCTATTATCAAGAGGAGGTACCTGCTTTGAAGGATTTGATGGATGTCGGCCTTTTTTCAAACTCGTGTCTCCTATTGTTCAAGGCGTACGCTATCACTGCGGTGCGTGATTAATCAGATTGGGTTCGTCACTCGTCGTGGATGGACTTCTAGTTTAGAGGTGAGTATCGGTCCCCTGCCCCCTCTGCACACCCAATTTGGCAAATTGCTCAGATGAAGAAACCTCCATTACGGCCGATTGATTCCTTAGCCCGAACTAAACACTCAATGGTGGGGAAGCAAAATCCATGGGAGGTTCTTGGTTTGGAACATGACAACGAGGAGTGGCGAGCCGTTTACCAAGCAGCAGGGTTGACAATTTTCATCAGTCGGTTTGTTCTACCTTACAGTGGCGAAGTTATTCGTCCTGGAACTTTTCTGGTGGCGTCCCAGATGGCGGCTGTAAAGCTTTTCAACCTAGCGTCGGCTATTTTGTGTGCTATATACCAGGGGCTTAACGGCACATACTGGAATTTGTCCAACTCAGATAATGCGAAGGGAGAAGTTGGTAGGTCTAACTCCTTTGGTCCCTTGCACTATTTCTATGGTTGGATTGCCCTCCACTTCCCAAAGAGAATCTTCGCTAGACGGGGGCACCCTACAGACTTGCCATTCTTGCCGGGCGTAGGTGGGATCTTGAATGCCTTCATTAGTTGGGAGCACCCGAAAAAGTGTGCTTGGACAGTTCTACGGAAGATGGGAGGTACAGACTTTGAATTTACGTCAGAGCATTCCATCTTGCCTCTGGAGAGGTCGTCTGTTTATGATGACGAAGGGAAGTCTGACTGCTTATACTGGAATATCGTGAGCTGTCGACCCGGCTATTTGGTTTGGCATCGGGGAGACATGGTGGAGTTGGAGGTCGAGCAATATTCTCCTCATCGATTCGCTCATCAACAAGGATTTCGGCATAAGGTACCTGGTGTACCTCAGTGCCTACAAGGGCGCATCGGCCCGCAAGAAGGGTATCGTCTCTGGGCGACCCTTTACGACCGGCTGACTGGCTGCAGCTTCCTTCATGGGGCGAAGTCAGGGCTGAAGGATGCCGCGACCCCAAGTTATTGCAGATGAATTAAGGAGCAAGTATCCCAAATACTCGTCGGTCTTCCTGTTGACGTTTTGGCAAGCAGTGAGCGTAGAGACTTCAGTTTTGATCCCTTGGCGGGATCAGAGGATCGTCGTCTCTGGCTGGGAGCTCAAAGGACTGAGAAGACTCTTAGTCGTCTTTCCAGTGTGCCCCAGGTTTCTTGTTTGGCACAAGCATCGGGGACTGACCCGGTGAGTGCCCCCGGGCATTTGCTTTCTAGGAAGGCACCCTTGAAGGTGCCCTATCCAAGAGGCGAAAGTTATGCGTTCCACGCGGGGTGACTTCGAGGGTGTCCCGTCAGGTAGAGCGCACCTTGGCCGATAAGCCCGGGCTTTTGGGGGATGAAGTGATTCCTCCATCCGGAATGGCTTTGTCTGATACTGCAGGTACGTGCCGATTTTCCCTTTGCCCAAGCTTTGATTTTAGGAGCTTCATTATGCTGAGTAATGCATCTTTTCCTTTTGGCAAACTCTATCGTAGTAGTAGAGCACGAGTTTGACTCTTCAAAGGCGTGTCAGAGGCGTTCTCCTGCCGAGGCTACGCCAGAGATGTTTGGGAAGTGTGGGCTGGATGTTCCTATGGATGACTTGCCCTCCTTGGGCTTTGGGGTGAGAACTTTCCCAGCGGCGTTGTGGGTCTGGATGACATTGATGTTGATGCCTTGACCTTTCGCGAGGAGGCCGAAGTTTCGAGTGCTGATAGAGGGCATGCTTCAGTTGTTCCCTTGGGCCTGATGGAAAAGGCGGTTGGCACGGCTATGTCCACTGCTCCTCCCACTTTGCCGGCCTCCATGGTGAAGATAGCTCCTGTAGCAGCCGTAGCGGTGGGTAAAGTTTTGCCCACGTATTCTGAGGCGCCTCGCCAGGCTTCACGACCTCGGAGTAAAGTTTCAGAGTTCCTCCTTGATAGTTGTCGGCAGTACATCAGGTCTACGCTTGAGTCATTCCAGGACGATGGTTTTGACGCTCTCCAAGATTGGTGGTCTACTGATGGTGCCGAATTCTGTGCAATCTTGGCGGAGTTCAAGGTGGATAGTTCTTTGTTCGCAGCGCAGATGAGCTTGCTTGTGGCTGATAGTGAGGCCTATCGCTCCCGACGGGCTTTGTTGGAGGGGAGTACTTCTGAATTGGAGACAGCTGAGAAGAGTTTGCGTCAGGTGGAGCACCAGTTGGCAGACGCTACTTCAAGTTTGACGAAGGCACAGAAAAAGGTGGAATCAGCACGAGCTTCTCTCGAGAAAGGAGAGTCTCACTTGGAGCGAGCGGAGAATGCGAAAAGAACCTTGAAGGCGAGTTTCTTGGAGAAGCAGGCGAACTTGTCAGCTCGTCGCGAGCTCATGGCTTCTTGCCCTCTGGAGTTGCAGCAGGTGGAGGCCACTAGAGAGGAGTTGTTGCGACGCCTTCGTGTTTTGGATGCTCTCTATTAGTTGTATTTTGTTTTGCATCTAGTAGTCTTCTTTTCAGACTTATCTCATGTACCGCTTTCCTTTGAGTAGCATTTATAACATCATGATGTTCACTTGGGGTATTGTTTGTTTCTTTTTTCTTTCGACTGAACCTGAAGTAACTTCTCAGGCTGCCTACGTACCTTCCTAAAAGGGATCAAGTCGCACGTAGTTCATTTTTTTTTTTTGCAAGGAGTGTAGCCCTACTTTAGGCATAGTACCTTTTGAGGTACTTGTCGTTGATAGGGCCGAGCGGGGACCCTTCTGGCGTTGTGAGGAGGTATGCGCCGTTGATAGGGCCGAGCGGGGAACCCAGCCAACCTGCAAGCAGGCTGACCAAGGAACATGTCAACTTGCAAGCAGGCTGACCTGAAAACGGATCACAAAACTAACATCTCAAACATCCCCCCCCCCCTCTTATGGAGAAAGACAGAACACTAGACCGCCGACATGAAAAGAAGAATGTCGAAGTAGCATAGCAAAACAGAAAAGGTAGCGGAAGAAGAGTTCACAAAATAAGCTGAAGGAAGCACGATCACGAACGAACAAGGTTAAAAATCCTTGACTTGCAGCATTGAAGGCTATGAAAGCCACGAACAACGGCCTCCAATAGAGAACTGCAAGAAAAGGAGGCCCTTTGATGGGATGAGTCCGACCAAAGCAAAAATCCTCGATCAACAATACTGAAGGCTATGAAAGCCACAGACAACAATCACCAATAGAGGACTGTAAGATAATGAGGCCCTCTAGGGACGCAAAGTGCGACTCAACAAAGAGCAACAACGCGGCTGGAGAAAGAGCAAAGTGAAGGCTACCCATGGTGATTTAGAACCAAAAAAGAGGGAACACATGAGATCCCAAGGAGGCAAGTTCTCGACCGAAGCATTTGCTTGACACCTCATGGTAGATCTCGATCACCACAACTAAAGAAGAGTAGGAGAGCCAAAATTCAAACCCTAGCTCAAAAACAGAATGAGCCAAAGGTAGCTAACACAAAGAACAATAGCGGAGACCAAAGCGTGGCTCCGAGAGCAAAGCACAAGACGTAGGGCATAGCTCGAAAAGAGAAAAGGTCGGTGCGCGAACGAAACTAGCAATTTAGATCCATTTCGAATGAATGAATTAGAACGGCTACATTCGTACGAATTTGCTAGTTTCGTACGAATGACATTCAGATTAAGTTCGCACGAAACTAGCAATTAGAAATATTTCGTACGAATGAATTAGAATGGCTACATTCGTATGAAATTGCTAGTTTCGTACGAATGACATTCAGATTAAGTTTCGAAACTAGCTAGTATCGAACGAAATAGATCTAAATTGCTAGTTTTATGCGAACTTAATCTGAATGTCATTCGTATGAAACTAGCTATTTCATGCAAATGTAGCCATTTTAATTCATTCGTACGAAATAGATCTAAATTGCTAGTTTTGTGCGAACTTAATTTGAATGTCAATCGTACGAAACTAGCAATTTCGTACGAATGTAGCCATTCTAATTTATTCATGCGAATTTGATCTAAATTGCTAGTTTCGTGTGAACTTAATTTGAATGTCATTCATACGAAACTAGCAATTTTGTACAAATGAATTAGAATGATATTCGTACAAAATTGATAGTTTCATAGGCAGAGGTCACCTCGGACTTCGTCTGTGAGTGCCAGAGCTGTCTCACCGAGCACGTTTGGCGCCGAGGCGGAGGTCGCCTCGGACTTCGTCTGCGAGTGCCGGAGCTATCTCTCCGGGCGCGTTAAGCGTCGAGGCGGAGGTTGCCACGGACTTCGTCTACGAGCGCCGGAGCTGTCTCTCCGGGCACGTTGACCGCCGAGGCGGAAGTCGCCTCGGACTTTGTCTTTGAATGCCAAGGCTGTCTCCTTGGGCCGAGACGGTGTTGACGTCTCGGGCTTTGGCAAGTACTAAGACAGCGAAGCCTACCTCGGACTGTCTTTGGATGCCAAGGTTGTCTCCTTGGGCCGAGATGGTGTCGGTGTCTCGAGCTTTGGCAGGTGCCGAAGCGACGAAGCCTGCCTTGAACTTTGTCTTCAAATGCCAAGGCTGTTTCCTTGGGCCGAGACAGTGTCGACGCCCCGGGCTTTGGCAGGTGCCGAGGCGGCGAAGCCTGCCTCGGACTTTGTCTTCGAATGCCAAGGCTGTCTCCTTGGGCTAAGACGGTGTCAACGTCTCGGGCTTTGAGGTGCAGCTTAAGATAGAACGAGCACGAGGTACGAGGAAGATGAGTGCAACACCAAGCAGTACGCACACACAGACGATAACTAAAACTGATACGAAGCAAGGACGAGCAATGCAGTGCGATGCACGACACATGTGTGACACGATGCATGATGCAAGGAACACCTTGATGCACGAGTAATGTGGTGCGGTCTCTGTAGTCAAAGCGTCGCCTAGGCGTTTTGGACCCCTGGGCACCTAGGCGACCCCCTAGGCAAGCGGTTTTCACTAGGCGGCTGGGCGTTTTGGACTGCCTAGGATCGCCTAGCGCCTGGGCAGTTTTTTCACTTGATCCAATTTGGGATTTTTCCAAAATTGAGTTGAATTAACTCATAATTGAGTTGCATTAACTCAAATTGAGTTGAATAAACTCAAAATTGAGTTAAATTAACTCAAATTCTTATGATGGGTTCATAAGAATTTGGAGTTTTTTAAAATCGAGTTGAATTAACTTAAAATTCAGTTGAATTAACCCGAATTCTTATGATGGGTTCAAAAGAATTTGGGGTTTTTTAAAAATTGAGTTGAATAAACCCAAAATTGAGTTGAACTAGCTCAAATTCTTATGATAGGTTCATAAAAATTTGGGGGTTTTTCAAAATATAGTTGAATTAACTCAAACTCTTATGATGAGTTTATAAAAAATTTGGGGGGGGGGAGGGTTTCAAAATTGAGTTGAATAAACTCAAAATTTAGTTGCATTAACTTGAATTGAGTTGAATAAACTCAAAATTGAGTTTAATTAATTCATATTCTTATGATTGGTTCTTAAGAATTTGGGGGGTTTCCAAAATTGAGTTGAACTAACTCAAATTCTTATGATGGGTTCATAAGAATTTTTTTTTTTTAATTTAATTGAATTAACTCAAAAGTGAGTAGAATTAACTCAAATCGAGTAAAATTAACTCAAATTGTGTTGAATTAACTCAAATTCATATGATGGGTTAATAAAAATTTAGGGTTTTTTAAAATTTGAGTTGAATTAACTCAAAATTGAGTTGAATTAAATCTAAACTTAAACCCTAAACCCTAATATTTTAATATTTTTTCTTGAATTTATTTTTCTTTAGTTTTTTTTCTTTTTTATTTTTTGATTCAGTTTATGGGTACGGTATTCCTATACTTTCTAGATAATTTGACTTTTAAGTGGTGAAAATTATAATCATCATGCTACTAGATTACTAAAATCATGAATATACATATTTATACTATATATAAAAATATTTAATAATTACTCGTCGCCTAGGCAATGCCTAGGCACCGATTCGCCTAGACAGTTCAAAATGCCTAGGTATCGCCTAGCCACCTTGACTACACTGGGTGTGGTACATCAGGCATTGTGATACACCACGGTACGACTCGATGAACGAATCGACCAATGTTATTAAAATCGGACCGGACCGGCCGGTCCGGACTGGGAACCAGTGAACCGGTAGGGAAACTACTCTGTATACGATATGAACCGGTGTTGGAAAACAAACCGGCATTGAACCGTCGGGCCGGACGGTTTTAGGTATAAACCAGACCGAGCCGAGCGGTTTTAGGTATAAAGGAACCGGTTTTTTTTTTTTGGTACACAAATGCTCTCTCTCTCTCTCTGGGTTTAACTGTGTTTGTTGGGCCGGTGAACCGGACCGGACCGATCGGCCGAACCGGACTGGTACACAAACCGGTTCGTCCTCCGGTTCGGTTCTGACAACATTGGAATCGACACGATACATAAGCAATGCAATGCAATGTGATGCCTAGAGTGTGCAATGCAAAAGTAAAGCGACATGATATATGAAGTGGCACAAAGCAGCTACGACTAGTGGAGCACACGGTCGACCACCTATTGTGTGCCACACCGACGAAGCAACATGAGCAACACGAGCAATACAAGGCAAGTTCAACCTGCGATGATATATTGCGGGCTACTTTAAATCCCTATCAAACCCAAGTCGTCCGATAATACCAATGAACCAGATCACATCTAGGGTTTCCATTGACCCTTTTAACTAATTTGTTAGGGTTTCAGGCAGCTAGGCTGGGCCAGCAGCATGACGCCACTACCAAGGATCAAAATACCGGCCGGTATGAACCGTACCGGCAGGTTCAAACCGGGAACCGGACCGAACCGCACCAGTATTTAGTCGATACCGTTCGCGAGGATCAAATCGCGTAAATATCGACCGGTTCGACCAAATACCGGTTCGAACCGGTTCGAACCGGCTGGTTTGAACCAGTTCCGGGTATTAGGCATAGTTTTGGGTGGTTTCTTCATTCCGGTTTCATTTTTTGGGCATCTTTCTTTATTCCCACATGAGGTGAAGCTCCATATTAGCTGGATTTCCAAGATTTGAAGCCAAAAACTCGGATTTGCAAGATCAAAATCACATTTGAAGGTATGTTTTCATAATTTTTTTCATTTTTCTTTTGTTTTGTTGCATTTTTTTGAAAAAAAAAAACAAATAATTGTGGTGAAAATGTTGAAATGGACTAGATCTATGCCATCAAATCTTTGATCCATAGATCTATAAGCATCATCTCCAAATTTGCATGATCGGTTCATGCAAATTTTGGGGTTTTTCAATTTTCTTTTCGTTTTTTGCATTTTTTTTGAAAATAAACCAAATAATTGTGGTGAAAATGTTGATATGGGCCAGATCTATGCCATCAAAGCTTAGATCTATAGATATGGATATGCATTTTATTTGCTAAACATGTTAGCAGTCTTAGAACTATGAATTTGTGTTTATTATGTGAAATTGTAAAATATGACTCATTTAATCGTGTTAGTTGTGTAATTCATGTTTGTGCAATGGTCATGAATTGTGTTTTGTAATCCCTAAGCATAATACTAGGCTAATCTAACACATACAATTCAATAACTATATCAAATTCCACAATTTAGAATCATACAGTGAAAACAGTGACTTTATAACTTAAAAAGAACGGTTCATACCTATAACTAATTTACTAATGAAAAAAAACATCACAAACCAGTATTTTAGATTATTCTGGATTTTTTGGTTATTTTTTTAAATTTTTTTGAAACCAAAAATCAATTCACACCGGTATGGACCGGTTCAGACCGATACCGGTTCGAACCGTTTTTCCGACCGGCAAATAATTTGTCTGCGACCGGTGTTTTTATCCATGGCCACTACTCCCATCTCTCTACTTGGCACCAAATGCATTGTCCTCCAGGCTCCACAGACTCCAAATCCAATCATTGTCGACAACGATGATGTCGAAATATAAAGGCAGAGCAGAGAGAACCTCTATGGAGGCGGCGCTTAAGCACAATAGCAAGCCCCTTCTTCACCTTTGGCCATCGAGGAGGAATAAGAGGTGCAACAAGGAGGAGCTTAACTAGATCTGGTTCTGTCGTTGTCCTCTCAGATCTGGTTTTGCGGGAGAGATCAGATCTAATCCTCTTGGAGGTTGGAACTCGTGGTTTCTTCGACGGGAGCACAAAAGCAACAAGGGCTTTATGTAGGCCATTGCAGAGGAGAACCTGAGGATGAGGTCCCAAAGATTAAATCAGGGGGCTTCCTTGAGATATCGATGAGTGGTAATAGATATGCTCCTGCGGGAGGCCGATCAAGAAGAGGAGCTATCGTAGGATGCTTGAACCCTTGCTCCATTTCTGAGCCGGAAACGAGAGATATGGATGAGCAACATTGTTCAGCCTTTGAAGACCGAATCAAGGATCAAAGCCGGAGGCGAAGGAGGCCGTGATGGTTGGTGTCGGACGCAAAAGAATTCGGTGGCGAAAATGGTCGGTGAGGTGGTTGGAGCTGCCGATGGATCGAGCTATTGCCCTGATATCATGTTACCATGGGAAGAAGCCCAAAGAGCACGCCATGGGAGAAACCCTGAAGGGGAATACTCTAATGTAATAGGGCTCAAGGCCAACAATATAAAGGATTACATGAAGGTGTCACCTACTGGTGAGAATACCACACAAAGGTAATAGGTAAAGGACACATAAAGGTAAAGATAACTACTCTTAACACAATGGAAGGGGGTATTAATTGCCATCCGAGAATCGTTGTTGGCTAATAATTGACATTGACAAAGTTCCTCATATGCGTCTTGTACCCTTCTCTAAAATTGTTGAGTTATGAAAGCCAAAAATTAATCGGCTTTTCTTGCATACGTTTGTCCTTTATCACCCACGAACAAGTCATAATAGATAATTGTGGTGAATTACAGTTTGATTGAGACTGAAAATGAAGAACTAGAAGAAGCCAAGGAGAAAAGAAGAGAAGTTAAAACAAAAGATGAGTTGTGTATGAAGATAAGATGAAAGAGAAA
This sequence comes from Chamaelirium japonicum, assembly GCA_947650365.1. Classification (NCBI taxonomy): domain Eukaryota; kingdom Viridiplantae; phylum Streptophyta; class Magnoliopsida; order Liliales; family Melanthiaceae; genus Chamaelirium; species Chamaelirium japonicum. The sequence continues at coordinate 62,716,105 of OX393550.1, forward strand.
GGTTTGAGGTTAGAAAGCACTGTTGTACTTTCCTAGAGGAGAAATATGAGAGGGAGTGGGGTATTAGGTTAAATAAAGAGGGATGCCTCATCTTAGAAAAGAAAAAGGAGATCAATTATGTGGAGAAGGAAACGGCGGGGAGAGTGGCATGCCAGTCTATAAATAGGAGAAGTAATTGGGGGAGAGGGTCAGTTGTAAAGAATCAAGGGAGGAGTCAGAAGTAGGATTGACCACATAAAGATGGCAAGAGTGCCTGATCCAAGACAAAGTAGACAATTAACAATTTTTCTGAGATGTATATATAAATGTAGATACGTACATAAGTAGAGTAAAATCAATCAGACTTCCTAAGCATATATGATATGTCTTTCTAGCTATGCATGGAAGATATATTACTCTAGATGATCCCATAGAATCTATATACAGGTGAATCAACTATGATTTCTGCCATCTCTATCTGGCCTGGATGATTGATCTTTTATCAGTTTATGCACAGGAACCATCACAATCTCTTGAAATCTCGACCAAAAAGACAGATTTCAGTTATAATGAGAGAGAAAGATGAAATTATATGTGATCTTTGTGATTTTACCTGCTTATAAATAAGAAGTGGGTAAGTCAATCTAAATAACTAAGATGCGCAAGGGTGATTTTATGTTTCGTGAGGATCAGCAGAGGTTTAGTGGCTGCAAAAATACAAAAAGAAACGAACATTGAATCTCAAAGGCATTAGAGCAGTATCGGAATTCATCAATCAAGAAAACTGCATAATATGGAAAACATGAAAAGGAAGACGCTAGAAGTTTTAATCAACTATATGAAGAGGAGAGTGCGACCTAGTCAATCAATTCCAAGAAGTGTAAAATTTAAAAGAGGCAGCCAAAATACCAACTTCAACTCATAGCCAGCTTTCACCTACACCATCTGTTGGCAGAGGGCTACAACGCATTAAGTCTCTCTGATGGAAAAGAAACTGCTTAGAAGGTAGCAGAGAGACACCTCCTATCTACAGTGAAACTATCAGTGTAATGAAGCAGGTCGAATTGAAATATTTCATGTCCTTAATTAAAAATCTAACCTTTGATCATGATAGCCAAAGCATGAAATGCCAAGGTCATTAGCACGATAAACATCTACAGACATTGATAGCTGCTATGAATGCTGTTAAACAACACTTACCATCTTCTACAAAAGCTAAGATCATCAGACGACTGGGGATTTAAAGTGACCACATATGGACATAAACTTCTATTTCAAGTTTAAATTTCTACATTGGTTTCATTATCAATTCCGAAAATTACGGCTACAGTCCTATCTTTATCCAGAAAAATTATTGAGACAATAGGTGGCAGTCATGAATAAAGCATACACCTGAAGCTCTAATGGAGGTAAAATACACATCTCCAATAGATCGAGTTCTAAATAAATTCTCTTTAAAATATCCGGATCCAATCTCTTAGTCACGGAAACTCTCTATGTCTTCAAACTTCTATTAGTTTAGTTAATTGCACCTGGTAAGGAAAAAGGACTTTATGGATCTGCTCAATGATTATTGCAATACATATGTGAGGCCACGACATAACTCAAGGTAGGATTGACTACCCCTATAAAGTATAAACTAAGCAAATGCATTAAATGGTTCCATGTTCAATAACTAGTCTTAAGTTAGTAATATTGAAGAAGAAGAAATGATACCATCGATATAATTACAGCATCCGCCTCACGCCCTTGAAAGCTGTCGATAGTTGCAACCTCGACACCAGAAGCTTCCGGAAACTCATCAAGCCTCTCCCTTAAAAGCTGAACTTGAGCAATATAAGGAGACTGCACAGCGATAGCAGTTGAAGAAACTCCTGCATAAAGGGGTTGAAGGGATAAAATATCAGGTAGGCAGCAAAAGATTAATGGGAACATTTATATCAAGCAGGGAAAAGCATGATGATCTCCGCAGATAGAAGTGATCAAACCTATAGAGACGCATATATGTTTGAAGAAGAGAAAAGGCAGACCTTATACTGCTCAAGGATGGAGTGAGACTGTTTTTATCCTTTTACTGAAGTTTCATAGATGCATCATGCACTGAGACAATGAAAGTTTTCCATGGCGGTTAGCTTTTGTGCTACTAGCAATATACTAAAAGTTGATGGTAGATACCGTAGATGTCAAAAAAAACTGTGGAAAAGCTTGTACTAAGTACCAACAACAAAGATAACCCTTGCGAGGAATGATTCTAAACTCTAAAGCCAACCCCAATTAGTTAAGGCCACATAGTTATGGTTATCCTATGCTTATGGTTATACTCAAACGTTGCTTAAAATAATGATTTTGTAAAGACAAGGATGATGTGTTTCTTTAGTTGTGTATGGCATGGATTCGTTTTCCCCTCCTTGGCTGCATGAGCTTAAATTGTATAACCACCAAGGTAGGACTACCTATCAGCCAACCAGCCTTCTAAGTTTCTTGGCATGCCTCTCTCTTGCCAAGTTGCCTTGGTTCGGTTCTTGGCACCAATCTTAGAGGGTTGACTCCAGGTTGACAGTCGGCAATGTTGTCTAGTGCAATGTGCGATGTGCGATCGCACAACTCGGACTAAGCTGATCGCATAAAAAAGATCGAAAAGATTTTATGCTAAGTGAAAGAAGGCACGAGGGAATAAAACAAAGGGCATACAAATGAAGAGATAAAAGACGAAGCATCACAACTATAAGTTTGTTTTTTCCTGTCCAAGGGAAAAGAATGTATACCAGAATATATAAGATTGAAGACGTGCTGCACAACAATATCTGCTTCACCTTCATTGTAGAAGGAGCCTGTGCCAGCCAGGTCCAAATGCTCCTCACAGCCAACATACAGGCTGCCATATGGCATTCGTGTATCAAGTAAGAGCAGTGGGCACTGAGTTATCCATGTAGCCTGATTGAAACCAAGGCCGTTGTTAGAACAGCAGTTTTTAGCATAAACCGAAGCATAATAAAAGATATATTATAGGTCTGGATTATCATCTTGCTCTTTTTATAGAATAAGGTTGCTAGTGCTACATATCCTTCATAAGCGCAATGAAGTGAAACTGGTAAGTTTATCTTATAAAATAAGGTTGCTACTAACAACAAAGATCTTTGATAAGCACCAAGAATGGCAAGAAGTGAAACAGGAAGGTTTATAGTAGTTGTTGAGGAAGTCCACCGGTGAGTCCCACATCGGTAAATGGGGCACCTAACGCCCGCTTATATACCCTCTGTGGACCTCCCCTTATGACCCGGGTTTTGGGGCATGAGGGTATCTAACATGGTATCAGAGCTAGGTTCACCGTCTCCCTCTTGGTGCAGCCCCTTCCGATTGTGCCTCGACCGCGTGATCTGCTTGAGGGGGGGTGTTGAGGAAGTCCACCGGTTAGTCCCACATCAGTAAAGGGGACACCTAATGCCCGCTTATATACCCTCTATGGACCTCGACAAAGTAGAAGAAAATGGGCTAGCTGAATGCTTAGCCAACAGACATCCCGTACAAAAAGAAAGAGTAGAAAAGGAACCTCGGCCTAAAACTTCAGAATGGAAAAGACTTTTAAACCGAGATTCAGACACATGACCTAATCTCCTGTGCCACAGGTTGGCATCAGAAGTGACAGCACCACAGAAGACCCAAGGAGGGACAGCAAGTAGATGAAGATACTCCAGGTTGTATAGGCTGCCAGCCTTACGAGCAGCACCAATCCTCTGTCCTGAGCATGGATCCTGCACAACACAAGAAGAGGAAGACAAAGTGATTGTCAGGCCGAAATCACACAGGCTGCTAATAGAAATTAGATTCATGCAAAGTTGAGGTACGTGCAAGACAAAAGGTAGAGAGAGAATGTCAGTAGGGTCTGAGGCGGTAGTGATGAACCCAGTCTGCGAGATGGCTAAAAGGGAGCCATCTACAGTGTGGATCGGAGGAAGGCGGGAGGCATGTGAGCAAGCAGTAAAGATGGAGTGGTCCGGGGTCACGTGGTGAGAGGCCCCAGAGTCCATAATTCAAGGTGCAGAGGTACCCAAGGTGGTAGAAAAAGCTGAGGGTCTGGAGGAGCCAGAGGCAGGCTGCAGAAGGAGCTGCTCAAGGTGCATCTTAAGACGCTGAAGGCGATCCGTCGTTGCAGCATCAACAGTAATGGCGCAAGCAACTGCAGCAGTGGGTCAACCACGATTAGGTGGCCCGGCATGCTTCTCTGGATGAAACTGCCAACAGGAGTCGACCATGTGCCTTGGCTTGCCACAGTGGATGCACCTCCGAGTGTCAGACGGGCCACCAGACGCACCAGAGGAACGAGAGGGACCACGAGAGAGCGGAGCAGTTAGGGCTGCAAACGAGCCGAGCCGAGCTTTGGCCTGTTTGAGCTTGTTCGTTTATTAAACGAGCCTAAATTTCAGGCTTGGGCTCGGCTTGTTTAATAATCAAGCTGAGCCGAGCCAAGCTTTGGTCTGCTTGAGCCTGTTCACGAGCCTAAACTTCAGACTAGGCTATATGTTAGGCCTATTCAAGCCATTTATGAGCCTATTCACGAGCCCTTTATGATCATATCGAGCTTGTTCACGAGATATGCTCACAAACCCTAAACAAGCATGTTCACGAGCCCAAACGAGCCGAACTTTGGTCTGTTTGAGCTTGGCTCGTTTATTAAACGAGCCTAAACTCTAGGCTTGAGCTTGGCTTGACTAGTAACCGAACGAACTCGAACGAGCTTTTATCGAGCCGAACCGCAAGCCGCTCACGAACAGCTTGGTTCGTTTGCAGCCCTAGGAGCAGTGGAAGTAGATCTTGGAGGTGGAGCAGCAGCAAGAACACCCTCCAAACTGGAGGGTACAGAGGTCCGACAAGCTGCAACATTGAGAAAGCGGGTCTCCTCGGCAATAAGCTCAACTACAGCAGCATCAAGGAGAGGAAGGGGATCCCTATGGATCAACTGTCCCGTGAGACAAGAAAACTCAGGGCGAACAGCCATCGAAAACTGATAAAGTTGTCGTCGTTCCCAAAAGAACCGCAGCTCGCGCCAGGAGGCACTGACTCTAAACACCTCCAGCAGAGGAGGCTCCAAAGCCTGAAGCTCACGCCAATAGCCGTGCAAGAGAGTCTGAGACTGTGAAACTGTTGAATCGTCTGCTCTTCATGCTGAGCAGACTGCGTCTGTGACACTCGCGGGCCCCGCTCTGCTCCACAAAGTGCTCCATAAGATGAGCCCAAAGCTCTGCTACAGTAGCAAAGGTGACCAGGTCAGCTCGAAGCGAGCGATCAACCGAGGCAACCAGAAACACCCGGACACAACGATCATGCAGGTTCCAGGTGTCAGAAGACCCTGCTCCAAAGACAGCATCATGAGCAGATGTAGAGCCATCAAGATACGCATACAAGGCTCGGTCGTCCAGGACACTCCGGACAGTGACAGACTACGTAGTCCAGTCAGCAATCGTTACGAAGGGAAAGTCAGTCGAGACAGGAAGTCCCTCGTCTGCTCGAGTGGTATCGTCAAGAACTGTGCAGGAGTAATCTGCACAGGAGTCGCCATCGACGATTGATCAGATGCAGCCATCAAAAGACAAGATCACTAACAGATGGCTGACAGGCATGGGTGGCGAAGGATCGATGGGCTGCTGGTGTGGGCACAGAGGGTTAGAGGGCCGGCGCAGGGCGCAGAGCGGCAGACGGTTGCAAGGGTTCGACGTGGGCTACGTGTAGCAGAGGGCCGACAGGATGCAGAGGGCCAATAGGCTGCTGGCTACGGGTACAGGCACAGAGGGTCGGAGGATTGACCGGCGGGCTGCTGGCACGGGCGCAGAGCGGCAAACGGCGGGCTACGAGCGTGGGCATAGATCGGGCAGATGGAGGGCCGACAGGTCTGGCGCGGGCGCAAACGAGGCAAACGGAGGGTCGACTGGCCTTGCACGGGCGCAGGGAGGCACGAGAGGCAAAGGAGGCCGGCGGAAGGGACGCAAAGCGATTAGATCGTTGATGGCGCAGGTAAGGCAGAATAAGGGAGGGCGTGGGGATCAAACAATCTTCTCCCTCCTGGTGCGGCCCCTTCCGATTGTGCCTCGCTCCGAGTGCTCCGCTTGAGGGGGGTGTGGAGGAAGTCCACCGGTTTTGAGGGGGCACAGGAATCGTAACATGGTATCAAAGCCTGTACAGTTTGGAGCAACTCCATGTTCCCTTGCCCTTCACTACTTCATGTGTTGTTGTTCTTTCCACTACCGATCTTTGGCATCGCCGCCTTGGGCATCCCTATGCGATGCGACTTCGAAACATGTTCCAGTCTGGACACTTAGGTAATATCTCTTTCACTCCTTCTCCCTGCATAGGTTGTCAGCTTGCTAAGCACTCGGCTCTTCCATTTTCCTCCAGTGAGTCTGTATCTACTTCTCCTTTCGACCTTGTGCACTCAAACATTTGGGGACTATCACCTATTTCATCCATGTTTGGTTTTCATTACTACGTTAGTTTCATTGACGACTATTCTCGGTTCATCTGGGTGACCCTCCTGCGTCGTAGGTCCGATGTGTGTCAGATCTATCGTGATTTCACTAGTATGGTCCACACTCAATTTGAAAAATGGATCAAAGTTTTTCGCTCAGATGGTGCTCGAGAGTACATTTCTTCCAAGTTTCGTGACATCCTTTTTACTCAAGGTACTCTACCCCATCAATCATGTCCTTACATGCCTGTATAGAATGGGGTTGCCGAGAGGAAGCATCGTCACATTCTTGAGACTACTCGGTCTCGTTTGTGCTCTACTTCAGTTCCTCGCCACTTCTGGGCGGAAGCTATTCTTACCTCTGTTCATTTGATTAATCGGACTCTTTCTCCACTTCTTTCTGGTCAGTCCTCATTTCAACGACTCTATTCTATTGTTCCCAATTATAGAGTTCTACAGACTTTCGGTTGTACCAGCTTTGTCTTGCTTCCACCTGGGGAGTGTACAAAGCTTACTCCTCGATCGGCCAAGTGTGTCTTCTTAGGGTATAGCTCTGAGCACAAGGACTGGCGTTGCAATGACCCTTCTGTTCGTCGTATTCGCATCTCTCGACACGTGACCTTCGAGGACACACCCTTCTACTCAGAAGCATTTTCTTCTTTGGACTTGTCCTTCCTCTAGACATCTAGTTCCTCTTCGGGTCTTCTTCCTACCCCCGTGCCTCTGGATGCTACCATTGTTCCTACTCCAGTGCTTGAGCCCACACATCCACCTGTTATTTACACCTATAGTCATCGCCAGCAAGCGCTAGCTCTACCTGTACTGCTAGCTTCACCAGTTCCACCTGCTTCGCCTGCTCCCACTTCTTTTGCAGAAACTTCAGATTCACCATCTTTGTTCCCACTCTCAAGTGCTAGTGACATTGGGTCTTCTGCACCTACGCGCTATCCTGAGCATAAGAGGCATCCACCTGATCGCTATGGTTTTTCTCAGGTTGCTTCCTACTCGCCCCATTATCAGTTATTCCTTGCGACTATTCACTCTTTTCAGGAGCCACAGACTTACCATGAGGCAGTTCAGATTCCGCACTGGCAGCAGGCTATGGCAGAGGAGTTGCAGGCCCTTTAACAGACTGGTACTTGGGAGCTCGTTCCTCTTCCTCTAGGGAAGGATCCTGTCAGTTGTCGCTGGGTTTATGGGATCAAGACTCGCTCCGATGGATCAATTGAGAGATACAAGGCCCGCCTAGTTGCTCGTGGTTTCACTCAGGCATGGTTTCACTCAGGAGCATGGCATTGACTACGAGGAGACCTTCGCCCCTGTTGCGACGATGACTTCTGTCCGGACTCTGTTAGCAATTGCTCCTGCTCGTCACTGGCCACTCTTCCAGATAGATGTGAAGAATGCATTTCTTCACGGCGATCTCTCCGAGGAGGTCTATATGAGTCCCCCTCCTGATCTTTTGACTCCTTCCCAGCATTTTTGTCGTCTTCGTCAGGCCATTTATGAGCTCAAGCAAGCTCATCGGGCTTGGTTTGAGCGCTTCAGGTCCTCAATGCTTGCAGCCAGCATTACAGAGAGTATGAATGACTATGCTACATTCACTCACACCTCTACTCATGGTTATGCGATATTGCTTCTATATGTTGATGAGATGATCATTACCGGTGACGATATTGCTACTATCGATTTTCTTAAAAGGCACCTCTAGCAGCAGTTCAATATGAAAGACCTTGGCCCACTTCGATACTTCCTCGGCCTTGAGGTTGCTTCATCTCCCCGGGGATACTTGGTCTCTCAGCAGAAGTTTATTTTTGATATACTGAGTCGTGCTGCACTTCTTGATTCCCGGAACATGGATACACCAATGTAGCTTAATGTGAGCTTCGTCCCACTGATGGCGAGCCGCTTTCGGATCCCACGCACTATCGCTAGCTTGTTGGTGCTCTTGTCTATCTGACGATCCCTCGCCCGGACATTGCACATGCTATTCGAGTTCTTAGTCAGTTTGTCAGCGCTCCTCGCTCAGCTCACTATACCGCACTACTGAGGATTCTTCGCTATCTTCGAGACACAGTGACTCGCTCCTTATTGTTTTCGTTATATTCTTCATTGGAGCTTCATGCCTTTTTCGATGCAGACTGGGCGAGCGATCCCACTGATCGACGATCCACCACTGGCTTCTGTATTTTCCTAGGTGATTCACTCATCTTATGAAAAAACAAGAAGCAAGAGATTGTTTCGCTATCTAGTACTGAGGCCGAGTATCGTGCTATGGCACAAACTTCGTGTGAGGTCGTTTGGCTGCGTCGACTATTCGAGGATATGGGTGTTCATCTGACCTCCTCAAGTCACCTCCACTGTGACAACCGGAGTGCTATTTAAATTGCTAGCAATCCGGTATTTCACGAGCGCACGAAGCACATTGAGCGGGATTGTCATTATGTTCGACATCGCTATAAGGACGGCACGCTCTCACTTCCACATGTGTCTTCTACAAAGTAGCTTGCAGACTTCTTTATGAAGACACATACTATTCAGCGTTTTCGATATCTCCTTAGTAAACTCTTGGTGTATGATACATCTTGAGTTTGAGGGAGGGTGTGTGCAGATACATTCTTAATCCTTGTATAGGTCATTTTAGTCTCTTTTGGGTATGCTCACCCTTTGATGACCCCATCCTTTGTATAGTGATATATAGGGCATTTGCCCCAATAAGTAAATCAGTGCTTTTACTCCAAATCCAGCTTTTCCTTTTTTCTTCTTTTGGTCTAACAGCCGCTAACACCAAGATGAACTTTCAAATGCTAGAAAGCAACACTGGAGGAAAATCTAATAGGGTATTAGTAGAAAACTGAATAGGAAATAATACCTTCACAAATGGAGAATCAACAAGAAGATGTGAGGAGACGGTGGGGAAAGACTGTAGTAATCCATCATACATTTCTTTTGACGCCCAACTGGCAATTGCGTTGTGCATTCGGTACTGTATGGTCAACTTTGTGGTTAGCAGACCTTCATGCAACGCTGATGCTCTTTCCAGAAGAGAGATGCCAAGTCCAGCGTCCATCGCCTTCCTAGACAAAATCACCGGAGCAAGCTGGCATTGATCACCAGCTAATATGCAACGTTTTCCTTGTAAAATCGGGATCCAGCAGGATGGTTCGATCGCTTGTCCTGCTTCATCTATGACAACTAAATCAAAGCTGTCAAGTCTTCGGATGAGGGGATCAGCAGCTCCAGTGTTAGTGGAAAGTATAACCTGTGCGCTTGAAAGAACTTCATGAATAGTCTCCTTCTCTTTCTTCTTCAAAGTCTTTCCAAGTTGTTTTAACAGCTGGCGTATACCTGCTGCTAGAGAATCATCCTTTAAACAATGTCTTAGGTCCTTTCTCAAATCTGCCTTCTTCCTCTCAAATTCTTTCTTGAAATTTGCAAGCTTATAATTGACAATCTCTCCTAAAGACTTTGAAGCCACAATTGGCGATATTCGTGCAGGATTTCCAAAACGTACAATGTTTAATCCAATATCCGAGAGCCTTTCAACCATGTTGTCCACAGCCGCATTAGTAGGAGCTGTCACAAGTATACGTTCACCTTGTTGAACAGCAAGGGCTATCAGCTCCTTAAGCAAACCCGTCTTGCCACTACCAGGAGGCCCTTGGACTACTAAAAGAGGTCGTTTCTTGTTTAAGCCTAAGGCAATAGCTTCCATCTGGGAGTCGTCAAACTTTCCCTTCTCTATCAATTCATAAGCCCCTGAGTGACCCCAGTCAACCTTATCATTCTGCTCCAGCCACAGGATATCTTCTCTGTCTCCAAAAAGAGTGGCAACCACTGCAATTGATGGATTTTTTTTTTGTAAACCATTCTTTTGGAGCAGCATTAAAGCTTCACAATTGCGCTACAAAATAGAATGCAGAAAATCATATATTGAATGCAAGAATATAAGCAATCAGTACCTAAAGACAAATGAATTGTTCTCAGTAACTAAAACTAATAAAGTCGTTTCTTAGAGCCCTATATCCAATCATTCCGGTCAAAGTACGAGATAATAGAACGGTTGGCCCATATCTAATCAGTCAAGTACAACTAAAAATACCATAGAGTAGCAACCTCGGTAACTAGTAGTAAGAACATGTGAAAATTCCATTATGTCTGTCCTACCAATTATATAGTTATTTTCAGAGGAAAAAAAAGGCTGTTTCCTCCCTTAAGTGAATTGTGCATAATATCTTTTGAAGACTAAATTCAAGATGTTACTTAAGAACTAACTGAATTTAGTTGTAGTTTGAGTTCTAGGCTATCAGATTCTTTGACTTAAGATATGTTGGAACTTGGAACTTAAAAGGTTGTAGCCAAACATATGCACTTATGCCACAATAGTTCGATTGCACTTCAGTTTAACTCTTTGAGTGACAATTTGTGGGATAGATATCGATGCAATTCCCCATATCAAGTCTTGCATCCTACCATCTTCATCTAGAATCTCTCCATGTTGGGGGGATCTCAGAGGGCTAAGACCAATCGCATTGTTTAAACTACTTATCCAGTACGGTGGATCTACTCCTTTCACACACCTCGCCATCTCCAAGTTGCCTTGACCAGAAATTCAACACCAAATGATAGAAGGTCGATGTGCATGAGGGATCATAAAACTTGACCACAAGACACTGAAGCATGGGGCAGTACCAGCCATCGTGAATACATCCATAAGCTACTTAGTAAAGCATCGGTAGTGAAAGAAGAGAAGCGAGAACACAAGGGGGTCGGATGAAATAAAAAAGTGATAGTTGCTTTCAATGTGCTTCATTTGCCAATTAAAAACTATATATCCACAGCCCGGATAGAACTTAAGTGACCACAAAATAATGGAGTCAGAGCTTCAAAGGCAGCATTTTGGTTGGACATGAGTTAACGAAGCAAGTGGAGATAGAACTAAAATTGGGGACTAAGGAAGAAAAGGCAAATCCCCAAGAATTCCAAATTCTTCTCTAGGAACAATTGATAATATCTAAGGAACTCCATAATGAACTACCTCTACCTAAGATCATCCAAAATTACCTCAAACTAAATTAGGGCTCAATTACACCAAAACATGAAATTGCATTTAACAACATCCAATGTACAAACCCACCTTTTGAGAGCTTCTTTGAAAATCCACTTCCCCGTTTATTCAAAATTTCCCTCGAATCATGTATCCACTTTTTTCCTGGACCTCCACTCCATACTTGGATCATTCTCTTACCATTTCTATATTGAGGTTGAAGGCAAAAATGATTATCTCTGATACGTTCATAGAGATGTCTTAGGAAAGCCAAGGACATCAGTACCCATCACACACGGGATTCCAACCAGGACAGGAGCCCTCGTGTATTTTGCAGGTAATCCACCAGATTCGCCACCTCATCCACCAGGTCCATCATAGATTCAACCATATTCGCCGCCAAACACACCAGATCTACTAGATCTACCACCATATCCACCCGTTCAACTGGATTTGCCACCAAATCCGCCAAAGCGAATAAGATACCACCAGCATTGCCACCAGATTTCATCAATAAATAAGAGATACCAGAAAATTCACCATCATATCGTATCAAAGCTTCGAGGACATTATCTACATCAAGGACTTGGTTTGAATTCATACCAAACGAGTAGCACCGACAGCATGAGGATTTGTATCAGCAGTTACCAGCGACATACTCACCAAGAGCCATGCTTATCCACTCGGGGAGAATCAATGCATATCTGTCGAGCCGATTCGTCGCTTCTGCCCTCTATGCAAAATTACCATTTTGCTCTTGTTTTTTCGCTTTTTTTTAACATTATATACTCGAACTTTTTATATTCCATGGCCCTACTATAGACCTTGATCAAACATTCAAATGGCCATTGTGTATTAGCCCAAGTACGGGGATCGTTTCACCAAAATGAACCATATAACTTGTGAATGTGTGTATGTTGGGGGGAGGGGGGGTTTACCAAAGAGATCCGTAGCGAATACCAATGGTCAAAGATCAGACATAAGGTTTATGTGGAAAAACCTCCCTAACATGGGAAGAAAAAAAGCACGATGCAGGGTGGCCTGTACAATTTGGAGCAACGTCATGTTCCCTTGCCCTTCGCTGCTTCATGTGTTGTTGTTCTTTCCACTGCCGACCTTTGGCATCGCCACCTTGGGCATCCCTATGCGATGTGCCTTCGAAGCATGTTCCAGTCCAGACACTTGGGTAATATCTCTTTCACTCCTCCTTTTCCCTGCACAAGTTGTCAGCTTGCTAAGCACTCGGATCTTCCATTTTCCTCCAATGAATCTGTATCTACTTCTCCTTTCGACCTTGTGCACTCTGACATTTGGGGACTATCACCTATTTCGTCCATGTTTGGTTTTCATTACTACGTTAGTTTCATTGACGACTATTCTCGGTTCATCTGGGTGACCCTCCTGCGTCGTAGGTCCGATGTGTGTCAGATCTATCGTGATTTCACTAGTATGGTCCACACTCAATTTGAGAAATGGATCAAAGTTTTTTGCTCAGATGGTGCTCGGGAGTACATTTCTTCCGAGTTTCGTGACATCTTCTTTTCTCAAGGTACTCTACCCCATCAATCATGTCCTTACACGCCTGTACAGAATGGGGTTGCCGAGAGGAAGCATCGTCACATTCTTGAGACTACTCGGTCTCTTTTGTGCTCTACTTCAGTTCCTCGCCACTTCTAGGCGGAAGCTATTTTTACCTCTGTTCATTTGATTAATCGGACTCTTTCTCCACTTGTTTCTGGTCAGTCCCCATTTCAACGACTCTATTCTATTGTTCCCAAATATAGAGTTCTACAGACTTTCGATTGTACCAGCTTTGTCTTGCTTCTACCTGGGGAGAGTACAAAGCTTACTCCTCGATCGGCCAAGTGTGTCTTCTTAGGGTATAGTTCTGAGCACAAGGGTTGGCGTTGCAATGACCCTTCTGTTCGTCGTATTCGCATCTCTCGACACGTGACCTTATTCGAGGACACACCCTTCTACTCAGAAGCATCTTCTTCTTTGGACTTGTCCTTCCTCCAGACATCTAGTTCCTCTTCGGGTCTTCTTCCTACCCCCATGCCTCTGGATGCTACCATTGATCCTGCTCCAATGCTTGAGCCCACCCATCCACCTGTTATTTACACCTATACTCATCGCCAGCCAGCGCCAGCTCCACCTATACTGCTAGCTTCACCAGTTCCACCTGCTTCGCCTGCTCCCACTTCTTATGCAGAAACTTCAGGTTCACCATCTTCGTTGCCACTCTCTGGTGCTAGTGACATTGGGTCTTCTGCTCCTACGCGCTATCCTGAGCGTGAGAGGCATCCACCTGATCGCTATGGTTTTTCTCAGGTTGCTTCCTACTCGCCCCATTATCAGTTATTCCTTACAACTATTCACTCTCTTCAGGAGCCACAGACTTACCGGCCAGCCGAACCGGACCGGTACACAAACCGGTTCGTCCTCCGGTTGTAGGCCCTTTAACAGACTGGTACTTGGGAGCTCGTTCCTCTTCCTCTAGGGAAGGATCCTGTCAGCTGTCGCCGAGTCTATCGGATCAAGACTCGCTCCAAAGGATCGATTGAGAGATACAAGGCCCGCCTAGTTGCTCATGGTTTCACTCAGGAGCATGGCATTGACTACGAGGAGACCTTCGCTCCTGTTGCGAAGATGACTACTGTCCGGACTCTGTTAGCAGTTGTTGCTCATCACTGGCCACTCTTCCAAATGGATGTGAAGAATGCATTTCTTCACAGTGATCTCTCCGAGGAGGTCTACATGAGTCCCCCTCTTCGTCTTTTGACTTCTCCCCAGCATTTTTGCTATCTTCGTCGTGCCATTTATGGGCTCAAGCAAGCTCCTCGGGCTTGGTTTGAGCGCTCCAGGTCCTCAATGCTTGCAGCCGGCTTTACAGAGAGTATGAATGACTATGCTATGTTCACCCACACCTCTACTCATGGTTATGCGATATTGCTTCTATATGTTGATGAGATGATCATTACCGGTGACGATACTACTACTATCGATTTTCTGAACAGGCACCTCCAGCAGCAGTTCGAGATGAAAGACCTTGGCCCACTTCAATACTTCCTCGGCCTTGAGGTTGCTTCATCTCCTCGAGGAGACGAGAGAGAGGTGGGAGGGGAGACGGGGGAGGTGGCGGTTGAGGTGGCAAGCGAGGTGGTGGAGACGGGGGAGATAGAGGTGAGAAAGGTAGGGTAGGCCCAACTGGTAAGGGCACAGCTGGGTGTGGGAGCAGGATACAGAGGTAGGAAGAGGATGGTAAGAGGGGGTAGAGGCGTAAAGAGTGGCACAGGCGGTGAGGGAAGATCCTGAGACTCAGTGAAAAAGTAAGGGACATCCTCAACAAAGGAGACGTGACGAGAGACACGGATCCGGCAAGCCAAGGGATCGTAGCACCGATAGCCTTTGTGCTACCGACTGAGCCCCAAGTGAACACACGTAACAAACCTAACAGAGAGTTCGGTGCGCTCATGGGGAGGGAGGAGGACGAAACACATACACCCAAAGGTACGAAGAAGAGAGTAGTCAGGGGATGTTGAGTAAAGACGCTCGTACGATGTAATACCAGAGAGGGTAGAGGACAGAGTGATGTTGATAAGGTGAACGGCAGTCAGAACAGCCTCGGCCCAGTAGGAATATGGAACAAAAGCAGACAGAAGTAGAGCTCGCGATGTCTCGAGGGCATGGCGATGTTTGCACTCCGCGACACCGTTCTATTCATGAGTGTGAGGGCATGACTATTGGTGAAGAGTGACGTGAGTGAAGAATCTCATGCATCTCAGCGGAGAGATACTCCTGGGCACAGTCAAACCGAAAGGTCTTAATGCGCTGACCAAACTGAGTATGAAGCATAGTAGTGAAGGTCCTGTAAATATGAGGAATCTAGGAGCGGTAGCGCATGAGAGAGGGTAGAGGACAGAGTGATGTTGATAAGGTGAACGGCAGTCAGAACAGCCTCGGCCCATAGGAATGTGGAACAGAAACAGACAGAAGTAGAGCTCGCGATGTCTCGAGGACATGGCGATGTTTGCACTCCGACACCGTTCTGTTCATGAGTGTGAGGGCATGACTATTAGTGAAAAGTGACATGGGTCTGAAGAATCTCACGCATCTCAGAGAAGAGATACTCCTAGATACTGTCAAACCAAAAGGTCTTAATGCGCTGACCAAACTGAGTATGAAGCATAGTAGTGAAAGTCCTGTAAATATGAGGAATCTAGGAGCGGTGGCACATGAGATAGATCTAGATGCAGCGGGAGTAATCATCTATGAAGCTCACATAATACAAAAAATCAATAAAGGAGGCCACTGGAGCAGGACCTCATATGCTCGAGTGCACGAGATCAAAAGGGGCGTTGGAATAGGAAGCACTAGCCGAAAAAAGAAGAGCAAGGTGCTTTACTAATCGACAACCAGTGCAGACAGATAGGGAGGAAAAGGATACCCGACCCAAAGCGCCAGAGCGAAAAACACTTTGAAGTCGATCACTGGATATATGACCTAACTTTTTGTGCCACAAGTCGGCATCAGAGGTGATAGAAAAAGCTGACGGAGCAGAAGTAGTGGAAGTGGGAACTTGAAGGTGATCCAACTGATAGAGTCCCCCTGCTCTATGACCCAGCCCAACTCTCTGACCCATCCACAGATCCTGCACATAACAAGAGGAGGAAGTAAATGTAACGGTCAGGCCCAAGTCACAAAAAGTACTAACATATATTAAATTAATGTTTAAGAGGGGAGCATGGTAAACACGAGGCAAGGTTAGGCGACCAGTGGGATCGGAGGCAGGGGTGATGGATCCACACTGCGAAATAGATACAAGAGTCCTGTCAGCAGTGTGCACCCCCAGGTGGGTGAGAGCATGGCTATAGTCCGTGAGTACGGAATAGTCGGAGGTAAGGTGGCAGGAGGCACCAGAGTCGAAGATCCATAAAGTAGTAGTACCAGGAATGGCAGATAGACTGGGATCTATCAAAGAGCTGGTGGAGATGAGATACCGAAAAAGTAGCTCCTCAAGGTGCTGAAGATGGTCGGAGTAAGACTGAGGCTGAGCGGGAGTGGTGACAGGCGGTGCCGGAGTAGTGAGATCAGCGGCAGCGGCAGTCTCGCCATCATGACAGAGGGGACCCTGACTATGTCCACGGTTGACTAACATGGCAGAGGAACGTGGCCCGAGCGATGCAGTCAAAGTCGGTAGTCGGCCCTAGTCGGCCAAGGGCCGACTAGGACTAGTCGGGACTAGTCGGGACTAATTCGGGACTAGTCGGCCAAAACTTATTCTAACCCCTCCCCCCCTCCCTAAACATATATGATATATGAACTAGTATAAATGTCAATAAGTATATGATATTAGTCGGTTAATAACAATACATACCTTCACACTTCACAACATGGGTATAAATACATAAGTAACAGTCTAACAGAACACAGTTGTATTGGCTTCATGCCCATGCCAAAAGACTCAGAACTAAGAATTCATCACAATGTTTGTTTGATGATGTTTAATCAGTGAACCCCAATTTTTATTATAGGGTTATATGAATATCAACAAATAAACTAATTATTTATCTATGTTTTTATCGGAGATTCTCAGGTGCTCAACAGATGATTACAGGGAAGAGCCATAGTTGTGAGTCTTGCTACTCAAGACTTTGAGCCAATGTAAAAAAATCCAAACAAAATTGCTTGCAAAGACTTCTTTCAAAAAAAAATTTGCTTGCAAAATGCTGCCTGGGGACTAGTCGGCAGTCGTTAGTCGGGGACTAGTCGAGCTAGTCGGGTCTAGTCGGGGACTAGTCGGGCTACCGCCCAGCAATGAAAAAATCCAAATAAATCGGTCGGCAAAATGCCGCCCAGCGACTAGTCGGGGACTAGTCGGGGACTAGTCCCGACTTTGATAGCATAGGGCCCGAGAACACCGTCAAAACAAAGAGGCGGAGGGACATGATGATCAGTCACTGTGAGTAGGTTGTACGGGAGCTGAGAGATATTGCAGGAAGCCATATAAACAGTCTCAAATCTGTTCCGCTGGGAGAGATAGGGTGCGAGACCCACTGGCGCGAGGTCGGTGCAGTGCAGTCTGGGAGGTCCGGCACAGGGGAGGGTCTGGGCGGTCCGGCATAGGGGGGCAGACAGTCTGGCACAAGGGTGGACACATAGGAGGCGCGAGTTGGCCGGGGGGGCTAAGGATGGAGGGAGGGCTGGGGAGGTGTCGTGGGTGGATGGGAGGGGCAGCAACAGGTGGAGGGGGGCTGCCGGTGAGAGTGAAATGGCCGGGGAGGGCGGCAGGCGGAAGAGGGGGCGGAGTGTGAGAGGGAGAGGGCTGGGGTTGGGCTGCAGGTGGAAGGGGAGGGGGGCAACGGGTGAAGGGGGGGCGGTAGGTGGAGAGGGGAGGTGGCGGGTGAAGGGGGAAAGGTGAGGGGGGGTGGCGGGTGAAGGAGAGGCTGAGGGGTGGGGCTGCAGGTGGCTCGCCAGAGAAGGGGAGGGGTTGCCGGATGAGGGGCTGCAGGTGGCTCGCCGGAGGAGAGAAGGGGGATCGAGTGGGAGAGGGGCTGCCGGAGGAGGGGAGGGAACCAGAGGAGGAGGCCGAAGGAGGTGCCGGTGCCGGAGGAGTCGCCTTTGCCACAGGAGAAACCCTAGAGCTCTGATATCATGTTAGGAGATGACAGCTAGGATTTGGAGAGAATGGAATATTCTCTATTGAGGGATTAAAACAAAATATATATGTACATCAATACACAAGCAACCCGACCCGACTGTACATAGAACCCGACCCGATATATACATTAACATATATATATATATATATATATATATATATATATATATATATATATATATATATATATATATATATATATATATATATATATATATATATATATATATATATATATATATATAACACTAATAGAACGATGATATGAACCAAATTCGAATCTTACCCGTTCGGGGGCATAATGCGGTTTTGGGGGTTTCGGAGCGGCTAAAATATGATTTGGTTTGGGTGAACAGGTTCGGGTCTGTGCGTACCCTCAAACCATGGCTTTAATCAATAAAGAAACCATGGCTTTATCTCATAAAGAAAGAAGACAGTGGGCCCAAATTTATAGTAGTCAAATCCAGAGCCAATACAAATGCCCATTATCCCAGCATATTAAGTAAAATCCTAACTATCGGAAGATACATTGCCTTAATTGAATTAAATATTTTCAAAATATAACTGTGGTTAATCCACTACCTCATAGGTCAATGCATCGGCCAATCCATATATCCGGTCAATACGCACATTCTTCCCAAAGAGCTTAGAGAAGGTGGAATCGCCATGGCGAGATTCCAGAGCCACAGTAATGCTACAGCCATCTTCTCCTAGGTTATTAACAAAACCTTGCATGCAAGAAGTAGCTCCTGCTCCCCTGCTATTGCATGTTCTCACACAAACCATGTCCCCTGGGGACAGTGTAGTGGGGGGCAGTCTGTGGTTTCCATCAACCCTAAACAAGACCAAATGCATGCCTCCCAATCCTGCAGGTATCGATGCAACGATATCAGTTCTTTGATAGATGCCAAAAGAATAAAAAATCTGAATCATGG
The DNA here is from genome assembly GCA_947650365.1 of Chamaelirium japonicum. Taxonomy (NCBI): domain Eukaryota; kingdom Viridiplantae; phylum Streptophyta; class Magnoliopsida; order Liliales; family Melanthiaceae; genus Chamaelirium; species Chamaelirium japonicum. The sequence goes on from OX393550.1 coordinate 62,735,187, forward strand.
AAGAACTGCCAACTTCAAATTACTTGTTCAGAAAAATCGTAATTGAGATACATATACATCACAGGGACCAAGCATTTTTCGAAGAGCATTTTAAATTTCCTCGTTTGGTAAGAATAAGTAGAATAAGAAAAATGGAAGTCATAAGTAAAATAGCATAACAATAATCCATCCAGCTTATGAGAGATTGCCAGCAACTTAAGCATTTTAAAATGCAATGCTTAAAAAATAGCCAATAAAGATTGGGCGTGGTCATACATCTCCATTCACTGATCTATCTCAAACAACATTGGATTAACTTCGTTTCAATCTATTCCCACTCTTCATGAACCTTTGGCAAGCTATAGACACATGTCTATGTGACAGTTCCAATTTTGGCCAAAAAAATATACATAATGTCAGGTATAGCAGGCATAGGCCTGCTAAATACAGTTCAAAGAAGACGAATGATGCGGGACAACGTCGCCAAGGTGGAGAAATAGTAAGACAAAGCCTAGCTGACTAGGGAATGGATGAAAGGGGGACGAGGGAACCTAGGAATCCACGTAGGGTTGTCGGAATCCACCAACAAGAGGGAGGGACGAGGAATTCAGCCGTCATTGAACAAAAAAACTTCAAATTTTTCATTAATCATAGCATGGCATACAATGAGAGGTAAGATCTATTTAAATAGAAAATAAAATATAGCATTCCTAAAAGATAATAACCAAAAACAGATAACCTTCCTAACAAAAAGATTACCCTTCCCAAATCTAAAAGATTTAGACATATCCAAATCCTACCTAAAATGCACAATAAAAAACTGCAATAATTAATAAACCCAAAAATAACATATTTTTGGATTAAAATAGTACTTCGGAATAAAATAATTATTTCATTCTGAAAAATAATTTTTTATTCTGAAATAGTATTTTCATGATTATTAAATCCAAAGATGACTTATTTTTCTAATTGAGCCTCAAGGTACGTGCCCGCTGATTTGGGCTTTGGAAGTCGTGCAGGCTGGGCTTTGCGTGCGCGCGCGCGCGGGGGGGGGGAGGGGGGTTGAAGATTATGAAAACTCCTCTATCATACAAAAAACTGTAGAAAGTTTTTAGATAAACTATATCCAATTAGCTATTTATAGCATGTATAAGCTTTCCTAGCCAGGGATTCTCGAGCATCCTGCAAAGAAAATGATCCCGTTTATAAAGATATTAGTAAAAGGGAGGAAATAAGTGAACTAACAACTACAACCAGGAACTAAGGAATACATAATGGCCCTCAAAACCAGCAAGGGAATTCATTAAAAACAGTGAAACTCCAACATAACCATAATTTTTCTTCTACAAGGCTACTACCATTAAGAGTGCTAAAAGTATCAAGGGGTTGACCTCACCAGTAGAAGAGCTAATTGCATTCAAATTGCAGATGGTGTCACACTGCTCTTGCTGCGCCTGCCCATGGCTAACCAGGTATTCAATTGGTTTTGACAAATCCGAATTTTCATCCAGGATTGGAACAGCATTCAACTCCTCTTGAGTGAATTCCAACTCTGCATCCCGCTCTATGCGAAGAAGGTCTGACATGCGCATCACAAAGTTTTCGACCTTGGATTGTATTATTTTGGCTTTCTCCAGCTCCATCCCCAGACCACTGTGGGCATGCTTAGTTTGTGGTGTTTTGCGTGCAGCGGTATGATGCTGTGCTGCAAATAATATAAACAGATATTCACAAAAGAGTGGAGTAAAAATGAAAATATCAACCTATACATGCTTCAGAATTATTTTTTAAAAAATCAGTTTTAATCCATAGCCATTATGCATCCAACTTGAAATGTAGTTGTTTATTTTTTTAGATTCTATTAGTTGTTAAAAATTCGTGTATGAGAGCTTTAAAAAAAATTATTTGAGGAGAGTGCCAAAAAAGGGGCTATTTGATTCGTGGAATTGCCTCTCGGCAATCAATTCCATTTCCACATAATTGATTACCACGGAAATGGAATTGATTGTTGTTGTTTGGTTTGCACAGGAAATGAGGGGGGGAATCCTGAAAAGTAGATATCCAAAAAGTTGCAATGTCATCTTCTGGGGAAACCCCCGAGGGTGGAATTCATTTCCCCCCAACTTCGGGAGGAATTGATCGCCCTCTCATTTGCCCCCAATGCAGAATTCATCTCCCCCCGGCAATGGTTTCAGCTCTCAATTCTGCGAATCAAACACCCCCATGGGGGGAATTCAATTCCAATTCCTCAGAAATGCCCTCAATTTTGTGAACCAAACAGCCCCTAAGGTCATTGTTTTTCTGCTTTTATCTAAGTAAAATATAAATGCATCAATTTTATTCTTGATTGAACTTTAATGTGAACTCTTTATAAAGGTTAACGTGATGAAAATTGAAGAAAAAAGACATGTTTTCTTCCTTGGTGTATTAATGGAATGTTTTTTCCACTGCTAGAGTTCTTCTTCGATACCTTTGTCTTTCTTAACTTTTATCTACTTTTTCTTAATTCCTATAACTCCATCATGTTGATGCGGGACAAAGATGGGGTCTCCCAAGAACAAAGAACTTGACCTCGAAACAGAAGGGGCAAAAAAGAAAAATACATTTTTATGGGCTTGATGAGTCGATGAATGGATAGTATGATTGGATAGGACTCGAGAAGATCTACGATTTCGATATATGTTTGTCAGGATTGAATGAGGAGATCAAAAGTTATGGACGGTGGAAGGTTGGGGGTTTTATTGTACCTTGATGAAGTGCAACTTAGATGACTGAACTTCAATCAAACGATTAGTCGAGATCCGTCGGTCGAATCGTCCTAAAATTTTGACAAAATCTCGAGAATGTCTATGCGCTACAAACAGAACTGAAATGAGTCTGACTATGGTTACGGATGTCTCGTAACACCTCTCGGATTATAGGTATGTCCTGTAATTTCTGGGTAGTGATGGTGGTCGTAGGGGATGGCCGGCTACACGCTTGTGGATACAAAATATGGCTAAGCCATTCACAGGCCACAACGTACTACCTAAGTGGGACCCACGTGAATAGCCCAAGACCCAGTAGCCCGATTGGGGCCCACGAGAACAGTCCAAGGCTCAACATTTCAAGTAGGGCCCACCAGGGCCGGCCCTGAGATTTTGGGGGCCCTAGGCAAACTCCAAAAGTTGGGCCCCCTATAATATTACAAGAAAAAAATTTAAGTACCAATAATTTTTTTTTACAAGTATCAATACAAAATTTGCTTTTATTGGAAAATGCCTTCTTTGGCTGTTGGTGTTTGTCATTTGGACTTGACTATTGGGCCCCCCTCGTTTAGTGTTTGGGCTTTACTGTGGGGCCCCCATTAGTATAAATTAATTTGGGGCCCTAGGCAACCGCCTTGCTCGCCTACCCTCAGGGCCGGCCCTGGGGCCCACGACGACACATCAAGCCCTGCCTGGGGCACATGATGACAACTCGGGGACCTGGCAGCCCCTCAAGCCCTATAAATAGCAGACCCGACATCGACTCAGGACAAAATCCTTTTTCCAGAAACCATTCTGCCAAAATCCAGAGTTGCAAAGCTCGGACGAAGAACAGAGTGGTTCCTAGAATCCATTCCTCAAGGACAGGTGGATTTAGGACTCAGTTCCGATCTTCTGTTTCTCCCCCCTTCACTATCCACTTGTACAAGCACTCCTCGACCTGTCGAGAGTTGCATTATTTTTTCTCAAAGTTAGTGGATTCAAGGTTGCGTCTTACCGCACGGAGACGTAGGCTTCGGCCGAACTTCATCACCAACTCTTGTGTCTACTCTCTACTCCCTACACTCTACTCTATAGTGTCCACGCTACAATGCAATCGCACTCCTATTCTATTGATTGTTGACGGGAAACTTTACACGACAAAAGAATCCCCCACAGTTTGGCATCGTATGTGGGAATGAGTGGCAAACTCCGTTCGTTCGTTCCGACAACTGATTGATTAAGCAACAACTGATCAGTCTAATACATCCGCACTTCCCAGCTCCTATCGGTCGAGAATCACCAAAGGTGTGAACTCAGTCTAGGTCTACACAAGACTGGTCCACTGGGTCTCCCAAGCATGGACCCACCATGCACCACAATAGCCAATTGTAAGCCCTAGGGTCCTTATTACAAGTGGATTACACATACCATTATAGTTATTCATTAATCAAAGTCATTATTCACTAATGCTAATCTAGAAAATCCACGCTAAGGACACCGGCTCCAACACTTCTCACGTGGAAGAATCAAAATACTCAAATCTGAATTTTTCTATTCTTCTCCTTTTCATATAATTAGGATTAGCAATGGATGACTGAGATCAAAAGGAAACAAGATCTAGTGACCTCAGATGACGTGGCAAGTAAGGAAATAAGAAAGAGAGAACTTAGAAGGGAAAGAAGGAAAGAAGATGGAAAAGAGGGGGACGTCCGTGTGAAGACACGAGAAAAAGGAGGGGCCACAGGATTTCGTCCGTACGGACGTGTACGGTAAAAGAAAAGGGAGGGGCGGTGTGATAAAGTGGGGGCCCTTTTGGGCTTATCATAAAAGCTTGTTGGACTTATTTTAAGGCCCATTAATGCCCAGTCATGAAATAACTTAAGCTATAATTATCTGACCGTCGATTTCAAGATCCAATCTTAACCATCGACGCCCTGGAAAACCCTATAGCCTTATATTTTTGTTAGTGATATTGTACATTGTAGAATAGGATACCTCCCTCACCCTCTTGTTCATGCCTATATATAGGCCTATTGGCCTAATGAGAAGATACTATCTTCTCCCCAAATCTCTCTCTCTTTGTGACATGGTATCAAAGCTTGTGATTTACCTCTCTTCGACGTGAGCCCCATCGACATCACCGACAACTAGATCTACGGCCTAAGCACCTCGCAAATCTACTCCGACCCCCTCCCCTCATGAACAGACCTTAGCAAACTTGCTGGATCTGACAAGATCTGCAACATCCCTGGTCATCGAGCTCTCCAACCGGATCTGCAATATCCCTTGCCGGATCTGCTCCGGCCGCCTCTCCTCGTGACCTGATCTACAACCATGTCGGATCTACTCCGACAGCCTCCCCTCGTGAGCAGACCTTCGCACCCTTGCCGGATCTGACCAAGAATGCAACTTCCCCGTCTGTCAAGCTCTCCAACTTGATATGCAACCAAGGTACTAAAAATTGACATATTTCACGAAATTTTGCAAAATATCTCGGTCAGCTAAAAACCCAAAGCGAAATAGCACTAGCAGTATCGAACGATAAGGAAATTATGGTAAACTCATGAAATATCACGATATTTCCACAAAACATTTCCACCTCCAAGAAATATCACGATATCAGCACCAACACAATAAAATTTTATCAAAATTTCATAAAAGTATACTTTTTATTGATATTTGATTTCAATAAAAATATCAAAAAAATCAAAAACCAAAGGAATCAAAAAGTATACTTTCAGTTTCAGTAGAAGAAAACAGTTTTCAGGATTTTTTATAAAATCCGCATGTTGAAAAAAGTGATTAAATCAACTATTTTTAGCTTAAAAAATTCCACAAGATGTAGAACTACAAGTGCATCTAGAAAACCATGGTCCGTCAAAGGAAATTTTGAATAAATTTAAACTTTCCTACATAAAAACTCTTTTTTCAAACTTGGTAAAAAAAATAGTGTTTCACATTTCAACATAATTTTTGCACGATTTCAAACTTGCATAACTTTCTTGTTTTAAGTCCGTTTTCAAAATCGTTAGAAACATTATTTTAACAATCAACTAACCATTATTTTGAAAATATTTTTATCCACAAAAAAGATTAAAAAACATTTGAAAAATATCTATAAAAAACGAACCAAACAAGATTGCACAAGACTCACAGACTATATACATTGAATACATTCTATGTGAAGCTCTACACCTCTAGATAGGGAACAAATATTATTTTAGTGTTCCAAAGTATGTATTTATACTTGGTTTATGACTATCCAGAGTTTCACTAAAAAATTCCATCGAAAAATCAATATTTCCACTATTTCTATAAAACTGCAATATTTCCACACTGTCGAAATATTTCCACGAAATATCCGCATATCCAGAGGGTCGAAATTTCGATCGAAATGGAGATTTTGAACCTTGTCTGCAACATCCCTTGCCGGATCTGCTCCTGTCGCCTCTCCTCGTGATCGAATCTGTAACATCCCTGCATCTGCGAGCGCACCCCTGCTGGATCTGCATCTCCGACGCCCAGATCTGCATCTCGTCCCCTTCGGTGACCAGATCTGCATCTCTGGCGCCCTCCTCTAATCAGACCTCACCAGACCTTGAGGTCTGCATCTCTCCCTCTGAATCAACTGCAGCCCGATGAAATCCATATCTAGATCCGACCGGTGACACCACTAGCTCTCTCCTCTACAGATCCGCGAGCTCCGATCGGTGACGAGTCCTATCCCACGTGCGATCTTCTCCCATAGCGAGATCCTTCGACTCCAGCCACTTGTGGACCGCTGTGCTCGACTCCGACGATCTCCATATTTGCTCACCTCTACGGCCAGCCGCTCGACTCCTGTGACTCCAAACGGATCTGACCTTTCTGAGCCGGTGTTTAGCGTTGGGTGTGTTTAGCGTTTGGTGTTTGGCATTTGGTGTTAGGCATTTGGCATCTAGTGTGTTTGGTGTTTGTAAACAGTGCTGTCAAGGCGCAGCGAGACGCGCGCCTCAAGGCGATTCAAGCATATGCGCCTCAGGCGTTTCGTAGTGAGGCAAGCACAGCAAGGCGTGGGGTCAGGTGCGTCTTCAACGCCTCATGGAACAGGCGCAGGGCGGACAATGCACGCGCCTTGTTGTGTTCGAGTCGGTTTGGTTTTTTTTTCGGTTTTTAATTTTTTGGTTTGAATAAAACTCAAGTAACTCTCATTTTAGGGTTTCAGGCATCCAACAGCTCAGAATCAGGGGTTCCAGACGTCCAGCGACTCAGGACGGTGATCCGGCGCCAGTGAGTCCCTCCTCCGTCTCTCTCTCTCTGTGGGAGTCGAGGACTACCTGCGCTCGTGAGTCCCTCCTCCGCCTCTCTCTGTGTGAGGAGTCGAGGAACACCTGCAACCCCCCTCCCCCTCCCTCCTTCGCCTCTCTCCCACTGTGAGGATGACCAACCCACCCTCCTTTCCCACTGTGCTCACATCACCTCCAGACCCTCCTCCTCTCCCACTGTGAGGACGACCAGCCCCCCTCCCCCCCTACACACACACACACATGCTCGCTCTATGTGTGCAGAGGTACCTGCGGGCTGTAGGCATGCGGCTCCTCCGGGCCCTCCCTCCTCCACCTCCTCTCTCACTGTGGGGAGTCAGGGACGACCAACATTCCCCCCCTCGTGCTCTCTGTGTGTACAGGTGTCTGCAGCCCCACACCCCCCTTCTCCCCCTCCTCTCACTCTGTGAGGAAGGTTTGTAGTCCCCCGGCCCCCGTGCTCTCTTTCTCTGCATGTACATGTGGCAACGATCCTGCAACAAGCTAATCAGTATGAGCAATATGTGTGCATAAAATGCAATCTAGTTAATTTATGTTATATTCTAGGAAGCACCGATACGGATACGGGGATACGGATACAGGAATACGTGGATTTTTAAAAAACTAGGATACGCGGTACGGCGGGGATACGTTTGTAATTTAATATATATATATATATATATATATATAATATTAATAATTAAATATAATAAATTTTGTGCTAGAATATGAATAATAAATAGTTTGAAAACAATTGTACCTTCAATCCGTCCAGCAGAAGAACAGCAATGTGGATTTCAGTCAGATTGTTAGGGTTTCAGTCGAAACCGTCAAGGTTTCGGCGGCTAAAACCCTAACAATCCGAGCGAATCTTACACGAGGCTTTGAATTTTTAAAAAAACCCTTCGATCATTCCTTCAATCATGTGATTTGAAAAAAAAAAACAAAAAAAGTAAATGTGCCTTCAATCCATCCAGCAGAAGACCGACAAGGTGGATTTTAGCCTAATTGTTAGGGTTTCGGCCAAAACCGGCAAGGTTTCGGCAGCCGAAACCCTAACAATCCGAGCAAAACTCACTCGAGGCTTTGGATTTAAAACCCAGAATAGCAACTTTGCCCTTCAATCCGTCCAGCAGAAGACCGAAAAGGTGGATTTCGGCCGAAATCGGCAAGGTTCGGCGGCCGAAACCCTAACAATCCAAGCGAAACTCAGTCTGTCCAGCAAAAAAGAAGAAGAGAGAAGAAAAAAAAAAATTGAGCACTGGTCGTCGTCGCCTGGTCGGTGTGGTTGCCGCCTCGTCGTCGTCGCCTGGTCGATGTGGTCGCCGCCTCGTCGTCGTCACCTGGTTGGTGTGGTCGTCGCCTCGTCGTCACCTGGTCGTGCCCCCTCTCTCGCTCTCCAACAAGGTCAGCCACGGGATCTCAGTCTGAGCGATCTGAGGTTAAGTTATAACCGAAAAAAAATAACATCCGTCTGTTACACCAGTTGACATGGCATCCAATTAGTGCGATTCACCAGATAGGTTTGACCCATTATCACTTACACCCCCTCATGTTTAAAACCCAACAAATCCCCCCCTTTATTTTGAAAAACACACCATTTGCACCCCCTCCTGGTTATGTTTTGGGTTTCCAAACTATAGGGGGTGTAAGTGATTATCGCTCATAATACAGGGGGTCTATGTGTAATTTACCCTATATAATATATATGTATAATATTATATATTTAGACCCAATACGTATCCCCGACGTATCGGGCCGTATCCCCGACGTATCGAGCCGTATCCCCGACGTATCGGGCCGTATCCCCGACGTATCGAGCCGTATCCCCGGCGTATCGAGCCGTATCCCCGACGTATCGGGCCTGTATCCCCACCGTATCGGATTTTTTTTTTTTTTTTAATTCCGATACTTCGTAGCCGTATCGGATACGTATCCCGCCGTATCGGGCCGTATCGGAGTATCGGGAAGTATCCGATACGGGTACGGCACCTGTTTTGAAGTATCGGTGTATCCCAGGTTATATTGCAATGCACTGATATTGGTGAAAACAAGATGACCTAAAGATACGCTTTAAAAAAAACCCAGTAAATATTGGTATTGATTTAGTTGAATAATGGTCATATGACTCATTTTATTTTATTTTCATAAAATATAACTTTTTTATGAATTTTAAAATTTTTTGATAATTATTATTAATTTTTAAAGCAAATTATATATTTTTGTGCTTTACATACTAAGGCGTGCGCCTTGCGCCTTAGGCTCTAGCGGCCCCTTGCGCCTCAGGCGCGCCTCGCCGCCTTGACAACATTGCCCCGAGCGGCAACTCGTACCTCTCCGAGCAGCAGTCCACTGTACTCCGCACCCTGTACCTACGGTTTCTTTTCCATGGCGCCCATTGTGGGCCTTGTGACGTTTGTACTACAGCTGCCAGATCCCCTACAGGCGTGATCCCCTACGGGCTTTTACGGTGCTTGGTGCTCTGCTTTGGAGTCTCAAGCAGCACCACAAACCCCCCCTCGCCCCCCCCTGAGCCGATCCACACCACGTAACCATGGGCGAATTATCCTCTGTGGATGCGCCTCTGACCGCACCACCTCCTTCTGAGGGACTTTTGGTTCCCTCTCACATGACGCCTATCTCTCTTATTCACGCACTTGCCGGTCGCCGCCCCTCCCCTTCACGAACCTCCTCTCCGAGCACCGATTTGATTCGTCCTTCTGACTCGGTCTCTTCGTTTACCGACCCAACCCCTCCCCCTCAGGCACCCTACAAGTCGTCTCGCTACCGGCACACCGTGGCCGCTCATCGAGTCCCTCCGCCCCTCCGCTTTGAGGGCATTCTTGGACTTACCCCTATATCTCATCCTACTGGTGCGACCTGCTCCACCATGTTTTCTCTTGGCGCCACCGCTGCCCCTCATCTCTCTACTAGGCAACTTACCCCTATCGCATGGATCCTAGACTCTGGGTCTGGGACCACGCACCACATGACACCCGACGCTTCCCTACATACAGTTTGCCACCTACACCGCAGATCCCTGTGATATACACTGCCGATGGCTCTTCTCTGACCATCTCACAGTATGGATCGATCACCGCCACCATAGAGTCCAGTGGCCGCCTTTCCTTACCCTCCGTGTTACACGTCCCTCAGTTTCACATACAGCTTATCTCCATTAGCAGCCTTTGTGACTAGTTGTGTTGTGACCTTCACTCCCTCCTCATGTGTTGTGCAGGATCCACGTACAGGACGGACGATTGAAGCTAGTCGTAAGGTAGACGGGTTATACCACCTGGAGTACCTCCATCTTCCTCTTACCCCCCCCCCCCTCCTGGTTTCTGTGGGGTCACCTCTCCTGATGCCGACTTCGGCACAAGCGACTCGGTCATCTTTCTGAACCTCAACTTAGAACTTACTCCAGACTGGAGCTCTAGGTCGAGGCCCTTTCTCCCCATTATCTATCTGCACCAATTGCAAGGTTGCCAAAGCTACAACCTTTCCTTTTTCCCTTGAGTGTTTCTCGGAGTTGTACTCCCTTTGACCTGGTGCACTTCCATATCTCGGGACCAGCACCTCTACCTTCGATGTGTGTTTATCACTACATCTATTTTGTTGATGACTTCAGTCAATACACTTGGGTTTACCTCCTCCAGCACCACTCTGAGGTTCCCCAGGTCTACCAAATATTTGCCTCAATGGTCAACACGCAGTTCGATTATCATATCAAGACCTTGCGATCTATTGCATCCTCAAGTACCACTCCACTATTATGAAGACTCTTCTTCAGTCCTATGGGACCCTCTTCCAGCATGCATGTCCTCACACTCACGAGCAGAACGGAATAGCTGAGAGGAAACACGGCCATATCCTTGAGACCACGCGTGCTCTTCTTCTCTCTGCTTATGTTCCTCGGACCTTCTAGGCTGAGCCTGTTTTGACCTCGGTCAACCTCATCAACATCACCCCTTCGTCTGTCCTCCCGAGTGGTGTATCCCCTCACGAGCGTCCTTTTTCCTCTCCTTCTGACTACAGTCTACTCCGTACCTTTCGATGCACTTGCTTTGTCCTCCTTCCATCCGACGAGCACACAAAATTGTCCGAAATAACAGTTAAGTGCGTCCTCTTGGGGATTAGTATCAAGCACAAGAGGTATCGTTCCTATGATCCCTTGACTCATCGCCTTTGCATCTCTCGATACATCTCCTTCATCAAGGATGCCCCTTTCTACTCCTCTACGGCTCAAAACCTCACCTTTTTGGAGACTCCTCCCACCCTGTCTCTGACTATTGAGCCTCTTCTATATTTGGGAGGGGAAATTATATAAGTAGCACATGATCTTCTCTCCAGACGATGTAGAGCTAACTCGTGGCCTTTTGTACCTTTTATACCTCACACTTTCACCCAGAACTGATGCTAAAATCCTTCGGGTTTTGGGTTATGGCTGGGATTGGTCGATTTCGGCCAAAACCGGCTGAAATTGATCGGTCTCCTCCAATATAAACTGGGTCCTAGGGTGCATCGTATGTGGCCCATAGGGGGTTGAACAAGGAGCATCTTTTTTTTATTTGAAATAGAGATATGGAGCACATACATTATATTTTATTCATCACTTAAATGAAAAAATTATGAAACCATTTGGATAATTCGCCAATTTGGATAATATAAGCAATCATGTAGCATGGTGGTACCCTAATATGACCATATCGTACTAATTATACCTATTGCAAACAAATTTCATGCACAATACTCTAGAAATATTGTATGTGTCTTACTTTTAACATATATAAGTCGCGTTATACACTGATTCTAGTAAGCATAGTAACAAATTCAACGTTCGGGAATAATTCGGCGAGGGGGCAAAATTCGGAGTTCGAAAAATATCCGAAAAAATCGGAATAAGTTCAGGAGAAATTTGGAAACATAAAACATAAAGTATATTATATTACAATAGTAATTCTTTATTAATAGATATAAATATATATACTTATGACTAAAATAAAATAGGTAGCACAAAAAAAATCAAGAAATTCATGAATTATTCATAAAATTAGTGGATTATTCACAAATAATTCAGGATTTACTTGGGTGTGACCCATGTTGCCGAATAATTCAAAGAATAATTCGTTAGTCATTGAGTTTGCTAATTATTCATGAATTTTTCAATAACTTCGGAGAATATTGTTACTATGGTTGTATGCATAGTAACAAATTCTGCGGGAATAATTCGGAGAGGGAAAATTCAAAGTTCAAATAATATCCGGAAAATTCAGAATACGTTCAGGAGAAGTTCGGAAACATAAAACATAAAGTATATTCGCATCATTCATTCGTGTATTATGTAGCCCTCTGGACCGTACAACATAGTTGGCTTGGTGGAAACCTTAACAAATTATGCTTTGATATGTGCCTGTCCCACAACACCCATATTGTTATCCTACTTGAAATATCCAGGTCTTTCCATCTTTTTGCATACCAAGGTAACAGCAAGAGCTATAATAGCATACAATTTTCCCATCAACAGAGATATATGTTCCATGTGCTCCGTAGCATTATGCTTTAACACCGTATCCCATCTGTATTTTTGCATGGCTGATTCAATATTTTTCAAGTTTTAGAGTGGTAGAGTAAAGCAACATCCGCAAAATAGGAATTAAAAAAGAAAATCTAAGTTCCATTTTTTTTTTTTAGAATCCCTAAAGAGGTGAGGGGGGGTTCGGCCTAGACCCCTACCTTTATTAAGAAGGAGAAAAGATTACAACAAGCCCAAAGAAAGGAAATTCAAAAAAGACAGGAGACTAAGAAACATAGTCTAATAGTAGAACTAGGCGATCCTGCGCCGCTCCCTGCAGTGCAGAGCACTCGCCCACGTTCTGAGTAGAGACTTCACCCGGAAGAGGAGTCCATTCGTGGTGTCTGTTTTGGCATTGAAGACTCGGTTGTTATGCTTCTTCCAAATACTCCAACATGCCGCAATCACCAAAATATCCCACTCTAGATGGAACTCCTTTGGAACCCGATTCCTATGCCATTTAGTCCACAAGGATTTCAGAGTCGCCGGACGGCCTCTAAACCCTAGCGAAAGTTGCAATCTGGTCCAGATAGAAGCGGAGAATGGGCATTTCAGAAACAAGTGGTTAGCAGTTTCCATCGAATGTCCACAAAGGGGGCAAGAGATGTCCGGCACATTCAAATGACGGTGCTTGCGCAGGTTCCAGCGGGTAAGAACTCTATTATGCACCACTAACCACATGAAGATACGGAATCACATCGGAGCTTTATTCTTCCAAAGACCTTTGTCCATGAGGCATACCAGACCACCGTTGTTAATAAATCAGTAGAAGGAGTTGACTATGAATTGACCTGTTCGAGTCCACCGCCAACTAGCAGAGTCCGACACCCCTCTAACCGAGATAAGATTGAGGATTCTCATCGATCAGATCATTCATCTGGTCTGAAAGAGACAAGGGGATGTCACTCAAGAAACGAGGACACCAGCTGGTCGCCCCATTGACGATGGAGCATTGAGAGGCTACAGACGAGGACACCAGAAGTGCCAGGGAGAACAGGTCAGGAAACAGCCGAGGTCCAATTTTCATCATAAATTAGAAAGCTTTTGGCATTATGTACTACTTTTGGTGTCCAATGTGGTTTGTGGTTGTTACAATTTCCATGAAGACATGTTTGATAAGAGCAATGACCAGCAGAATAAGATCTGGTAGTTCCAGCCAATATCCACCTTCATTTTGTTTTGGGTAAATTACACTTTACCCCCCCTGAAGTTTAGCTCAAAAAACACTTAACCCCCTATAGTTAAAAAACTACATTTTGCCCCCCTTCAATTCAGTTTTGATCAGATAATAATTACTGTTGGGGGTAGCTGAAACCCCCTACCTTGGACAACATTGTATCAGACACACATAAGGTGGAGCTCGCACAGGAGCCCGTCCAGAAGTTGGAACCCTCAGTCCCTATGGGCTCGATCGAACGGCTATTGGGAGCGAGATTCACATGGGACTGTATGGACACCTTGTTTCCGAATGCGAAGGAGCTCACCCCCAGCTCGCACAGGAGGTTGCACCCAGCTCGCACAGGAGCTCGCACCCAGCTCGCACAGGAGCTCGCCCCCCATCTTGATTGGGAGCGAGATCCACATTGGGCTGTATGGACACCTTGTATCTGAGTGCACAAGAGCCCGCCCCTAGCTCACGCAGGAATTTCTGCCAAAGAGGAAACTTAAAATGGTATCAACGAACACCGGTAGAACGCTCAAAGAGATCGCCAGGCCGCTCCCATTGTCGAAGAGGTCGCCCTCTCCGGAGCCCGACTCTTGACAATAGGGAGAAGAGGGCGGATCACCCGAACCCATTGTCGAAGAGGTCGCCCTCTCCGGAGCCCGACTCTTGACAACAGGGAGAAGGGGGTGGATCACCTGAACCCGTTGTCAAAGAGGTCGCCCTCCTACGAGCCCGACTCTTGACAAAGATGGAGAAGGCAGAGCATTAAGGGCGAGCTCGCATTTGCTTCCTCCTTAAGGTCGCCCCCAGTGAAGCGGCATAAAAACTGCCAGGTGTCGAAACCCCTCCGAAGCTACGTGGACGATTGTAGTCCACGGAAGCCCGCCCAAGTCGGTTCGAGACCTCCCAGATTTGAACATTCCAGAAGTCCACCTGGCAGCGACAAGACAGGTACTCTCCCCCACTCCACCGCCTGGCGAGCTAGGCGACAAAGGCTGCCAGGGACCCGATTCCCAAAGGTTGTCAGGGACCCATGTGGGTCGAAACGTGGAGGTCTAGAAGGTGCCGGAAGAAGCAGCCAGGTGTTCCATCCCGCTATGTCGCAAAAGGCTATAAAGGTGCCACCCTCGGCTCCAAAGTACAGGTTCGGAACCCTCATCCCTACCACTTTCGTCCACTACAGCTCTCCTTTGATCACCTGTGACTGACTTGAGCGTCGGAGGGCCTGCGCTCCTAAGGGAGCCAGCCGTTCTTACGTTTTCCTTTGTCTTGCAGGGAGACCGCACGGACCAGTGAAAAATATCCCCAAACATTTGGCGCCGTCTGTGGGATCTTTCGACTGGTTCCGGTGAGACCGCCCACGGCCACAGGGTTGAAAGCCGTCCCCCTTGCGGAAGTAATCCCGAGATGGCTCCAGCCACGAGGGGGCGCAGGCGAACGAGAACCCGTGCGGGATCTGCGCGTAGCGGACTCCCCACCGAGATCCCTCAGCCCCTGGTCCCGCTCAGCGACCAGCTCCTTCTGGAGATGTTGGCCACCCAGCGGGCGATGATGGAGGAGCTCACGCGACTGCGTCAGGTACCGGCGACAAGCCGGCGATCTGGGCCGGCGAGGGTAGCATCCCCAATGCAACCCCCCGTCTCGGCGTCGCGTCTACCCACGACCATTCCGGCTCGGCGGGCTTCCCATCCGGAGCCCCCAATTGAGAGAACGGCCGTACACGGGGCGCAAGAAACCCCACTTACGAGGTTACAAAAGCTGGTGACCCAGCGGTTTAGCAACAAGGCGACCTCGCGGGCGACCCTTCCTCGCCGCCGTGGCAGGAGCGCCGATTCCGACGAATCGGAGGCGAGATCTCTGGAGAGAGACCGCGATCCGCGCCATCGACGACGAGAAGAGGAGCCCACGGAGACGGTACCTTATGCTGCCCGAGAGGCAACAGCCTCCCATCAGCCCGCTATCGTGTCAAAGCAGCCCGCAAGCGGACGGCGAGAAGGTCGCCAAGAGGGAACCCACCCGCATCGCCACGACGCGGGGCCGAGCCTACCGCGAGGAAGTGTGCATGACCGGATAGGACCTGCGCAGCCGCCCCCGGGAGTTTTCTCGGGGCACTGACAGCGACCTAGTAATCCGGTGGATCTATTGGAGGATCTCGCCGTCCACGGAGGGAGCTCGCCTTTTACAAGCGAGGTGCACCGAGGAGGTTTCCCTCACCATTGGACCCCGCCCAAGTTCGTGTTGTTCGATGGATCGCAAGATCCTATCGACCATCTCTTAGCTTACTGGAAGCTGTTATTTTTCCGGGATCAAGACCATGTTTTATGCCGGGCTTTCCCAAGCAGTTTGGCGGGCTCAGCATTAAATTGGTTCCATAAACTGTCGTCCGGCACTATCCCAGATTTTCCTACTCTCTCTAGATTGTTTCTAGAGCAATATCGTTGTAACAGACAACCCTCGAAAAGGATTGAATCTCTTTTCACCTTGGTCATGGGAGGTCGCGAAACCCTTCGAAACTTCGCGACACGGTTTCGAAGCGCCTACCTCGCTCTGGAGGATGCGGTCGGCCAAAATTGCACGGCGGTAAGCGCTTTCCGAAACGCCCTTCCTGAGGCAGTCAAGCTCCATGATGCGCTGGTTATAAAGGACCCTCGCACAATGATCGAGCTTTTCGCCCTCGTCCAACAGCACATCAAGCTCGAAGATGTGGTGCTCGACCGGAAAGGCAAGGCGGTAGAGCAGCGACCTGCTCCAGTTTTACGACCCCTCGTCGTCAAAGTTGTTGAGCGGTGGGATATACCCCCGTTGGTGCCATTACCTGATCCTCCTGCTGCTCGCGCATTACAGCCCGTGGAAATCCCCGCAGTGGCCGCTGGAAGGCCGGCGAACTGGCGCCTACCTTCCGGGCCCGGAGAGCGAGATTTCACGGTCTTGGCCCACTCCCCGGGGCAAGTTTTGCACCAAATCAGGAATGAACCTTTCGTTCAGTATCCACTCCCCCTGCAGGACGGAGAGCCCGGCTCTACCGAAAATACTAGACGGTGCGCGTTTCATCGCAGCCCCGGGCATCACACCAATAGATGCCGAGTTCTGAGAAACCACCTGGAAGATTTGGCCACCCTAGGCCATTTGGATCAATTCATCTCGCCCCCGAGGAGATTCGAGGTGATTCCGGCACGGGCCCCTCGAGAAGGAGATCGCCCAGGACCCGCTAAGCCCGCTTTGCCTCCACCTCCTCCGGGTGGACCGGCGGTCTGCCACACTATCAGCGGGCGTCTGAACGGCCCAAGATCCAACAATGAGGTTCGCCGACAAGTTAGAGAGATGGAGCGAGCTCAAAAGGTATATTCCGTCTCTCCAACCCCTGTCTTACTCCAAACGCCGAGGGTAGAAGCCCGCGATTTCATCTGGTTCTCGGAGGACGACATGGCTGGGGTTGTTACACCCCACAATTATCCCCTCGTCATACGCCTCATGATGGCCAACATCGAGGTAAGGCGGGTTCTGGTGGACCCAGGGAGTGCCGTGGACATTCTGTTCTTATCGGCCTTCTAGCGAATGGGGTTGAGACAAATGGATTTGTCTCCCTCGACGGGCTCACTCAGCGGTTTCACCGGCGAGGTCGCTAAGGTGGTAGGGGAGATAACCCTCACCGTGACAGCGGGCCCGGAGGTACGTCAAGTCCGCTTCGCAGTGGTAGACGGGCAGTCTGCCTTCAATGCCATCCTAGGGCGACTTTGGTTGAGGCAAATGAAAGCGGTGTTGTTACCTAATCACCAGGCCCTCAAATTCCCCACGGCTAGCGAGGTCGTAGTAATTCGAGAAGATCACGTCGTTGCTACCAAATGCGAGCAGGACGTCCTTCATCTCATGGAGGTGGAAGCCGCAGAGGCCAAGAGGCCGGCGCCCTCCTAGCAATTAACGCCCACCACGAGCGAGCTCCCTCGAAACCCAAGAGGGGCCTCCTCACTTAAAACCCCTACTCCACCCCCAGGTGGGAGCGGCGTGGGTCCTAAGTTGGAGGAGGAAGGTCGCCTGTCAGGATCTCAGAGAGGAAGTTTCCCCGTTGCCGAGCCGTTACAAGAGCTTGACATCGATGGCGAAGGAGGGCCAAGGATCGTCCATCTTGGGACATCGCTGACCGAGGGCGAGGTTCTAGCCATAACCAGCCTACTCAAGGAATACCGCGATGTTTTCGCTTGGAGCTTTGCAGATATGCCAGGGATTGACCCAGAGGTCGCCTGTCATCGTCTGCACACCTTGCAAGACTTTCCACCAGTCAAGCAAAAAGCTCGGCACATATCTGCTGCTAAATCTGCCGCTGTGGCAGCAGAAATAGAGAAGCTGGAGCGAGCTGGTTTTATTCGAGAGGCACACTTCCCTGAGTGGATCTCGAACATTGTGGCGGTCCCGAAGAAAAGCGGAGCGGTCAGAGTATGTATTGATTTCTCCGACCTTAACAAGGCGTGCCCGAAGGACGGATTTCCTCTCCCGCGAATCGGCGCGCTGGTAGACGCAGCTGTCGGGTTTCAGGCTTTGTCATTTATGGACGGGTACTCTGGATATAATCAAATACCTCTCCATGTTGACGATCAGGAGAAGACCGCCTTCTATTCCGGAGCAGGGTACCAGAAGCTTTTCTGCTACCGGGTTATGCCATTCGGACTCAAAAACGCGGGAGCGACCTACCAAAGATTAGTCACTCAAATGTTTACAGATTATATCGGCAGGAATGTCGAAGTTTATGTAGACGACCTCCTGGTAAAGAGTCGAGAGCAAGAGGGGCATGTTGCCGATCTCTGCGAAGTCTTTGAAGTTTTGAGAAAATACCAAATGAGGCTAAACCCGGCTAAGTGCGCATTTGGAGTGACCTCTGGGAAATTCCTAGGGTACCTGGTCACCCACAGGGGGATCGAGGCCGACCCTGGGCAAATCCGAGCACTCGTCGAAATGCCCGCTCCAAGAACAAGGCAGGAGGTTCAGAGGCTGAGCGGGCGAATCGCGGCGTTGAACCGATTCATCTCCAAATCCTCAAACAATTGCCGACCTCTTTTTGAGCTGCTTCGAAAGGGAGCGAGCATCTGCTGGGATGACAAATGCGAGCTCGCTTTCCAGAAAATCAAGAACTATTTGGCAAGCCCGCCAATTCTGGCAGCACCAAAGGATGGTGCGGAGTTGGGCGTATACCTCGCGGTTACTGAGAACGCGGTAAGCGGGGTCCTCGTAGTGGAAGAAGCGAAGGTAGAGCGGCCTGTTTACTTTGTGAGCCATACCATACTCCTTGCCGAGCTCCGGTATCGACCAATCGAGAAGGTCGCATTGGCCTTGGTCCTTACCGCAAGAAAGCTCCACCCCTACTTCTCGGCTCCAACTGATGGAGCCCGCCGTTAACCAAGTCTCGACCGGCATGCCGTCCGGTGGGTGGATCGCGCCCATTCTTCGTTTTCTCCAGAACGGCGAGCTCCCGGAGGACAGAGAAGAAGCTCGGCGGGTGGAAAAGTGCGCTGGTCGCTATCTCACTCGCTGGGATCGCCTTTTTCGAAGATTATTCGGCGGACCGAATCTTTGCTGCATTGAGAGCCCCGAGACAGAAGAGGTTTTGAAGTGCATTCACTCCGGCGAGCTGGGGAACCACGCTGGTGGGCGGTCTCTGGCTGCGAAAGTAAGGAGGCAAGGATATTGGTGGCCCACTCTGGAGCAAGACGCTTTGAAGATCGCTCAAAGATGCACCCAATGCCAGAAGCACGCCACAACGAACCATATGCCCGTGGAAGAACTGCGCCCTCCGGTTAGCCCCTGGCCTTTTCAGCAGTGGGGGATCGACATTGTAGGACCCTTCCCCCAGTCAGCCCGACAGAAGAAATTTATCTTCGTAGCCACCGACTACTTCACCAAATGGGTGGAAGCGGTCCCGCTAACTAAGATAGGTGAGAGAAAGGTGAAGGATTTCCTTTGGAAGAATATTTTCTGCCGTTTTGGTCTACCTCGCGTACTTATCACCGATAATGGTCGCCAGTTCGACAATCACCTGATCAAAAGTTTGTGTTGAATACGGGGTCGACCTGAGGTTTTCCTCTCCAAGATACCCTCAAAGCAATAGACAGGCTGAAGCCACAAATCGTGTGATCCTGGACAACCTCAAGAAGAGGTTGGAAGGAAAGAAGGGATTATGGGAACAAGAGCTCGACGGCGTGCTGTGGGCCTATCGCACCACTCCACGTCGCTCAACTAACGAATCGCCCTTCAGCCTTACTTATGGGTGCGAAGCCGTGTTACCCGTGGAGGTCAAGCTACCTACTAAAAGAAGGCTCGCAACAGATGAGGTCGACAATGACAATCTGCTCACCAACTCCCTCGACCAGCTCGAAGAACGACGGGAGCGCGCCAACCTACACCTCGCCCGGTACAGACAAGAAATGAAGCGCACCTACGATAAGAAAGTTCGCCATCGAGCGTTCAAAACTGGTGACATGGTAATGAGGAAAGTGTTCGCGAACACGCAGGAGCCTAACGCTGGAAAGCTCGCGGCGAACTGGGAAGGCCCCTACATAGTGCACGAAGCGCGAGGACAGGGGGCTTACCAGTTGATGACCGCTGAGGGCGACCTGTTGGAGCGACCTTGGAATGCTTTGCACCTCCGAAAATTCTATGCCTAAGACCGGAGTTTTTTTTTTGTAAATCATCTTCTGGAGAAGTTATGAATGAGCAATGATAGTTTTACCAAAGTATTTAAGCCCGGAAGCTCGGCACAGAAAGAGCCCGCAAAGGAATATACGAATTCAATCAAGGGACAGTCCGCCGCAGTGTGGACTTAAAGCAAGACCAGATTCCTTAGAGGCCGCCTGCAAGCGACCTTGAGATTTCTGGGGTAGTCCGCTGTCTAGAGGACTTAAAGCCTAGCCGGAATCCTTCGTGTTCACCTGCCATGAACGGAAGCATCCCAGAGTGATTTAGGGAAACCTGAGAAGGGCGATCACTCTCTTGGGCAGCCCGAACATCCCTTGGTAACCCCTCTAAGGGCATGTCCAGTTAACAGGATCTGTGGGGGTAATTAACCGGGCAGGGGGCAGCTAGCACTTATTAGTTTCCTTCAAAATAAAAATGATTTAAATCTCTGAGTGTAGGGAATTTTTAAGTTATTTGGTTCGCTTATCTTTTTCTTTTCCGTGCTCAGAGATTATATTGAAGATTCAGCGAGCATGCCGAGTTTTTCGTTTGCATAGATTTTAAAAATAAAATGGTTGAAACGAATTAGTTGCCTCGCCTGGGGTATGACCCTCAAGATCGCTGTGAGGGTTCTAAAGCGGACTCATGAAAATGAAAGAAGAAAGACAAACACAAAGAAAGGAACGCAGATGGTGAACTCAAAAAGATTGATATATTTATCATTAAGGTTACGAAAAAGAAACAGGCAAGCTTAAGGCTTGCTCGCACCGGCACCATCTCCATCGCCACGCTTCCTCTTTTTCGACCTCTCTGTCTTGTATTTCTCAATGGCGTCGAGCGCGCCTTTCCGGAGGAGCTCGTCGAGTTGCGATTGGAGACGGCTTTGCTGAGAATGGAGGTCTTGGAGATGCGTCTCCTTCAGAGCCGCGATCTCATCTCTGGAAGCCGCCACCTGACTTTGGAGCTCGGCAATTTCCCCTTGGGCGACCTCCTTGGCTCGAAGAGCCTCTTGCAGGTCGGAGAGGGTGCGAGTGCGAGCATCCTCCGCCGAAGCCAGTGCGGTGGTAAAAGTGGCAACCCGCTGGCGCAGTTGGTCGACCTCCGAATTTGAGGAAGCGACCTACTGGCGCAGCAGGGCCACTTCAGCACGCAGCTCGCCCGAGCGGTCCATTTGGCGGAGACGGTGGATGTGCTCGTCTACTCTCCTCTCCGAACCATGGAAAGAATCATCATAGAGGGAGACCATATCCCCCGCAACACCGGCGACCTCATCAGCCAGAGCACGGCTGACCCGCTCCACCTGTGGCGAGCAGAAACAGTTAGAAGACTTCTAAAAAGAAAAACCGCAATCAACAAAGTTGGGGGTGTTTACCTCGGCGAGCCGGTCGAAAAGGAGGATGTAGGGAGATCGAGCAAAAATATTGCGCCCAAAGATCTCGCGCATGTAGTGGGGGGCACGCTCGGGATCGCCCGAAGAGGAGGCCGCTTGAGCCACCGCGACTAGGGCCGCCAGGGAAGGAGCAGCGATGGGCTCGGATGCCGCAGAGGCCGCTCCCGGAGCGGGCCCAACTCCTGGAGCCACGGTGCCCCCTTCACCAAAGGGGGGTGGCTCGACGACTCCCCCATCGCCGGGCGTGCAGGGGTCCGAGGCTTCCGAGCTTGAGCTCAGAAGCTCCTCCAGAATGACCCCCAGGTCAGGGGCTTTGTAGACTAGCCCGTCCATTTCCCCCGTGGGGGTAGGGCCCGCCGGAGCGATGGCCGGAGCTATGGTTGGCGAGGCCGCTGAAACGCTGGCGAGCGCGCTGGGAGCAGGAGCTGACCCCTCCAAGGGCGAAGAAGCGATGGGGAGTGCGGCCGGAGGCGAGGCCGCTTGGACACTGGCGGACGCGCTTTGCATGGCGGCGTCCGGGGCATTTAGAGGGGCCGAGCGTGGCGGAGCTGGTTCGGCCAGTGGTGAGACCGCTCGGAGGTCGGCGAGCGCGCTCGGGATGGCGGTGCCCGGAGCACCCGGAGTAGTTGAGCTTGGCGGAGATGGCGAGGGCTGGGGCGGAAGAGTGCTGGGTGCAGGTGCAGCCGGAGGGATGGGAGTCGGCCCTTCGGAGGACGCTGGAGGTGTCGCCATCATCGGGACGGGCTCAGCAGCAGGAGCCGGCTCCTCCTCCTCCTCTGCCGAACTGGAATCATCACTGGATCCCAAGCCCGCTTCGTCTAAAGCGGCCTTCCTCCGCTCCTCGACGACTCGCTCGTAGGCTTCGCGAGCTCGCCGGACGACGTCGTCCTCACCTGTTGGGCGAGCCGAAGGTGCTTTCTTCTTTTTCTTCTTCAGATAACTGCCCTCCATTTCTGGGGTCATTACCGCAACGAAGAGAGGTTTAGAGAGGTCGCCCGGGAACTCGCGCATCAGCACTTCGGCCATTGGGGTTTCCACTTCCGCCATGCCAAGAAGAAGCTCGACGCGCGGGTCCTCGGGGTCGACCATGACGATTTATCGTCGTGGGGGTTCTGGAACTGAAGAGCGTGTAAAGGGGGTAGAAGCTAAGGGTATGTGCGCCTGACCTGGGGCTGTTTCGCGGGCTGGAGGCGGCGGAAAGGGAATGTCCTCCTCGCGAAGCATATCCAGGGTGTCTTCATCGGCGACCCTGATTGGAGGAGCCCGCTTCTTCCCTTTCTTCGCCGCTGAAGCCCCCGCCCCGGAGGTCGACGGAGCGGACGCTGTGGCCGCCCCAGTGCGCCGGGAGACCGCGACCTTCTTGCGCATTATCTTCTGGCGGGTCGTGATGGCCCCGGTCCGAAGATCCTTCCATAAGAAGGAGAAGTCCGGAGCCAGGACTTTCTTGGGGGTTCGTCCCCCAAGGAAGCCGAAGATCGCCTGGTCGAGAGATTTCTCTCGAGCATCGGCGATGCACTTTTTTCCTTTGGCCCGGTATTCCGCGATCTCTTTGAAAGTCGAGAGGGGCGGTCTGCCGGGGTGAGCGGGAATGCCCGCACGGGAACCTCGTCATTCTCCCTCGACAACGAAGGGGTACTCCTTCCAGTACCTGTCCTTGTTCTCGACGGCCGAGAACGGGAGCACCTCGCCAGAGCGGCCCGTGAGGTAGAACAGGCCGCAGTCTACCTCGCTGAAGACAGGCCCCGCTTTAAGGAACCACTTCTTCAGGAGGTAGGCTAGGGGAATCCTCACATTAAGGGCTTCCTCGATTCGAGAAAGCCCGTAGAGGACCCCCCACGAGTTTCCTGTAAGCTGGGCGGGGCATAAGCCCGCCAGCTCCAGTAGCTCGCTGGCCAGATGGTTCACCCTGACCATATCAACCCCAAGGAGACCGCGGTGCCGGAGGGCGGCCTCCCCGTGCGTGGCAGGGGCAAGATGGCGAGCTCTTGAGGGATGCTCGCCGCAGTGCGCAGACTCTCAGGAACGGGCCTGCCCCCGATGTCATGCAGCCAGATGACGGCGGGCTCCTTTTGAGGAGCCTCTTCCTCGGTGCCTGGAGCGTGCACCGAGATGGGAATGACATTGAGAAGCTCCTCTAACGAGGGCGCAACGGCAACAGCAGTAAAGGGTGCGGCAGCAGAAGAAGCCATGGGAGCAAAAGGCCAAGGGCGAGCAGCAAGCAAAGGGAGAAAGGAGAGCTGTTTTTCACGCAGAAGTAAAACTTTTTCCCTCGCCCCCTATTTATAGGCAGGTAAGGCGTAGGTGAAACGGGCCGCAGTTAATGCTCGAGTGCGCTCAACGAGGCGACACGACGGCGGTTGAGGCGACAGCTCATTTCTTTCCAATCGCGAGACGCCACGTGGGCCACGCGTGGAAAAAGCTGCGCCGACGCCAGCAACGTCCTTTCTGACAAAAACGAGGACGAATGAGAATGTGACACGTGTCCCACACTGATCGGGATCTCATGATGAGATTCGTTGTATCAGTTTCGGATCTCGAGTCTCGCGTCGCATTTAAAAGGACACGACCGCTGGAGATCCGGCGCGAAACCCCATAAGTTAGAGGGCGAGCCACAGGGAGTCCTGGGGCAGACGTCGGTAGCTTGAGCGAAGCAAGCCCAGACCGCGTGTGACCAGCTCGCATCGGAAGGAGACAGCTCACGACAGATGCTAGCAGCCCGCCCAACGATTGATGCAACAGCATCGTCCTCAAGGTCTCACTAAGAAGAGATCGCTCGGGTATAGTGGCAACGCCAGTTACAGTCCGCTCAGGGCACACCCATTAAGACTCCTGAGCAAGCGCCAAGTTTCCTTGATCGCTCCCTCAGGAGGGGGTAATGTTGGGGGTAGCTGAAACCCCCTACCTTGGACAATATTGTATCAGACACACATAAGGTGGAGCTCGCACAGGAGCCTGTCCAGGAGTTGGAACCCTCAGTCCCTATGGGCTCGATCGAACGGCTATTGGGAGCGAGATTCACATGGGACTGTATGGACACCTTGTTTCCGAATGCGTAGGAGCTCGCCCCCAGCTCGCACAGGAGTTTGCACCTAGCTCGCTCAGGAGCTCGCCCCCAGCTCGCACAGGAGCTCGCACCCAGCTCGCACAGGAGCTCGCCCCCCACTCGATTGGGAGCGAGATCCACATTGGGCTGTATGGACACCTTGTATCTGAGTGCATAGGATCCCGCCCCCAGCTCGCGCAAGAATTTCTGTCAAAGAGAAAACTTAAAATGGTATCAACGAACACCGGTAGAACGCTCAAAG
This sequence comes from Chamaelirium japonicum, assembly GCA_947650365.1. Taxonomy (NCBI): domain Eukaryota; kingdom Viridiplantae; phylum Streptophyta; class Magnoliopsida; order Liliales; family Melanthiaceae; genus Chamaelirium; species Chamaelirium japonicum. Next base: position 62,760,273 of record OX393550.1, read on the forward strand.
AGATCGTCAGGCCGCTCCCATTGTCGAAGAGGTCGCCCTCTTCGAAGCCCAACTCTTGACAACAGGGAGAAGAGGGCGGATCACCCGAACCCATTGTCGAAGAGGTCGCCCTCTCCGGAGCCCGACTCTTGACAACAGGGAGAAGGGGGCGGATCACCTGAACCCGTTGTCAAAGAGGTCACCCTCCTACGAGCCCGACTCTTGACAAAGATGGAGAAGGCAGAGCATTAAGGGCGAGCTCGCATTTGCTTCCTCCTTAAGGTCGCCCCCAGTGAAGCGGCATAAAAACTGCCAGGTGTCGAAACCCCTCCGAAGCTACGTGGACGATTGTAGTCCACGGAAGCCCGCCCGAGTCGGTTCGAGACCTCCCAGACTTGAACATTCCAGAAGATCCACCTGGCAGCGACAAGACAGGTACTCTCCCCCACTCCACCGCCTGGCGAGCTAGGCGACAAAGGCTGCCAGGGACCCGATTCCCAAAGGTTGTCAGGGACCCATGTGGGCCGAAACGTGGAAAGTCTAGAAGGTGCCAGAAGAAGCAGCCAGGTGTTACATCCCGATAGGTCGCAAAAGGCTATAAAGGTGCCACCCTCGGCTCCAAAGTACAGGTTCGGAACCCTCATCCCTACCACTTTCGTCCACTACAGCTCTCCTTTGATCACATGTGACTGACTTGAGCGTCAGAGGGCCTGCGCTCCTAAAGGAGCCAGCCGTTCTTACGTTTTCCTTTGTCTTGCAGGGAGACCGCACGGACCAGTGAAAAATATCCCCAAACAATTACCAAATGTGGAAATTAAGTGGTAGACATTGTGCTAACATTTCAAACTTTAGGGAACAAAATAAACTATGGGGGGGTTAAGTGTTTTTGAGCTAGGCAAAGTTTAATTTTCCCTATTGTTTTTGTAGATAGAATGGCTAGAATTGGTTTTCTGAATAGATAGATGTATGGTTTTTGTTAGTATTGTAGCTAATCGCTGCTACGGTTGGTTTCCGATGAGATAGAGAGATTAGAGGGAGGGGTAAAGGTAACCAACCGACCTGAATGAGCGAACTCTTTGAGTAGCTTCCAAGACTCCGTGGCACGCCAATCGGGGAAGACGGACTGGAGGAGGTCGCGGAGCTCGCGCTGGAAGTGGTCAAAGAGGGTGGGGTAGTGGGTGCAGGCCTTGAAGCAGATTGCCTCGAGGCCCTTGGGCATGGGGACCGCGTACAGATAGGGTTGCGCCTGGATGACAAAGGCGACCCCGCCACTGGTGGAGGGTCTTGCGTTGTTGCCGCCGCCCATGCTGAGTCTGTTCCTGAGGTCGGGGAACTCGCCGCGGATCTCGGCGGAGGCGAAATCTGAGGCCATGGATCGCATGCCCTTAGAGATCCATCGGACGACGCACTTGCCCAGCTCCCTCCGCCCCAACGGGTCACCGTTCTGGTACAGAGCCCGCACGATGATGGAAGCCTCGTCTGAGGACGGGACACACATCTCCTCCTTTCCCTGGACAGTCTGCCGCCTCTGCTGCTGCTGCTGAGGTGGATATGGGTCCTTCATCGTCTTCTTCTTCTTCCTGCTGTTGCTGCTGATGATGATGATGGGCGAGGAGGAGGGAGGCGGAGACCTAGGAGGAGATGCCTTTGGGGCTCTGCTGCTGCTGCTGCTGCTGCAAGTGGGAAGTACTCGAAAGAATCTGATGATACCAAGGTGGAGGAGACGAGAGGAGGAGTGAGAAGAGATCCGCTGCCGCCTCTGGCTCGGATTCAGGAGCGGAGGGAAGGTGGCGGTGGCAGAGGAAGACACCCTGACCGCGGCTGTGGATAATCCGCAGAAGCAGGCGGCGGCTTCCATCTTTACACCGCCCCCTCTCGCTCGCCCTCTCAATCTCACTCTCTACGAGGAGAGAGGGCCGCCTCAAGAAAACCAATCGAAGGCGGGGGTTTTTATTATTATTATTTTATCTTTTGCCTGTCCACGGAATTGGTAGGTATCGAGGGAGGGAGGGAGGGAAGCACCGGAGGGGTGGGAAGAGGCGGCAACGAGGCCGCCAATACTGTCCATTTGTTTTCCAACAGCGAATCCAAGTGGGAAAAGCACTTACTAAAACAATTTTGTCCACCACCGACGGAACCCGACCTCCCAACCCGACTTATATATAAAGCTCGTCCAACTCGAGTTTAACCCGAACCAGAGTTTTTCATGTTGAGCTCGGGTTGGACTTTGCAAACCAATTTCAGTCCGACCTCGAGTTGGCGGGGCTTAGGCCAGGGATACAACACCATGGGTTGGGCTTGGGTTTGACCTAACCTAGCCAAGTTGCAGCCCTACACATAACATGCCAAATAACCAATTGGCTCTTGGCCTGGTGGTACTTCCTCTCCCATGTTGGAAAGGTTCCTTGTTCGACTCCCACTTCCGCTATGGACACCATGGAGCGAGCTTAATTTCCCTCAATGTCTTTGTGCCTTGTTTGTGCGTGCGAATCTTAACCATTGATGTTATGTTCACGAGATTATGGAATTAATATATAGTAGCTACTGCCTCCCCAATTTCGATCGTCGAACCTCTACCCTTGCTCTAGCCCCCTATCCTCTGGCCAAAAAAAGAAAAAGAATCCCACCCTCAACTGTTGCTTCGCTTACAGACTCAAACTTGGTCCTACATGATAAGATGGTAGCATTTATTTGTGAATAGTCGAGGCATGCAAGTGCAGCCACTCTATCGCCCCAACCACCCTCGGCATAGATTGCAGTTGCAGTAACACACAACAAATTCCAGTTTGATTCCCTCCCTAGTTGACAGTATCTGCGAAGGTCCTTGCTGGCAACACAAAAAAAAAGGGATAAATTAGGTTAAAACTGATCTAACTAAACTGACTTTAGGTAAAACTCATGTGTAATATGAACATTAGCTAAAACCCAAAATGTTAACACCATTAACAATGACGTTATTCCAACTATATAGAACGCCAGCTCGGACCGCTCGGCGAATCTTTTTTTATTAAAATTGCACGCAGAATAGAAACTAGGGGTGGGACTTGGGCGGGTCTGACCCGAACCCAACCCACCCAACCCGAACAATGGACAAACATGGGCAAAGTTGGTTAAAAACTTGGACGGGTTTGAACAAAAAAGATCAACCTGATTTCAATTTGGACGGGTTTGGGCACCAATCTCCCCAACCCGAGGAACCCGAGGAACCCGAGGAAGTGACACACTAAGGTTGAATGCTTTGATAGTTTTTTTTATGGAAATCAAAGACTGCCTATTTGATGTTGAATGATAAGAATTCGTTTGAAATATGTGAAGATATGGGTTGAACTTTATGTTTTTGTTATGCAAATCAAAGATTTTTTTTATCCAATTCAAAAATCTGTTGGATTTTTTTTTCCATCTATTTATGTGCACAAGCATTTCTAATTGGGCAACCTGCCCAACCCGCTTATTATTTTGCAAATTGGGCAACCCGAGCAACCCGAGGAACTAGAATGGGCAAACACGGGTTGAGCTTCCACGGGTTCCCCTGGTTCCACGGGTAAAATGGGCAAAGGTTTGTGCAAGTCAGGTTGGGCATGGACAGACCCTTCAACCCGCCCAAGTCCCACCCCTAATAGAAACTGCTGACGTATCTCAATAAAATCGTCAAAATACCCCAATTCTGTTACACTCCCTGATTCCTTCTTCTTTCTCGTATTTTGGTTAACGTTATATTCAGTTCTAAGGTTTTTAGGTGCGAGATCTACATCTTTTTAACCAGGTTTGCTCTCCCACCTGGATTTATTTCATTAGTAATTGCATTAATATATGTTATTTGTGCACAATTTTGTTAAAACTAATATTTAGATTATTTATGATGCTCTGTTTCTTATGGATTATGAACTATTTTGGAAATTTTTTGTATTTGATTCGTTTTTTATTGTGTTTTTCTTCTATTATATATGAACGATTTCCATATTATATTTATTGATAAGTAACTAATCAATTGTTATATTGTGAAGAGAATGATATCAAAAGAATTTGATTTTTTTTTTGTTAAATTAAACTAAAACCCCTCTAATTTTTTTTGTCTCTCATTACTTTTGGAATTTTCTTTATCCTTTGCTACCATATATATTCGCATATGATATATAATTAGAATTTGTTTTTTGTTTATGAAGGATCTTTATCCTTTTATACATCATATGATTGCTGATCTTTATTTAGAAGATGAAATAACATAATGGAGTATCAATTGTATAGTTGTTTGTTTAAGATAGTTTTATATATAAATTTCATATTATTTAAAAATCTAATTGGATATGAATTAATTATTTTTGTATTTGATTCATTATAAAAGGTTCAAATATTTCACGCTTCTTTTTTTTGTATTATTAGATTGATAATATATTTGTGTTTGAAATTTAAAGACAATTGACAAAAATTTATGCTTCATATAGTTATAGACTAACAATTCAAATATTTTGAGTATCAATTACAATTTATTGTTGCATTACAGTCAAACAGTCAAATGATATACTCAAATTTGCTTCATTATTTATGTTGTTGTAATGTACTATCCATATGTGTTGAAAGAGCAAAATGCATTAATTTTTTATATACTTGTTCTAATATATTTTAGAGTATCATTTGATTTAATATAGAGTATCAATTAATTTTTTTTCATTTTAATAAAATTGTTTGTATATTATGTCGTCATATAAGTTTTCACCTACTTGTTTGTAATATTTTCAATTGTTATTGACTATTTGATATGCAACATAAATGGGTTCAGAGTCTATTCTTGCATTGTGCAATTATTCGTCTTCTACCAATGTTATTCGTCCTTAAAGCTCAATAGGTGATCTTATAGGTGTTATATGGGAAAGCTTGTCAGATTTGAACATGCAACCATTGGCACTTTCATATACTCTTTTAGGGCATTATAGCATATTGTTGGAAAATGATTTGGACATGGTAAACATGATTAGTCACCATTTGCAGATCAAAACTATTCGTATTAATATTGTTGTTTGTAGGAAGCAACAATGTATTACCGATGCTAGTTTGGGTACTAGTTTTGGGGCGTACTCTTCAACGGTTGGACTAAATACTGATTTTGATAGCTCATCTGAAATGCGGAGATATCAAAATGACGAGACCCCTTTGTTATCCAATAATTGGAGTTCAACTTTGAAGGTGGTGATGCAGAATTTCGCTTCCAATTATTGAAGTATGCCATTGAAGAAGGATTTCAGTACAAATTTTTAAAAAATGAGATTAGTAGGGTAACTTCTATATGTGCTACTACTGGATATCCATGGTGTGTGTATGCATCATTTCAGTTCAGTCAATCCGGTTTCTATATCAAGAAGTTCAATAATATCCATACATGTGGAGGTGGTATTCGGATAATGAAACATCCAAGAATGAACGCAAGTATAGTATCTACTGTTGTATATGGTTTGGTACGAGACAAGCCGCTTATGAGACTAATTGAAATTAAATAGCAGTTCAAGGCAAACTATGGCTTGGACAAATCATACTTTTTAGGCTTGGATGGGTAAGGAAAAGGCCTTGAAGGAAATGCATGGTGAGAGTCCTTGTCGTTTGACAAGTTGAGACTCTATTGTGACTCGGTAATGAAAAGTAATCTGAGTTCACATACAGTGTTGGATTACAACCAAGAATCTGGTAGAATCAAGAAGTTTTTCATTGCATTCGAAGCATGTATATACGGCTTCCAATATTGCAGATCGCTGATTTTCTAGGATGACACCTTTTAAGGGGAGTTTCAAAGGTGTGCTCCTATCTGCCACGGGAAAAAATGGCAACCAAGGTATATTACTAATGTGTTTATAAACTGTTTTATATTCACATGCTTTACCATACAGAAAAGTGATAATTTTACTTTGTTGTGATGTTATATATTGATATTTTATGTTATGACATGATTTTTTATTGTTGTGATGTTGTAATCTTTTCTATCGCATTTGCCATTGTTGATGCTGAAAATGAGGCCAATTGAAAATGGTTCTTGCAACATTTGTCGAAGATTCTGTTGCCTGAACATAGGATAATTTTTATATCAAATAGGAACAAGGGTTTGTTAGAGGTTGTTCCTATTGTATTTCTTGAGTCTTTGCATGGATTTTATCTTCAACACTTGAAGCAGAACCTACGGGAGAAGATATCTGTATTTTGTGGCAATAAGTACCACAAAAGACTTATGCACTTATTTTCTTATTGCATTTGCTCCGACTCAAGCAACTTTCATGGTGAAGATGATTGAGTTCAGGAGGGAAGGTGGTGATCATGTTGTGAGATTCCTTTAAAGCATCCCATATAAGCATTGGGCAAATGCATACTACTCTGGATGTCGGTTTGAGGAATTATACTCGAACGTCACAGAATCCTTCAACTCATGGATCCTCGTTGCTCGTCATCTCCCGATAACCCAACTTGTGGATCATATAAGGGTAAAGACAATGATTATGATGTCGGAGAGGTTGGTGGTGGCAAAATTGTGGAATACATTATTGTGCCCGGAGATGGAAAAAAAGCCAAAGGATATAATGAGGATTGGGATGTAGTGGAATGTAAATCGTTGTAGAAAACATATTTTTGAGGTGCATTCCTCCCCTTCCTTTTCGGTAAACTTATTGCAGCGAACTTGTGACTGTCAACTAGTGTAGTCAAGGCGTCGCCTAGGCGCCGCCTAGGCCATCGCCTAGGCGTTTTGGACCCTCGACCGCCTAGGCCATGGCTAGGCTGGCGGTGGAGTCTAAGCAGCCGCCTAGTCCACCGCCTTAGCACCTAGGAGGCCGCCTAGGCCACCACCTAGGCCACAGCCTAGGAGCCTAGTTTTGTAAAAAAAAAAAATTAAATAGTTGGTTCAAATTGAGTTTTCTTAAATGTTGTTTGGTTTTATAGGTCCATGTTGCTTTATCGATGACCAACACCATGCATCATTAATGGGGGAAAAAATATTGTGTCCATGTTCTCAGGGTTTGAAGAGGAAAAAGTCGAAAGACATATAAGGATTATTCATATAAACGTGACGATGATGTAGATGGTTAGGTGATTTAGATGAGTAATTCTAATTTTTTTTTTTTTGGATACGTGATTGTGAAATGTTCCAATAACAATAGATTATAGAATATGGTTATATTTTTGCTTATGTTATTTGTTTAAATTTATGACTATGATAGGGTTATGTTGCTCTTGTTGATATGTGATTAATATTTGCAACATATATATAATCATTGTGGTTGACACGGGATTCCTATTTGATGCAATAATAATGGTTTTGTAGTTTACCATACGCTCTGGATCATACCCATTATCAAATAGTATTATTTCGACCATATCTATCTCTAGAAATTAAATTTTATTATGCATAAAATCACAAATTATTTATGTATATATATGACTTATATTTATTTAATATATTTAATTTTTATCTCCTAGGCCTCACCTAGGCTTCGCCTAGGCACCGCCTCACCTAGGCAGACCAAATCGCCTAGGCATCGCCTTGACGCCTTGACTACACTACTGTCAACTATGGGAGATTACCGGATTTCTATATGCACATGTTGTCATAGCAATCCAAAAGAATAGACATGATGTTTACGATTACTGTAATTCATATTTTACCACGGTATATTTCTTGGAGGCGTACTCGAAGCCCATTTATCCTGTTTTATGTAAGTGGATGACGCAATGTCCAATCGACGATGCAGTGGTCAAGCCTCCTATGAGTAGGCGTCTTCCCGGTAGACCCATGAAGAAGAGAATTATATGATAGGGGCAAAACAAGAAGTGATGAGATGCTCTAGGTGTAATATGGTTGGCAAACACAATAGACGTTCATGCAAAGTGGCAATTGATGTGTGATATGAGTTTGGACATATTTGTATTGTCACATGGTGGATGTTAGTTTATTTTTATATTGTTGCATGACTATATTGTTGTTTTTGTAGTTTTAAGCGTACTTAAACTCTGGAGTATCAATTAGCAAATCTAATTAGTAGGCATACGTTAGGGCTTCAACTAGTGATGAAACGGGCGGTTATGGTTGCGATGCGGAGCGGCGGCAATGGAAACAAAGGAAAAACGATGCGGATGCGATGGAAAAATATGGTTTGGGTAGGGTATGGATATGAAAACTCTACCCGATTAACTTTTGGGTATGGGTATGGGTATCTTAATACCCATACCCGAAACCCGATTGCCACTCTAACTTGTGTATATTAGATAATACAGTTCAACTCTAAACTCATTGTCATATACCAAAAGTCTAACCAGACCATATCCCTATTCAAACTTATGCTCTACTAAAACCATTGTAATAAGAAACTAAAAGAGCTTCTTAACATTGCATTGTGATACCTTTGATTTTTCTCCTCAAATAATTGAATATATGATGGGAAAAAAATTGACAAATTATACCCAACTCATACCGAAACCCGATTGGGTATGGATCGGGTATGGACCCTCGTCTAACCAAATGGGTATGGGTAGGGTATGGACCCTACCATACCCGAATGGGTATGGGTATGGATAGGGGTAGGGTCCAACCCGAACCCGACCGATTGCCACCCCTAAACGACACTCTATTAACAACAACAAAATAAAGGTCTCCATTATGGTTCTTCTGTAAATGTGGTTATCATTCACAACAACAAAATACAAGTATTTTCAATCAACTCTCATGAAAAACTCCTTGATAGAAATGAAACAACAGTCAATGATTCAGATATTGTTATTCTTGAATGTCCAATCCGGATCATTAAGCAACCATTTGGCCATCATAGCTCTGAATTGTCAGATGTCATCAATCTTGAGCTTGCTGGCCATCTTCCTTCCATTTGAGAGGTTCCACATATAATAGCGTATAATTTCGCCACAGTCAACTCTCCAATTTTGTTAAAGTTAAACTATATACACTATCATTTACTTATCCAAACTAATTGATTATGATTATTTTGTTTGTAGATTGTAAAAGATAAGTTTGACTTATGATGCAGTCATCTGCTGTGGGCATGTTTTGTCTGAAATTAGCTTGCTTTTCTGGGTACTACCTTGAGTGCTGAAATTAGTGTATGCTTGGAAGGTGTTCGCCTCTAATAGGTCCTTCTGTATCAAATGCAAATATTAAATTTAGTATATAATTGTATATTTTTTGAACACCAATTGTTAGTTATTGACGTGTTACGTGTACTCACGAGATTGGCTGCATTCTCAAAGTACTCATCAGTGTTGTTATTCCTTGGCCTGAGGGGGTTGTAGAATGTCCAAACCCCTTCTCCGGTGTCCACCACAAGTAGGGGTGGGTCCTCAAGCCCACCACCCAACTTCTCTTGCAATGAAGAAGGGGAACCCGTGACTCCTTCACACAAGACGACGACCAGGAACGACCCCCATGCCACCCTGCGCATGGCGGAGGCCGTAGACGAGGCAAAAGGGAGGGGATCCGACCCTCTCCCGTGCTTGCTCTCGATAGCAACCTTCGGCGACTGGAGAAGAGGATCAGACGGTATGACTTCCCCCTCATCATCTCTCTCGCAAGGACCAAAAATCAAAAGAAAGAGGAAGAGTGATAAGAGAAGCGCACCTGCGCGGGGAAGATGACGGCTAGAACAATGAAAGGGGGAAACCCTAACTTCAGATGCGCATCCTGAAGCATGGTACACCGGAACACGAGATAAAAGGGTGCTTCCTTGATCCTAGCCAAGTCAACACCCTCATGCGACCGTAGTACCTGGCAAACACAGTAATCAAGTGGGTAGTACATCGGGTGAAGACTGGCTGACAATCTTGCGGTGTCATCCTATATTATCTCTAAGAAGCCCCCTCAAATGTGGCGCTGTCCCTCGTCGACAACCCCACGCACCAGTGCCTTAGGAATATGGCCAAAAAAGTATCGGTTTCAGATGGTGATAAAATTCTGAAAACACATTATTTTCAATACCGACACTTTTTGGCCTCTCATAGCAGCCCCAATAACGGGGTCGGCATCATCAGCAGCTCCCCCCCCCCTCGATTTCACACAAAAACCGAGTGGGAAGGAGGTGAGGCACACCATCAACATCCCACCCCTCGGTTTCGATAGAAACCCGAGACGGGGGGTGTCGGCATTAACAAGCAACCCCCCTTGGTTTCGTATAAAAACCGAGTGGGGAGGGGGTGACGGCACACCATCAGCATCCCACCCCTCGGTTTCGACAGAAAACCGAGAGGGGGGTGTTCGGCATCAACAGCAACCCACCCCTCGGTTTCGTCAGAAAACCAAGAGGGGGGGGGGGGGGTTCGGCGTTATTAGCAGCCCACCCCTCGATTTCATTAGAAAATCGAGAGGGGGGGGGGTGTCGACATCAACAAGAAGCTTCCCCCCTCGATTTTGTACAAAAACCAAGTGGGGAGGGGGTGACGGTATACCATCAGCAGCCCACCCCTCGGCTTCGATAGAAAATCTAGAAGGGTGGTGTCAGCATCAACAAGCAGCCCCCCCTCGGTTTCGCACAAAAACTGAGTGGGGAGGTAATGACGGCACACCATCAGCAGCCCACCCCTCGGTTTCGACAGAAAACTAAGAGGGGGATGTGCGGCATCAACATCAACCCACCCCCTGGTTTCGTCAGAAAACCGAGAGGGGGGTGTTCGGCGTCATTAGCAGCCCACCCCTCGGTTTTGTCAGAAAACCGAGAGAAGGGGGGGGGGGGGGTGTTAGCATCAGCAACAGCCCCCCCCCCCCCCCCCCCCCCCCCCCCCCCCCCCCTCGGTTTCCTTCCTCGCAATCTCCTTCTTTGATTTATATATCATCATATCTGCTTCTTAATTATGTAGTTCTCAAGCTCCGTCACTTTTTTCTGCAACTCATCACTATTTTTTTTTGCTTCTAGATTGATTAAGCGTTCATCTAGCTGCATCACTTTTTTTGCAGCTCCATATTTTTCGTTAGGAATGATTTGTTCTCGACATCTGCAACATTGAACTTCTCATGGGCTTGCTCTAGTTGCTTTACTAGTTTCATTGTTTCCTTGTTGAAAGTAGTTATCAAATTTTTGATCTCAACTATTTGTCTTGTATTCTCCTCCAGTAGCAAGTCTCTCTGCCTCAATCAACATATTCACATGATATATATTTGTGTCTTCTTCTTGAATACCTCCCACACTTACTTGATTAGTTTGATTGTCGTTATCCAAGTTCATGTCTCTAGATTTCTCAGCAACTTAATCTTCAGTTGTTTCCAGATTTTCTAAATCCCTCTCATACTCCATATTATTTTCATTTTGTCTCATTTCATCTTGTGCACCTTCCACTGCTTCAACTTCAACTCGATCTTCTGGCTATGCAGTTGCTGCAATCTCTATTAAACGAGCTTGTATGTGGACCTATCGATTGCATGGGATGTTAGAGTATATATTGGTATTAATATTTTTGAAGCAACTAATACATATAAAATGAATAAATGTTGGACAATAACTCACTGCAGTTAATGTGTTAAGGGGCTTCTTTCGGACAGTTCTCCTCAGCTTTTCCAGGTTCCATATGAGAAATTCTGGAGAGATAGCATCGTGGCATGGATCAACCAATGTTGTGTGGTTTGCTAGTCATAACTGAAATGAAATAAATGGATAGTTATGAGTGGTGCTACAAGCTGTTGATTTTTTGTAGGTTAGTTTAGTATTTGATTACGGGTAGTAGTGTCACATAGGCGGTAACTCTTTCTGGTGTTGAATGGTAGATGTGGATTTATTCCATCAGATTTTCCCTTACTGTAGTTGCCCACGCATACATTTTGATTTTGTCGATATCCAAGACATAGTTGACAACTGACCAACTAATAGCATCCCCTTGAGTTGGGAAGAGCATTGTCATACAAAAGTATATGACCACAAGTCGGGCAAAGTCCTCGTGGTTGGTTGGTGTGTCCCCTATAGTTGCTAAATTCAGTGCAGTCTCCAGTTGTGTTTTCCCAATCTTAGGTGATGTACCAAAACATCGAAGTATGAAATCTCATGTTGTGCACCGGTTGTTCTATTGTATCTGAGCTTGAGATTTTGCTCCCCGTGTGGGATGCATAACATTCTCTCAACATCGTCAACATCTAAAGATATACTTTTACTTCCAATATTGAACTTCTTTGTTCGTGCACCATAGGTTCGGATTAATTTCATCACGATGTAGTCACTTTTTTTGTATTCCTTGAGGTCGACCTTATTTGTGTCATATGCATTGAACAATGGATAGAACCCGGTTCTTTGTACTGCATCAATATGGTTTCTTGTGATGTGGCATGTGATTCTATAGTGTAATGTAATGAAGGCAACCACATTACTTCTGTATTATGTAGCACACTCCTAGTTGTGGTTGTCATGTTCTTATTCTGATGAATCGTTTGAGTGTCTATTGGCATTGTCATAATCTTGTTCCTCCTCATTTGTATTTGATTTTGACTCTTTTTCGGAGTATGTAGCATCTTGCAATGTAAGTTGAGTTATCTCCGAAAGATGATGTGATTGATATTGTAGCACTATCAGGTGTCAACTCTGTATTAGGTTGTGTGGTGTGCCTCCCTTCTACCTTTTTACGTGCTTTCACCTTTGTCAGCATTGTGTCTATATGCTTAGTTTATCTAAATATTCAACAAAACATCATAAACTTTATCGATTTACATTTGTTCAGTCAGAGCACAAAGCAAATTTAGAGTAATAATTCACTAAACACAATGTATCTATTCAAATTTGAATATTGAGTGACACTCCTGTTTGTGTTCATATTGCTATACAGTATGTGTGTGTGTATATATATACACACACACACACATACGCACATACATACAGATTCCAAGTTATTACTCCTAAATATTCAGAGTAATAATTAATCAATTGCATGTTGATTACATTTCTAGATCTGGAACTGACACTACATAAGATTTTTCAAGATCAATTCATGAAAAATAAAACAAATTTTTGTTTCAGATCTAGAATTGTAACCTCTAAGTCCACTCTAATTGTAACATATAGCTTCACTATATTTTTTGAAAAAATTCATACAATCCTTAACCAAAATTTAGATTTCAAATATTCATGAGGATAATTAGGTATAGGTGTCCCTAGATCAATTCTAATTTTAGCTCCTAGAGCCACTTTATTTCTTATAATATATAAAAGATCCAATAATTACTCTTAAACAATTCAGAGTAATTATTTACCAATTGTGTTACTTATAAATATATTTCAATTAATCTGACATTGATGAGTTTAATTAGAATAGGTACCTATAGATGCACTCTAATTTTAACCCCTAGAGCCACTCTAGTTTCTTAATATATAAAGAAGATCTAATTATTACTCATAAAAATTCAGAGTATTCATTTACCAATTGTGCATCTCTTAAAAATATTTCAATTAATTCGACACTGGTTAGTTTAATTAGCAATAGGAACCCATTGATGCACTCTTATTATAACCCGTAGAGGCACTCTAGTTTTTTAATATATAAAGAATATCCAATTATTACTCTTTAAAATTTAGAGCAATCATTTACCAATTGTGCATCTCATAAAAATATCATAATTAATTCGACACTGATGAGTTTAATTAGCAAAAGTTCCTCTTGATCTATGAATTTTACTATTTTTTTTTTTGTTTTTTCTTCCTCGATTATCACTGTAACTAATTTGGAGTAACATTTTAACAATTTTTAAATTAAAAATTAAGAAAACTTTGTGAATCAAAAGCAGTGGTTTATTATAATGTTTGGTTTCCAAAACAAAAGGCAATGATTTAAACCTCCAAATCGTAAAAAAACTTGCTTTACAACTAATTTGAAATTATTTCTCCAAAAAAAAAACAACTCTTTTGAAAATTGCACAAATGGTGTAATAGTTACTGTCGAGGTTATTAAATGATTAATGTAACATTTATAAGTAAATCAGCTATATTTCAACCCAAATTCTTTAAAAAAAATCAGAAAATAGTGCTTGAATCGAAATACGTAAACCCTAATATCGACATACCTTGTGTATTTGATGCGATCTATTCAAGAAGGAGAGCTGAAGTATGAAGAATCGACTAGAAGCTTTCAATAATCTTCTATTTTTCCTTCGATTGAGTTCTTCAATGTCTAATTTCGAATGGTTACTGAAGTGAAAATTTAGGCGATGTGTTTTGATTTTCGGTTGAATTCTGAAGAGAGAAATGGCAGTTTAATTTCATTTTCGGTAGTATGATTCGTAAATTGTATAAATTATAATGGCTATATTGGTCCTTCGGTATATTCCGTTGGTTTAAACGCCTGCGTGGACCTCCGGTTTGTTTTGATATGCACAGAGGGGTTGATGCTCAAATGAAAAGGTTGTCGGGACTGGGTCTTAAAAGCATCTTCTTTAAAGGGCTTATCACCAAGTCCCCCCAAAAAAAGGCATGGAATCAGAAAAGCACTGATTATAACATGATAAAAGACCTTAGGATCGCAATCAACTCTTAAAACTGGTGGCAAATGTCTGGCATGGACGGCCACTAAAACTGTAGAGGCAAATACATGGCTCGCCTATGCAACAATTTCGAAGTTACAGATCAAGGAACTGCCACTGAGCCGAGTTGTTCCAAAGGCTTCCAAGACGACTCGAGCCGCAGTAGATGCAGCTTCTCCACAAATGGCTCGAGAACCTCTGCCTCCTCTGCCGGGGCAAAGGCCATACAAATGCTCAGTTCTTGGACTGCTTCTCCATACCTCCTGCAGGCATTTACTTGGATCATCAGTCAATATCTAGGAGGGAGTAACTATTAGCCGCCACCCACCCGCACGCATAACAGAACAGAGTCCAAGAGAGAGGGCTTACCGGTTGTAATATAAAAGCATGCCATGGTCCCTCCTCAGAGCCCAGTTATGAGGCTGGAGTATCAACAGTCTTTCTGATGCCATGATAGCCAATCTGAAAACCCAGAAAAAAAGAGAGATCAGTCACAACTGTTGCCCTTTTGTCAAAAAAAAAATTACAGCCACTTGTTGAGGTAGTCGAATTCAACGTCAATTACCAGCTAATATATACTCACATGCCAAAATAGTGAATAGGTCTTCTTGCCTATTTTTACATTCATACTCTAATCTTTCTGGTGCCTAATAGGGCACTCAATGTAAGGTACATAGATTCTATGAGTTTATCGGATTCCTTCTCCTTTTCAACTGTATTTCAATGAATGAATTCATCGTATAACCTCCAATAATGAACTATATAATAAGGTGAATACTCTCTAGCATAATTTCAGCAATTAAATCATTATGATAATTCTGAGCTACTTGTCCGAGTATTCCTGGTGAAAGTGCTCATACATGTTCGCCATCGAGCTGCGAGAGGACCCATAGTACCTTCTCTCTAATTTATACAAAAACTAGAAGAAGATTATCACCTGTAATTATATGACTACCATACCCAATACGATCTATCACGTAACATGTCTTTCACAAGGTTGGCATCATACAGGCCCTCCCGAGGGGGATATCATTGATCACCATCTTGCTAAGGATCACAAAAAAGCTGATAGAAAGTGGTACAAGGGGGACCTCGACCCTGTTGCATTCAAGGAATCCGAAATGACAAGTCCCTGAGGGTGAGGGCCAAGTGGCCAACTAACAGAGAAGCAGCGACAAGCAACAAATCAGGGCACGGAAGGTTTTCTTCAGGCGTCGTTTCTTACTCACTCGGGGCAAGGGGATCATCTTATCTCAAAGAGTGAGTAGATCGCACAAGCATAAAAGGGAGCACCAAGACACGCCAGGTGCTCGAGGACAAATAGAGGGATCCAGCAACGACTGATTGCATTGAGGCTATAGAGACAGGCGAATCTGACACTACTAATTTGCCTACATGATCCCAAACCAAGCTGGGACCCACGACCATATGTGCTGATCACCAGACCAAGAAGGTGTCGGTGAGGAGGCTCAAAGGGCCGAACGATGCACCCACAAGGTAGCTACACCACCCACTTTAACACCCTCATATTTTATTTTTTAAACATGGAAGCGACAAATTAAAACTGCAAAGTTCTAAATTCAAGCTCTGAGTTGGTTGATATTTCCATCCAGCCAAGATCCAGTGTCAAATGCCTACATACTATAAGCTTCCAAGATATCCCGATATCGATGCTTGCCCTCCTGGGAAGTCTTACGCCCTTGATGAAAAGAGACTTCAAGGGCAACATAATATGTGGTTCTATCAAGCCAGGATGATCAGAGCTCGTGGGAAATTGAGTATTGCTGTGTCGATTGACCGAAAGCCAGTGATGAGTGCACGCGTCGAGAATGTCACGCACTTGCACGAGCAATCATGTGTTTGAGGCTCGAAGGAGTGTGCTCTGAACATTGCCAAGACACGTTAAGCTCAAGAGGATACAAAATATTAACCAAAACTAATGAAATATGGCAAAGGACTTCCAGAACATGAATGTGTATTACAGGCATGAAGAAAACAACAGAAGTTGAAACGTGTTAAAAGATCATTGGAGGAATCTAACAAGGTAAGGGCAGCATGCTTTCAATGACCTGTTGAAAAGGGGGAAGGTGCATGAGTGATACTACAATAAGTGGAGGGGGGACATGGCCGGTTGTATTAAATGAATAGTCAGTAGCTTGTGAAGGTCAACGATAAGTACTACAGAGGTTCAAAGCGCAAACAGCAGACAGATTGAAGATTATGCTCCATGAATCAAAAAAATAAAAGCAGTTGTCACGTTTGAGGCGGCAATTGGCGAGTAAGGACATGCTTCAGATTATAACGATTACATAGGTACGTCAAAAAAATTGAATTCTGATTAGAAGGAATATTCTTTAAATTATTTCACATAAAATAGTACAATAAAGAAAGACGTCTATAAGACAAACAAAAGACACTTGTGACCACATTAAATTTAGTAGTTGTGAAGAACAAGACGGAAAAATAGGGAAAGATAGAGATGTCAATGCCATGGCATGAACTGTGCTAGATTTCGAAATGTCAATAGAGAAAAGATTAAGATGAATAACAATATTCTGGAGAAGCAATCAAATAAGAGGGTAAGAGATGGGAAACATTAGAAGGGAAATTGATGTGGAGAAAGCATTAGATAAAGATAAAGGAGATAATTTGGTAGTTATTGAGGAAGTTTAAGTATCTCAAATCGATACATTTTCCAGCACTATACAAATGTTATGCAATTGGCGATAAAATATATTTTCTATATATAAGTGATTGCAGTGTTTTCTGCATATGGCCACACTATGGATCACTATAAGCCTGTGCTGTGAATCAAACTTGTTTGTAATTCACCCGCCGGAATCCCTCATTTCCCTTTAATCATTGCTGATTTCCACTTTAAACTTGCTGATTTCTAAGCAAGATTTGTCATCTTTGTTTTTTATTTCTTAGTCTGCCCTAATTACAGTGTGGTCATATCGTGGAGATTGAATTGAAGAATCAAAGGTAAGAAGATACAAAAAAATATATATATTTGAAATGTTTTTTTGTCTACATTTTAAAACGTAAATATTTTTTTCGCTATGTTATTTTTCCTTTATGTTTGAGGAGAGCATGACAAGTTGGTTACAATGATTCACCATGGGGGGTTGGACTCCATCCTGCCACCATCAGCATCAGCAATGGCATCAGCAAGGAAAGTCCCCACTGGACCGGACACAATCCAGCACAACCGCACCCTGATCCGTCATTCCTTTAAAACACTTATTATTTCCATTGGCCCTTTAAAACCCTTATAATTTCCATTGGAATGAGGTTTTTTTTACTCTTTTTTTATTGAATTCGATGAATGTTGGATAATCCCTTATTTTTTCTTCTACTTTTTTTTTCCCTTCTCTTTATTTTGTGAATGTTGGATGTGGTACCTTGTGTTTATTAGGTCATAAGTGTAGTTGTGTTAGAGGGGAAGGGGGAACGCATAAACTTTTGATGGCGTGTTTGTTGGTGGAGTTTCCTGCCCGACCCATTGGAATCATTGATCATGGTTTGTCGGTCCATTTTTATCAATGACTAAACAAATGATGGATTGCAAATTTTGTCTCAGTAAAGAAAGAGCTCAAGTCCGATCCATTTAAATCACACCATGCGAAAGTAGGGCTGCACTTCGAGTGTGTTGCCGCCGATGGCCTTCAAATAGATGCTCTTCCGATCGAAAGTGTTTTGATGCCTAAGGAAGTCGGTGCAATGCCCTCTGTGTTCGGCAGCTGTCTGAGTGCCGACGGGTATGGGCATTCACTAGTATAGGTGACAAGCTGCATTATGTTAATTCATTGTAAGCAATAGTCCCACCCAAAACCAAATTAGGATTGGTTAATTTGTAAAAGAAGCCAATGAGAACTAAGGGAACATTTAGTACTTCACAATAGTTATATGAATACGATTGAAAAGCAGCTAGCTTTGTACGATTTATTTATATCTACCAATAACCATGTCAATGTTGATTATTTCAATGTCATTCTACCCTCTTAACATGTCATCTTATTAGCTTACTTGTACGTAAAAATAAAAAACCGACTATACAGTAAATTTTGTCTTTAAACATCGTATATCGGCTCAAATACATTTTGGTCATCCTCTTCACTAAGTTTGAGTCACAATCATAGTTACCAAGTCGAAAAACGGGAAAAAAAAGGCAAGGGAAAAAATCGAAAAGATACGACGAAAACGGGGAAAAAAATGGGAAAACATTGGAAAAAAATTAAAAAAAAACTTAAAAATTATACCAAGTGTATATGTCATTTTTCAACATTAAATAATCAAAACATACAAAATATGAGCTTTTTAAGAAAGAACAAACATATCATAATATTCAGCTTTTCATTGTTTTCAATAGTAAGCTACATAACACATACGAATTAACCGACCTCCTCTCTCCAATTCTGTGCAGAATCTGCAAATCTGCTCCTCTGTGGCTCCGGCTCCCTCTCTCGCAGTGCTCCTCCACGGCTCCGCCTCCCTCTTTCGTAGACTCCTTTCGCCGAGTCGCAGACGCCTCTCGGGTCGTGCAGAGGAAAAAGCCCTAATTCCCTCTGCGGCTCCGCCTCCCTCTCTTGCAGGGCTCCTCCGCGGCTCTGCCTCCCTCTCTCGCAAACGTCCTCCGCAACTTCGGCTCCCTCTCTGGCAGACGTCCTCCGCGGCTCCGCCTCCCTCTCTCGTTGTCTCGCAAACGTCTTCCGCAGCTCCGCCTCCCTCTCTCGCAGTCTCGCAGATGCCTCCCGGGTTGCACAGGGGTAAAGCCCTAACCAAGGGTTTAAATCCCACTAATCCGGGGGGTTTATAAAAGAAAAACCCGAACTCGAACATGATCCGGTGGTTTAAATCCCGCTGATCTGGTCTTTTATCCCCCTGATCCAGTGGGTTTAAAAAAAAAACCCGAACCTTGGATCCGAACCAATTTGCCGAACTAACCCGTACGAAACATGTTTTTTACGTATTAACCGTTTTAAACACGTATTGCCTTTTTTTCAAAAAAAACGGGCTTTATTCTCGTATGCTACGAACCCGGAGCGATGCGCGTGTAAAACACGTTTTTTTGAAGAAAAAAAACGGTCGTTTTGGTAACTCTGCTCACAATCATCCGATCGCTATGATCATTGGAGTGCAGGATTTGCATAGAAATCATCAGATCAAGCAATTAGGGTTGTGAAGGCACATCAAAGGTGGCATCATTAGAGACAGTGAAACTACTCAATGGGAATATAATGGGGATTGGGGAGTCAACTCTCCAGAAAATATCTTTCATCAACAGCCATACCTGTTTTTGTTTGTTCTCGATTTCATCGGTAGCATATGATGTGCAGTTAAACACAAGTTACAAGTAAAGACTGATGCCCGGGCACAAAATTTTAGATGGAAACGAAACTCCAAGATCTTTGAGCATCAGTATTTTAAGCAACTAACAAATATTGCACATGTAATGTCAAATAAGCTCTTCTCTTCACTAGCCAATGACATGCCAACCATGGCTAAACATGTTTTCGGGGAACTCTGGCTGAATAATCAAACCACCCTCAGATGATAACTCTTAAACACATAATCATGCTAAGCAGATAGAAAGTCATTCAAATCCACCTACAATGGGTATTTTAATAGCTAGCAACAGCACATTGTATCATAAACCTTTGCCGAATAGGTTTGTTAGTTTAAAGCACACCAAATAAGCTCCTGAACTGTAAGAGTAATAAAACACTGATCATATAGGTACCGACTTACAACCATGTTACCAATATCAGTAAGTAAACTCCAACTTTAACACATGCTGATGACTTGCCTTATCCTCATACATTCTGTAAATTAATATTGAATCAAAAAGTGCTAGTGTGCTCTATCTGAACCTTTTCTGTAATATATATTCATTAAAAGGCTGAAAAGTCTTGAGGCAGTAATTACACAGATAATAAGTTTGAAGCATGCCTATCTTTTCATGAGTTGCGTTGTAGAGTAGAGATTATGCCGTATGTTATATACATAGTTGTTCTTGATAAAAAAGACACAGAAGAGAAATATGGGAATTACCTCAGATCTTGGGGCCGCAACAACAAAACCTTGGAACTTTCCACCATGCTAGCTTTGTCATTCCCAGCATAAACTGGTCTCAGTGGAGAAGTCAGCATCAACCCATGATTCGTCCTCGAAGCACGTTTCCAGTGAAGCCTCTGTATGATATAAATGAGTGGGGCTTAGGCAAATAATGATGCAGCAGAGAACAAGTTTTTTGGTAACATTTAGCAGCATCAAAATAGGTGGAGACATCAGCAGGTGTTACAACATACAATTAGATTAGCTAGAGCAATCCCGATAATATCTCTATTAGTCGCAATATCAAGACCTAAAAGTGATTTGCTGTTTAAGTCAGAAGCCTTTGATCTAGGATCCTCAACACATCTTCCATTTACAATGGCAAAGAAGCTGTGTCCTGAAGAAGCCTTGAAAAGTTCCTACAAAAGGGGGAAAATGATCATTGTAGTCTTGCAAACAGACAAATAGGACTCGACTGAAAGAAGTTAGACTACAAAAACTTATTTGATGCTGAATTAAATACAGTATACAATGCACAATTCCATGGACTCTGATTAAGAGATGCCACATGAAGGAGGAAGAAGCTTGCAAAGAACACGTTCATATAAGTAACATACTACGATAATAATAGCCATGAAGGAGTTTCATTAAAGTTCATGAGTATTGACCCTTTGAAATGGTGGTGCTTAAAAAAGACTTAAAACCAACAATATAGAGTAAATCAGCTAATAGATTAATCAAAAGATCGTGAACTCAAGCAGAGGGCTAGTCCAAGCTATAGTTGCTTTAGTCAAAAGAATTTTGGGAAAAAATGGACCAATAATTCCCCGAACTAAGTTTAGTGTAGTAGCATTGAGCACGTGCAATTAGAGACTTGAGAGGCGTTGAACTTGTAAAAAGAATTCTCTATTTAACCAAAAAAGGATCATTTGATTCTTTTGGATACAAGCCCTTTTTAACACTTTCCATACTATTATCTTTCTATTCATGTAATCGCAAGAGAGAAGGGGAGTGTGTCAAAAAAGTAGCAAGCACTTAGTTATTCTATGTGAAAGCTTCTTTTATTGCCTTTACGTCATGCAATAGGAATAGGTTTGAACTCTTCTCAAACAACTTGTGCCAGCATCCAGCAGTCCAAAGAGTTTCAACATATAATACTTGGCGCGTACGATGCACGCATCCCTTATTAGATATAAATTACACCCACTTTTTTTTCAATTTATGTACCTCTTGTGTCAGTCTTTCTAGATAATCTTTTAGAAAGAGAGTATCATTGGAGGTGTGCCTCTCCAGCTTTGCCTTCGGTCGAGTCCACTCCGGCAAGTATGCCCACCATTTGATAGAGATTGTGCCATCCGGGTCTGAATGTCAGGGTTGCACTCCACGAGACGCTTCTTGTGAGCGGGCAGGCTTGTTGCACAGAATCCCATGGTCATCGCAGTCGTTGAATCTACGAGGACGGGCGGGTTGCACTCCACGAGGCACTTATTGTGAGCAGGCGGGCTTGTTGCACGAAGCCTCGTGGTTGTCGCGATCGTTGAATTTATGAGGGACGGGTCCCTTCCGTCAAAAGGTTTGGAATCCGCCCTTCGAGTCTTCGTCCTTCGGGGAGCGACGTTATTCATCATTCGTCCTAGTTGAGCGAAGGTATCATTATGCAGTCGCATCGTAGTTGGTGTGTTTCGCTCATCACTCGCGGATTTTTCCTTAGAAAGGTGGCTAACTTCTTTCTCCGTGCGGCCGACGATGGCCGGTTATCTTTGACATGGTGCTCCCCTTCGCGCACTTCTACTGGGTGAGGTTATGGTTGTCGCTTTTCAAGTAATAACTCTTGAATTTGAAACCACATTCTCCGATTATCTTCGAGGAGTCCAAGGAACACTTTGTCTTAAAGGCTGAATCTAGGTGCACTTCGTCTTGTTACTTCATTTACTTCCAGGCACGAGGGCTTCCCGGAATTGGCAACAAAAACCGACTTTCATCGAGGAGACAGGTTGATCAGACATTTGCATATCTTTGGCTCTCAACCTTGTGGCTCGGTTAGGTCGTGATCTCTTCTTAGGAGGGGGGAGCTTGCTGATGGGAAGTAGCTTGCCTTTGTGTCTTCATCATTCCGGTCGTGGAACTGGTTTCTTGGGTCTTTTGCTATTTCAAAGCTTTGGACATCGCAAATCTGGATGTGGGAGACTTATTCTTGAGATGCCCCACGATGGGTACCAGATTGTGTGTACGGTTTTTCGAAGTAAACATTCCCCACAAGATCAGAGTATGTCTTTGCTACGAGTGACTTCTCTTCTCTCCTTCTTGGTGTAGATACGAGTTGACGGTGCTCAATGAGGAAGTTGAGGCTGTAGAGCTTGGGCTCTTTGTAGACTATCTGGATCTTCAGTAGAAGCAGTGTAGTCAAGGTGGCTAGGCGACGCCTAAGCGTTTTGCCCTGTCTGGGCGAAGCGACGCCTAGGCGTTAGCTAGGCCGTACGCCTAGGTGGTGCCTAGGCGACGAGTAATTATTAAATAATTTTATATATAATATAAATATGTATATACAGGATTTTAATAATCGAGTAGTAGCATGTTGATTATAATTTTCACCACCAAAAAGTCAAATTATTTAGGAAGTATAGGAATACCGTATCCATAAATTGAATCAAAAAATAAAAAGAAGAAAAAATTGAAGAAAAAAATCAGAAAAATGAAGAAAAAATATATTAGGGTTAGGGTTTAAGTTTAGATTTAATCTTCTCAATTTTGAGTTAATTCAACTCAAATTTAAAAAACCCATCATAAGAGTTTGAGTTAATTCAACACAATGAGTTAATTCTACTCAATTTGAGTTAATTCTACTCACTTTTGAGTTAATTTAATTCAACTCAATTTTGAAAAAAACGCCAACTTCTTATAACCCGTCATAAGAATTTGAGTTAATTCAACTCAATTTTGAAAACCCCCAAATTCTTATGAACCAATCATAAGAATATGAGTTAATTAAACTCAATTTTGAGTTTATTCAACTCAATTCAATTTAATGCAACTCAATTTTGAGTTAATTCAAATCAATTTTGAGTTCATTCAACTCAATTTTGAAAACCCAATTTCTTAAGAACTTATCATAAGAATTTGAGTTACTTCAACTCAATTTTGAATTAATTCAACTCAATTTTGAAAAAACCCCAAATTCCTATGAGCCCATCATAAGATTTGAGCTAATTCAACTCAATTTTGGATTTATTCAACTCAATTTTAAGTTAATTCAACTCAATTTTGGGAAACTCCCAAATTCTTATGAACCCGTTTTAAGAATTTGAGTTAATTCAACTCAATTTTTAGTTAATTCAACTGAATTTTAAGTTAATTCAATTCAATTTTGAAAAACCCCAAATTCCTATGAACCCATCATAAGATTTGAGCTAATTTAACTCAATTTTGAGTTCATTCAACTAAATTTTAGGAAACCCACAAATTCTTATGAACCCGTTATAAGAATTTGAGTTAATTCAACTCAATTTTTAGTTAATTCAACTGAATTTTAAGTTAATTCAACTCAATTTTGAAAAACCCCGAAATTCTTATAAACCCATCATAAGAATTTGAGTTAATTTAACTCAATTTTAAGCTCATTCAACTCAATTTGAGTTAATGTAACTCAATAATGAGTTAATTCAACTCAATTTTGGAAAAATTCCAAATTGGACCAAGTGAAAAATTACCCAGGCGCCTAGGCAGTCCTAGGCACCCAAGCGCCAGGCGGTCCTAGGCATCCGCCCGAGGAAAATCGCCCGCCTAGGGCGTCGCATAGGCGCCCAGGGGTCCAAAACGCTTAGGCGCCCGCCTAGGCAACGCTTTGACTGCAGAAAGTAGAAGCGCCGGAAGGGTTGATGCTCCTAAAATGGATGCCCTCATATCCTGCTTATTGCTAGAGTTGGAGGGTTATTAGAGAGAGGAAGAGAGTAGGAAAAAAGACTCTAGATCACAGTGAAACTGTTCATCTTTATTCACTAGAGGGATGGTGTGTTCTTGTATAGTTTACAAGGGATTTCATCAAAACTAGGACGAAGTAGTGTTTGTTTCTTTACATGGCACATGTTCTCCCACATGGGACGGTGGAAGCCTTACTAATCCTTCTAGCATGGAATCAAATGTCAACAAATGTCGATCGAAATGACCGACATATGTCGGTTTTTGGAGGATCCGACATAAAAAACGTCTGAAATGTCGACATTACAATTTGTCAGCCGACATTGTCGGTCGACATCGACAGATGTCAGTGGTTTGTCAGTGTTGTCGGCGAAAAGAGCTTTTGAATGTATAATTATTCAATTTGTCGGTGGTTTGTTAGTGCTGTCGATGACAAATGTCGGTTTATCGGTTGATTTCGGTGGAAAATATGGGATTCCCAGCTCTTGTGAATAAAATATGGGATTCCCAACTCTTGTGAATAAAATCCAAGATTCCAAGCTACCCATCTACTCTTTATTTTACTCTCCACCCATGACTATCATGACTCACGACAACCACTGAATTGACTTGAATCATTTGGTTGGTCTTTGATGGAAATCCACCGAAAGCTAAAGCATCAAAGCCATCCAAGTGTGTTGAACTGTTGCTCACATGGTTGGTCTTTGTCCTTTGATGGAAATCCACCGAAAGGCTAAAGCATCAAAGCCATCCAAGTGTGTTGAACTGTTGATCACATGGTTGGTCTTTGTCCTTTGATGGAAATCCACCGAAAGCATAAAAGCCATCCATTCCCAGCTCTTGTGAATAAAATATACATTGTTGGGTCACTTGGGTGGTGGAAACTTAGTGGAAAGCCATCAAAAGCATCCATCATAGCATCTCTCCTCATCCAAGCCATCCATCTACTCTTTCTTTTAATTCTCCACTCATGACTATCATGACTCATGCCAACTACTGAAGTGACTTGAATCATTTGGTTGGTCTTTGATGGAAATCCACCGAAAGGCTAAAACATCAAAGCCATCCAAGTATGTTGAACTGTTGATCACATGGTTGGTCTTTGTCCTTTGATGGAAATCCACCGAAAGGCTAAAGCATCAAAGCCATCCAAGTGTGTTGAACTGTTGATCACATGATTGGTCTTTGTCCTTTGATAGAAATCCACCGAAAGCCATCTATAACCACTTAGTTGGAGCCATCTATAAAAAAGGTGCATGAGTGACCTGTGACACACACACCGTAAGATTTGAGTGAATGAGTGAGTGAGTGACACACACACCGTAAGATTTTAGAGAATGGTGTGTGAGATTTGATCATTTGAGAGAATCGTGTGTTGAATACTTGAATCTGTTGATTCACTTGACTTTGTTCGGCCATTCAAACTTCATAGGTTTGTTGTTTTCTCTTCTTCTAGTGGTGTTTGGGACTTGCAAATCTATTTTGCTTACTTGCAAATCTATTTTGTTAGTAGTATACCATAGTTTGTTGTTAGTATACCGTTATTTTTCACAGTTGTATGCAAATATGATGGTTGTAACTTGTAATACTTGCAAATTTATTTTGTTATTTGTCAGCATGTCGAGGTCTCGGCGAAGACAGTTGACGAGTGGGGCCGGTCCGTCCGGAGATATTGGGTGGCAATTTGGCACCACAGATGACCCAAAGAGATAGAAGACTAAGTGCAACTTTTGCTGCAAGGTGATAGAGAGCGAGGGTATCACCCGCTTGAAGTAACACCTGGCAGGAGGGTACTCGAACGTGGCGAAGTGTACGAGGGTTAGTGGAAACGTGAGGTTCCAGCAGCAACATCACATTCAGATGCTCAAAGACGTCCGTGTAGGAAAGCAAAGGATTCAAGAAGAGTTCATAGATGCCGTCTTTGAGAGAACCGAATAGAAGGAAGAGGATAGCAGCAGCGACGACGACAATTTCCAATATCCTAGTGATGTTGGAGACGATCAAGAGAGGGCCCAGTACAAACATACCATGCGATCCTCGAGACGAGAACAACGTGAAGGAGAGGAGATGCGAAGGAGTGCATTACAAGGCCAAGGTGGATCATCTATGCGGGAGGGTGGCGGTGGCAGCAGAAGCGGTAGTAGAGCACCTAACTTGAGGCCCTTGTCAGGGACCGCTCGCACGTTTAGCACGAGAGAGGGGCGTGCTAATGTTGACCCATCATTATACATAAGTGAGTCAATCAAGCAGCCCAAGTTGAAGCATATGTGGGGTAATCTGAGGGAAGCAGCCCGGAAGGCTGCGGCCAAATTTATGTTCTTTAATAGCATCCCTGCGCATGCTGCAAAGGGGGTGCACTTTCAACACACGATCGATGTGGCTGGAAGAGCAGGAGGAGTGAAAGCGCCAACGCCTCATGAAATCATGAATAAATACCTTGATGAAGAGAAAGCCGAGCTCAACAAGTACATTGTCGAGCTGAAGCAGTAGTGGCCATTGTATGGGGTCACAATTATGTGTGATGGTTGGACTGGTCTTACGAGACAGTCAATCATCAACTTTATGATCTGTTGTGAGGGGAAGACAATCTTCCTCAAATTTGTTGATGCATCTGCTTATACAAAAGATACAAAGTACATCTACAATCAGTTAGTGGAGGTTATCAAGGAGTTGGGAAGAACATCGTCCAGATCGTCACCGACAATGGATCTAACTTCAAGAAGGCGGGGGAGAGAATAATGAACTCCTCCAGATACAAGATCTTCTGGACTCCATGCGCTACACATTGCATGAATCTTATGTTGAAAGACATAAGAAAAAGACTCGGTGAAGAAAGTCGTCGATCAGGCCAAATCTGTGACCACCTTTCGATATAACCATGGCACCTTGTTGGCCTTGATGAGGAGAAAATGTGGAGGTGATCTAGTCAGACCGGGGCTGACTAGATTTGCCACTAACTATATAGCCCTACAGAGTATGCTGGAGAAGAAAGTAGAGTTGAAAACCTTATTCTCCTTGCAGGAGTGGTATTCTCTGCCTGAAAACACTACTCAAGCGGGTTGGAAGGCTAAAAAGGTCATCAACAGTCATTCTTTTTGGGAGGCATGCAAATATACGGTGGATATAATGGAGCCTGTGGTGAAGGTACTAAGGATGGTCGATGGGGAGAAGAAGCCAACCATGGGTCATATTTACGTGGCAATTTGATTGATGAAGGAACAAGTAAAGGCGGCAGCTCCGAGATCGTACCAATACATATGGACGATCATTGATGATAGGTGGACGAAAATGCTAAGCCAACCCCTTCACAAAGCTGGTAAGCTGTATACGTTCAATTTTCAAATACCAATAGGCGAATTATTAATGCTTATTCATATAATGAATTACTTATTTATTTTTTATCTCTAATATATTACCTGAATCCCAAGTACCACTATAAGTTAACCTTGGGCACAAACACGGATTTCCTAAGAGCCCTGACTACAGTGATAGAGAAACTAGAGCCAAATGCGAATCAACAAGCTACGATCCTCAATGATGTAAGCAAATTACATGGATCGATTACACTTCATTTAGCTTTGCGAATTGCGATTCATTACTTTAGATTTCGAGTATGATTGTAAATTTTGGCTCGTGCAGGTGCAACTCTTTAGGAACGGTGTGGGATCATTTGGGCGTCCAGCTGCCATAGTAGGGAGGGAGAAGACAAACCCAAGTATATAATATATTATAGATTCATATGTTTTGTTTTTAAATTTTTAATTTTGAATACTCTAATGGTTGGAATGTATGTATTTGCAGCCAAGGTTTCAAATCTCGGCCGGTACCGGTACGTACCGGCCGGTACGTACCGGTTTTGGCCGGGCCGAACCGAGTCCAGCACCCGGGACCGAAACGGGCCTGAACCGGCCGGTACCAACCCGTACCGGACCGAACCGGCCGAGTCAGGCAGGTACCGGCCGATACGAACCGGTACCGGCCGGTTCAGTCCCGTCCGACAACTATAATGGGGTGGGTGGGCTTTGGGTCACTTTTTTTATTTTTTTATCTTGGATTCCTCCCTCCACATGGGCTGAACATGCTTTCCCAGCATTTGCACGTGGAGGGGGGGTGGCATATTTAGTTTTGGCCCCTCCAAAAAGTATTATTCCTTAAGTGGGAGGGGGGGATTTGAAGGCTATATAAATCCCCCCAAACCCATTCCATTTCATCTCCAAAACCATCCATCAAGTTGCAATTTGCAAAGTTGCAACTTGCAAGAAAAGAGAGGAGAGAGAAAAAAAAGAAGAGAGAAGAGAGGAGAGAAAGAAAAAAGAGAGAAGAGAGAGAAGAGAGAGAAGAGAGGAAAGAAAGAGAAGAAAAAAAGGAGATAAGAGAGAAGCGTGAGAAAAGAGAGGAGAGAAGAGACTAGAGAGAGAGAAAAGCGGCACCGCCTACACGACGACGAGGCGACGAGCGGCACACCGACACAAGCCGACACGCCGATGAGTGACGACAAGGTCATGAGACTCACGACGAGCGGCACGAGCACGAGCGGGCCGAGCGGCGAACTTAAGAGTGAAGAAGGTAAAACGATTACTTCCTTCTTGCCAAGAGTTTTGGTTGATGAAATCAGAAGATCAACCTGTGTAGTGTATCAGATCGTCCTTACAGTGCTGTTTTAATGCCAGTGAGACGTAGATCGGCACAAGCGGGCGACAAGGCTACGAACCTACGTCGTGACGAGCGGCGACTCGGCGAGGCGGCGACCAGGCGACGTTGCGAGTCTTGCGACGAGCGGCACGAGACGAGCAACACCGAGTACCGACACAGTCGACACTGACAGGTAAATTTCTTTGCTCACTTTGATTCACTTTTTTTGCTACGTAGAAAGTAGAAACATGAGTAGAAATTATTTTGCTCACTTGCTCACGCGACTCACGCAGTCACGCACTCATGCCTCACGTAGATTCGACTTTCGAGCCATTCGAAAGTCGAAACTTTTGCAAAAGTGAGCAAAACTGCAAAAGTCGAAACTTTCTAGTTTCTAGTTTCTAGTTTCTAGTTTCTACTTTCTACTTTCTACGTTTCTAGTTTCTACTTTCGAGTTTCTAGTTTCTACTTTCTAGTTTCTAGTTTCTACTTTCGATTTTCTAGTTTCTACTTTCTAGTTTATACTTTCGAGTTTCTAGTTTCTACTTTCGAGTTTATAGTTTCTACTTTCTAGTTTCTAGTTTCTAGTTTCTCCTTTCTAGTTTCTACTTTCGAGTTTCTAGTTTCTACTTTCTACTTTCTACGTTTCTAATTTCTAGTTTCTAGTTTCTACTTTTTACTTTCTAGTTTCTACTTTCGAGCCATTTAAAAGTCGAAACTTTCTAGTTTCTACTTTCTACGTAGCAAAGCTGCAAAAATGAGCAATTACTTTCTAGTTTGCTAATGCTTATTTATTTTTTGACTTAGATAATGGCACCAAAATCGAAAGAGATAGACGCTGGATGGCTACATTGCAAGGCAATTGAAGGCAACAAGCGGAAGGCCATATGCAACTACTGTGGCCGGACCATAAATAGTGGTATCACAAGAATGAAGTAGCATTTAGCGGGCAAGAAAGGACAAGTGACTGGTTGTGAGCACGTTCCAACAGAGGTACGGTCTCAATTCCAGCAATTTTTTAGAGAAGCAAGTAAAGATAAGAGTACTGCTCCTGAGCTTTCTGCTTCTAGAAGACCACCCCTTACCAAAAG
Organism: Chamaelirium japonicum; assembly: GCA_947650365.1. Classification (NCBI taxonomy): domain Eukaryota; kingdom Viridiplantae; phylum Streptophyta; class Magnoliopsida; order Liliales; family Melanthiaceae; genus Chamaelirium; species Chamaelirium japonicum. The sequence continues at coordinate 62,790,411 of OX393550.1, forward strand.
TCAGTCAATAAGGGGTTATAGTGAAACAAATATAGATGATGAAAGTTTTGATGATTCTTCATCTGAAGAGTTGCCGGATGAGGACAGGGAGATGAGAACGGCAATGAGATTTTCTCGTGAGGAAGCTCGTCGTCAAGAAATGAGAGAAAGAGGAGGAGACCAAAGAGGTAGATAGTCAATGAGTGGTCCTGGTGGTAGTTCCTGTTTTCTTCCTGGTGATATTGGTGGTAGTACTGGTGGAGGTGGACCTGGTGGTAGTAACAGTGTTAGTGCTAGAGGAGATAAAACTAGCACTGGCGGCAGTACATCTGTACAGTTACCTCTAGACGGATTTATGTTTAGGGAACGTGGCCAGAAACAAACCAAATTAACAGCTGGAAAAATAAAACAAGCGGCCAGTAAAGTGAAGAAAGCAGTGGCTAAATTTTTTCATTTCAATCATATCCCGGCTAATGCAGTCGCGTCGCCATACTTTAAAAAAATGTACGACGCATTGCAGTCGGTTGGACCGGGAATTTCTCCCCCTACCCCATATGAAATTGCTGGGCCACTTTTAGATGATGAGGTCTCCGAAATAAACGATTATATTCGTAGTTTTCAAACTCCCTGGGAGGAGAAAGGTTTCACAATTATGTGTGATGGATGGAGTGGCCCTACTAGAAAATCCATAATTAATTTTCTAGTATATTGGTCAATTGGTACTGTATTTTACAAATCAGTCGATGCATCAGCCAAAGTGCATGATGCAATATATCTTGCTGGACTTATGAATAATATCGACGAAGTTGGAGCTCATAATATTGTCCAAATAGTGACGGACAATGGCTCTAACTATAAGAAGGCCGGACAAATCATACAGAAAGAATGAAAGACTATATTTTGAACTCCTTGTGCCGCACACTGCATCGACTTGATCCTAAAAGATATAGGCAAATTGGATCATGTCGACAAGGTCGTAAAACAAGCTCGAAAAATAACAAAATTCATTTACAACCATAAATGGGTAGTTGACTTGATGAGGAAGTATACTGGGAAGCGGGAGCTTCTGCGTCCAGCAATCACCCGCTTTGCTACTCACTTCATAGCATTTGAGAGCATTTTTAATCAGAATGATGCTTTACGGAAAATGTTTACCTCAGATGCATGGTGTCAGTCAAAATATGCATCTAATGAAGAGGGCAAAGAGGTGGAAAATATTATTGTTGGAAAGGAGCTCTGGATCGAAATTGACAAGATAATAGTGTGTATCCAACCTCTAGTGCAAGTTTTTTGACTGGTAGATTCAGATGAAAAGCCTGCAATGGGGTATATCTACGAAGCAATGGACAGAGCTAAGATGGCCATTCAGAAGTCGACAAAGGTTGTAGAAAAATCAAAAAAATAATATTTTAAGTTGATCAACAAAAGATGGGAGAAGACGCTACACCATCCATTGCATGTAGCAGGTAAATATTATCGTCAAGTGTATACTCATTATTCAACAATTTCAATTTTTAATCTCATTAGTCATTAGACTCAATACTTATTTCTTTCATATTATAGGATTTTACTTAAATCCCCAATACCAGTATAGGGTAGAAGTTTCACAACACCCAGAAATAATGATCGGGCTTAAAGAGGTGATCCGAACCTTGGAGCCTAGCATAGCAGCGCAAAATAAGACAATGGAGCAGATGAAAATCTTCCGATATGCTCGTGGTTCCTTTGATTCGGAGAATGCAAGAACATCTATCTCGACCATGCAGCCAGGTAATACGTCGATAAGTTGATAACACACTTTAATTATACAATTATCCAATTGTAAATTTGTAATCAACGAATACAAACTGAATGTTTTATTTTTTGACTAATTTTATAGCTACTTGGTGGTCCATTCATGGTGAAAGTGCTCCTAATCTTCGCAAGATTGCTATCCGAGTATTGAGTCAGACATGTTCGGCATCGGGCTACGAGAGAAACTGGAGTACATTCTCTCTCATTCATACGAAAACTAGAAATAGATTGTCATCTAAATTAGATAAACTAGTTTTCGTACATTACAATATAAGGTTGAGGGTCCGCGATCAGGGAAGATTAGAGGACCAAGGTGATAATCCAATCAATTTGGATTATATTTTCGACGACGATAACCCTCTAGCCCCTTGGTTGACGGAGAGAGAGGATCCAGTTCTTGACGGTCAAGAAAATACATGGTTGGAGAAGGAGTTAGGCAAAGAGCAAAGACAAGAACAAGAGGGAGCAAGGTTGAGGAGCGGCAAACGAAGATTTCAACATGTTAGCCAGGCAATGCAGCAGATACACAGCGATTCAGATGAGAGTCTTGGCAGTATACCTTCCGGATCTAGTGATGGTGGAGGAGTGTCATCTCAACGGAGATGTCCGGGAATTGGTCACACTTCTAGTCCTGACCATGAACAGCATGAGAGAGTTTCTTCACCTCCCAGTGCTCCCACGTACACCGGAGTCACAGGACCACCAGCCCCACCAGATCCACATCATCCACCACATGATGGAGCAGGGGCCGGGCCTTCTGGCACTGTTCATGAAGCTGCATATGTACCATACGGTCCATACTCGTACGGATATGATCCACCACCAGGTCCACCATCATCATATTATCGAGATTCTTATCAGCCGATATTTTTAGAGCCAGAGGAATCGCAAGGAACATATGGAGATTATTCATCCTCTTACGGCTACGGAGCCTACGGTTATGGTGTCCAGCACGACCAAGACATTGGCCAATCAATCTTCGGTTATTCTGGGCCTTCCGACGGGTCTTACTACCAGCACTACTCGGCACCAGCCGCACCAACTCCAAATGAAGACGAAGAAGAAGCTGGTCGCAATAATAATCTATGGAACTTCTGAGTTTTGAGTTATGAATATTTAGATCTAACTATTTGAGCCAGCCAGGTAAGGTAACTAAAGGTGAGTTAATAATTTTAATATTGATAATCTGTATTCTGTGGAAGTTGAACACGTCTGGATTATGGAACTTATTCTATAATTTGTATTGTAAATTTATAATAATAAAAAAAATTTAAAACTTTAAAAGGTTGTTTTATAAAACCTTTTTTAACTTCGCCAAGGCCGGTCCCAAGCCCGGATAAAGGAGGGAAAAAGGATATAGGAAATTAGGAATTAGTAACTACTTAGGTGTGAGTCGTGTGACTTGTGAACTGTGAGTCTGTGACTTATAACTTGTAAGTTGTAACTTGTGAGTCTTGTGGCTCAGTTACGTCTCTACTGTCCAATCATTCATCTCGGGGAGTGGTGATTCGACAATAGTTGACAAATTCATCATAATTCTTAATCATACACCTCGGGGAGTGGTGCTTGTGAATCTTGATGAATGATGAATCCAAGACTCTAAAGTCTAATGTCTGAACTCTGAACTCTGAAGTCATAACTCATAAGATAAGAGTATAAGACTCATAAGTCATAACTCATAAGTCATAGTCTGAACTCTGAAGTCGCATAAGATAAGACTCATAGGCCTAAAACTAACCCTAGCGGGCCTAGCGGCCTAGCCTAAGGCCCTAACTCCTAAGCCCTAACTCCTAACTCCTAAGGTCCCTAAGCCTAAACTCTAAAGGACCTAAAGGTCCTAAACTAGGGCCCTAAAGTACTCTAATATTTATTTTCTAATTTTTTATATTTATTTTCTAATTTTTTAGAATTTTTAAAGATTTTTTTAGATTTTTTTATAATTTAAAAAAAATAAAAAAAAGGGGCCGGTACCGGTTCAACCAGAACCGGCCGGTACCGGTACGAACCGGCCGGTTCGATCCGGTTCGGCGCCGGCCGATACCGATACCGATACCGGTACCCAAGTTTTAAACCTTGTTTACAGCTGAGTGGTGGTTGTTGCATGGTACGGATGCCGAATCTCTCAGGGCGATTGCTGTAAGAGTTTTGTCGCAAACGGCTTCGGCCTCCGGATGTGAGAGAAATTGGAGTACCTTCAACCTTATTCACTCAAAGCGTCGAAACATATTAGGCCACAAGAATTTGGAGAAGCTCATGTTCGTACATTACAATATGCGCCTAAGAATGAAACATTTGCATGAGTCTACCTATAGGGAGGATGAAACGAGAGATCCCATTGATTTGATCGAGATATTCGTTGAGGATGAGGAAGATGACCCACTTTTTGCATGGGTACAGGAGGTTGGGGACCTGATTTTGTATGAGAGGGGGGAGACCTAGCTCTCGTATAGCTGGGGAGATGGGGATTGATGTCTCCAATTATATGGCCACCGAAGGTGCATAGACACATGTTACCGGCTTTGATGCTTCTGATGATGAGATATCTTGGTTCACGGACCCGCCGGCTGACACACCTCCGCACAACGAAGGGAATGATGATGATGAAGCTGGAGAAGTTGCAAGTGGTTCTAGATTTGCATATGGTCATGTTGATCCAATTTTTGAGGACAGGACTCAGAGGACTGTTCAGCCGGAAACGTTGGGGGAGCATGGCGAGCGGAGAGATCGTACATATGAGCGGAGGCGTCACAGAGGCACTGGGACTGGGGAGATAAGAGATAACGCAAGGTCTCATTCAGGATACAGATCATACGAACCATACAATTATGGGACCGGTAATTTATCAGATACATTTTCTAGTATGAGCATTGATGGTAGCAGCTCCGGGTATGGCACCGTTGACACTTATGGTGGAGGAGGATATGATTATGGATCAGAGAGTAGCTATGGGGGGGTCGTATGGGTATGGGCCGTACGACTATGGGTCATATCAGGGTGGTCATTCTTATCCACAGCAGCCAGTGCCGACATACGAGCATATGCACTTGTACCCACAGATTGGCATACTTATAGATATTGAGGATTATGCATATGAGCAGTACATCCGTGAGTATGAGCAATGGTGGAGACACATTACATGGCAACAATATACCATCCAGTTAGAGCAACAAATTCGAGAGGCTAGGCATCGTGAGTACAACCGTCAACAATCCGATGATGATACAACTCCCGCACGGAACTCATTTTGGTACTAGGTTATGTTCGATGGTAGGCTTGGTAGATTGTATGCTGGCTTGTATTAACAGTTTGCAGTAGTATGCTTATATTTTGTATGAAACTTGGGCATTCTAGCACTATGTTTGTACTTCGATGTTTGTACTTCGTACTTTGTAGTTTGTACAACTATTCTACAATCGTTGTGTATTGACTATATTCTATGGTTATGGATTCTACTTTCAGTTTCAGATTTTGAGTGGCTTTGAAATTTTGTATGGCATAATGGCATTCTACTTTGTCATTCATTAAGTGATTGAATATTTTAAATATAAATCTAAAGTCCTAGATAAGTAGATATGCATATTTATGTCACAAAAATATTATTCTAAAGTTTTATTGAAATATTCCATCTTTTCATATCAAACGAACAAAACCGAAATCTGACCGAAAAACGATAAATTTTCATCGAAAAACACCGAAATTTGACCGAAAAAACAAAATATTTCCATGAAATTGTCTTTCCATTTTATAATTTTTCCACCAACAAATTACCGAAAAACAAAATTTTTCCTTTTTTTTTACCGACCGACATGGACACCGAAAACGACATTTAAAACCTTGCCTTCTAGGACACCTGTCACTCCAAATGGGGTGGAACGGTGCGAATCTCACCAATGCTATAGAATCGGTTGTCCTTTTCACATAGGTTGGCACAAGTTGGTCCTCTTGTTTCTATGTGGTTGAATGCCCTCATCTATGAAGCACGAATACTTCAAAATACATGAAGTACCCGTACCGGATACGTATCGGACACGGATATGGCCCGGATACGTGTCTGATATGTTTCGGACGTATCCTGGATTTAAAAATCTTAAAATCTCGAGGGATACGGCCCAGATACGGCTGGGATACGGGAGAGATATGGCCCGGATACGGGAGTAATACGGCTCGGATACGGGAGAGATATGGCAGGGATATGGGAGGGATACGGCCGACCGGTTTGGGCTCGGGTTATTGGGCTTGGGTTATCGGGTTTGGGCTTGGTTAAAAGTTAAACTCAAACCCAAACCCAAACTAAAAGATTTAAGGATAAATTACACAAAGACCCTTGTCGTTTGACTGATTATCACTTACACCCCCCAATGTTTAAAACCCTACAAATGCTCCCTCTGAAGGGGGTGCAAGTGATATGTTTTTCAACTGTAGGGGCGCATTTGTAGGATTTTCAGCACAAAGGGGGTGTAAGTGATAATCGGTCAAACTACAGGGGGTCTATGTGTAATTTTTCTCTCTCGCTCTCCCTCACAACCCCATTTGCAATCCCTCGAACCCGCCGCCAGTATCTACATGTATGCAATAAGATCGATCAAAAAACAGTGATAAAATATTGAGTCAATTATGAAAATTTTATTAATTTTTTTTCAAAAAACAATGATAAATTACAACAATTAATAGTTCGTTTATATAGAATATGTAACAACTCATGCTTCTTTTGTATTGAATATGTTCTTTATGATGCATTCTATCAATTAATAGTTCTATAAATTAATAATTTAGTACTTTATTTAAAATTTATATGTAAAAATTAATAATTTATTGTCGTATCCTTAGCCGTACTGCTTTTTTGAGATTTGCCGTATCATTGTACCCGTATCTCGTATCCGTATCCGTGCTTCTTAGGCCCTCATGAGGTGGGCTAAGCATGGCCTCTCGTTTTTTATGGGCAGCGGTCACTCTTGAGTCGGTTCGGAAGTACTTGCCTTTAGACGCTCCAAGGAAGGTTTCTTGTTTGGAAGAAGAGGTTTGGTGCGTTCCCTATTTTTGAAGGGGTTGACGGCTACTATTTTCAAGCATAGTTGCTTGGGTTAATTTTGAAGGAGTGAAGGGGTTCTGCCTTGTGCTTTTTCTTGTTTGGATCTACAAATCCTCTTTTGAAGAGTTTTGATTATGAGGTCGAGACCGAGTGAGAGGGTGGATATTTTATTTACCCCCAGGAACTATTGAAACTATTGAATATCGTTATTTTATGTTAACAAATAGATCTGTATATTTTCTTTTTTTGTTTCTTTGATGTTTAAATATAATAGTCTTAACGCAAGTAACTCACCATTTTGGTTGCCGTACATAATCTGTTTGCCATACATTAACTTTTAGAACGATCTATCCCGAAAATATGAAACATAAACTATGTAATACTATATTCTAAATAAATATTAACATAAACTATGTGATACTATATTCTACATAAATATGTGCATATCCATGTGCATGTATGCCACTGATCACACCATAACAAGATTTTAGGAATTAGCCATGTCATACACTCGTTTCCAGATCACCATGTGGCACGTGTCCATCAGTCAAAACTTTAGATGTAGTGGTAATGTTAGGTGGATTAGGAAATGAAATCAAAAAAGATGTTACTGTAACTTATTTCTTATTGAGATGGATTTCAAAATTCTGTAAATATAAAAGGAAAAAAAATGGCAGCATGATGAGAAGGTCTCCCATGCTCTCGCATAGCAGCTTAGAGTGCACAGGAATTCAGAAGAATTTAAAAATAGCATACCTCTGGGTTCCCTGTCTGGGGCCAAATCAAAAAATCCTCCCCGACACAAGAACCCACCATAGAAACACCAAGCCTCTGACAAATTTCAATATATATGACGCTAAGCATGATAGCTGTCAATAAATTGGAACAAAATTAGAATGAAAGAATGAACAAACAGATAAGCAACACCTAACAAAACAGGAAAGCTTCCAGGTGATGGTGCAATATGACAGTCCATGCATGCAAAGAAAGAATAAAGCTTTACCACTGCCACATCGAGAGCTAAGTACAGCGTGCAGGTATGAAAAGTTTGGATCTACTAGCACAGGATATCTTTTGAATCCCCTTGAGTCAAAGAGAACAATGTTTACAGCTTCCAACACTTCCACCAAATGGCAACCTATATCTCTTGAAACTAATTCTGCTTCCACTTCCTTCGCTAGGATATCTAATTCATTCAACCACCCAGATATGCTTTTGCCAGCTAAAGAAATTTCTTCTACACCACAAGATCCCAACTGAGCCTCGAACTGTACAGGAGCATCTTTCCTTTCATTCATAATTGAGTGTGCATCTCGATCTTGATTAAAAGCCATGAAAGCTTCATCTTCAGCAGCAACATGTAACAAAGCCTACAACACATTTACAATTGACGTTTCAACAACAATTGTACCATGTCAATCTAAATAACATAGAAACGAAGTATTCTTCTTCTTCATCATCATTGTCCAAGTCTTATCCTATCAAGATGGGGTGGTCTATAGGGGTAGCAAATAAGTAGAACAAATTAAGTCATGTGTGCAAATGATGCAGAGCATCGGATAAACAGTCAACAACGAGCTTGACTACAAGGCAATTACTTAGACAGTATACAGATGCTATACTGTCTACCATCGCCTTTATACTAGCATCCAATTTGTAAAGATGAGACAGATTACCCACTGTGATCTTTGGGTGAAGATAAACCTAGAGATGGTCATTCAGACAAAGAGTTTGGATCTTGGGTTTGGCAAAAAATAAAGCTGGACCCTTGCGTGGAAGGAAGCAAGAAGACGATAGATGGTCCACATTTATTGTGTACTCATCCACAAAAGTGAGACGCATAGAATAGAATCGGGATGGGATAAATGTAAACATTCCTATGAATACAAATGTACTTGCAAAATAGTAATCACAATGGCTAAAGAAACTTGGGGTCCCCAACTTTTTGCAAGTCTGGCAATCTCCTGACAAGTCAATGAATCAATTTATACAATTAGGGGCATAGGGTTTACAGTAAGATTTGTTTCCTACTCCACAAATATGATCAGAACTTATGGATGCATGAGATCTGTCACCAACTCCAAAAATATGGATCTGAACTTGTGGATTTGTGACTTGTAGTAACTTTTTAAGGGGGGGCTAATTATGTTTCGCAACAATTTTGAATTTTCAGGTTCTGGTTTTCTCTATATAATATATTAGCTCTTTATAATATTTTCTCATATTACCTCTTTCTACACTATTATTTACGTAATATCCACTCAACCTAGATTCTCTCTATAATATTTCTCTCCATAGCAATTTCCATCTCTACAATATTTACTCTCTCTCAACAACATTCTCTATATAATATTTTCCTTTATATAATATGTATTATGATATTATCAATCTATAACATTCTCTCTATAGTATTTTTTCTCTATATAATATTTTCTATTTCTACAACATTATTTATGTAATCTCCACCTATGTTCTCTATCTATAATAGTTCTTTCTTTATAGTATTTTGTCTTTCTATAATATAATTTAAGAAATATTCACTCTACCTAGATTCTCTCTCTAAAATATTTCTCTTTGTAGCATTTTCTCTACAATATTTCAACTATATTCAATATTTTCTCACTAGAATAATTTCTCTCAACAAAATTCTTTATTTAACAACTTCTCTCTATGCATAATAATATCATTCTCTCTCTAGCATTCTCTCAATATATAGTAATAATATTTTTAACTAAATTCTCTATAATATTCTCTATAGCATTTCTCTCAACAATGTATTATCATGATATATGTATATATATATATGGGTCAGGATCGAATGACCCAGCAAATAACCCAGTAACCTAATCAATACCTAGAGGTTTTAGAATGTGCTGATTTTTTGTAGACATGTTGTCTATGATATGTTGATCATCCTCACAAAAAATCAGCACATTCTAACACCTCTAGGTGCATCAAATGCGCTTTTAAAATCAACGGTTTAAATTGACAGTCGAAAACCTTTGATTTGAAGAGCACATTTGATGCACCTAGAGGTTTTAGAATGTGCTGATTTTTTGTGAGAATGATCAACATACCATAGACAACATGTCTATAAAAAATCAGCACATTCTAAAACCTCTAGGTGCTGATTAGGGTGCTGGGTCAGGCAGATCCTGACCCTATATATATATATATATATATGGGGAGGGATATTCTTACTCATGGCCTCTTACTCATATAGTTACCTATGATCCGGGCCCTCCATTAGATCCCGACGTACGGTTTGGATTAGATGGGGAGTTAAAGCAATGGTGTCCGCATTAAAAGCCCGTATTAAAAGCCCGCATTTAATGCGGACACCATTGCTTTAACTCCCCATCTAATCCGAACCGTACGTCGGGATCTATCCGTACGTCGGGATCTATATGAGTAAGAGTATCCCTCCCCTATATATATATATATATATATATATATATATATATATATATATATATATATATATATATATATATATATATATATATATATATATATATATATATATATATATATATATATATAGCTTTATCGACCGTTCATTTTAACCATTAATTTGAATAACATATTTGATGCCCTAGAGGTTATAGAATTTGATGATTTTTGGTGAGGATGATCAACTTGCCATAGAGAGCATCCCCACCAAGTTTCATCAAATTCTGAAACCTCTAGGTTAGGTAAAAGGCGATTTGTAACTGTCATTAGTAAGATTCCATTAGTAAGAGTATCCCTGCCCATATATATATATATATATATATATATATATATATATATATATATATATATATATATATATATATATATATATATATATATATATATATATATATATATATATATATATACACTATGCAGTCAATGTCGGTAGTCGGCCCCTAGTCGGTCAAGGGCAGACTAGAACTAGTCGGGACTAGTCGGCCAAACCTTATTCTAACCTCTCCCGACTCCCTAAACATATATGATATATGAACTAGCATAAATGTCAATAAGTATATGATATTAGTTGATCAATAATAATATATGCCTTCACACTTCACAGTATGGGTATAAATACTTAAGTAACAAAACACAGTTGTATTGGCTTCATGCCCATATCATAAGACTCAGAACTAAGAATAATCACAATATTTTTTTGCTGATGTTTAATCTGCGAACAACCCCAATTTTGATTATAGAGTTATATGCATATCAATAAATAAACAATAATTATTTGTCTATGTTTTTATCTCAGATTTTCAAGTCCTCAATAGATGATTATAAGAAAGAGCCATAGTTTCGAATTAAAACTTCGAGGCAATGCAAAAAAATTCAAACAAAATTGCTTACAAAGACTCCTTGAAAAAAAAAATTGCTCGCAGAATACCACCTGGTGACTAATCTCAGTCGCTAGTCGGGAACTAGTTGGGATTCCGCCCACTATGAAAGAATCAGAATTAGTCGATCGGTAAAATGTCGCCTAGGGACTAATCGCCGACTAGTCTTGATTTTGATAGCATAGTATATATATATATATATATATATATATATATATATATAGAGAGAGAGAGAGAGAGAGAGAGAGCACGATAGAGAGGAGCATGACTTTGTATGCCAATGCAAAGAAGGCTTCAATGTATGATCTTCTATTAATATAATGTAGATGTTTCCGAATTTGCTAATTTTTTTGTAGATGTGATATCTATGTTAAGATGATCATCCTCACAAAAAATCAGTAACTTCTGAAATCTCTAAGCATTTCAAATTAATTCATCAAATTAACAGTTGAAATGGACAGACGATACAACTTCTATAGTTTTGATACACTTTGAGGTTTCATAATTTGTTGATTTTTGGTGAGGGTGATCATATTGCTATTGATATCATATCCACCAAAAATCAAAAATTCTAAAACATTGAGGTCCATCAAAATATTAGTAGCTTTATCAGCCATTCATTTCAACCGTTAATTTGATAAGCCTATTTGAAATACTTAGAGGTCTCAGAAGTTGCTGGTTTTTTATGAGGATGATCATCTTTTTGAAACATAGATATCACATGCATAAAAAAATTAGCAAATTCGAAAACCTCTATATATGTTAATAGAGGAGCATACATTGAAGCCTTCTTTGCATGGGCATACAAAGTCATGCTCCTCTCTCTATATATATAATCTCTCTACAATATTATTTATATAGCATTTTCTCTCTATAATATTTCCTCAGTATAATAAATATCACCTTTTTCTAATATTCTGTCTATAATATTATTGATCTCTATGATAAAAATTTTCCCTACAATATCTTCTCTCTAGAATATACTTTCTCTAAAGTATTTTCTCTCTACAATAGGTTCTCTATAAAACATTTTCTTGCTCAATTAAAATTCTCTCTACAATATATGTTATATTAACAATATTCTCTCTTAATTTTGCCGCCCAGACTCAAGAACCCAAAAGTACAAAATTTCTACTTTTGGGTTTTGGTGATTTCAATTCCAGACTTTTGTTTTCGAAAAACAGCTTCCAAAGCGGATCCCAAACGCATCCAATATCCTATGTGAAGACCAATTTGGCAAGCAAAATCGGTTTTGACCCAAAACCAGGCGTCCAATTTCATTGCCAAACACACCCTAGGTTTCATGTGCAAATGCCAGGATAACACTTCCCAATGAATGCCTAGCATGATCCCTTCCCAGATAAGATAAGGAACTGAAAAGAGAAAAGGCGGTTAGTGGTCAAGTGAGTGTGTATTCTCTCAATCCTGATCATGCAACGAAAAAATGCAACGTATTTGCCCTAATTTCTGCAATGAACCAACAACTGAGCTGATGATCTGTAACTCGAGTTCAGTGGCAAAAGCAGCATGCATTGGGAAAACAGATGCCCCAGAAGATGAGCTAGCTTATGGTAGAAAATGTGTTGGCAAATATACCTTGGCAAGTGAGACGTCTTTGTCCTTGGACCTGAAGGAGATCTCCTGGATGAACTTTTCCCTTGAAATCCTGAGAAGCTGCAACAGTTGTTTTGTTTGTTCGTTCAACACATCCCAGGAGTGAAACGGGGGACAAAATGGTATCCATCAGCAATAAAGTAGAAGAAAGTCCCCCCCCCCCCCCCCCCCCCCCCCCCGAGATAATAATATACAGCATCATGTAAAAGGAAGAGATGAACAGGAGAAACGAGAAAGGGCACCCCCCGAAGATAATAATATCCAGTTCTGTCAGGAGTTGAGATGTGGTGGGAAGGTGACACAGACCTCGAGGTTAAGATCATCGGAGGGGTGGCGCCAGCAGCAATGATTCCGTGTAATCTGACAGCAGAGTGTAGGGGAGTCTAGCAGGGGGAGGAGGCTAGCCCCGTGTCTCAACTTCTTCCTATTCCGTCGACGATCAAGCCTGATCGTAACAAAGACGAGGTTGCAGTTCAGTGATATCTCTCTCTCTCTCTCTCTCTCTCTCTCTCTCTCTCTCTCTCTCTCTCTCTCTCTCTCTCTCTCTCTCTCTCTCTCTCTCTCTCTCTCTCTCTCTCTCTCGCGTTAAATCCTTGAGTCTCTGTCTCTCTCCGTAGCTCTCTCAAAAGTAGGAATACGCAGCAAATGGGAGAGAAGGATGGAGAGGAATTGGTGCGTATGTACCTGAGAAAGCGATGATCCCAGCCGCATCCGGCGGCAGCCATGGAGAGGGCCACGGACGACACTGAGGGGAGTGGATTGGAGTCGGCGGCGGGGGATGAGAGATGGATCATGCGAGGCGATGATCGCTGCGGGTGGTCGGGGTTGCGGAAGCAGTAGTCGTCATCATCCTGGAGGAGGAGGAGTAGCAGCAGCAGCAGCCGGTATCTGGCGCCCCTTCGCTGCACAAGGAAGAATAGGAGGAGGAGGAGGAGGCACGAAATTTGATGCTATATGCTGCCGCAACTACACCACCTTCCATGTCCCGCCGCCGCCGCCGCCGCCGCTAGGCTGCCCCTTTTCTATCTCTACTCTGGCAAAGAAGAGGGAGAGCGTTCGGCCGAAAAGAAAATGGGTGTGAGGTGGGCGTCCAAATTAACAAACGAAGAAAAAAAAAAAGGACTACGGATAGATGTGTAAAAGGGGCCGGGCCTAAAATACTTCGGGCCGGTCCTGCTTAGATAGACACGTCGGGCTCGTCGGGCCGGATCGAGCCTCGGGCTAAGGGTCTGAGTCCGGGCCCGGCCCGGGTTTACATATATTTGGAATTTCGGACCCGGGTTTGGACTAAAAATATAATATTTAAATTAAAAAGTTCTGAATACAAATGGATTTGAAGGCTCAAACTCTACATAGGTTAAAGAAGCTACAACTACCATACCATACCACACCGAATGTTTTCCTAATTTCGCCCGCCCGATTGACATGGCAACGTGCGACTGGTGGCTGAAACCCACTAGCGATATTTAAGTCTTTTACACCACCAGTTGCACACTGCCACGTCAATCGGGCTGAGAGGAATTGGGAAAACCTTTGGGCTGAATAGCATTGCGCTATTTTTTTATGTCATATGTACCTGATCTACATATATAATAAGTACATAGTAATTGTATTGGGCTTTGGAACCGGTCTTTCGAGTTTCCTTTTGAGTCGGATCGAGCCGAGCTACTGGCTCAAGGTGGCGACCCGGCCCATGGTTCGGGCCGATAGGTTTTTTTTACACCCCTAATTACATAGGATCCAAAGCAAGAGGCATGTTGCCAAGGTGATGGGTAAAACGGGTTCGGTTGGGCCTAGCCAAACGAAGCAGCCAGACCTAGCCATGTTGAGTATCGGGCTGGATTTTCATGTTGGGCCTATGCGGTTTGACTAGAATTTTGCATTTGTTTTACTAAATCACAACAAAGATATATCATCCATCCATATAACATGTTATGACAGTTCACGTTAATAACAAGTTTGTCATCGACAGGATGATTAGACAAAAAGGATTAGGATAAATCTGATCGTCGATCCAAGATCTTGAGAGAGAAAAAAGAAGGGTGTATGGATGGGATTTGAATTAAGGGACAGTTGTGATCTGAGATAGCCGACAATAGATCTAAGATAGCAAATCTCTCTTTCTCTTTCTCTCTCTCTCTCTCTCTCTCTCTCTCTCTCTCTCTCTCTCTCTCTCTGAGGAGGGGGAGGGAGGTAGTGACGGCTGTGTTGTAGCTCGTGTGTCCAGAGCGTGGATTTTCTGTATTAACATTAATAAAGATGACTTTGGTTATTGCTTTAATTAGAATACTACTTTGGTATATGTTAATACACATATAATAAAAGGACCCTAGGGAACACAGTAGGCCACTGAGGTGCATGGTGGATCCATGCTTGGGAGACCCAATGGACCAGTTCTGTGTAGACCTAGAACTAGTTCACAGCTTTGGTGATGCCGGTCGCTTCACCGAGAATAAGCTGTTGGCAGGTAGAGGATGTGGTGAAGTCTCCACCATGGGAACATGGGATTCTCATTCACCTGACCAAACACGATGATCGTGTTGAACAAGAACCAAGACGGTGCACAGTTCAGTAATTCAGACATTGGTGCATAAACCGTCTTACTACTATAGATAATCTGTCCTTAACCCTGAGGGACCATGTACATTGGGCCAATCAGTTGTGTAGTGCTTTGATGTGCCAATTTGTGCGGACCTTCCATAGTCTAATACCACGGTACGTTGGGTTACCCGGCTGGTGCTTGAGTGTCATGCAATCCCTACAGGTTATCCGACGTCCAGTGTTGGATGGGTGTGTTTTGATGAGTCAATCTGTCCACACAGTTAACCCAGGCATGGTGGTTGTCAGTATGACTGACGACGTTCTAAATGCTATGCATAGCACCAGAAGGTGTGTGGTGTTATAGATGATGAGTCATTAAATCCTAATCAGATGATCGATCGGGATCTGACGGTGCTCCCCACTGCCCGAGTCGTATCATGGCACCAGTAATATGAAGAACTAAGGATTATCAGAGTATAGTAGAGAACAGGGTTACGGGGGAGTAACATAAGTTTAGGATCACTAGAGTTCAACTCGCGTCGCACTCTGGGTGGCTATGCGAGTTAATCGGATTAGGGCTGATTAACGAAACTTTCGGTATGTCACCGGAACAATTAATCAGGGATCCGGTTGGAGCTAGAGATCCTGAACCCTGAAGGTTCCACCCTATCGTTGCGTATAGGAATTGTTCCCCGACCTGGTTAGATACGTTGGATGCGAAGTAGCGCGATGGAGCGCAAGCCCGGAGCCTAAGAACCTAATTCACATGTATCAGGGGCCGTAGGGGTACTTTGGTAAATATTAAAATATAGCTCAGAACATATTGAATATGGATCTTAAAATGAGCGGAATAATTCCAGGAGCTCATAGGCGCTGACGAAACCAAACTCCGAATAGCGCACCTCACTCAATCTCTTTTATGGTGTTTTACTTTTCGTGAAGGGTGTTTTCATCTAGGCTTCATAATAGACATGCGGAAACCCTAAAAACCGACCCCCCCTCATCCTAATCCATATGGAGCCGATCCTAGCTTGCGTAGAGCAGTAGGGGACCAGCCCTATATGAGGAATAGAGAGGGAGGGGCCAGCCCTATGCTCTCCCCTCTCCTGAAAAATTCGAACCCCTCTCCCTCTCTCCCTTCTGTGGTTTCAGCCAAGGAAGAAAGATGAAGAAGAAAGAAGAAGAAGGAGGAAAGAAGGAGAAGGAAGAAGAGAGAAAGAGAAGGAGGAGATCTCGCGGCTCACCGTCGTCTTCGCAACGAATTCCTCAGTCGGCTCGTAGTCCATGTACTCAGAGATAAGACTTCGAGGATTCCTCCATTCGCAAAGGACAAGGTACCATCCGACAACTTCCCTTGCAATTCACTTGCGATTTATTATCGTTCCGTTCTCTTCGGATCATAGATCCACAAGGTATGATGATTATAAACACCTAACTAGATGCATGCATGTCTTCCGTAGATCGTAGTATGCCTCTAGTGTTGGAATTTAATCGGGGTCAGAGGCTCGCAGCGGAAGCGATTTGGCGGTCGAAAGACCGTTCATGGTGCATGTTACACGATTTAAACTTTCATTGAAACTTATCTACATATGTGTGCATGTGTATGCATGAGAATCGAAAACCCCTAACGGCAATCTAGCGTAATGATTAACTAGCATGCATGCAAATCATAATGCTCGCTAGATCTACATGTTAGATTACACATACCTTTCATACGGATCTTTTAACCGCGGAGAATTGTCTTCTTTGTCGATGGAGACGGAAGATCGTTCGCGAAGATGCCGATGGTACGAATAGAGATGTTGCCTTCTTGTTTACCCGATCTCACACGATGCACGGAACGTCGCTCTCGGATCTCTGAGTGCCTCCGAAGAATGACCCTTCTCCTTCTTCAGAACTCCACGCGAGGAAGACGAAGTTGCAAGCGGGAAACGGGAGATAAATCGGGAGAGAACTAGAGAGATGAGAGGAGGGGGGGTTCGGTTTTTCTGGACCATAGGGCCGGCGCCCCATAGGCCCTTTTATAGGGCCGGCCAACCCCCTTGGATAAGGATCCAAGGGGATAATGACCTCCCACTATTATCTCTCCATTATCTCATTTTTATCTCTCGTTGTATTTATCCGTTTTCCCACTTTTTAGGGCTCGATCTTAACCGTTTTATCGCCCTATCCCTATCTATATGGCCGGCCCTATAGATGAGGGATTCTTATCCCTACATCATAGGGCCGGCCCTAGCAAGGTGCCTCACTACTAGGGTCGGCCAACAGTGAGGTCCGGCAGAGTGAGGTCTTTACCAAAACGCCCTGACGCCTCATTTTGACCATTTCTAGCGTGCGATGCCTAGCGGCCATTACTTAAGTGATATCTACTAGTTACCTACTATTAACTGAGGCCACCGGAGGGTGCCTCTAGCAAAGTCAACTAGTCAACTCGCAGCACATCCCGGTGCATCGCACCTGTACAGCGAAGTTCACTTATGGCTAGGGATTACTACATGCGACTCTGTACTAGTCTCGGGCACAACCCTTAGTACTCGCATATAGTTACGCATCTATCGTGCTCTAGTGCCAAGCACACACGGAGCGTTTACTTCTTTCTTCCTCCTAGTGCTTATGGTGTTCCGAGGAGATGGTTCAAGAACCGTACATAATGTTGATAAGGTGGAACCATCAGGGACCGGGGTTCATGGCTTCCAACTCAAGCTCGATCGACACACTACCCGAGTGTACCATCGATCCTCTGAGCTCGAGTTAACCTACATAGCCACCCAGAGTGCGACGCAGGTTGTACTCCAATTCACCCGAACTTACTATGTTCTCCATCATACCCCTGCTCTCCGCTTAGTAGTGGTAAACCCGCTGTCCCTCCACTTGATGCCATGATTCACTTCGAGCGGTGGAGACTACCGTCAGACTCGAATGATCATATGACTTGGTTCCTTCCAGGTTGACATATACATCGTACCATCTGATTACCCCGTCGAGTAATCGAACCCGGTCAACAGTCAAACTGGTGACCACCAGGCCTGGGTTTGGTACAGTGTAAGTCACACCAAGGAACGCACCTCCCTTCAGGGGTGTGGATGGCCTGCAGGAGTGACACGCTAATGCAACGCCAGCCGGGTAACCCAGTACACCGTGGTATTGGATCACTGCATACGGATCCTCACACATTGGTGCGCCAAAGCACCACTCAACTGGTTAGTCCATCAGACGTGGTTCCTCAGGGTTTAGGACCGTTTTACCCTAAGCAGAATCACGGCTTAGT
Organism: Chamaelirium japonicum; assembly: GCA_947650365.1. Lineage (NCBI taxonomy): Eukaryota > Viridiplantae > Streptophyta > Magnoliopsida > Liliales > Melanthiaceae > Chamaelirium > Chamaelirium japonicum. The sequence continues at coordinate 62,808,967 of OX393550.1, forward strand.
GTACCAGTGTCTGCTCACTAATCTGTACACCGTGTTAGTTCCGTTCAGCCACAGACACTACGCCTGGTGATGACCATGGTGAAGACATCCCATGAACTGTCATCGCCAACAGCTTAACATGATGAGGCGACCAACCTGATCATAGCTGCGAACTGATTTAGATTATATGGGACCAATCCACTTAGTCTTCAACTCAGTGGACTACCATATAACCATGGCTCTCTGTTCTTAAAAGAACACGTAACTGTGTTACGCACCTAACTATCAATCTTTATTAGACCAAAACATAAAGTTTTACAAGCTTAGAACACATCAATCCTAACAATCTCCCACTTGGTCTAGCGAAGCAAAATGGTTTTGACTCCCATCGTGTCCACATGTCGCTCGAATGCCTTGGTAGGTATTGCCTTTGTGAAAGGATCAGCAACATTATCTGTAGATGCAATCTGTGTCACCGTTACTCGCCCTTGCTTTTGAAACTGCCGAATCAAGTGGAACTTGCGCTCAATGTGCTTCCCCTTTTGGTGATGTCTTGGCTCCTTAGCTTGTGCTACCGCCCCACTATTGTCGCAGTAAAGCACAATAGGTAACTGGGCCTCTGGTACGCACCCCAAATTCGTAAGGAATTTCTTGAGCCATACCGCCTCTTTGGCTGCCTCGCACGCTGCAACGTACTCAGCCTCTGTGGTAGAGTCTACGATGCATTTCTGCTTCACACTCTGCCAACTAACCGCTGCTCCTCCTAACATAAACACAAAACCTGATGTCGATTTTCTGGATTCCAAATCTGACATAAAGTCAGAATCTGTGTATCCAATCGGTGTCAGTTCTTGTGCAGTGTAAACCAACTCATAGTCCCTTGTTCTACGAAGGTACTTGAGTATACACTTCACAGCAGTCCAGTGATCTGGACCCGGATTCGACTAAAATCGACCCATCATGCCTACTGCGAAATAGATATCTGGCCTTGTACAATGCATAGCATACATTAGACTACCTAATGCCGAGGCATAAGGTATCTTCTGCATTTCTGCTCTCTCCTCAGGTGTCTTAGGACATTGATCCTTAGACAGTTTTACGCCATGTCTAAATGGCACAAAACCCTTCTTGGAGTCTTGCATGTCAAACCTAGCCATAACCTTATCTATATACGCGGCCTGTGACAGCGAGAGAATCATGTTCTGGCGATCACGTGTTACCTTGATCCCCAAAACATAACTCGCTTCACCTAGGTCTTTCATATCGAACTGTGTTGACAACCAGACCTTTACCGTTGACAATGTTCCAACATCATTCCCAATGAGTAGAATATCGTCTACGTAAAGTATCAAATATACCACTGTAGTCTTATCACTCCTCATTTATACACATGGCTCATCCTCATTTTGAGTAAATCCATATGACTGGATTGCCTGATCAAAACGGATGTTCCAACTTCTAGATGCTTGCTTTAGTCCACAAATGGACTTCTGCAACTTGCAAACTAGATGTTCCTGACCCTCTGACTCAAAACCTGGTGGATGTATCATATATATGTCTTCTTCCAAATTCCCGTTGAGGAATGCTGTCTTGACATCCATTTGCCAGATCTCCCAGTTATAATGGGCTGCAATGGATAGGAGGATCCGAATAGACTTTATCATAGCTACCGGCGAGAAGGTTTCGTCAAAGTCGATTCCTTCTCTCTGGGTATAACCCTTGGCAACTAATCTAGCTTTATAAGTCTCGATTGTACCATCGGATCCTCTCTTCTTCTTATACACCCACTTACACCCAATAGGTTTAATATTGGATGATGGTGTAACAAGAGTCCAGACTGCGTTATGGGACATTGATGCAATTTCTGCCTCCATAGCCTTTTGCCAGTTAAAGCTGTCAGAAGCTCCTACTGCCTCATCGTAGCTCAGTGGGTCATCCTCCTGACCCTCTGGATCAACCAATAAGGTCTCTCCATAGTATCTGTCAGGAGCTCTGATGCTTCTCCCACTGCGACGAGGTGGTGGTGGTGTTACAGGATGAATAGGTTCTTCAGTTTCTGGTATATTAGTGTCTGTAATGTCAGCTCCTACTATGCTTTCGGATACGCTCTCTGATCTAGTACCCAGTAGCTCATCCAGAACTACCTTACTAGCAGGCTTGTGGTCCATAATATAATCATGTTCTAGGAAAATGGCATTCGTTGAAACGATTACCTTCTTTTCCTCAGGATCATAAAATAGTTCACCTTTAGTCTCTTTGGGATATCCTACAAACAGACATGCTTTGGACTTTGGCTCCATCTTTTCCCTCTTGTCTACCCGCACATGTGCAGGACATCCCCATATTCTGAAATGCTATAGTGTTGGCTTTTGCCTTGACCACAGTTCTCTAGGGGTCTGAGGCACTGATTTAGATGGAACGTGGTTCAGAACATATGCTGCTGTCTGAAGGGCATATCCCCAAAAGGTCGTTGGTAAACAGGCATAACTCATCATGCTTCGAACCATGTCCAACAAGGTTCGATTCCTTCTCTCAGAGACTCCATTCTGTTGTGGGGTACCTGGAGCAGTTAACTGGGATGTTATCCCATGCTCCACCAAATACCCAAGGAACTCGTCAGATAGGTATTCACCTCCTCGATCAGATCGAAGGGTTTTTATACATTTACCTGTCTGCTTTTCTACTTCAGCCCTGAACTCTTTGAACATATCAAAGGATTCCGACTTACGATGCATAAGGTAAACGTAACCATATCTTGAGTAATCATCAGTAAAAGTGATGAAGTACTCATGGCCTCCTATCGCCTTGACGCTCATGGGTCCACATACATCTGAATGGATTAATTCCAATATCTTAGTAGCTCTCACTCCTTTGCCTTTGAAGGCCCTCTTGGTCATCTTGCCTTCCAGGCAGGATTCACAGGTGGGAAGGATCTCCGTAGGATCTGTTTCCAGAAACCCGGTCTTTACCAACCTATGGATCCTGTCCAAGGCAATATGCTCAAGCCGTAAGTGCCACAATTGGGTTAAATTCTCTGAAGGTTTCTTACGCTTAGATGAATTAACATTAAATGCTGAAGTTATTATGTTATCTTTTTCAAATTTAGGACTGAGAATATAGAGATTATTCTGAACCATTCCTCTTATTATAAAAGTTCCATTCAGTTTAATCAACACACCAGAAGCATCAAAATAAACTGAATAACCTTTATTAACTAAAGAAGAAACAGAAATTAAGTTACGTCTCAAGGACGGTACATAAAAGACATCTCTAAGAGTCAAAGTCTTATTATTCGAAAAACTAAGATTAATGTCTCCAATAGCTTCAGCAGCAGCCACGGCCTCAGTTCCCATGCTCAAGGTCACCTCTCCATCAAGCAACCTTCTGTTTTCCCGAAACCCCTGAAGAGAGTTACAGGCATGGTTAGTGGATCCTGAATCCACAATCCAACTAGCAAAAGAACTATTACTTGAAAGAAATGATTCAACAACTAAGAGTTGTGGATTACCTTCACCAGCATTCTGAGGCTTCTTGCAGTCCTTTTTCCAATGACCCTTCTGGCCACACCGGAAGCACTTCGTGCCCGGTTTCTTTGATTCTCCAGACCCAAAGGTTCCAACAGAGTCCTACACAGACAGTGACTTAGGTTTCTTTTTATGTTTCTTGCCTTGAGGTTTACCAGGCTTCTTGAAGGATCTGCGTTGCACGTGAAGTGCTTCGCCCTTCTACTTGAAGCCATCCTCAGCTGCCTGGAGAGCTCCCAGAAGCTCTGCATTTGTCATAGCCAACTTGTTCAAATTAAAGTTGGTGACAAAGCCTTCAAAGGCTCCAGACAGTGACGAGAGGAAGATGTCTGTCATTACCTTGCCTTCTAGCACAATGTCCATGGTAGCTAGTTCGTTCTGGAACCCAAACATTTTCATCATGTGTTCCTGAACCAGCGTCCCATTGGACATCTTAGTGCCGACGAGTTTCTTGATGGTAAGGTATCGCGTAACGCGATTGTGACCTTCAAACATCTCCTTCAAATACAACATCATGTCAGAAGCGTCGGGCATCTCCTCGACTTGCTTCTGCAGAGTTGTTTGCAAGGATGCTATAATATAGCATTTACATATCTCATTAGATTCCTTCCAGTCAGTGAATGCCTTTAACTATGCCTCTGTGGCATTGGGTCCTGGCAAATCTGGCTCAGGGTCATTAAGGGCTGTCATATGTTTACCAATCCTTAGGACCAGGTACAGGTTGCGCTTCCAGTCCTCATAGTTGGGACCGGTAAGTTTGTGGTCATTTAGGATAGCGGACAGGGGGTCTAACTTGGTTATCTGAAAATAAAAGACTGAATTATGAGAATGCATGAAAACTTATTTTTATGGATTTTTAAAATAAGCTAATTATATCCATATGACAACGCCACCCTCAAGCGAAGCCATCTCTATGGATTAATTAACCATGTATGTAAGATCTCGGAGTAGGCTACACCTGTCCGAGGGGGCAGTGTGCAGGTCTTCCGCTTACACGGGTCTTTCCCTTGACCCTATCCAAATCTGCCAACTATGGGCTTTGATGGACCATGGTTATCTTTTGGCCAGTACCACGTGATCACCGTTGTCTTCGCAACGAATACCTCACGTGTACTTAGGATGCTTACCCACGAGCTTAGGCAATTACGGCATGGGAATTCTAACGGCCCCCACGAGGGTGAGTAAAGCCTGAACACTTGGCACCGTAACCGTCATATCCCGAAGGAGATCACTAAGTAGCTCGGCATAGAAAAATACAGCTCTCACCCGAGGGGGTTGTTGAGTTATGCCCTTCCACCCGAGTACGAAGTGATTAGCCGTGGAGGCCAGAGGATCTCTAAAAAATCCTCTATTACATCCCTTATTGATTTGAGGGTTATTTTGCGAGTATGAATTTATGCAAATGCAAAGGTAGCGACCTCCTAAATACTAGACCCTGGTCACACCATGCTCCCACTAGCGTTCAAGCCCTTCGCCTAGCATTAATCACTCTCGGAATATCATAGTCCCTGCCTCAAGTGGATTTCTCCATTCAAGGGTCACATTACATATTCCAAGAATATCGATGCTTTGCAAAATTGGTTATCACGCTAATGCTCTGGAGCTAATCCTAGAGTCAGACTCACTGGAAAGGACTCCCACTAGTCATGGCGCCTCGCTTATAAATTTGACAATTGATGTTCAATGAATCTCCATCTCATCTTTGATTTCGATGCTGGCCAAATAGGCACACCCGACTAGTCGGGTGCTGACCTAATGGTGGCATAACCATATGTGATGGGATCCCACTAACATCAAAAGTCAAATAGATAATAGGCATCATCTAGCGGGATCCTAACCTCAAACAGTCGCTTGGACCGGAGGGGAAAGGCATCCCTCTGAAAACTGATAATCACATTATCTCATCGGGGTTCGATATGAAGAATAAAGAACTAATTAAAGAAAGCAACCATTAAAACTGAATTAAGTTCAGGGTCCGACCCCTGAACCTAATTAGCACAGCGCAGGCCTCTAGCTTTCTTTGCAAGGTTCCTCGGTCCGGCTCCTCCGTCGCGCTCGCGAATACTTTGCCGGATCGTCTTTATCCTTCAGGGTTCCGCTTCCACTCCCGATGGTGGATTTCTTTGGCACATCTTTCTTCTCGATCTGTAACTGAAAAAGTCTAGTGCGCTTCGAGCAAGTGCTCGCTCGTACACAATTTCCTAGAAAGAAAAGAAAACACACCTAGGAAAAGGCCATGGGAAACCGAGGATGGTCAACCCCCATCACTCGCCCAATCTACGGCTCAATTACATATCCACACACAGAAAGCAAATCCAGACATTTGCTAACTCGGGGTCCGACCCCCGGTAGCAAGCACAAACACAGATCTAGATTTTTTTATAGCGGCGCCCTGCAAGAATGACTAATAGAACAAGCACAATCTATACATATGCATGATCTAAGCGTAAGAACCCCGATGAATTAACGCATTCATCATGCGCACACATGTTGGTTTCATGAAAAAACGTAAAACGCACACCACTAATGCGGCTCTGAAACCAATTGTTGGAATTTAATCCGGGTCAGAGGCTCACAGCGGAAGCGATTTGGCGGTCGAAAGATCGTTCATGGTGCACGTTACACGATTTAAACTTTCATTGAAACTTATCTACATATGTGTGCATGTGTATGCACAAGAATCAAAAACCCCTAACGGCAATCTAGCGTAATGATTAACTAGCATGCATGCAAATCATAATGCTCGCTAGATCTACATGTTAGATTACATATACCTTTCGTACGGATCTTTTAACCGCGGAGAATTGTCTTCTTTGTCGATGAAGATGGAAGATCGTTCGCGAAGATGCCGATGGTACGAATGGAGATGTTGCCTTCTTGTTCACCCGATCTCACACGATGCATGGAACGTCGCTCTTGGATCTCTGAGTGCCTCCGAAGAACGACCCTTCTCCTTCTTCAGAACTCCACGCGAGGAAGACGAAGTTGCAAGCGGGAAACGGGAGATAAATCGGGAGAGAACTAGAGAGATGAGAGGAGGGGGGGTTCGGTTTTTCTGGACCATAGGGCCGGTGCCCCATAGGCCCTTTTATAGGGCCGGCCAACCCCCTTGGATAAGGATCCAAGGGGATAATGACCTCCCACTATTATCTCTCCATTGTCTCCTTTTTATCTCTCGTTGTATTTATCCGTTTTCCCACTTTTTAGGGCTCGATCTTAACCGTTTTATCGCCCTATCCCTATCTATATGGCCGGCCCTATAGATGAGGGATTCTTATCCCTACATCATAGGGCCGACCCTAGCAAGGTGCCTCACTACTAGGGTTGGCCAACAGTGAGATCCGGCAAAGTGAGATTTTTACCAAAACGCCCCGATGCCTCATTTTGACCATTTCTAGCGTGCGATGCCTAGCGGCCATTACTTAAGTGATATCTACTAGTTACCTACTATTAACTGAGGCCACCGGAGGGTGCCTCTAGCAAAGTCAACTAGTCAACTCGCAGCACATCCCAGTGCATCGCACCTGTGCAGCGAAGTTCACTTATGGCTAGGGATTACTACATGCGACTCTGTACTAGTCTCGGGCACAACCCTTAGTACTCGCATATAGTTACGCATCTACCGTGCTCTAGTGCCAAGCACACACGGAGCGTTTACTTCTTTCTTCCTCCTAGTGCTTATGGTGTTCCGAGGAGATGGTTCAAGAACCGTACATAATGTTGATAAGGTGGAACCATCAGGGACCGGGGTTCATGGCTTCCAACTCAAGCTCGATCGACACACTACCCGAGTGTACCATCGATCCTCTGAGCTCGAGTTAACCTACATAGCCACCCAGAGTGCGACGCAGGTTGTACTCCAATTCACCCGAACTTACTATGTTCTCCATCATACCCCTGCTCTCCGCTTAGTAGTGGTAAACCCGATGTCCCTCCACTTGATGCCATGATTCACTTCGAGCGGTGGAGACTACCGTCAGACTCGAATGATCATATGACTTGGTTCCTTCCAGGTTGACATATACATCGTACCATCTGATTACCCCGTCGAGTAATCGAACCCGGTCAACAGTCAAACTGGTGACCACCAGGCCTGGGTTTGGTACAGTGTAAGTCACACCAAGGAACGCACCTCCCTTCAGGGGTGTGGATGGCCTGCAGGAGTGACACGCTAATGCAACGCCAGCCGGGTAACCCAGTACACCGTGGTATTGGATCACTGCATACGGATCCTCACACATTGGTGCGCCAAAGCACCACTCAACTGGTTAGTCCATCAGACGTGGTTCCTCAGGGTTTAGGACCGTTTTACCCTAAGTAGAATCACGACTTAGTGTACCAGTGTCTGCTCACTAATCTGTACACCGTGTTAGTTCCGTTCAGCCACAGACACTACGCCTGGTGATGACCATGGTGAAGACATCCCATGAACTGTCATCGCCAACAGCTTAACATGATGAGGCGACCAACCTGATCATAGCTGCGAACTGATTTAGATTATATGGGACCAATCCACTTAGTCTTCAACTCAGTGGACTACCATATAACCATGGCTCTCTGTTCTTAAAAGAACACGTAACTGTGTTACGCACCTATATGCATCTCATATAATAATAACTATCAATCTTTATTAGACCAAAACATAAAGTTTTACAAGCTTAGAACACATCAATCCTAACATCTAGGGTGTCCATACATATGCTAAGATCATAGATTTACATGTAGATTGTTTTGTAGAATTAATTATAATGAAACATACACCATGAGATCTTCGGATCTATCTTTTGCTTCCGCTGCGACTCTGATAATAGGATTTAATTCCAATAATTGGTATCAGAGCACGCTTCGGTGTGTGTTTCATGCACGAATTCGTGAAAAACATCATGTGAATATATAATGGCATATATTTTCGTTGAAGTTCGACATAGATCATGCATATGGATTGTGCTATGTATCGTTTCTTTGTAGGTGCCGCGCTGAATAATAATCTGTGATTGCATGCCTCCGAGGGTCGGACCCTGGATTTAATTTTTGCATTGATTATTATTGTGCTTGTAGATTTTAAGGCTCTAGATGGGAGGGGGTGGAGGTTGACCACCCTCAGTTCCCTGGCCATATTTTCTAGGATTGTATCCTTTTCTTTCTAGCGAAATTGTACATGAATGAGCACTTGCTCAGAGCATGTTAGTTTTTCGGTCACAGGAAGAAGAAGATGATGCTACATCCATGGTTCGGGCAAGCGATACCATAGAGTGCAAAGACCCGGTGAAAGCGTGCGCGTTGGCGATGATCGGGATCGTCGTCAGAGATCGTGCAGAACGGAAGAACAAGATATCTTGGCTGTGCTATTTAGGTTCAGGGGTCGGACCCTGTACTCGATTCAGTTTGGATGTTTTTTCTGTCGTTCTCTTTACTTAGTGTTTAGAGAACCCCGATGATAATTTAATTATCTATCTTGCTTGTGAGTTAGTCTCTAGATCAGGCTTAGGGTTAATACACCAGTTCATTTCACCACCGATGCGATTCGAGGTCATCCCTATGCGAGTCCCTAGAGAAGGAGATCGCCCGGGACCAGCGGAGCCTGCTCTACCGCTACCCCCACGGGCGGGCCAATGATCTGCCATACCATTACCGTATGCCTGGGCGAGCCGAAGTCCAACAATGAGGTCCGGCAGCAAGTAAGAGAGGTGGAGCAAACCCAGAAGGTGCACTCTATCTCCCTACTCCTAATTTTGCTTCAAACTCCAAGACTGGAAGCCTGCAACTTCTTATGGTTCACGGAGGATGATATGGTTGGGGTCGCTACTCCACATAATGACCCCCTCATCATACGCCTCATGATGGCCAATATAGAGGTGCGCCGCATCTTGGTAGATTCCGGGAGTGCATTGGATATCCTCTTCTTGTCAACTTTTCAGTGAATGGGATTGCGACAGGTTCATTTGTCCCCGGCAACGAGCTCCCTGAGCGGCTTCACAGGCGAGCTCGCTAAAGTAGTTGGGGAGATTACCCTGATTGTGATGGCGGGTCTCGAAGTTCGACAAGCCCGTTTTGCCGTGGTCGATGGGCAGTCCGCTTTCAATGCCATCCTTGGGCGACCTTGGCTAAGGCAGATGAGCACGGTGTCCTCGCCCAACGACCAGGCCCTCAAATTCCTTACTCCCACGGGGGTTATGATCATCCGGGGTGGTCAGGTCTCTGGTACCAGATGTGAGCAGGATGTCCACCACCTCACCGCCATTGGCGCTTTGGAGGCCAAGAGGCCAGCACCCTCCTAGCAGTTAGATGCCCCTCTGTACGAGCTTCTTGACAATCTAATAGCGACTCCCCAACCTTGTGAGACACCCACTTCACCCCTGCGAATAGACCACTCGGGTAGAAGCGACATTAGTCGAGAGCATCGTGCGGGAGGTCACCCAGTAGATATCGTAAAGGGAAAATTCCCTGTTGTGGAGCCTCTCCAAGAGATCGATATCGGAGATGATGGGATTCCGAGGGTTATCCACCTTGGGACGTCATTGACCAAAGCCGAAGTCTTTGCCTTGACAATTCTTCTCAAAGATTACCGGGATGTGTTCACATGGAGCTTTGCCGACATGCCTGGGATTGATCCAGAGATCGCCTACCACCATCTACACACCCTGCGCGACTTCCCTCCGGTCAAGCATAAGGCCCGGCATATCTCAGTCGCGAAGGCCGTCGCAGTAGCAGCAGAGGTTGAAAAGCTAGAGCGGGCTGGCTTCATCCGAGAGGCATATTTCCCCGAGTGGATTTCCAACATAGTGGCGGTGCCAAAAAAGAATAGGGTCGTCCGGGTATGTATAGACTTCTACGACCTCAACAAAGTATGCCCAAAAGACGGATTTCCACTCCCAAGAATTGGAGCTCTGGTCGATGCGGCCATTGGGTTCCGATCTCTCTCATTCATAGATGGGTACTCGGGATATAATCAGATACCTCTTCACGATGACGATCAAGAGAAGACCATTTTTTACTCCGGAGCAGAGTACCAGAAGCTGTTCTGCTACCGGGTGATGCCTTTCGGACTCAAGAATACTGGGGCGACCTACCAAAGGTTAGTCACTCACATGTTCAAAGATCAGATCGGCAAGAATGTTAAGGTGTATGTAGATGACCTCTTAGTGAAGATCCAGGAATGGGAAGGGCATGTCACCGACCTCAAAGAAGTGTTCGACGTTTTGAGGAAATTCCAAATAAAGTTGAACTCGGCGAAATGTGCATTCGGAGTCACCTCTGGAAAGTTCTTGGGATACCTGGTCACCCATCGGGGGATCGAGGCTGACCCCGAACAAATCAGAGTGCTCCTCGAGATGCCCTCGCCGAAGACATGACAAGAAGTCCAGAGATTGAGCGGGCAAATCACGGCGCTAAATCACTTCATCTCAAAGTCCTCCGACAGTTGCTGGCCCTTGTTCGAATTACTTCGAAAGGGAGACAATATTCGTTGGGACGAGAAGTGCGAGCTCGCATTTAAGAAGGTCAAAGATTACCTGGCCAGTCCCACCATCTTGGCCGCACCCAAAGTGGGAACAAGCTCGGCGTCTATCTCTCCGTCACCCAAAGCATAGTGAGTAGGGTCCTTGTTTTGGAAGAGGCTAAGTTAGAAAGGCATGTGTACTTCGTGAGCCACACCATGCTCCCTGCCGAGCTCCGGTATCGACCTATTGAGAAGGTCGTTCTAGCCTTGGTCCTAACCACGAGGAAGGTCTATCCTTACTTCTCGGCGCACTCCATCAAAGTCATCATAGAGCACCCCTTGAAGAGCGCGCTCTCAAAACCTTCGGTGGCTGGAAGGCTTTACCGTTGGTCTACCGAGCTTACCGCTTACGGGCTAGAGTACGTTCTGTGAACCACGATCAAAGGGCAGGCTCTTGCCGATTTCCTGGCGGACTTCCCGCTGGAAGAGCCAATCCCGACCTAGGAGGATGAGCCAACTAAGGCACACCTTGGGAAGGCGAGGTTTCTAGGCGAGCCAGGCGAATCCTGGCAGGCCGAGCTAGCATCTATTGAAAGCTGGGAGCTCTTCGTCGACGGTTCATCCAACGCCTCTGGAGCAAGGATCGGGGTTATGCTGATCGCCAAAAAGATAGTCCTTGAGAAGTCCATTCGGCTTGATTTTGCTGCCACCAACAATGAAGCAGAATACGAGGTGCTCTTAGCTGGTTTGGAGCTTGCCGAAGAGGTTGGCGTTAGGAAGCTGAAGGTTTTCAGTGATTCCCAACTAATTGTTTGCCAAGTCAACGGTGACTACGCCTCCTGGGACACGCGTATGACGAGCTACGTAGACTTGGTAAAGGGCAAGGCAGCGAAGTTTGAGAAGATCTCGTTCGAGCAAATCCCTCGATCCGACAACAAGCGAGCGGATACCCTAGCCAACACTGCCTCCCTGCTCGGAGGTCTTGAGGCCCGACAAATAGTTATCGAAGTACAAGAGCGGCCCCGGATCCAACTTGGTGAGTGCACAATAAATCAAACCTCAGTCGAGGTACTGCCCGTCAGTTGGACCGCACCAATCATTCGCTATCTCCGGAAAGGCGGACTCCCCGATGATAAAGAAGAAGCACGGCGTATAAAGAATCATGCTGGTCGGTATCTCATTTGCTAGGTTTGCCTCTTCAGAAAGTTCTTGGCGGGCCCAATCTCAGGTGTGTGAAACCCCCAGAAGCAGGTGAAGTGCTAGATCACATTCACTCCGGAGAGTCCGACAACCACTCCGGCGGGCGATCTCTAACCGGGAAGGTGAGGAGGAAGGGATACTGGTGGCCCACACTTGTACAAGATGCCCTGAAGGTCGCCCAAAGGTGTGTACAGTGCCAGAAGCATGCCACCGTCAACCACTTGCCCGCAAAAGAGTTGCACCCCCTGGTAAGCCCCTGGCCTTTCCAACAGTGGGGGCTCGACATAGTGGGACCTTTCCCCATATCGACACAACAAAGAAAGTTCATCTTGGTAGCCACGGACTACTTCACCAAATAGGTGGAAGCAATCCCGCTGGCCAAGATCGGCGAAAAGCAAGTGAAGGACTTCCTTTGGAAGAATATTTTTTATAGATTCGGTCTATCCCGAGTACTCATTACAGATAATGGATGCCAGTTCGACAATCATTTGATTAAGAACTTCTGTACCGAATATGGAGTCAACCGAGATTCTCCTCTCCGAGGTACCCCCAGAGCAATGGGCAGGTTGAGGCTACGAATCGAGTAATCCTGGATAACCTCAGGAAGAGATTGGAAGGGAAGAAAGGGTTGTGGGAGAAAGAGCTCGACGGAGTACTGTGGGTCTATCGGACTACGCCACGTCGCTTCACGAATGAATCACTATTCAGCCTTACCTACGGGTATGAGGCCGTCTTGCCTGTGGAAGCCGAGCTGCCAATAGAGCATAGGCTCGCCACAGGTGAGGTCGACAATGATGATCTGCTCATCGATTCTCTTGACCAACTTGAAGAGCGGAGGGAGCACGCCAACCTGCGGCTCACCAGATATAGATAAGAGATAAAGCGCGCCTGCGATAAGAGAGTTCGCCATCGAGCATTCAAGTCTGGCGACCTGGTGATGCAAAAGGTGTTTGCTAATACACAAGAGCCTAATACCGGAAAGCTTACGGCCAACTGGGAAGGCCCCTATATAGTTCATGAAGCAAGAGGATCCTGGGCCTACTGGTTGATGACTGCAGATGGCAACCTCCTGGAGCGACCTAGAAACACCCTTCATCTTCGAAAGTATTATGCATAGCCCATAGGCGCCCTCCTGTATATAATGTTATAAGTATAAAAAGGTTTTGAGTTTGAGATGAATCACTTCTTAGAGTATGTGCTCGGTGAGGGTCGTTGTGGGATCACGCACGGCCAAGCTCGTAGGCAGAGCAGCCAAGGAATAGCTCGCACGCAGTCAGCTCGCACGGCCCTCAAGGTATAGTCCGCCATTATGCAGACTTAAAGCAAGATCGAGGTTCTTAGTAGCCATCCCGAATGACCTTGAGATCACTGGGGTAGTCCACTGTCTAGGGGACTTTAAGCTTGACTGGGGTCCTTCACGTTCACACACCATGATCGGAAGCATCCTGGGGTGATCTAGGGGAACCTAAATGGGCGACCACCTATTCAGGCGACCTGAACATCACTTGGTAACCCCTCGAAGCTCGAACTTGGCAAAGTCGCAGGAAGATGCAAGACCGTCAAGTCAAGCTAAGGCATGTCCAGTAACCAGGGTTTAAGAGGGTAATTAACCGGGCAGGGGGCAAATAGCACCTCTTTTATTTTTCTCAAAATAAAATATTGAATCTTCGACCTTAGGAAGTTTTTGAGTTATTAGATTTATCTATTTTTTCGAGCTCGGGGTTCAAATTGAGTTTTATCGAGCATATCACATCTTTTCGATTGCATCTCTTTTAGATTGAAGATTTTTAGACGAATTAGCTGCCTAGCTTGGGATAAGACCCTCGAGACCGCTAAACAACTTTGAAGACAAATTCATGGACAAAAGAAAAACAGCAACACAGAAATAGGCGAGCTAAAGAAAATTTTAGTCATTTCAAAATATGATTACATTGAGAGGGATAAGTGGGCTCATGGCTTGCTCGTGTCCGCCCCGCTGTCGTCCCCCCGGCGCCTCTTCTTCGACCTCTCGGTCTTGTATTTTTCAACAGTAGCGGTGACACCTTTCTTGAGGAGATTGTCCAGCTGGGCTTGGAGGTGACTCTGTTGGGCTTGGAGGCCTTTGGTATGCGCCTTCTTCATCGCGACAATCTCTGCCTTCAAGGTAGCTACCTCGCTCTAGAGTTGGACCGCCTCCTTCTAGGCTGTCTCCTTGCCTGCCCTCGCCTCCTGGAGTTGGGAGGCAGAGCGGAGTTGTGCCTCCTCGGTGATCACCAGCCCCGATACATGGGTAATGACCCTCTGGCGTAGCTCCTCTGCTTCCGACCTCAGCTCCTCGAAGCGATCTGCCTGCTGAAGCTGGTGAATGTACTCGTCCACCTTGCGTTCAGACCCCTACAGAGAGTTATCAAACAAGGCGACGAGGGTTCTTCCCGCGATAGCGATCTCCTCGGCTAGGGCTTGGCTTTTCTTCTCCACCTAGGAGAGAGGCAGGGTGAGTAACCAGGGAATAGAATTACAATGCCAAGAGCAAGGCGAACGCGTTACCTCTACGAGCTGGTTGCGGATCACGGCGAATGGAGCTTGGGCAAAGATGTTGTAGCCGAAGATCTACCACAGGTAGTGGGGCACCCTCCTTTCCTCGGATGAGGAATGGGCAGCCTCCCGATCACCTAGCCCGCTGGGGCCCAGGGCGGGGGCCAAGTGGGGATCTGGCGCCACAGTCGCCAGGGTCGGAGGGGGAGTGTCTGAAGCGTGGCCTTCCCCACCCTTTGGACTGGGGTGGCTCGCCCCTGCCCCTTCGACCTCGGGCTCTAGGCTTGAGGACCCCGAGTCCGGGATCGAGGACTCGGAGTTGATTTCCACCAAGAAGGGGGACTTGTATACTAAGTCCCCCAGGTCTCCTTGGGAGCCTGTCACGGCCAGGTCCGGCTTAGCAGGGGGGCTAAGCAGAACTGGGCCGAGCTGAGAGGGGGGGACAGGGATCACAACGGAGATGGGAGCTTCCAGCTCGCTTCCCCTTAGGGCATCTACTCCGGGGGTTGGCGACGGAACTCTGCCCTGCTAGATCTCCATCCCAGTAGCCGTGGCGGGAGTTCCCAGCTCGCTTCCCCCTAGGTCGACGACACCTAGGGTTGGCATCGGAACTCCGCCCAGTAGGGCCTCCATCCCTGCCATCGAAACAGAGGAGGGCAGGATCGTGGGCCACTCGCCTTGGGCAGCGGCGCTGGAGGTAGCTCGAGGAGGAGAAGGTGGGCTGTCGGGCTCCTTATCGTCGGAGGTCGTCCACTCGATCTTTGAGTCCAGCCCTGCCTCTTGGAGGGCCTTCTGCCACTGCTGCTCCACCTGCACGCTCAAGAAAGCCTCGTACGCTAGGCGGACTGGGTCGACACCCCCAGCATCGATTTGGGGACCAGGAGCAAAAGGTCGCACGGGCTTCTTCTTCCCCTAGGCCTCCATCTCTGGGGTCATCACCGCTATGCAGAGCGGGACTGAAAGATCACCGGGGAAGTTTCCCATCAGTATGCGAGCCATCCCGGACTCGACCTCTGCCATGGTTAGCAAGAGCTCGACATCCGGGTCATCGGGCTCTAGAAAATGTAACTTGCGTTTGATAACGGGAGGAGGAGTTGATTGCTGACCTGGGCCGGAGTCCTGTCGAGGAGGTGGCGGAGGTGGAGCAGTTTCGCCTTGGCCAAGCATCTCCAATGTGTCGGGGTTATCAAAGCGGATAGGGGAGGCCCACTTCCTTCCGGCCTTCTTCTAGGGGTTGTCGTCCTGGGCCCCTACTCCCTTGCTAGTCCCCGCCTCGGGCCGAGGGACGATCTTCTTCTTCCGGGTGATCTTTTGCTTGAGCAGAATGGCGCCTGTCTTCCCATCCTTCAGATGGAAGGCGAAGTCTGGGGCAGTTATTTTCTCGGGAGTCCGCCCTCGTAAGTAGTGGAGGATGGGCTCGTCAAATGATCGCTCCCTTGCGGGATTGATGCACTTCTTCTTCCCGGCCCGATAGAAAGTGATCTCTCGAAAGACGGATTGAGTGGGTGTCCCCGGGTAAGAGGGAACCCCGTTGAAACGCCCTTGCCACTCTCCCACGGTGACAAAGGGGTAGCCCTTCCAGTACCGATCCTTGCTCTCGAAGGGGAGGACCTCACCCGATCTCCCGGCGAAGTAGAAGACCCTGCAGCCCACATTGCTGTAGACCGGCCCGAGCTTCAGGAACCACTTCTTAAGCAAGTAGCTTAAGGGGATTGTCACCTTGAGGGTGGCCTCGAGCTGGGAGAGCCCGAACAGCACACCCCAGGAATTCCCGATGAGCTGGGCGGGGCAAAGCCCCGTCAGCTCCAGAAACTCCTCTGCAAGCTGGCTCAAGGGGAGCCTTAGCCCGAACTACAGCAGCCCCACGGAGACCACTGTGCCATTGGGCGGCCTCCCCGATAGCGGCATCTCGGTGACGAGGATCTGGTCGGGGAAGTCGATGGGTGCCCAGATGCTGTCGCCCACCGGCAGACCGACGGGGTCTTTGAGCCAGACCACCGTCGTCTCGCGATCGGGCTCTGAGGCTTCGCCTCCTTAGATAGAGATGAGCGGAACGGAAGCAGAGGCAGAGGTCGCCATTTTGAGGAAAGGGAAGGAGTGCTAGAGTGAGCTGTAAGGGAGAGCTGTTTAGGCAGTAAAGAAGGGTAGAAATCCACACACACCCTATTTATAGACGCATTGAAGGCAGGGGAATAGATCGATATTTAATGGTTGAGCGCAACAAGCGAGGCCATACAGCGGTGGCCGATGCGACGGATTTTGCCTCCCAATCAGAGGGCGCCATGTGTCCATGTGCATGGGTGAAAACTGAGGCGGCACCAGTGGCGTCCCATCTATCGGGTTCCTAGCCAGCGACTAAGTGATGCGTGGCACGACGACGCCTGAGATCTCATGATGAGATTCGGCTCCTTGAGCCCAAGTCCTGCGCCGCATTTAATGTGATACGACGGGTGAAGGTACGGATCTACGAAAGAGCAGCCTCACCCTTAGGGACCAGATCTCTCACGGAGGAGGCCGCCTGTGGCTAACGCCCATAGCCCACCCAAGGCTTACCCCGACCACATGCGACCAGCTCGCACGCAGAGGGGGTCGTCCGTGGCTAGTGCTCACGGCTTACCCGAGGCTTACCCCGACCGCATGCCTCCAGATAGCTCGTGGAGGAGGCCGCCCGTGGCTGACGCCCATAGCCCGTCCGAGGCTTACCCCGACCGTATGTGACCAGCTCGCACGTGGAGGGGGTCGCCCATGGCTGGTGCTCACGGCTCTCCTGAGGCTTACCCCGACCGCATACGACCAGATCTCCCATTTCCGGTGAGCCACTGGATTCAAATCAAGGGGATCGGTCGTGATACGTTGCCTTGGAGACGACGAGAATCTAGCGGGAGTTGGATCATCATGCACACGAATCAAGTGTGTGGCACCACACCTACCCCCCTCTAAGTCGAGATCATCATCGTGATAAAGAAGGGGAAGGAGCAGGAAGCAATTTCAGCAGGAGTAGGACGCGAGGAGACAACAAAGGTCGCCAAGGCTAGTGCTCGCAGCTCGCCTAAGGCTAGCCCTGCCCATACACGATCGGCTCACACGCGGAAGAGTCCGCCTGCTGACGACAGGGAAAGGTTCTGAAGGGCCCCCTTGACCCAGAGCTCCCTAGAGATTGACCAAGCTCGCGCGTCAGCTCATCAGGTACCAACCAGTCTGACTGCTATCTAAGTCAGGACAACCTTGCTAGACTCCTGAGTGAGTGGGGCTAAGTCTTAGCCACTCCCTCAGAAGGGGGTAATGATGGTCCCGGAGAGAGATCACCGGCTCGACGGCAGCAGACAGACCAAGTGGAGGCCAAAAGGGTGGAGCGGCAGGCTCATCGAAGGAAAGAAGACATTTTCGAGATACAAAAGGAATCCACCCCAAGAAACACTTTCAGGGAACTCACCCTGACCATCGCGGTCAGCTCGCGCACGGAGGACGTTGCCCGAGGATGGTGCCCACAGCCCGCCCGGAGCTGACCTTGACCGTATGCGATCAGCTCACACGCGCAGGAGGTCACCCGCAGGTAGTGCTCGTAGCCCGCTTGGAGCTTACAAAAGTGGTTTGTGACACACGGCACGTCCGGAGCTGACCCTGGACGCATGCGACCAGCTCGCACATGCAGGAGGTCGCCCGCGGCTGGTACTCGCAGCCCGCCCAGAGCTTACAGTAGCGGATCATTGTGTCTCTTGGACAGAGCAGCATCGTCCTCAAGGTCTTATTCATGAGGTACTGTGAGTTAAAGTTCTCGACATAGCTCGCTAGGGAGCTTGCTCTGTTTGCACGTGATCAGCTTGCTCGTGGAAGAGATCGCTCTTAGCAGAATTCCAAGAACACTTCGAGAGGCTCAAACATCCACAGCTCGCTCAGGAGCTCGCCTAATCAGGCAACAACCCCCGAGTTCGCCTATTTTAACAATAGGAAGAAGTGGGCGGATCAACAATACCAATGGAGCTCCATAGAGCTCGCCTGATCGTGCAACAACCAGGAGTTCGCCCCCTTGTCCACAGATGTCGCCTGCAGTAAGGCAGTATTGAGCCGACATGTGTCATCACCCTCATGGAGCTACGTGGCTGGTTGCGGGCCACGGAAGCCGGCCAGAGTTGGTCTAGGACCTCCCAGACTAGAGCCTTCCCGAATTTCCACCTGACAAAGACGAGACCGATGAGTCCCCCCTCGCTACCGACTGGCATGCTAAACGACAAGAGCCATGAAGAGTGTAGAAGGTGCGGGAAGAAGTTGCCACGTGTCTATCTCTGTCGGTCTGTGGGTGCAAATTTTGGCAAGAAGTCTGCAAACAGCGGGACCCACCGGCCCTGCCTGGTGGGCCCCCGAGTACCACAGCGGGACCCACCGGCCCTGCCTGGTGGGCCCCCGAAGACAACAACGGGACCCACCGGCCCTGCCTGGTGGGCCCCCGAAGACCACAGCGGGACCCACCGGCCCTGCCTGGTGGGCCCCCGAAGACCACAGCGGGACCCACCGGCCCTGCCTGGTGGGCCCCCGAGTACCACAGCGGGACCCATCGGCCCTGCCTGGTAGGCCCCCGAAGACAACAGCGGGACCCACCGGCCCTGCCTGGTGGGCCCCCGAAGACCACAACGGGACCCACCGGCCCTGCCTGGTGGGCCCCCGAGTACCACAGGGGGGACCCACCGGCCCTGCCTGGTGGGCCCCCGGAGACAACAGCGGGACCCACCGGCCCTGCCTGGTAGGCCCCCGAAGACAACAGCGGGACCCACCGACCCTGCCTGGTGGCCCCCCCGAGTACCACAGCAGGACCCACCGGCCCTGCCTGGTGGGCCCCCGAAGACAACAACGGGACCCACCGGCCCTGCCTGGTGGGCCCCCAAGTACCACAGCGGGACCCACCGGCCCTGCCTGGTGGGCCCCCGAGTACCACAGCAGGACCCACCGGCCCTGCCTGGTGGGCCCCCTAAGACGGCAACGGAGCCCACCAGCCTTACCTAGAGAATCCCCAGATACGACAGCAGAAAACCGCCATTTACCACCAGAGAATCCTATAAATAGCAGAGCCTTCGAATGTAAAAGGATCCAAAAATTCTGATTTCCACTCTGAGATCTGATTTTCAGAACCCAGAGCTCTGGAATTTCTCAGCTTTCCATCTTCCACCTCTCTTTGATCTTCTTCTCTTCTTTGAAGAGATCAGAGTGGTTTCAGTGATACTCGGCCTGTCGAGATCACTTCAAGAAAAGTGTTAGTGAATTCGGGTTGCTCCCTATAGCACGGAGACATAGGCTTTGGCTGAACTCCGAGATCACATCTCTCGCGTCAACTCTCTGATTACATCTCTCTCTCTGTTTGTATATCGAAAGCAACGACTTCAATCAACAGATTGAACAACAATCTTCGACTCGAACCTTCAACTGACTGGTGCGGCGAAGTCTTCGGGTCGGCATGAAGATTTTCCCCCATAGTTTGGCGCCGTCTGTGGGATTCGTTCGAAAAGCTCAGTGCGCTCGACGACAACATCGGATCGGTTGAGTAGACAACTGATCTTCAAAGTCAAACTTCTCAACTCCCTCGGTTGAGCAGACAACCTATTGGACACGAGCGATCTGGTTGCTTCCTCCGCTTTCACTGAATGACGAAGACTATCAGGATCATCCAGAGGGAAGTTACTCAGAACGATATCAGTTTCGACCCGAGACTCACTCAATGAGTCGGCGGCTCAACTTCAATCCAACAACCCGTTCTTTCTAGACAATCAGTCGTCGACATCTCCCATTGATATCCTAAGCCTTTCAATTCTGACTCTCCTCCAATCCCTATATTGGGGGTGATGTTTGAAACGAAAGGGCTCACCTAAAGACTACAACGAGGTGATAGGCAAAGACATGTGCTATATATCCACAAAGTCCGGGGTGCACTCGCTGCCTCGGCATTCGGCGAAGCCCAAGGAGACAGCCTTGGCACTCGAATGCAAAGTCCAAGGTGCACTCGTTGCCTCGGTATTCGGCGAAGCCCAAGGAGACAGCCTTGGCACTCGAATGCAAAGTCTGAGGTGCACTCGTTGCCTCGACATTCGGCGAACCTCAAGGAGACAGCCTTGGCAATCGAATGCAAAGTCCGAAGCGCTTATCTAGGCAAATACAAATCGACTATCAAGAGTCGTCTAAAGTTACCATCGAACAACAAATTATCGCCTCCACAGATAGGTCTGGGGGTTGGAGACTCCCAACCTTCAATCTTACTATGGCGCACGAACTCGAAGATTGGAGATAGCCAATCTTCGACTTCTTCAAAGAAGGCCGAATGCAGAAGATTCAATTCAAGCCAGAAGACTTCAAAGAAAACTTCCATACTACAGTCTTCAAGATGTAGATCTCTACTTCAGGTCACACAATGGGATACTGCTCAAATGTGTTGGCCCCACACAAGCAAAGGCGATTCCAATCAACGTCCACTCTGGATCTTGTGGAAATCATTCCAGAGGAAGGTCTCTCGAAGCCAAGACGAAGCTACAAGGCTACTACTAGCCAACTATGGCAAGAGATGCCCATGAAATAGTTCAAAGGTGCGAGCCTTGTCAACGACACGCTTGAGCCATCCATCTCCCAGACGATGAACTCTATCCGCTAACGAGTCCATGGCCCTTCCACCAATGGGGGTTAGAATTCTTGGATCTACTCAACATCGAGGTACCCTCAATGCAATGGACAAGCCGAAGCCTCACATGGAGCTGTGGGAGAAGGTTCTACCAGAAGTCTTGTGGGGCTATCAAATTACCCCGAGAAGATCGACTGGGTCCTCACCCTTTCGCCTGACGTATGGATTGGAGGCAGTACTCCCAACAGTAGTTCTCCCAATAGAAACCATCTCCAACACCTTGAAGACCAGAGCAGTCGAAGAAGGGATAAACGATGAGCTCCGAATCGACGATCTTGACTTCTCCGAAGAACTGCGAGATCAGGCGATCATTCGTATTGCGAACTACCAACAGAAGATCAAGCGAGCCTATGACCAGAGGGTTGTCAAGACAATTTCCTATCGAAAGCCCGGTACTCAGAGCAGTCTTTTCCAATACAAGAGAGGAGCAGTGGGAAACTAACTCCCAACTGGGAAGGAACCTACACCGTCAAATCTATCACAAGCAAATGATCTTATCGACTGATCTCGCCAAAAAGAGATAGATTTCCGTCTCTGATGTAATTTCTATGCTGAATAAAGATTGCTCTCAAACGTCTACTTGTCCGTTCAAATTCTGAGTTATGAGACAGCGCGACATTCAGTTTCAAACCTTCAAGCAAATTCAAGTTGAGCCAGCTCAACCTTCAAGCTACCAGGTCGTTTAACAAGTTTAGGGCCTCGTGTTGCGACACGACCCTTTACGTGCAAATGTTAAACGGTTTCGGGTTGTGAAACAGCACAACTCTCAATTTCAATCTCCAATGTCGTTTAATAAGTTTAGGGCCTCGTGTTGCGACACGACCCTTTACGTGCAAATGTTAAACGGTTTTGGGTTGTGAAACAGCACAACTCTCAATTTCAAGCTGCCAGGTCGTTTAACAAGTTTAGGGCCTCGTGTTGCGACACGACCCTTTACGTGCAAATATTAAACGGTTTCGGGTTGTGAAACAGCACAACTATCAATTTAAAGCTACCAGGTCGTTTAACAAGTTTGGGGCCTCGTGTTGCGACACGACCCCTTATGTGCAAATGTTAAACCTATTCAATCATTCTATTCTATTCAGAATATCAACACTCAGATACATAATCCGAGGCACCTTCGCTGCCTCGACGTGCAGCAAAGTCCAAAGACAAGCCTCAGCACTCGAATGAAAAGTTCAAGATGCTCTACAACATCTTGACACCTAACGAACTCAGATAGAGAGCTCCGGTGCTCGAAGACAAAGTCCGAGGCGACCATCGCCTCGGCACTCAGCAAGTCCAAAATCTGAGACCTACTCTCGGCACCCTAGCAAAGCCTAAAGCTCTCAGCCCCAACATGAAAATCAAGGTCCAACGCGTTCTGCAGCATTCAGCCAACGTCGCTCCAAAGGCAGGACATCCCTCAAACTTACCAAGTCACTACAGAAGACTTCTACCACTCGACACTCATAAGAGAGCATCACGCGCTCTCATGCTCGAGGAAGACGCATTCTGGAAGTTCACCACCGATGAGGGGGTGAATCTACACTCTTCTATAGCCAGCATCAACATACAAAGACATGTGCTCCACGCTCCGAATTAGTTAAGAGAACGTTGCGGCCCAACTCCTGTCAACTGAGGAGATAGGAGAAACAATCCTCTAACAACTTACAGACGAAGACTCATCAACCATTCAAAGATAAAGTCTGCGATCAAAGTCCAAACTTAGTCCTAGTATTTGGCAGCAAACTCCGAGACCGACATCTTAGCATTTGATCGAAAGTCCAAGCTCGCAACCTTGGCACGAGGCAGCAAAGTCCGAGACCTGAGTCTCGGCATTCAATCGAAGTCTTCGCTCATGGCCTCAACACTATTCGGTAGCAAAACATTCAAATTCTATTCAGAATACCCAGACATTCAATTGCTTTCCTAAGTTAGCAAGCACCAACTACTGTGAGAGGGTTTGCGATCACAACATGATGTTCAGTGCTACAAATGGTCGATCGATGGTCGATCTTCCGACTACCTTCAACCTTTCGACAATAGCTGATTGTCACGTCTGATCGGCCAAAACTCGCCGCAACTTCTTCGAAGTACAACAAATATATTGATCCCCTAGATTGTTACCCATAAATCGAATGGCTAACATTTGAGCGGGGGTTGCTTATGTCTTCCCACATGTTCGATGCTTGATGAACACCAATTAAAGACGACTTTACTCGATCGAAGAATCATGCTCGCAAACAATGGACAAGACTACACACTTTCATTACGTGGGGGACCTCTCAAACTTGAAGAGAACGGGTGCATTCAATCGCATGCATTGAGCTATCAGCCACCTAATTCAACTCACTGCGAGTACATAATCACATTCCCAACATCCATTACTTTCACCTCCCCATCAAAGCAACATCAATGGCCATGATTCGTTATCCATTGTTTGGGGTTGCCAACTTGGCATGGCATTCACCTAAAGCACAAAGTTTGTATGGCATCTCATGGCCCCCTTCAAATGTTTCCAGCAGCAATGAGGACGTGCACCACATGATGGAGTTGGCAACACAAGATGGCAAAACGAGTTGGCTATGTTGCCACATCATGCTCCACCAAATGAGAGCCCACCAGCACTCCTCATCACGTGGAGATGGCAAAGCCATGCATTGCCGTCCCGTCAACCCGGATCAAGAGCATCTCATGAAGTCACAACGTGACTGCATAATTGAATTAGAGCAGCCCTCCTCTTGTGAAGTCACAACCCGTGACTTCACAGCAGCTTTGAGCAGTCAAGACCCGTGACTTCACAGTAGAGTGAGAGTAGCCCCGTGAGTAAACAGTGGGAGCCCGTGACCCAGAGCATCAGCACTCTCTCCTTCTCTTCGAGCGGCTGCAGATCACGGATCCGGCGACGGCCACCTCTACGCCACCCTCGGCTCTGATCGGCAACGCGCAACTGATCGAGCCCAGCTACAGCTCCTCCCCTTCCCTTCTTCGACGACGACAAGCGGGGCTGCAGAAGGCATTACCGGACTCCTCCGGCAAAGGCAACTCTACTACCGATCGGTTGCCGGAGATCGATCGGGCAAAACCAACTGGTCAAGGTTTCAGCGATCGGTCGCGGAGGGGGTTTTTCTCCAGATTTAGTACAAAATCACCCGATCAGTGCCTCCGTTCGGTCGAATTTGACCGATCGGTCAAATTCGACCGATCGGCAAACCTCGATCCCCTTCTTCCCCTTCGTCCTCCATCCGATCGGCCAAAAACCTGCTGGATCTGGTGCCAAACGCTTGTTCCCAACCGATCAACCAATTCCTGATCGGCTGTTTTTGTCCGATCGGTGAATTTCACCCGATCGATGAAATTCTCCCGAACGGCTATCTGCATCCGATCGGCGATTTGCACCCGATCAATCAATCTTCTTCTCTCAATGGGTCATCTATAGCTGCAATCAATCCTCCTCCCTCCCTCAAACTGATTGACATCCAAATCCGACAAACCCCAAATCATGGGTCGAGGCCCTCCTCCCCTCTTCGATCTAATCCATCAGATCTAATCCACGACCCTGGCAGAGGATCTTCCGTTGATCGGTCAAATTTGACCGATCACATTAACCGATCACCTTGACCGATCAACTCGACCGATCACTTCGATCAATCACTTTGACCGATCGATCAAACTCGACCGATCAGTCAAACTCGATCGATCGGACAAATTCGACCGATCGGTCAAATTCGACCGATCGGTCAAATTCGACCGATCGGTCAAATTCGACCGATCGGTCAAAATTTGACCGATCACTTTGACCAATCACCTTGACCGATCAACTCGATCGATCACTTTGACCGATCACCTCATCCTGACCGGTTGAAATCGACCGATCGATCAGACTTGACCGATCGGTCGAATTCAACCGATCGGTCGATTTTCTACTAGATCTGTCAAAAAATGATGTTTTTTAACCGATCACCTCATCCCTGACCGGTTGAAATCGACCGATCGGTCAATTTTGACCGATCGGTCAGACTTGACCGATCGGTCAGACTTGACCGATCGGTCGAATTCAACCGATCGGTCGATTTTCTACTAGATCTATCAAAAAATGATGTTTTTTAACCGATCACCTCATCCCTGACCGGTTGAAATCGACCGATCGGTCAATTTTGACCGATCGGTTAAATTTGACCGATCGGTCAGACTTGACCGATCGGTCGAATTCAACCGATCGGTCGATTTTCTACTAGATCTGTCAAAAAACGATGTTTTTTAACCGATCACCTCATCCCTGAACGGTTGAAATCGACCGATCGGTCAAATTTGACCGATCGGTCAGACTTGACCGATCGGTCAAATTCAACCGATCGGTCGATTTTCTACTAGATCTTTCAAAAAACGATGTTTTTTGACCGATCACCTCATCCCTGACCGGTTGAAATCGACCGATCGGTCAATTTTGACCGATCGGTCTATTTTCAAACGCTAACACTCGACAAAGCTCCTCTGCGTGTGTTACAGGGGGTCGTTAGGTTTGCACCACGAATCCAAGCCAGCCAAGGTGGCCTCTTAGCTAACTTGGAGGGGGTAACTGTGGGTGCAAATTTTGGCAAGAAGTCTGCAAACAGCGGGACCCACCGGCCCTGCCTGGTGGGCCCCCGAGTACCACAGCGGGACCCACCGGCCCTGCCTGGTGGGCCCCCGAAGACAACAACGGGACCCACCGGCCCTGCCTGGTGGGCCCCTGAAGACCACAGCGGGACCCACCGACCTTGCCTGGTGGGCCCCCCGAAGACCACAGCGGGACCCACCGGCCCTGCCTGGTGGGCCCCGAGTACCACAGCGGGACCCACCGGCCCTGCCTGGTGGGCCCCCGAAGACCACAGCGGGACCCACCGGCCCTGCCTGGTGGGCCCCCGAGTACCACAGGGGGACCCACCGGCCCTGCCTGGTGGGCCCCCGGAGACAACAGCGGGACCCACCGGCCCTGCCTGGTAGGCCCCCAAAGACAACAGCGGGACCCACCGGCCCTGCCTGGTGGGCCCCCCGAGTACCACAGCGGGACCCACCGGCCCTGCCTGGTGGTCCCCGAAGACAACAGCGGGACCCACCGGCCCTGCCTGGTGGGCCCCCAAGTACCACAGCGGGACCCACCGGCCCTGCCTGGTGGGCCCCCGAGTACCACAGCAGGACCCACCGGCCCTGCCTGGTGGGCCCCCTAAGACGGCAGCGGAGCCCACCAGCCTTACCTAGAGAATCCCCAGATACGACAGCAGAAAACCACCATTTACCACCAGAGAATCCTATAAATAGCAGAGCCTTCGAATGTAAAAGGATCCAAAAATTCTGATTTCCACTCTGAGATCTGATTTTCAGAACCCAGAGGTCTGGAATTTCTCAGCTTTCCATCTTCCACCTCTCTTTGATCTTCTTCTCTTCTTTGAAGAGATCAGAGTGGTTTCAGTGATACTCGGCCTGTCGAGATCACTTTAAGAAAAGTGTTAGTGAATTCGGGTTGCTCCCTATAGCACGGAGACGTAGGCTTCGGCTGAACTCCGAGATCACATCTCTCGCGTCAACTCTCTGATTACATCTCTCTCTCTGTTTGTATATCGAAAGCAACGACTTCAATCAACAGATTGAACAATAATCTTCGACTCGAACCTTCAACTGACTGGTGCGGCGAAGTCTTCGGGTCGGCATGAAGATTTTCCCCCACACGGTCTACAAGAGTCTATACAAGTACGATCCCGGGCTCCAAAGTACAGGTTCCAAACTCAGAAACCCTAACCCTTTCCGGGCATTACAGCTCTCCTTTGTTCAGATTCTTCACTAACTTGAGCGTCGAAGGGTCTGCACTCCTAAGGGAGCCAACCGTTCTCACGTTTCCGCACGAGCCAGCAAAAAATATCCCCTAACACCTTCCTCCGATATCGGTGCCTCCGGCACCCACTCCGACGCTGGCACCTCCCCCTCCTTTAAGTCCTCTTTCCCCTTTCCTTTCCCCCTCCTCTTTTTCTATCGCCGAAGCCGTTGTTGCCTTCTCTTCCCCTCCTAGTCACCTAGCATGTTCGGTAGTTCAGTGTCGAACATGCTTGGCATAGAATTGTCGAACATACTTAAGAATATTTGACATTTAACTGCCAAATATTGCTCAGAAGGTTCGGTCGTTCAGTGCTGAACTTGTTTGGTACTGAACTACATAATATATTGGGCGATGAGAAGGGTAAGTGGAGGCAACTGTGGCTCCGACAATGGAAAAAGAGGAGGAGGAGGAGAAGGGGGGAAGGGGAGGCTCTGACGACGAAGAGGAGAAGAGGTGATGGTGGCTCGGCGGTGGAGAAGGAGGAGGGAAAGGGGAAGAAGGAGGCGAGGAGAGGCGGTGGCGTCCGAAGTGGGCGGTGGAGGCGTCAGAAGTATGCCGGTGACGGACCTGTCGATAAGGAGATAATGGGGTATGGAGGTTTGGGGTGGATGGGTTATGAAAGGGGAAGGATGAGGTGTGTTGGGGAATGTGGGATATACTAGTCATACCCCATACAAAAATGAAAAACTTAGGAAAACGGGGAGTTTTTTTTTTGGTAGGAAAAAAATTCCCTATAATAACTCCATTGAACTATGATGGGTCCATGGCAATGCTAGTGGGATATGTTTGGAGCTGTTGGATACGGCAGCCCTGGTTACACAACCGACACAGTCGGTTGAGTATTTTTTTTTTGCTGAATCGGCTAGGCGGTCAGAGGACAGGGCGCTAGAGTAAGCACTCAAAGAGCACGGGGACGGAGGTAGTACCTACTATTTATTAAGGTTCTATATGTTGGTGGTGTTTTTAAAAAATCAATTTTTATATTTAATATTTAGTTATTTTTATTAAATATTTTATTAGCTATTTTCTATAAATAGTTAAATGGCTAGCAATTAAACCAATTATAGTCATTTATATGTGAGCGTTATAAAAGACCAACCATTGCTTAATGGTTAGCAATTAAACAACTTAAAGCTATTTGCATGGGAGATGTTATATTTTTTGAATGGTGTTTAATATCACTATTATGTCTCTTCATCTATAAACATAGACTAGTGAGGAGAAGAAATACATACAAAAAATATCATCTCTTCTTCCTCCATATGATGAGCTATTGTTTTGAGGTTTTCAATATTTTTTTTCATTCTAGTAGTTGCTGGGTTCTTGAAAGGAAGATTAGGTTCGTATGTCCTTTTTGAAGACGTACCGACGAGAAGGATGATGGATATCACTGGGGTCGTCGTATCTCTAGGAGCGCTTGCCGGGAGCACTGTACGTGGAGGGCAATTACATTCTTAGGACATCGTCTAGCGCGCTTCGATCCCAGGCCATCTCTTTCTTTTTTTCCTTGTTAATTTTATTATATATAAGTTTATGTATTTACATGCAACAATAGTTTTAGATCTGAAAATAAATATCATAAAAATTCTAGTTTTAAAGATAATTATCCAACAATCTAAGAACGTAATGGAGATTTCATACAATTCTATGAATCATCTTTCTCTCATTCTTCATCTCTAGCTTTGACTTATTTTTATTTTTTCTAAAACTAATTTATTGTGTGATTACGAGGAACACTCAAGCTTGAAGCCGTTGTGTATTTGTTGAGGACGGGATTCATCATCTTCATCGTTGGTGAGTGCATCATCTTTGTCGCTCACAACAAGGTTTGTGTCGTAGCATGCAGCATGAGGTAAAATTTGAATAAGAAGATTAAATTATGTAGTATGTAGATATTAGAAATTTAGTAATTTGTATGATTGCAAGCAGTTTCTTCTCGTGTAACAACATTCAATGCCGCATGCCTTTTGACCCATTCAAAAGGTTATAATACCAAATTGTTACTGCCCTCATGTAAGAGGTGTAACAGCTCTTGTTATGGGTTTTAATTCAATGCCTAATTTTCACCCATTTCTAAATGGTGTAATAGCACCCATTACTCTCAAACGGTCACCCACATATTTAAGAGCCAGTAATAATTGCTTAAATAATAATAATAATAAATAAAAATAAGTATTAACTGATTAAGGAAAGATAAACATAGAAATTAGGTTCGGTAGAGATTTGTAGCTTGCTTGTGATCGATAAGTTGGCGGCAAGATCATTGCTAGTTAATTGCAACACTAGTTGACGACAAGATCGTTACTGGTCGATTGTGCAGAAAACTCATACAGAGATCGATGACTAAGTACCAATTTTTGTTAGCCCAGACGACGGCCTGCGGCAGATCGACCCATCAACAATAGTGGAATGGCATCGCATGAAGCAACTTGTTAGCGGGGTACACGTGCTCTGGTGTTGCGTGTCCTTTGACAACCTGGCTGGTCTATTAAAATAATAATAATAATAATAATAAATAACTAAATAAAATCTTGGAAGGTCACTATCTGGACTTCGGTAGCGTTATATTCCACATATGATGTTGTATTTTAAGTCTTATTAATTCCATTATGTGAAGAAGAACAATAGGTGCAAATGCTAGCGACGATAGGATTGAACTACTTGAATGCAATTTAAATTGGTTTTTGAGGCTGTGATACAGTGGAACATCCTTGAATTGGATTTTAAGGATTTGATACAGAGAAAGTAAACTTCTCTTCCATTTGGAGATGAAGCCATGATGGTGCTGTCTCTATCCTCGCCATCAATAGTTTCTCTTGTTATCCGACAAGTTGGTTAATTGGGAACGGGGGCAAGGTTCCCGTACCTCTTGGCGGCGCACGGCTAAGGAGGGGAAAGGTTTGAGGTTTGGGTTTTACCCAAACTCTTTGTAAGGGATAAGGCATTCAGATGGAACCCTAATTACTATTAAAGGTACCATACCGAACTAGCCATAGTTCAATTTGACTAAACAGGTCTCATCAGCCATCGTCCACACAGACCATAAAAACCACCTTGATTAGCTAAGAACTAGATCGGTCTGATTCAGTTTAGATCTGGTCCAATTATTTTTGTTCAGCTATACCTCATCCTAGCCCAACCAATTAGGCTAGATCTGACACCAAGTCCTAATTAGCAATTAAAGTCGTCATCTACCTTTGTAATCTCAACACGTACGCTAAAGGACGATCTTGTATGCACTGCTTGTAAGCTCCACTCATACGGATGTGCCTCATCAATCACTAGTAGATCGACTTCTAACTTTTCACCTTTAATTGTCATCCTTGACCTTGATCATATCCACATTGCTGCCCAAGTTAAGATGGTCGGCTCTACAATTCCATTATGCCTGGACATCCCCATTCATATACGATCAAGCTTAATGACATCACCATCGATGGGTCCTCATAGGCCTCCTGTTACATCCCAGAACGATGTAGGAGATGGTCTCTCTTTTCGCTGCATGGAGCCATTAAGAGCCAATGATTGTCTTGCCTTGCCGGGTCTAGTGTTTACTATGGAAATTAAGAATGGGCAAGAGAATCAATTGTCGGACTACTATATTTGTCTTTCATTTACTTTTTGAATTTCAAATGTATGCATGCATTACTACTAATTAGTCAAGAGGCAAAACTGGATCCCAACACTAATGCTGACGTTCGATGTGCATGCACATGTGCGGCACAGATAAAACGTAACAAAATCATGCACCATCCTCCTCCTCTGCCTAACACCTGTTAGCTCATGGGCCTGAGTGGCTTCCGATCGATTTAATTTAGTGTGATGGGTATGAAATCACATCATTCTCGCTCTTCCTCCATGGTGAGAGATAATTTTTTGTATTCTAGACTAAGAGAACTAAATTAAAACACATATTTCTCTTTGTTTAAAAGTCATGCTTTAGTGGTTATAGAGTATTATAATCTGTTGAGCTGAGTATGAAATCGACTATGCCTTTGTTGCTACAAAATAACTTTCAACTTTGAACCTATGAGACTGAATGAAACTTGGTCATTGAAAATTAAAGTCACCAACTGAGAAATTATACTCTTAGGATATTTTGGCAAAAGTATAGAAAACTAAAGCTTGAGCTTTGTTGCTTTTGTTAATGACTCTATTAAGCTGGGGGTGTATTTATCTATACATCATGAGTTTGATTGCTATTCCAAACTCATGGTTGACAAGTGACGAACACACACTTTATTCAAGATGTAAATTATGTTCAAATCCATACATATCAGTTTGACACATTGTGGGCCAATAAAGGCCATATAGAAATCGGTGGGCCCAGTCTGCTTTTATAAACCATATTTGTTTCTTATGCTTTACTTTGACACCATAAGATATGATGGAAAATATGGTTAGTTGCAATTTCCATATCCATTTCTTACTTGTATTTGCTTAAATTGGTACGTTTGCTCAATTTCATTTCTTACCACCACAAAAGATAATAGGATATAACATTGACATTGATTTAAATTAAAACATATGATTCTATTATCATTCATTTAACTTATATGCGATTGAAAACTCTCAAAGAAAATATAAAAATAAAGGTCATCTCTATCTTTATGGATTTTGCTAATGTGAAGTCATAATAACTATTTTATACTATCTTGAAGGATTTAAGTTATGATATTGTAAGGAATAAATATTTTAATCAAATTTTGCTTAATTTCTTTCTTGCTAAATAGAAGAAGAATATTTATCGTTAATAAAAATTAACTAGCTGTTTCAAAACATTCTTACTACATGATCTCCAATGATTATTCTATTGCGTAAAGTGTCAAAAAAAAAACTTGTCAAAAAGGCATATGTGTCTAAGACTGATTAGTATTTACGCAAGCCTAGTGTTCTACCACTTATCTGGAGATGACCGTTACAATATAGAATTTCACTTAGATATATAATTCTAATCTAGCTAAAATCTAATTATAAAAACTTATTCATAAATCAAGACTCTAGTAGGGAGAGCTCGGCACATACACTTATGTATGTGTGTCCAATCTATAATCTCCATTATCTAGAGATTTTAATATATAGTTTAAATTATCTGGTCAATTATAAAAATATAAAATCCATTTTGAAATATCTCAAAATATGGGAGTGCTAATATATATATATATATATATATATATATATATATATATATATATATATATATATATATATATATATATATATATATATATATATATATATATTTCCACTGAAAATCACTTTAGGAGTTAATAGAGTTTAAAATCACTTGTAAGTTGATACAAGTAAGTTGACTCACTCTTATAAAAGAAACTAATGAAACATCCATATTTTTGTGCTGTGTGTTGTTCTGCAGACAGTAAAGATGAAATCACCCGGGTGAAGACAAAGTTAACTAACTACAAAATTAAGACCTAAAAGGTTAAAGTCATAAGATGACATTAATATATACTTCTTAAAATGGAATCAGTGTGACTAATTAATACCAAAAAGGTCTATTTGGGAATTATGTCCTAGAAGCATCGAGGGGGATAGGGTGAAGCCCATATGAAAGATCACCACGGTAGGAACCCAACCTCACGGAGGTTCAATGGGTAGAAACAAACTGCATTGGTGATTTTGAGGAGTACTGATCTCACCTCCCATCCCTAGGGCGCCAGTGCTCATAAAAGCAAAGGGTTAGGTTAAGTTTATCTCTTAATAAATCCAAGACCCATGAGGTAGGGTGCTACCTTGCTCGCACCCTTAGAGGATTCACCGACATGTGTGGAGTCATGAGGGCCGTGACAAATAAAATATGGTAATTCCTAAAACACATATGAGATATCTTGTGCATGGCCGTGTACGTGCAAACCCGTTTAGAACTCCAATCTTTCTATACCATGTGTGTTTTTGAAGAAGTCTGATAAATGGGCCGATTCAAGGCGTAGTCCACCAAGGACCCACAAATGGATCCAATTATCACTAAGTGGAGGTTCAAACCGGAAGGTACCTTCACCTATTGCATAGTATAAAGAATTCAGCAAAAATCTTTTATTTTGAATTTAAAATTTTGAATATTCATTATTTGATGTTTTAAAAAAAATATGGGGATTGTTGGTGGTGTTTTTAAAAAATCAATTTTTATATTTAATATTTAGTTATTTTTCTTAAATATTTTATTAGCCATTTTCTACAAATATTTAAATGGCTAGCAATTAAGCCAATTATAGTCATTTGCATATGAGCGTTACAAAAGACCAATCATTGCTTAATGACTATCAATTAAACCACTTAAAGCTATTTGCATGGGAGATGTTATATTTTTTGAATGGTGCTTAATATCACTATTATGTCTCTTCATCTATAAACAGAGACTAGTGAGGAGAAAAAATACATATAAAAAAATATTATCTCTTCTTCCTCCATATGATGAGCTATTGTTTTGAGTTTTCAATATTTTTTTTCATTCTAGTAGTTGCTGGGTTCTTGAAAGGAAGATTGGTTTCACATGTCCTTCTTGAAGACGTACCGACGAGAAGGATGGTGGATATCACCGGGGTCGTCGTATCTCTAGGAGCGCTTGCCGGGAGCTCCGTACGTGGAGGACAATTACGTTCTTAGGACAACGTCTAGCGCGCTTCGATCCCAGACCACCTCTTTCTCTTTTTCCTTGTTAATTTTATTATATATAAGTTTATGTATTTACATGCAACAATAGTTTTAGATCTGAAAATAAATATCATAAAAATTCTAATTTTAAAGATAATTATCCAACACTATAATCCCTTGAACATGAGAATAGCGGACAGGATTCACCAGCACAAACAAGATACAACGTCCTTGAGGGAAAGTTGGCCACACGATATCCATACTGGGAGTTGAACGGGTACTCTTCAACATGGGAGAGAGGAAGTGTATGGTTTTTAGTAAACTAGCATGGATTAACTCGAGTACGATTTTGTTCCAATCTTTTTAAAGAGGTTGGAGCATCCCACTCTACTTCATTGGTCCATTCCAAGGGTATGTTTGTCATTTCATACTGTTTATCATGGTGAAATGACCAAAAGCCCCCGAGATGGACCAATGAGGAGCAATGAGAGAGCGCGGGATGCTCCAACCTCCTTAAGGAGGTTGGAACAAAACAATTTTCGATTAACCCCCTCTTTCTCTGTCTGTCTCCCACTTTGCTGACGTGCGAAGAAAACCCCCGAGGGGAGGGGAGGGGAGGGGAGAAAGGGGTTCCCAGAAACCGGGGGGAGGGATGAAGGGCGGTAGAAAGAAGACCGAGGCGGCGGCCCTATCAGACATCGGAGAAGCCACCGTGGCGGCGGAGGCGGCGCCAGCGGAGGTAGAGGAGGGAGGGCAGGAAGGAGAAGAAGGGAGTGGGGGTGCGGAAGGGAACCAGGATGAGGAGGACGAGGATGAGGAGGAGGAGGAAGGGGAGGAGGAGGAGGAGGGGGAGGAGGAGGAGGAGGTTGAGGATGGACCCAAGCTCGATGAGGGCTTCTACGAGATCGAGGACATCCGGAAGAAGAGAGTACGCAAGGGCCAACTTCAGTATCTCATCAAATGGTACCTACGTACCCCCGCTCCATTATAATATCCTACTCCTCCGCCTCAGGGGCTCAGGGCAAATTTGGTTGATGCCCCCTCCTCTTCTCTTCTCTTCCGGCGGAGGTGGGGGAAAAAAAAAGTTTTTATTTTTATTTTTGAAAAGATTTAATTTCCCCTTCTTTTTCTTTGAAGGCGTGGGTGGCCAGAGACCGCCAACACCTGGGAACCATATGACAACCTCAAGTCCTGCTCAGACATCATCGATGCATTCGAAGAAAGGTCCCCTACACACACACACACACTCACTCTAATCTCTGATATTCTCTCTCTCTCTCTCTCGAATGTCACCTTCTTAACAACAGGTGCCTTTTCCCCGCTCAATTTGGCGGTTAAGAAGTCAGCCCTGCTCACCACCATACTTCTTGGTTCCCTTTCTTTACTCTCATGATAACTTATCATCACCCAGGACCTCTGCACGCAAGCGCAAGCGTAAGCACGGGACTCTACCTACCGTCACCAAGAAGAAGCGCACCAGCCGGTATTTTGCTGAGCCCAGTGTGGAGTCTCCTCCTGCTGTTCCCTTGATTGAGTATCTGAGCTTGTCAGATCCCCATACCAACCAAATGCAAGATGGAGCTGACGACATGGCAGGAGACGTATTAGGAAGAGAAGGGGAGGAGGGGGGGAAGGCTGAGGTGCATGGAGACGGAAAGGAGACCTCAGGCAAGGATGACGGGGTTAATGGGTCTTCTGATGCAAGCAAAAATGACAAGACAATAGAGAACAGTAAAGGGAATGCCAGTTCCAGTAACCAAGCAGGACCGGTATGTACAGAGGAAACTGCCGAACCGCCAAGTGTACGAGAAGAAGATGGTTCTACCGATGGGTGTTCAAAGGCCGAATGCACTCAACCACTCCAGGGAAACCGCTTCATTGGTGCCAAAAAGAGGAAATCTGGCTTCGTGAGAAGGTTTAAGCAGGATGCGACCTCATGCGATCAAGATGACGCGCAGACTGCCCCTATGAGGAGTCGAAACGAAACTTGTGGCAAACACGAAAAATCAGGGAATGAAGCGGTAGATTCTAACGAAGTTGATATAGGTGATAAGAATAAGTTTGATGATACTGCAAATCCACCTTCTATTACCAAGATCTTGAAGCCAGTCAGTTACTACGCATCTATATCCAACAATGTACAAGAAGTATCCATAAAGTTCGCGGCTTTAAGGTGAGCATCACATGTTTTTTACTGCACATTTTCTTCATGATATTGTTGTTCCTGCCGATTGTTTATTCTTTTTGGAATTATAAGTTGTAGGGAAGAAACACCCAATGCATCAATTGCCCAAACAGATAGGAATTCTGTGAAGTTACCTTGGTGATAAGTTTACCACTATAGCACAAATAAGTTCCAGTTGACTTGATAGTTACAATTGTGACGATCAAGATCCAATAGCCAAGAGCCAAGACTCCTGAGGCTGTGATACCAAGATGGATAAGGTGAGGTGAGGTGTACAAGGTCACGAGTTAGCCCTACATCGCCTGGAGAGAAGTTGATCATGAGCTACTTACATTTTCATTTCCCAAATATAGAAGACGTGTTTTTAAACCGTGCGCCGCTATGGATTTCGTAAGAATTCCGTAGTTAAGCGTGCTCGGACGAGAGTAGTATTAGGATGGGTGATCTTCCTGAGAAGTTGTCGTACGGGCACGGGCAAAGCGGACAATATCTTGTGTGTTTGGGGTGGATGTTACAAAATGGTATCAGAGCCGGTTCTTCTCGCTATGGGGGGGTCTAACCCTACACGTGGACGTGTAGCTTTTAAGGAGGGTGGATTGTGACGACCAAGATCCAAGATCCAAGATCCAAGAGCCAAGAGTCAAGAGCCAAGACTCCTGAGGCTGTGATGCCAAGATGAATAAGGTGAGGTACTGAGGTGTACAAGGCCACTAGTTAGCCCCAGATCACCTAGAGATAAGGAGATCCTGAGCTACTTATATAATTTCCTTTCCCAAATATAGAAGACGCTTTTTTAAACCGTGCGCAGCTATGGATTTCATAAGAACTCTGTTGTCAAGCGTACTCGGACGAGAGTAGTACTAGGATGGGTGACCTCCTTAGGAAGTTCTCAAACGGGCACGGGCAAGGCAGATAATATCTTGTGTGTTTGGGGCGGATGTTCCAATGAAATGCAACAATAACATCTTGGAATTATACGTAATGGGGAAGATGACCCAATGCATCAATTGCCCAAAATGAATGCATGTATAAATGTCATGAAGTTACCTTGGTGATAAGTTTACCACAATAGCACGAATATAAATATGATATAGTACTATTCATGAGAGTACAATTGCACATATGCATTCAAGTGCTTGTCGATGAGTAAAGTAAGTTCCACATAGTGTTGTGCTCCATGAAGAAGCTGCAAAAGAGTTTATGATTTCTGATTCAAGTGGTCTATTGCATTTTTCAATGTGTTGCTTAATCATTTTCAAGGGGTTTAGAACAATTTTTACGAGTTGAAGTGATTTCCAGTAGGTAAGAAATACTTGACCGTTATTTCATTCTATACGAGTGTTTTAGACTCTTGGTGTAAGGGTAAGAGTTTTTTTTTTTTTTTGCTGGACTGGGGTAAGAGTTGATATTCTTGTTAAGTTGTTTCTGAGAAATCATATGGTTGGAAGGATAATGATCTTTTGGCTTATGTTAATGAGGGGATGGGCTGTGGGGCTAAATGTAGGCAATAGATCTTAGGTTGTATGCTTGATGTCTTCTACTTGGTTTGTACTGTATCCAATGCTTTGGATTTTGGTTTCTTCAAACGCTCAAGGGTATTTCATATAGACAACCAGACCCGTTCCTCCTTTGCTATTCTTGCAGCCAAGGAGGGAGGAGTATTTGAGAACTTGTGAGTTTGGCGTTCCTTTAAGCGTTGCAGTACACCAAGAACTATTTAATAGTTCTATATGTAATGTAGAGATGCAGTTATATTTTCTAAACTAGGTTTGGAAGAGGTTGGGTACGTCATGCTCATGTTACATTTACTTCAGATAATATAAGCTCACCTAGCACTCTCAATGTGGTTAAGGTGGAGGAATCGAGAATTGAGCATACACAGTACAATAAGGATTGCTGTATTGTATCATTAGTACCACACATTATCATAGAGAATTTATATACCACGACTTAAAGATACATGAAGTCACAGTGAGATATGCTAGGGAAACTCATATAGTCATATTATAACCTGGGTTAGTTTCAACTGCTTTATAGTGCCAAGTGGCCATAAGCTTAGTGCACAAACACTTTTTTTTTTTACTTTTTAAATTTATATGATAAACACGATTAATGATTATGATATAAAAAGTTCACTATTAATAATAAAGACTTCTTATAAAGCAGAATGCATTGAAATCAAAACAACTAACAAAAAAAATCTATCATGTTTTCAATTCTAAGCATTGTCATCATCATTCTTGCAGTCCTTAATCTCGTGATGTTCTTCTGATGATGGGAAGCCAATAGATCCTGGGTGCTACAATCTCCTCTGGCACGCCATGAGCCCAGAAGAGTTGAAGGCACAGATTTCTGCAACCTCATTTGAATTAGGACCATCGTTAATGGGAAATCAATTTCCACCAATAAAATTATCGAATCCAGCTTCTCATTTAACACATTATTTTCTGTTTCTGGTGAAAATGCCATTAAAATCTTAATCAAATGAAGCAGTTCTCACTTCTTTCACGCATTTTTTTTCTGCTTCCCTCTTCGTGTATCCTGCTTATCGAATTTTTTTTCTCCTGTTTTGGTAACTTTATTTATGTCAGTAATGGTAGCTGGGTTTGTGGGCATATGTTGGCTAATCTGAATGGAATAGATGCTTCTGCTTAAGGTTTCTGCTTGCTGGAATTTACTGACAGTAGTTAATACAAGTTTTGATGGTAAATGGTTATTGGTTATGATGCTTGAGGAAAACAGACCGGAAAATCAAAGTAGTGTAAATGGTTAAGAATGAAATAAGACTTAAACGATTTGTTGAGTAAGATCAAATAGCTTCTTGCAATCAAACAACAATTCTCAGTTTCTAACAGCAAAGAATTGCAGGGAAAGATTTATAAGCTACCAGAAGGACCACTATCGAGAAAAAGAGGGGGGGAGAGGGGGGGGGGGGACAACTACCCCCCTGGATTCTCCGAAATTGCCTTATGGTCTTAGCTTATGAGGTCTAAAACATAGAACGGTGGTTCATTGCCTCCCCCTCATGGTTTAAAATATCGGCGATATATAGCGATATATCGCCAATATATCACTATATCCACAGGCTCCGACATTAAAACAAACTAAATTCCCCTGTTTTGGGAAAAAAGTTGAAATATCGCTGATATATCGTCAAATATCGCCAAATATGCCAAATATCGTTGATATATCGCCAAACCCTCCATTTGTTCTTGGTAGATTTGAAGCTTCTCTTCACGGATTTGGGGTTTCTTCCAAACTTCTAAGTTGAGGTATTTTTTTTTTTAATTTATCAAATTTCCTATGTAGATCTTTGCGAAGAATAGATTATAAACATGAATCGCATTAAGTTTGATGTGATTCATCATGATTATCATGAAATTAATCGGGATTCATGGATTTTCATGGGTTTTATCTATTTAATCCAATAAATCCTAATGAAATTTTAGTATGTCAATACTACACAATCAATTTACTTGCTATTCAGGTTTCAAAAAAAATGTACTTGCTATCCAAATTTAATTTTTTTTTACTTAAATCATTTTCAGAGTATTATGCTATGTCATGTACTGTCAGTCTGTGAAATGCTTTATGCTTATTATGCCTTGTGTTTTATGAGTTATGAATTTGTGATATACTTTTATGTACTATGAACCATATAGGTTTTGATATGTTTTATCATGCTTTCTAGTGTGTGTAATCTTACTAGTAATGCTCATGCCTGTCGGCACTCTGAACAGTCGTCTTCGGCGGTCAAACACTTTCGGCAAGGGCACCCACGTTCGATATGGTTGTCAAAAATCGTTATGCGGCTCCCACATTCGTCGGGGGTGCCTATATTTTATTGCAGTGTCCACATTCGACAGGAAAACACTCTCAGCGTGGGTGGCAAAATTAGTTTTGCATCGCCCACATTCAGTACTCGGACGGCCACCTTCGGCGACCAAACAATTTTGGCAAGGGCACCTATATTCGGCGGGGGGGTCAAAATTCATTTTGCGGCCCCCACGTTCGACGGAAGTATCCACATTTGATGGAGGTGTCAAAATTCGTTTGGTGCCACCCATATTCGGTGGGGGGCACCCACAGGCGGTTTCCTTCGAACCTAAAAATGGGGGTTTGTGGAGTGCATTTTGCTACTGGATTGATTGTTGAATTTGCTTACGGCCCAATTGTCGCCCACTAAAAAGGGCATAATGGGGATAAGGAAGTCCAGTAGGCAGTAGCAAGTGTACCTCGTTGTGCTCTTTTAATGGACGATGTGGCACACAATTATTAGGCCGTAAGCAATCACGGCACATTGATCCAATAACAAAAATGCATGGCACCTCTTCCATCCCCAAGTTCCATTCTTTCCATCCGTTTCTCAATTCAGCGTGTTCCGTTCTTTCCCTCCATTTCTCCATTCGGCATGTTCCATTCTTTCCTCAATCTCCTTCTCTCCGACATATCACCAAATCCATCGAAAAATCCCTATGGCCAAAACTGAACTCATGAATCCATCCCCCATGGCTAACCACCTCCCCTTTCCATCCGGTTCTCAACGTTGGGCGCTTGACATGCAAGCTACTCCCAGACCTCTGTCTCATATTTAACCGATCTACTGGCACATCACAACTGTCCGTTACACCCGTACCTACCTGGTGTAGCGCACTCGGCTCAAACCAATAGGCTAAGGGACAACTGCGATCAGGTGCCAAGCAAGCCATAATTGATTGCAATCGTCCCTTTGCTTGCTGGTTTGGGCTGAGTAGGATGGCTAGGTGTCACAAAGGATTGTGAGGTGTGGATTTAATTACAACTTAAGTTGCAATTTAGTAAAATAAATGTATAATAAACTCATAAGATTAGGTAGGTTAAACCCAAAATTGATTCGCAACCCTCCGTTACACGCAGACCGATCGATGAATCACACTCAACACCAAATAGAATGCAAAAGAACGAATGTGATTCAGCTTTGGCTTCAATCACAATCGTCTGTTACACCCAGCCTGTCCAGAATGGTCAGCCCGATTGACGTGGTATCGGATCACGACGACACTTTGCCTGCCAGCCCGGGTTGAATAAGATTCACTGGTCGGGGCCATAGTTACCATATCGGGCGTTTTTTTGAAAAAAACGCGTATAGAACACGTATCGATCCGAAGACGTAGTAAACAGGAAAAAAACTTCCGTACGCGTTTTATACGCGTTTAAAACGTATAAAACACGTATAAAACACATCGGGTTTGGTCCAGGTTTAAATTGGGTTCGGGTTTTATTTTATTCGTGCTTAATAAACGCATATGCTATATGTTTTGATCTTTTGATTACTAAATGTTGGAAATTGACATATATACATACTTGGTATAATTTTTAAGATTTTTTTTGTTTTTTTCGATGTTTTCACGTTTTTTTCCCGTTTTTTTCGTTTTCATCGTATCTTTCCGATTTTTTCCTTTGCCGTTTTTTTCCCGTTTTCCGACTTGGTAACTATGGTCGGGGCAGGCTGAAACGGACAACTGTGATCATGGCACGTCAATTGGGCTAACTATTCTGGCTAAATGAGAAGGCTGTGATCATAGCACCATCAGTAGAACGATACTTGACTCTAACAGGTATTGGGGCAACAGGCTCCAAATACATCAGTGATTGGACCATACTCCACTATTATGAAGTCGATTAAAAAAAAAGCCACATCAGATTTTAAGTACATTTTTGCTACCCGATTCCTGATTTCAAACTTCCTCCAAACGACCTGGTCGGTGGGCCTGGCGCATCACAGCCACATGTTGTTGGCTGGAGTTGATTCATCTTTGGGTTGCCAACTGACTAAGATTTGAGCTCCTGATATATTTGCTTTAATTGCATATGGCCCAGTCGTAGGCTGCCACTTCATCCAAAACGAAGAACACACAACCACCAATGGAGTCCTGTAGTGCCAGCTCTTTGTTTGAAAGATGTGGCAGCACACGATTGGACCGAAAGCAAGTGCAACAAATGATCAGGTATCAAAAACGCTCTCGGTTTGAAGTGGGTTCCAGATTTTTTTCCTGAAGTTTAGCTCAAAAACACTTAACCCCCCTGTACTTAAAAAAACTATAGTTTGCCCCCTTCAATTCAGTTTTGATCAGATAAAAATTACCAAATGAGGAAATTAAGTAGTTGACAAAAGGGGTATTATGCTAATATTTCAAACTTTAGGGTTCGATTTGGAACCAAATAAACTACAGGGGGTTAAGTGTTTTTGAACTAAACTTCAGAGGGGCAAAGTATAAATACCCATTATTTTTTTGTTGTTGCTGAAAATGCCAGGTTTCTAGCATTCTTTCTTCCTCTTGCGATCAGAAGCTGCGATCCCCAGTGGGTGACAGCCACAGCCTGCGACAAAGAAGGGATTCAGTCCCCCCTTCGACTCCTCCTCTGCAACCCGCCATCACTCCAGCCCACGACGTGTAGGGCTGGTAATGGGCCAGGTTCGGGTCGGGCCACCCCATGCCCAGGCCCGGCCCAAACTTATGAGTATGTGCCCATACCTGGTCCAAGCCCAAATTAAAATTTTCGGGCTTGGCCCAAACCCGACCCGAAACTTTCTTACGAAGCCCAAGCCCAAACCCGGCCCAAATTAAGCCCATATTTCTAAGCTTTCTTCATCATGCAAGTAATTGAAGCTTTGAACTTCTTGTGCAAGGCCTTCACATTAATGAGGACTTGTGTGGGCTAAGCCGTTCCATCGGGATGAGCTTGCCCTCGCCTCGTGAAGTCTTGGGTCGTCGAGCGTTGGAGCCTCTTCGTTTTCAGAGCCTCCTCTTCTCCAGCTTTGGTCTTCAACTCGAGCGTTGGAGCCTCGTCTTCAGAGCCTCCACCTTTCGACCTATGATGTCATCCCCCCACCCCTTTATATATAGGCAAAGGGGGGAGGATAGAAGAGATATTGCTGCAATTTTTTGAATCCCTTGAATATCTCCCCATAACCGTTGAGATTTGCCTTCCATTTTTGGGGGAACCAACATTTCTCTCCTTCCGTTTTTGCAGCAGCAGTTATGGGCAAGATATACTCAAATCTTGAGATATGGGCCATCTTTGCAAATTCAAATCGATGGCGACCCGATGTTGAATTTGATTCGTCGGATCGAGGGATCGGCGTGGATCCACGGTGTGTAGACGTCCGAGCTATCTCCCCCCACGCATGGTGGTTGCTTCCTTTTTTCTTTCTTTTTTTTTCTTTTCATTCATTTTCTCTTTTTTTCTTTCCTTTTCCTTAGGGCCGGCCACACCTCTCCCAAGGAGGGGCATGATTTTCAAGAAGAGGGGGCTGGTAGGCCACTATTTCGGGTGGGCCCACCCGGGCCCTATTTGGCTTCGAGTGGTGGGCCCGGTGGGTCCCACTTGCATGAGTGGGCCCACTCGGGTCCGTTTGAGTTGGGTCTGGTCCGTCTCTTTCACGAACCGATGTGTGCGAGCCGTTGTGTGTGGGCCAGGTTTGCACGCGGGCCATTGTGTGCAGGCCGGGTTCGAGTGCGTGGGCTAATTTCGATGCCCACACCTGTCTACGGTCGGCACGATCCGTCCTTTAGGGGCACGAATCGTCTTTCATAGGCACGGATCATTCTTCGTGTTATGGTAAGTTCGATTAAAATGATATTATGAAGGATCAAGGTTTAATAAACCTTCAATGCTACATCTCATTTCTTTAACATAGAGAAAGAAGGCAATCACAAATATTTCCTTAAAGCAAATGATCTTCATACTAAGT
Source organism: Chamaelirium japonicum (assembly GCA_947650365.1). Lineage (NCBI taxonomy): Eukaryota > Viridiplantae > Streptophyta > Magnoliopsida > Liliales > Melanthiaceae > Chamaelirium > Chamaelirium japonicum. The sequence goes on from OX393550.1 coordinate 62,852,645, forward strand.
TCGAATCAAAATACAAGAATCCTAATTATACATAAAGTAAAACCGATACAAGGCTAGGGTTTCATCGAAACCCTAGACTAAGGTTTAGCCGCGCATGTTAGAGACGATGATCGGGCTTCCGGAGGGAACCGTGGTTGTGCCTTCCATCTTCCTCAAGTACAATGCCCGGTTCTCTCCCTTGCTCCCCCAAATTGGTGCTTCCTTCTCGATTCTCATTTGACGGTTTGAAGTGATGCCTTTTTAATGCCTTTTTTTGTCCAGGGTCGAAGTGCCTCTACAATCAAACCCAAGCCATAGATGTTAGGGACCGGTCTGCTGGGCTTAATCGATTGATGCGGGATCACGATCAATCGCCACTCGATTGGCGCGATCGATCTCATTCAGCAACACCTCTGTTTGGTGGACATGCACGGACCTCGACCAATCGGTGTGATCAATAGGACTTTACATTCTTTCTGTCTAGTTGATCCTGTGGGCGCCTTGATCGAGCAGGCTCTGCTTCAGGGTTTCCCTGATGAGTTGCTCTTCGAATTCTGTGGTTCTTTTTTGCCTTTGCTCATAATTGGTTCGTTTTATGCGGATTCCGTCGTACATGTAAATAGAAAAACATATATAAAAGCACAATGGGACAAAATGGTACGATTAGGTGTAGGTTTAGGGGCATAATTGTGGTGCATTTATGCAACGATCACCTTGCCTATATAGGAATGATCAGGAAACTTTGAAACAACCTATTTTTTTGGGGGTTTTATTCTTTTTAGAGTGCAGACCAAAAAGGTTGAAGGGGTAGGCAATGAGCCACTATTCTGTGTTTTAGGCCTCATACGCTAAGACCATGAGGCAATTTCGGAGAATCCAGGGTGGGTAGTTGCCCCCCCCCCCCCCCCTCCGGAGGGAACCGTGGTTGCGCCTTCCATCTTCCTCACGTACGATGCCCGGTTCTTTCCCTTGCTCCCCCAAATTGATTCTTCCTTCTCGATTCTCCTTTGACAGCCTAAAGCAATGCATTTTTAATGCCTTTTCCCGTCCAAGGTTGAAGTGCCTCCACGATTAAATCCAAGCCATAGATGTTAGGGCGTCGGTCTACCGAGCTTGATCGATCGATCGGGATCACAATCAATCGCCACTCGATCAGCGTGATTGATCTCATTTTGCAACTCCTTTGTTTGGTGGACATGCACGAACCTCGACAGATCGACCTGACTGATTAGACTTTGCATTCTTTCTGTCTGGCTGATCCTACAGGCGCCTCGATTGACACTTATCTTCTCGACAAAGAAGCTGCAGCACTACATACTGGCTCACGTCATCAGGCTCATCTCGAAAGTCGATCCACTCAAATACATCATGTCAAGCCCAGTGCTCTCCGGACGTCTGGCCAAATGGGCATTGCTCCTCGAGTTCGACATCATCTTCGTCCCTCAGAAGGCAGTTAAAGGTCAAGCTCTCGCGGACTTCCTGGCTGAGTACCCTCTCCCAGCAGAATGGGAGCTGTCAGAAGACCTCCCAGACGAGGAAGTATTTTCCATCGATATTGCTCCCTTCTGGAAGATGTTCTTCGATGGCGCAACAAGACAGGACGTGGCAAGAGCAGGAGTCATCTTCGTCACTCCAAACAACGAGATCCTCCTCCTCTCGTTCCTACTGTCCGAACCATGCTCCAACAATGTGGTAGAATATCAAGCTCTGATTATCGGTCTCGAACTAGCCAGCGACATAAAGATTCAAAGGCTCAAAATCTTCGGTGACTCAAGTCGTCATCCAGCAAATCTTGGGGGCATACGAAGTCAACAAAGAAGACCTCGTGCCACTACACATGCGAGCCGTGGAACTCTTGAATGCCCTTGAAGGTGCTTCCATCCAGCATGTCTCTAAGAATCTCAACCAGCAGGTTGGCACGCTCAAATTTAGTAGCTACTCTCGTTTCCAGAAAGAAGTCAGCTCATCGTCCCCATTTACAAAAGAATGATGATCACCAATGAAGACATCCCTGTTGGGATTCTAGGCCAAGTCAATGCAGTACAAGTCTTCGTGATTAATGAGCAGGACTGGAGACAACCCTTAGTGGACTATCTCGTCCATGGAAGGCTCCCCGACGATCCAAAGTGCAAGGTTGACGTCCGCCGACGATCTTTGAAGTTCTTCCACTTCAACGACGAGCTCTACCGTCGAAGTTATGACGACACACTCCTGAGGTGTCTCGCAAAAGAAGAAACAGAAGCGGCGCTGCAAGAAGTCTACGTTGGAATCTGCGACACGCACCAGTCCAGTCCAAAGCTCCACTTTTGCATATGGAGGATGGGTTACTACTGGCCCACCATGATCAAGGACTGCTTGGAGTTTGCAAAGAAATGTCACGCTTGCCAACTGCACGGCGACTACATCTGTCAACCGCCAGAGCTTTTGCATCCAAAGATCGCGTCATGGCCCTTCGACGGATAGGGACTCGACAGTGTCGGTCCTCTTCCCAAGTCATCCAAGCAGCATCTCTATATCTTGGTGGCGACAGACTATTTCTCAAAGTGGGCTGAAGCAATACAATTGCGAGAAGTCACCAGGCACTCAGTTATCAGCTTTATCCAGAACGACATCATCTTCCGATACGACGTTCCCCGCTACATCATCACCGACAACGGGAAGCAATTCAAAAACGCCGCTGTCAACCAGTTCTGCGCCATGTTCGACATCAAGCAAAGGTGCTCCACGATGTACAATGCTCCAGCCAACGACCTAGCAGAAGCCTTAACAAAACTCTCTGTAAGCTTCTAGAGAAAGTCGTCTCAATGTCGAAGGACTGACACGAACGCATGGGTGAAGCATTGTGGGTATACCACACTTCCTTCCGTACTCCGACGCAAGCAACTCCATACTCCCTCGTATACGGAGTAGAAGCTGTTCTTCCACTCGAGCTCCAGATCCCGTCACTCAAGATAACCATCCAAGAAGGCCTCGCCGGTGACGACAACGCCCAACTTCTCCTCGCCGAGTTGGAAGCACTAGATGAGAGACACCTCGAAGCTCAGCAATGCTTGGAATGCTATCAAGCCAGATTGACTCGCGCCTTCAACAAAAGGATTCGTCCTTGATCCTTCCAAGCCGGAGAACTGGTCCTCGTAGTCAAAACGCCCTATTATTCTCTCGCATCGAGGAGGAAAGAAATTCGACGCTAAGTGGGATGGACCGCACGTCATCAAGGAAGTCTACTCTAATGGCGCATACCTCTTCACAACGCCAGAAGGGTCTCGACTCGGCCCTATCAATGGCAAATACCTCAAAAGGTACTAGCCTAAAGCGAGGCTACACTCCTTGCCAAAAAAAAAAACGAACTATGTGCGACTTGATCCCTCCAGTAGGGTACGTAGGCAGCATGAGAAGTTACTTCAGGTTCAGTCCAGACAAAAAAAAGGAAACACCCAAACCTCGTCTCAGAAGGCCAGTCCAGAGAAGAAAGGGTACAAAACCACAAACCCAGTCAGCAAACTGAAGATGACAAGAAAGCAAATGAAAAAGGCGACACGGCTGGAAAAGCAAGTTGAAGTCCTTGAGGAACTGAAGCAGCTCGCCTCACGCGGCCTACACACGTTGCAACTCGATGGGTCGAGAAGCTGTCAGCTTTCGACGTGTTGCCAGCTTTGCATGTTGCTTCGCAAGATCCGTTCGGAAGCCTTCTCGATTGCCCCACCAGCTCCCCGCGCTTCGTTGGCTCTTCCCACTGCTCCGCAAGCTTTGCTCCATAAGTCTTATTGGTCGCTCGAGTTTTCTCCAAATGGGACTCCAGCTCTGAAGCGATGCATGAGTAGCTTCTAACTTCTTCTGCACCCAAATCCGCAGTGGCAAGCGTGTGCTGCTCCTCCAGTTGACGCTCATCGACCTCTGCCAACGCCAAGGAAGCGTCCTCCTCTAGCAAAGCTAGTGACGAGTAATAAATCTCGTTATTCTCCAGGAAGATGTGCGTCTGCTCCGCAAACAAGGAGTCGTCCACCTTAAAATCCTCCAGGCTCATGCAAAAGCTCGGGCATATGTGAAGGTCATCAGTCCCTCAAAGTCAAAAGACCCAAAGAACTGAAACTGCCACTCAAGTCAAAAGCAGCAACCCGAAGAAAGGTGGTTCAGTGTAGTTAAGGCGTCAAGGCGGTGACTATAGGTGATTTGGCTTGCTAAGGCGAGGCGGTGCCTAGGCGATAAAAATATAAATAGCCTATAAATATATATAAGATATACATATAAATGCCTAAGCGATGCATCAGCGACAACCGCATCTTTCGTGACCCCCACTAAGCCAAAAGGACCGTTGGAGCCATTACCGAGGCCAAGATCGGCAAGCAGAAGATGACCAACGTAGTCGATGCTCGTGGCCTCGTCTTCCTCCTCGTCGAACTCTAGGACGCCTATCTCGATGTCCTTCAAGCTGACGTCACCGCCAGAAAAGTCCACTCCATAGGCTTCCAACAATCCGTGGTCGTCCAGAAGAACATCCATCTAACTTCGCTCGCGTGCCCGGATGCAACCTCGCCAGTTGGAAGACGCACTTGAAAGGGAGGCGACGACATCTGCTCCCGCGGTAGACCTCGATGATCCAACCAGCTTCCTGAAGACACTCAGAGGGCAGATCCTGAAAGAAGAAACAAGAATCAAGTCACGTCCAGGAGAAAGAAGAAAAATTAAGTCCAAAAGGAAAGCTAGCCGGATCCAGTAAAGCAAATCAAGATGTTAAAACCAAAAAAAAAAAAAATCATGCGGGCCCCACCAGCCCCATTGCATGACAACAAAAAAAAAATCATCAAAGGGCTGCAGCCCCAAACAAGTTGGGGCCACAACTTCTTTTTGAGTTGAAACCGGAGGAGAGGCCATGGCCCCAGATTGAGACCGCAGCCCTTTTCTCTCTCCCTTTAAAGACCCAGCAGCCCTGAAGAGGGGCTGAGGTCCCTCGCCCGTCGACCTCGACCCCGCGTGCGCGGCCTTCTCACAGGACCTCGGCCCGCGCCTGTGCTGACCGCCACCTGACCTCCGCCTGTTGCGCACGCCAACTGTCACCCGGACGCCCCCTCCAGCCCGTGCGCCAGACCACCGCCTGCGCCCGTGCTCGGCCGGACCCCTCCTACGCGCTGCTGCCGTGCCGCACTCCTGCGCCGTCCACCGCACCGACCCGCTGCTCTGACGCCGCAACTGCCTGACGCCAATCCCGCGCTTGCTCACCTGCGCGCGCTACCCGCTCCTGCCCACCTGCGCGTGCTGCTCGCTCCAGCCACGCCCGGTCTCCCTTCCGCCGGCCAGGTGCAGCCGGCCCTCGCGCTGCCTGCACCGCTCGTCGCCGGCTCCCACGCCGCGGCCACCGCCCGCTGCACCTCCAGCCCGTGCCGGCCGCTGCTGCTACTGCTGCCGGTTTCTGTGAACCAGAGAAAAAAAAAAAGAGAAGAAAAGAAAGAAAAGCAAAGAAGAAGAAAGAGGGAGAATATGGAGGACCCTTATCTTGCCCCCGGCGACTCCACCTACTCCTTTCGCCACGCCATCGTCACTTGGCCGCGACGGATCTTCCTCGCACCCGCCATCAACATCGCGCCCTTGCACCGAAGAAGAGGCAACAACCCTCTGCCGAGACGCATCGTGGCCATCCTCGAGCCCCCTTCGGACTCCTCGCGACCGCCGTCTTCGATGCACGCGCCATCTTCAAAGCAAGAGGGAGCCCCTAACAAGGAAGATGATGGAAACCCTAGCAAGGGCCTTCGTCTCCAAACCACCGGAGGAGCCTTCATTCCAAGCCACCGAAGAAGCTTTCGCTTTCGCCTTCGCGAGAGCCGCCGTCAACGACGAAGGAGGCGACAACTAGGAAGACGGAGCAAGTCTCGTGCAACCCTAGGTAGCCCCTTCACCGACGATCTTCAAGCACCGACCTTCCGCAAGAGCTGCCGCCGCCGCCGACGAAAGAGGCGATGACTAGGAGGACGGAGCAAGTCGCATGCAACCCTATGCAGCCCCTTTCGCCAACAGTCTCCAAGCTTCAATCCTCCGCAAGAACCGACTTCGGATGAAAGGAGTAGAGGGGTAGGGTCTTTAAATAAAGGAATCAAGGACAAGTGCTGTGCGCTTCCTGTGTATACAAGTGCTACGTGTTTCCCGCAGGCGCACTCGTCCTTGAGGGGGCATTTGTAGACACAATTTAGACACAATTAATCGCACCTGAACACGACTCGTGTGTGCCGACCCGGGGGCAAACCCGAGACAAACCGGGGCCCTCCGGACCCGACTCAAGCCAAAGAAGAGACCGAGTGGGCCCGTACTCAAGTGGGACCCGCCCGGCCCCCCTTCCCGCGGAAAGGGAGTGACCGGCCAACGGAAAGAAAAGAAAAGAAGAAAAGGAAAGAAAAGAAAGAAAAAAAGAAAAGAGAAGAAAAGAAAGAGAAGAAAAGAAGAAAAAGGAAAGAAAAGAAGGAAAGAAAAGGAAAGAAAAGAAAAGAAAGAAAAAGAAGAAAAAAGGAAAGTAAATCCATCATGTGTGGGGGGAGGTAGCTCGGACGTCTACACACCGTGGATCCTTGCTGATCCCTCGATCCGACGGACAAGAAACGAAGCCGGGTCGCCATCGATTTAATGTGCAAGATTCAAATAAATATTCAAAAGGATTGAGCCATAGCTACCTCGCCAGAAAAATAAACAAATAAAGATTGATTCCCCCCAACAAAGAAAGAAATAAATCTTAGGTAGTTATGGGAGAGATAGTTAAGGGATTCAAATAAATCATCTCATATCACTCCTTTCCCCCTTCACCTATAAATAGAGGGTGAGGGGGAAGGCTCAAAAGATCGGAAAGAAGAGGCAAGGAAGCTTTGCAAAGGAAGAGACTCGCCTTCAACGACCCAAGGCTTCACGAGGCTCGGTCAAGCCTACCCTATGGGAACAGCTTAGTCCATTGAAAGTCCTCATCAACGTGAAGATCCTTGCACAAGAAGAGGTCGAAAGCTAGAGGCAAGGAAGTTCTGCAAAGGAAGAAACTCGCCTTCCACGACCCAAGGCTTCACGAGGCTCCGACAAGCCCACCCTATGGGAACGGCTTAGTGCATTGAAAGTCCTCATCAATGTGAAGACCCTTGCACAAGAGGATCAACCCTTCGACGCCGTGTACGAAGAAGAAAGCTCGGAGAAGAAGCCTTCAACTCCGATAATGCTCAAAAGCCCGGAGAAGAAGATCGAAGCGACATCACCTCGTCGTCTTCAACATGCATTCGACTCCAATAACGCTCAAAAGCCCGGAGAAGATCAAACTGGCATCACCCCATCGTCTTCAATAAGCCTTCGACTCCCTTAACACCCAAAAGCTCGGAGAAGATCGAAGCGCTAGGTCGGAAGCTAGAAGCAAGGAAGCTCTGCAAAGGAAGAGACTCGTCTTCAATGACCCAAGGCTTCACGAGGCTTGGGCAAGTCTACCCTATGGGAACGGCTTAGTCCATTGAAAGTCCTCATCAACGTGAAGACCTTTGCACAAGAAGATCAACCCTTCGACTCCGTCCATGAAGAAGAAAGTTCGGAGAAGAAGCCTTCAACTCCGAAGACGCCAGAAGCAAAGGCCGGCAAAGAAGATTGAAGCAGCATCACCCCGTCGTCTTCAACAAGCCCTCGACTCCGATTACGCCCAAAAGCATGGAGAAGAAGATCGAAGCGGCATCACCCTATCGTCTTCAACAAGTCCTCGAGTCGGATTACACCTAAAAGCTCGGAGAAGAAGATCGAAGCGGCATCACCCCGTTGTCTTCAACAACCCTTCGACTCCGTCCACGAAGATGAAAGTTCGGAGAAGAAGCCTTCAACTCCGAAGAAGCTAGAAGCCAAGGCCGAAGAAAATGATTGAAGCGGCATCATCCCGTCGTCTTTAACAAACCTTCAACTCTGAAGACACCAGAAGCAAAGGCCGGAGAAGAAGATCGAAGCGGCATCATTCCGTCATCTTCAACAACCCTTCGACTCTGATAGAGCCCAAAAGTCCGGAGAAGAAGATCGAAGCGGCATTACCTCGTCGTCTTCAATAACCCTTCGACTCCGATAACGCCCAAAAGACCGAAGAAGAAGATCGAAGCGGTATCACCCCATCGTCTTCGAGAAGCCTTCGACTTCGATCACGCCAAAGAAGTCCGGAGAAGAAGAGAAGCCAAAGCCGACGCCACAACCGTGGTTGCCAAAGTCCACCAAGGTGGAAGAAGAAAGAAGCCTTGGAGACGTCGCCATCAATATTCGAGGAGAAGATCAAGCCAATGCCAAAGCAAAAGCCAAAACCAAAGCCAAAGCCAGAAAGCCGAAGCACAGCACTGGTAAAGCCCGCGTCAAAGAAACACAAGTGCCAAAGCTAAGCAACTACGACGATCACGATCAAAGCACTGCACATTTTAGTCGATACGATACGAATTCCGGAAGAACTAAAGCATCGCAAGTTCTACTCCGCCTACGTTCAAGCGCAAGCGCCAAAGCACTACCAAAGCCAGAGCCATGCCAAAGCGAAGCCAAAGCCGAACTAACACTAAAGCCGAAGCCAAAGCATAATCGATGCCGCGAACTGACAATCAAAGACGTTGAGGTCTAGCCAGAGCCGAGGGAGACACGAAGACCAAGAAACGAAACCAAAAGCCCCCTAGCCGAGAAGGCGCGAAGCACAAAAGGGACGCAACCCCTTCAGAGCTCTCGCACGAAGTGATGCAGCATGATCAGCATCATCGGATCATCGCCGCATCTTCAGATCATCATCAGAGACATTTATTTACTGTCGTTTTTATTTTATGTTGGATGACATTAGCCGTTTGGGCTTGTAGTCGTTTATTTCAGTTTTTGGCCATTTTCCCCTGTTTTTGGCCTTATTTCAGCATTTAGTTCTATTTCTGTTCTTGCCCAGTTCATGGGGGATGTCCATGATCTCATCCGAGGGCTTTTCGGATTGAATCCGGGTCTTCTCGGATGAGTTTCAGCATGTTATTAATAAAATTATGGGTACGTGTGTTTGCGGGGTACCGACGGACGAGATTAGATCTCGAAACCGACGGTTAGATGGCGAAATAACACCATTTTGATGACGTGGCAAGTTATGGGCTTCATAGGGCTTTAAATGGGCTTATCTTAAGCCCAATAGGTCTTCCCTAGCATTACCGCCCCCCCTCTTTGATTTTCCCGTGAAACCGATCGGCCCCCTCCCTACCCGCGCGGAAACCAAGACCGGTCCCCCCCTTTGTCCGATCCCTCTCTTCTCTCTCTCTTCTCTCCCTTGTTTCTCTCTCTTTTAGTTGCCTTTCGTGGCCTCTTGCATCCACACCATCAAACCCTAATTCCCTTTGATCTTAGCCATCCAAAACAAAAACCCTAGCCTACAAAAAGATGAAGAAAGAAAAGAGAAATCAGATTTTGAAGAATTGCTGAAACTTGTGCCTCTTCGTGAGTGCTTCCGGGTGAGACTCGTGTCCCCGATCATCGCCGCTTCCACGACTTCGCCTCGTGAAGGCCTTGGTGCTGATTTTCCGAAGGTTCCGGCTTCTCCCGACATCCGGCCTTGTTCCGTGTGCGGGATCATCGGCACATCCTCGCAATCGACCCACGGCGGGAAACCCCAGGCAGTATCTTTTCTTTTCTTTATCTTTTCCTTTGCATCCGCACCCTTTTCATCCGTTTCCATTGCCTTCGCTCCGCATCGCAGCCTATTCGCCCTATTTTATTAGTAGTTGAAGCCATAACGTGTGCTATTTATTATCATTGCCATCTTTCGTCTGTCGGTTACCTTTGCAAACACCCGTAGGCCTTTTCTTTATGACAATCTGATGCAAGCATATTGTTCTATTTCAATATCTATTGCTGCGAATTAGTCTTTTATATGCTGAATTCTGTTCTTTGTGATAATATTGTGTCTTTACTGATAGATCTGAATCTGTTTTATGTTGATGCCATATCCCTTTAATTCTGATTGAAATAACTCCTGATTGCTGTCCTTTTGAGTCATATATCGTTATATTGACAACTAAACCCTAGTTATTGACCAAAGAAAACCCTAAAAGGGTTCAGGATTGTAGTGTGCCTTATTGGTGCCTGCATCACGAAGTAACGTACAGACGCAGATCAAAGGGACCCTCCAGAGGATCTCTCCCACAATCTCCTGATCAAATATTCGCTGCACCCGGTTCACCACCCCCGAGTCCCCGGGTTCGGGTCTCTGTAATCCTCGTGTGCTCGCAATAATGACGACCCGAATCTTTTTTCCGTGCATACAGATTTCACCCTGTAAAGACCTCTGTCCTAGGCAACCCCTTCAGGGCTCTCGCACGAAGTAACGTGGAGACGTGGATCAAAGGGACCCTCCAGAGGATCTCTCCTGATCTAATCTTTGCCGCACTCGGCTCACCACCCCCGAGTCCCCGGGTCCCGACCTCTGTAATTCTTGTGTACTTGCAATAAAGACGATCCAAATCTTTTTTCCGCGCATACACCGACGCTACAACTGTTGCACGGAGATCTGTGTAACATCCACCGTCTTCAAAAGAAACCTTCGACGCCGAAAACGATAAAGACCCGAAGAAAAAGAGAAGTCAAAGCCGATGCCACAACCGTCGTTACCAAAGTTCCATCCACAAAAGGAGAAAACCGAAAAAATAAAAAAATATCAGAGACATAGCCATCGCTACTCGAGGAGAAGATTAAGCCAAAGCAAAGGTCAAAGCCGAAGCAAAGCACCGGTAAAGCTTGCGCCCAGGCAAGGCACGTGCCAAAGCCAATGAACTACGCCGAACACGAGCAAATGCAACGCACATTCTAGCCAATACGACGCGAAGTCTGGAAGAACTAAATCACCGCAAGTCTTCCATCTAAGTTCAAGCTCAAGCGCCAAAGCACTGCAAAAGCCAGAGCCACGCCAAAGCCAAAGCCAATGGCAAACGCACGATCGACGTCGTGAACTGATGATCAAGGATGCCGAGGTCTAGCGAGAGCTGAGGGAGACACGAAGATCGAGCAAACGATGCCGAAAGCCCCCTAACGAGAAAGTGTGAAGCATGGAAGGGACAAAAGCAAAGGCAAAATCAAGAAATCCGAAACCTTGTGAAGACCTCTGTCCTGGGCAACCCCTCTAGAGCTCTCGCACGAAGTAACGTGGAGATATGGATCAAAGGGACCCTCCAAAGGATCTCTCCCACAATCTCCTGATCAAATTTTCGCCGTACCTGGCTCACCATTCCCGAGTCCCCGGATCCCGGCTTTGTAATCTTCATGTGTGCAATAAAGACGATCCACATCTTTTTTCTACGCATACATGTCATGCCACACGAGCGATGGTAAGACATTTTACCAATATAATAACTGTACTCGTAATCCGTCTCTAAGATGGGTCATGCCTAGGGAAGACGGTCCATGCCCCGAAATGAAGAACCGTGCCAACCGCAGATGGTCCATGCCATTGAGGGTTACAGGGTGTTTTTTGAGATCCATCATGGCTTCGGCTGTGATGGATCGATTATTCGACAAATAAAGGAATCTTGATTAGCATAAGGTTAATATCAAAAATTTGGGGTTCTTGAAAAAAAATATTCAAAAAATCAAGCCTCAATATTGATGAAATCATATGGATTTTGATATGTACACCTTAAACAGTTATGTATATGTACATCATGCGTAAAAATGCATGCTATATGCAAGGTTTAAAATCACGGTATCGATCGCGGTATCGGTCGGCCCCGAACCGGTATGTACCGGCCGGTACGTACCGGTACCGACCGATACGGACCGATACCGGTTGATAAAAAAACCCCGAAAAAAACCAAAAATCCAAAAAAAAAAAAAAAAACCTGTCGGTACCGGTCCGTACCGGCCGTACCGGTCGGTATCGGCCTGAACCGGCCATACGGACCGGTACGTACTGGTACCGGCCGGTACGGGCAAGGTATCGGGATCGGTTGCAGTACCGGTCTCGAACCGGCCAAAACCGGTACGTACCGGCCGGTACGTACCGGTATCGGCCGATATTTAAAACCCTGGCTATATGAAGCTCGATACCACTACATAGTGTAGAAATGCAATTTAAGTGTTCCAAATTATGTACATATGCTTGATTTATGATTGCCGAGAGTTCTGTTATAAAATTTTATTATTTAACTAATATTTCTTTCATTTCTATGAAACTACAATATTTTCACAATGCCAATGTTTCCATGCAATATTACCATATTTAACAGTGTCAAAATATTGGTTGAAATCGAAATTTTGAATCGTGCTTGGGCCATCCCGCCTTGCTTATACCGAAGAAAGACAGTAATTGGTGAATGCATTGTGATATTTGAGTCATTAACGAGATGACCGTCAAGTACTACTTCCTAATCCCTCTGCCCGATGGCATGTTCGATATAATGGCAGGCTCATATGTCTGCTCTAAAGATTGATTTAAAGAGAGGGTATCATATATGTATCCGACTTGGAGATGAGTGAAAGATCTCTTTCAAGACGAAGGGGTTTGTGACGTTTGTCATGCCAATTGGCTTCTCCAATGCTCCTAGCACTCCATTAGCTTCATGACACAATTATTGTAACCCTTCATTGACCGGTTCCAGTTTATTTATTTTGATGACATTTATACTATAATATGAGTTGGGGGTCCCTAACCAGTGTTTGAGATTTTGATTTCGTGTTTGGTTTTGGTCTTGACTGAAATCGAAAATGTGGAAAAAAAAATTGAAATGGTAAAAAAAGCGCCAAATTTGTGGATTTTCTTTTTGAAATTTTAAATTAAGTCTTTTATAGTTGTGCATATATATCTACTTGAATGGTTTGAAGAGAACACGTACCCAAGTAAGCTTGCATGGACCATGATAACCAATGTGGAGTAGCAGTAAACTGGAGAAAAAACTTGATAATCACCATATATTTACATAAACTCGAAATCCGTCCGAAAGATGCTCTTGGTTTTTGAGCCCACGTGATTTTGAAGGGAATCTCACTGAAAGTCATCAAAAGCCGAAAGAACCGACATCTCATTTCGAGGGCCCCACGGTATCTTGTTGAAATCTCATCTTTCGACCAAAATTCTCCCGCTTCAACCGAAATTCACCGAAAACCATCTAAATGCTCGGAAGTCAACCTAAATCAAACTTTCAAGATTTCACATGGGTGTTTCGTTTCGGTAGAGGCCGAAACCGAAATTTTGGCATCTCGATCGAAATCTCAATCCATGTCCCTAACGTGGCACCCCTCGCTAGGCAGAAAACCCTTCTTTCTCAACTCTCTCTGTACATGTGGCAACCACGGAAAGCGGAGCCGCAACAACCATCGCTCTTTCTCTCTCTGGAACTACTCACCTCTCTCTGTTGCGGAATGCATCATGTGATTTTCTCAATGGCACGGATCTCGGAGCGCTCATGGTTAATTAATAGATTTTTATTAAAAGTTTTTCAAAATAAATAAACTTTTGGAATGAATAAACTCTGGAATTAACATTTTTAGAATAAAATATTATTTTCGGAATAAAATAATATTTTTTATTTTAAAAATATTAATTTCGGAATAAAATAATATTTTTATTTCGTAAATATTATTTTAATCCAAAAATATCTATTTTCGGATTTATTAATGGTATTATTTTAAATTTAGGATTTTGGATAAGTATGGTTGGTTAGTAGTTATTATCTTCTGTTATTCGGATAAATCTTCGGTTTGGAATTCAAATTAGGGAGCTTATCTCTTAAGGTCGTTATCCGTTGGGTTGGCAAGTTATTTCTTGTTATTTTGTTAAATCGTATGAGCTCATCTCTTATGATCCTATCTGTTAGAATTTTTTTAGTTATTTAAAGGCCATGAAGCCACCCATTGTAAGCATTGAATGATGAAAAAAAATGGCAATCATTTGCTTTGATTCCTGTGAGGTTTCGTACTGCATTCCTGAGAGGATCGAAGAGTGAGAGGCTTGCCGGCATGATATCGGATTATCGTTGGTACGAGGCTGACAACCCCCTTTGCCCTTCCATCCCATCCCATGTGATATCGCCACGATCGTGCTGCATCAAATTTGGTATTAGAGCGGCTCTTGACGGTTTCTTTTCCGTTGAGCGATCCGCCGAGATTTTCGTCTTCTTCACCAATCGATATCACCCCCTTCCCTTTGGCTTTTGCAAATTCTCAAGAGCAATCATATGTCATCCACCAGTTTGCTCTATAATCAGACGGAGCTCGATGCAAATCTCCTGAAGTGGGATGGCACAATTAAGACTCTGCATCCTTTCACTTCCTTTGAGCATATATTTATTGTACAAATCAAATGTCGAGCTGATGAGCTATCATTGCCCGGTGACCTGTTTATATAGTGGTTGTTACACCAACATGAAACTAAGCAAGAGAAGCTTGATGATGTCATGCAACTAATAGGTGAGATCAAACAAGATGCGGAGTACAAGCAGATGCGAAGCAAAAGAGGCGTTCGTCCAACTTTGAAGCATCCGCCATCTATAGTGTTTTCGCTAGCGGATTCTCCACTTCTCGTGCCACCACCTGCAGTGCCTGCACTGTAGGTCCCACCTCTAATCCCGGTAGAGCCTTCGTCAACGGTGGATCCTCTACCACTGCTTGTGGTGGACTATCTACCACCCCCTTCAGCAGAAGACTCCCTGCCCGCCGACCTGTCACCAGATGTCGACTTCAACATGCTAGTCTTGATTATCGCCGTCGTCGAGCTAGACTTTACATCCCCGGCCCGGGTGCTTATTCGATTTCACTTGGGTGTGATCTTACTCCAAATTAGCACGTCACCCCGCCCAAGTGACCTTCATTAGCAGTTTGTGCTACTTTGTCCCAGCCTATGGTTCCGACTCGGTGTCAACAACTTTTTTGCATGTGATCCGGGAGGTGGCTACGTTTCAGAGTGACTTTGTAGAACTCGTGGTCGAGTTCTTTTCGAAGTGGGGGTGAATAATACAGAATGCATCATGCGATTTTCTCCATGGTACGGATCTTAGAGCGCTCATGGATAATCAATAGATTTTCATTTAAAAATTTTCAAAATAAATTAATTTTCGGAATGAATAAATCTAGAATTAATATTTTTAGAATAAAATAATATTTTCGGAATAAAATAATATTTTTTATTCTGAAAATATTTATTTTCGGATTTATTAATGGTGGTATTTTAAAGTTAGGATTTTGGATAAGTATGGTTGGTTAGTAGTTATTATTTTCTGTTATTCGTATAAATATTCGGTTAGGAATTCAAATAAGGGAGCTTATCTCTTAGGGTCGTTATCCGTTGGGTTGGTAAGTTGTTATTTCTTGTTATTCTGTTAAATCGTATGAGCTTATCTCTTATGATCTTATCTATTAGAATTTTTTTATTTATTTAAAGACCATAAAGTTCCTCATTGTAAGCATTGAATGATGATGAAAAAAATATCAATCATTTGCTTTGATTCCTGTGAGAGGTTTCATACTGTGTTCCTTAGAGAGGATGAAGAGCGAGAGACTCACCGGCGTGAGGTCGGATTATCGTCGGTGCGAGGCTGACAACCCCCTTCGCCCTTCTATCCCCTCCCCTATAATATCGCCACGATCGTGCTACATCACTCTCCATCCGTTTTTTGGGTTCGTCATTGGCTACCGGGCCTTGCCGGGGGGGGGAGGTGGTCGGTAGGTCTCATTTGTCCTCATGTATAGCAAGACCAGGAAGGATCACCTCTCCCACCTCCAACATCTTGTGCGAGCTCGTCACCAAGAGAAACTTTACTATTTGTAAGAGTGCTCCTTCATGAATCGGAGCCTTTGACCTTTTGGGCTTTGTTGTTTCTTTCGAGGGAGTAGAATTTGATCCAGACAAAGTGAAGGCTATGTTGGTGTGGTCGACACCTAGCACACTACACGAAGTGGGGAGCTTTCATGCACTAGCAATATTCTATCTGCACTTTTTATGGAATTTTAGCCATGTGATGGGACCGAGTACCGATTACCAACTGTCTGGAGAAGCCCAATTTGAATGGACCAATGCCGCGTCATGAGCCTTTGAAGAAATCATGTAGAGGATGACTGAAGCACATGCGCCTTGCACCTTCCTGAATTCTTCAAGGTGTTTGAGATAGCATGTGATGTGTCCCACATTGGAATTGTGGGAGTAATTAGCCTAAAACGACACAAGATTGGATACTTTCCAGTGAGACCCCCTCTCAGTTGATGTGTTGTCTGCCGATTTGCCTCATTTGATAAGGTGGCCAAGTCCAAATCTTCCATGCTTGAGACCTAACAATAATTAGATGATTCTTTCACCCTTCTTTTAGATGAATGTGGGGTGTCCAGGCCATACAGGAAGAGAGGAAGAATGAAAGTAGAGAAATAGAGAATTTTATCTTGTGGCTCTGGACAGTTGGTATCGGTAGCAACAGAGCGGGAATTACAAATCATTCATTTATTAACCTTCTTTTCACTTGGTTTATTGAGTTACAGGCAATATTTAAAAAGGCGAAAGGCGTACCGAGGCGTTTTTCCTCTAGAGAGGCGAGGCGTAAGCCTCAAATTTTTTTGAGGCGTTTTGGGTAAAAAAAAATTAAAAAAGAAAAACTTCAGAATAAATACTATTATTGAATGTGTAATAATAATTGAACTAGATATGCATAATAAATCACAATGTATTAGAAAATATCTTATATGACACAATTGAGCACTCCTCGAGCAATCTAACAACAAAATAAAAAGTCAAATTACTCAAACAAGCTTAATTCTTTAATTTTCAAGATAATAATTAAAGTAGCAACTAACAAGTAATAACAAACAATAAAATACGAATATAGGATTAACATTGTCAAAATTAAAAAAAAAAAAATGATACAAATACATGAAATGGTAAAATACAAAGAAAAAAATATAGAAAAAACTAGTAGAAGAAGCAAGATCATGATCTATACCTTTAAACTTGAAACAAATCTTGATTTTTCACTTGTAGTTGGTAGACAATCCACAAAGAAGAAGAATACAACTTCGGAATTAAAATCGGAAAAGAAATGAGCACTAAATCTTGATTTTGGGTTTTTGGAGGCAAAAAGGGGTTTCAAAACCTAAAAAGATCTAAAATGGTTTAGGAGGTTTCAATAGGTGAGAAAGGGCCCATGGGGGCGATTTACATATCAAACCCTTTGTGCCCCTTTCACACCAAACATTGGTTTTAAGTTTTAACCCCTCCCCGCCCTATGTTTCACGCCTGGAGCATGAGACTTATGTCTCGAACGCCTTGAGGCGCTCCTCGGACAAAGGCATACACCTCTTGATACATATGTGTAAGTTTTTTATATGTGGCTGCTGAGGCGTGCGCCTCGAGGCAACACAGGACCGCCTCACTTCGAGGCGGGCCTCGAGGCGTAAGCCTCAAACGCCTTTTTAAACACTGGTTACAGGATTAGTCAATTGAATAAGTGACTTGAATTTCTGGCATGTAAACATCATCATTACACAATTCGTTTCCCCAGCAAACATATCGGATTTTTCACTAGTTTTTGGTTTTAAATGAGCATTGTCATACAAATAGTGAAGGAAGAAAGGCATTTCACCAGTAAACATATCAGATATCTTTTTTTTTGTTCTTCTTCCGGAGCAAGTGTTCCAGTAAATGCCGACTTTTTTCTTTACAAATTATCTGATATATTTGTTGTTTTTCAGTTATTTTTCTATAAATTTCATGGATTTTTAGTGTAGCAGACAATTCGTGACCCCATTTTTTAGAACATTGAGTTGGGGTAGGAGGGGTTGTTTCTTTGATGTTATTTTTGTATGTGAATGAAATATACAAGGTAGCATCTTTGCCACACATTAAACATCAGATGTTGCTGCTGCTTTTATAGGTCAGATGGGAAAGAAGTTTTTGTGGATGACAAGTACTTGAAGGTTAATAACCCGCTGCTGGTATGCCCTCCACTCCAATTATTTATCATACTTCATTGTTTCCAGAACAAAAAAAAGAGAGATTTAATGACAATTTTTTTTTAATAAATAATACTCCTTCTTGTGTTACAGCTGATTGGTTACTATGAGCAACATCTTCGCTGCAATCCTCATGTTTGAAATTGACTCGGAAGATGTGGAGGGATTTATAGGGAACTCTGCGCAACTAATAGTAATTAAGCTGCCCTATTTGTAGTTGTTGTGCTTCAGCTACTCCCACATGTTCGGCTGCAGTTTGGGCATAGGTGCCATACCGGTTCTCTCTCTCTCTCTCTCTCTCTCTCTCTCTCTATATATATATATATATATATATATATATATATATATATATATATATATATTGAGTAGAAAGAGTTGATATTCGCAAATGGGGGCGCAGAAGGTCGTCAGCTGAAGGCCATGTAAAATGACGGTTCCATCAAATCCTAGGAGCATGCATTAGAGCCTTACAAGCAACCTGATGAGCATCGTCTCGGGGTTATGTGTAATGTTTTGGTGCAGTGGTGCATGAGCACCTTGTGGATATGTAAGGGATGATGATCTGTAGAACTTGATCACAATCTTCATTGATTCGGCCCTCGCCTAATGTTATGGTGGTTTGATCGCCTTACCTGACATTTCTTTTTTCTTTGTGATCGATCACATTGATGCTGCAGTTGTAACCTTGAAAATGGTCAAGGAAATGAGTAGGCTTGGGCTGTTTCGCGAATGGGACTTGCCAAGCTTTTTGTTTTCTTTTTTTTTTTGGTCATCACAGAGAACACACCAAGGTGGTCTCCAAATTAACAATTAAAATGAACGGTTGATAAAGTCTTTTAGATTTGATGTACTTAAGAGGTTTTTGAATGTGTTGATTTTTTGTGGATGTGCAATCTAAGATAAAGTGATTATGCTAACAAAAAAACAACAAATTTTGGAACCTTTGTCTAATGGTTTGAAAATCAGTGTAAAAATTTTAGTGAAAAATTAGTGTCCACCATCATATATATATATATACTAGTAATGCCCGTGCCTGTCGGCACGCAAAAAATTTTGAGGGCGAGGACAACATTTTGAGGAAAGTGACAATACTTAAAAGGTGGCCAAAATATTTTGAGAGAGGTGACAATATTTAGAGGGTAGAAACAAAATATTTCGAGTGCGGCGAAAAGATTTCAGGGCAAAAAATTTTAAGTGCACGTAAAAAATTTTGAGGGTATTGCAAAAATTTATAGAGCAGTGGCAATATATTGACGATGGTGACAATATTTAATTGCTAATGATGTAAAATTTAATCAAAATTTAATTACTTTTAGTGATGTAAAATTGATTTATCATGAGATCACCTCGCACACTCTTCCCCTCCTCTGCTGGGTCTGCTCCCCTCCCTCCTTTGGTTTGCGAAAAACGAACCTGACATCAATCTGCTCCATCAGATCCTGTTGCAAGATCGGCAACGGCAGGTCCAAGTGATAGGCCTATCAGCACTCGAACAGCTAGTTTCGATGGCCAAAAACTTTCTTTAGGGGCACCGACATTCGATGGAGAAGTCAAAATTCGTTCATGATAGTGTAATATGGGTATGCTCTCCACGTGACATGGCAAAACGCGATAGTAATATGGAGAAAAAAACTGTAACAATGAAAAAAAAGATGTATCCTCTGTACTTTTTTATTTTTTTTAAATGTAAAACTTGATGAACCCATAATTTTATTATTATTCTAAGAGAGAAGAAGGCAGAGAAGGACGCGGAGTGAGAGAGAGAGCAGTTAGAGAGAGAGAAAGAGAGCGGTTAGAGAGAGAGAGAGAGCGCCACTTGTCACAAATGGCATCGCAGCTATTGTGGCTAAGTGAGATTCACTATTAGACCCGATGGTAGGCATACATGAAAGATGAATCGCACTCAGTACGACAGCTGAGATGCCATTAGTGCCACGTGGCACACATGACCGGCTACCGCTTCCAGTAGGTTGCTGGAACCGCAGAAGATTCGAACTATGTTGTAATCCATCAAGCATTGGCCTTTGTTTTGTATCAGAGAGGAACAATACTTGACTCCAATAGCTGATGTGGTAATTATTGATTGGACGATGCCCACTTCGTAACCTGAAGGAACTACTACTCGATCAAGGATTTTTTTAAATATGTTTAATGAAGGATTTTTTAAATCTGTTTATTTCATGGTAGTGGTCCTAGTGGAGTTAGGGGGTAGGGGGGGGGGGGGGGGGGGGAAGAAGGATGGTTGACCTTGATCTTCATAGCTAGACACATAGAGGGTGGCGGGGGTTCTGGTGGATTTAGATCAGGAGGCATGTTGATTGGGCACCGGCAACGACGTGGAACCAACAGTCTCTCTCTCTCTCTCTCTCTCTCTCTCTCTCTCTCTCTCTTTCTCTCTCTCTCTCTCTCTCTCTCTCTCTCTCTCTCTCTCTCTCCCCTGTTGCAGGTGCCGTCGCCGATCACCGGCAACCCTTTCTACGGCACCCACATTCGGTGGGAATGG
The DNA here is from genome assembly GCA_947650365.1 of Chamaelirium japonicum. Classification (NCBI taxonomy): domain Eukaryota; kingdom Viridiplantae; phylum Streptophyta; class Magnoliopsida; order Liliales; family Melanthiaceae; genus Chamaelirium; species Chamaelirium japonicum. The sequence goes on from OX393550.1 coordinate 62,873,040, forward strand.
CCACATTCTATCTCGATGCCCACATTCTCTCTCTCTCTCTCTCTCTCAGCTATATTGTTCAACTTTCAGGATGAACAACCCTAAAAAATGGAAAGCATCTACATACTATCCATGATCAATAACCAACAAAAAAAAATAATTTAGATCCATGACTTTAATATATCAAAGAATAATGGAAATACATATTAATGGTCCTATCAAATCCTAAGCTAATACATACTACCAAGGCTCTGTTATTTAGTTCAGCAACGGCCGTATCGGGCCCAACATGCCGAAGGAGACAATCCCATACCCCCAGAGCCGCCTCTCTGGGCAACCGCCTCTAACTATTGATCAGTTCATCAAATATATAGTTTTCTTTCAAAAGACTGCCTTTGATCTCCATTTACAGCAAATTATGCTTTTGAACAAAATAGAACCTTCTAATTATATCAACAGATTCAGTTGTTAATTTTAATCAAAAAAACAAAATACAATCAGAAAAAATACCACAAAGAAAAATAATAAAAAAATGAAAAATCAATCATTGAATATCCATGCAAAATCACAAAGAATGAAATAATGAGAAAATTTTAACCTAGCAATCGACGGTGAGTTACATGTATACTACTCCGGTCTCCCTCTCCATCACGACGGCATCCCTCACGACAATAGCCCCCTCCTGACAGCACCCTCTGGTCTCCCTCTCACTTGCGACTGCCCCTCTCCGGTCTCCCTTTCGCCTGCGAACAGTCCCCCCCATCGATCTTCTCTTCCGATCATCAACGATCAACATAGCAGAGCAATTTCAATAAAATAAAAAACCCTCGAACAGAGGACATGCAAAACTGAAAAAGAAAAGAACTTTGACAAACAACTCATATTAAATGTAACAAAGAGGAATTTTTTTTCCTTTAGATACAAAGAATGAACAGAGAAAAGAAGGAAAGAAAAGAATTGCATTGAAAAACTTCGCCTGTGATTACCTCATTATCGATGCAATCCATGGGGATCTCCATGTCGATCTTCCTTTATTTCTGTTATCAATTCAGAAGGAAAAAAAAAAGAAAAAAAAAATTCTTTCGATATAAATATGCTTCACAATTAAGAAACACCAAATGATAACCAATGAAGGCCTTCACAAAGGTATAACAAACAACAAAAATCAGAACAATTTAGAATAAAATTAGACTACAAAATCGATGGATGATTAATTCGTTTATGAAAGATCGAATGCAATGCAACTCTTATAGATCAATTCCCCAAGCAAATCAGAACACCGTCGCTTGCAGGGCTGCTGCCATCGCCGTCGGCCGACCAGTTGCACTGACGGACGCTGGTGATCTACTCCCTTTTCAATAGCGTAGCTGCCGGCGAGCAGTGAGGGAAGAGAAAGCGGCACAGCCTTGACTCTTGAGCAGTTGAGCCGCTTCCATCTCATCAACCATGCAGCTCGAACCCTCTGCATATCATGCAAATTGGTGGATAGGGATAAGGATGCGTGTTCCGATGTAGAGAGAGAGAGAGAGAAAGAGAGAGGGAAGACCTATTTCCTCTTGCGATTTTGATCGAAGATCATGCCCCGGGAGCTCTGTCCATCGGCTTGAGCACCTTCGATCTGGTCGAGAGTCGAGACTCGAGACTCGAGAATGGCTACTCGAGGTCGAGGGTTGCCGGAGGGGAGGCAGAGATCATATCGCGAGCGTGGAGACGAAGGGGCGGGCCTGGCCAAAAAGGAAAAAAATTACTGCTGAACCAAAATAATCGGCGACTAAATCCGGACTGCAATCGAGAGAGGGAAGGGAAGGTGAAAGGGGAAATCAGGGGGAAAACAAAGAAGAGGGAGGGAGAGAAGAAGGAAGGGGAGGTGAACCATACCTGCCGAAGCTCCTCCTCGCAATCACACTGAGAATCGTACCGTCGATGGTGGCAGGAACCCCCACCGATTAAATCGCACTCAGCCAGTCCCGACGATGGCCACACGAAGAAGGGGAGAGGAGGGGATTCGATGGAGATCGCGTCTATCAGGGTGACGACGACCGGCTTCGGGAGCAGAGGATCAGGGGGACAGGTGAGAGGTCAGGAGAAGAGCGAGAGAGAGAGAGATTGAGAGAGAGAGAGAGAGAGAGAGGTGGAAGAGATTAGGGTTGAGAATCAGACCTAAATTTTGCACTCCCCCTCCTCGTCTTCCTCGGCTGCTGCTGCCGATCGGACGGAGGCGGAGGGGCGCGATCTCAGACCGACCTTTGGGATCAGGGGCAGTGATGGAGGCGGAGGAGGCCTTCTGAAGCGGTCACTGATGGAGGCGGAGGCGGAGGCGGAGGCGGAGGAGGCGGCAACTGTCAAGGCCGACGGGGGTGAGCAGTTTAATGAAAGAGGGACGCGGAGAGAGAGAGAGAGAGAGAGAGAGAGAGAGAGAGAGAGAGAGAGAGAGAGAGAGAGAGAGAGAGAGAGATCATGTGAGAGTCTGAGAGAGAGAGAGGGACGGGGTGAGCAATTTAATCAGAGAGGGACGCGGAGTGAGAGAGAGAGCAGTTAGAGAGAGAGAAAGAGAGCGGTTAGAGAGAGAGAGAGAGCCAATCCGCCTCCGACCTGCCGATCTTCGCCGATCTGCCTCCGGCCTGCCGATCTCCGCCAATCCGCCTCTAGCCAGCCGATCCGCGACCAACGATCCACCTCCGGCCTGCCGATCTCCGCCGCCCCACCCAAAATTTTCGCGAAAAGAGAAGGAGCCCGAAAGAGTCTCTTCTGCGATCTGAAGATGAGAGAGAGAAAGAGAGAGAGGTGGAGGGATCGGGGGGTTGAGAGAGAGAGGTAGAGGGCTCGGAATGCCGATCGGTTAGAGAGAGATCGTGGCTAGAGGAGAAGAGAGGAGAGAGAGAGAGAGTCGGGGACGGCTGAGCGGTTAGAGAGAGAGAGAGAGAGAGGGACGCAGAGAGAGGGGGACGGGCTAAGCAGTTTGATGAGAGAGGAACGCGGAGAGAGAGAGAGGGGGGCATGCTTTGCGGGAGTTGGGAGTGACGCGGAGAGAGAGAGAGAGAGGAATGGACGGTTTGATGATAGAGAGGCGCGGAGAGAGAGAGAGAGACAAATAGAGAGATCGTGCTCGAGCGGAGAACTCCAATTCAACCCCAACCGTTTATCACGAATGATCAAGCCGATTGAGGTGGCATATGATCACAGATCGTGCAAAATATAAAATACTACCAAATCCATAAAGATCTTGGCCATCAAATTTTCTAACCGCCTCTTATGTTTGTATCCAACGGATCTCTTTATCCATTCGTAGTGAAATATTATATATATATATATATATATATATATATATATATATATATATATATATATATATATATATATATATATATATATATATATATATATATATATATATATATATATATATATATATATATATATATATATATATATATATATATATATATATATATATATATATATATATATATATGTGGGGACGGGGAGCCTGGACCTCAGGTGCAGCGGGGACGCTGCACCCGTTCCCTGCGCGCGCGCCACGTGGGCGTCCCGGTGCGAAATCTGATCGGAAGTACCCGTACGAGACCGCATACGCAGTGGACGAACAGCAGCCGTCCGATCGGCTGAACGAACGGACCCGTGAGCACCCGGCCTCGCTGTTACTGTAGCGGGCACAGTAACAGCGAGAATCGCTGCACGGGTGAATCCCATCCGTTCGTTCAGCTGATCGGGCGGCTGAAAACTAAAATCACGGTTACTGTAGCCGCTACAGTAACCGCGAGTTTGTTTTCAGCCGTTCGATCGTCAGGATCCAACGGATTGAATTCTTTTGGGATTCAATTGGCCATTCGGTAAATACAGTCCGTTGGATCCTATGATCGGACGACTGAAAACAATCTCGCGGTTACTGTAGCGGCTACAGTAACCCCGATTTTTGTTTTCAGCCGTTCGATCGGCTGAACGAACAGATGGGATTCACCCGTGTAGCGATTCTCGCTGTTACTGTGCCCGCTACAGTAACAGCGAGGCCGGGTGCTCACGGGTTCGTTCGTTCAGCCGATCGGACGGTTGCTGTTCGTCCACTGCGTATGCGGTCTCGTACGGGTATTTCAGATCAGATTTCGCATCGGGACGCCCACGTGGCGCGCGCGCAGGACACGGGTGCAGCCTCCCCGCTGCACCTGAGGTCCAGGCTCCCCGTCCCCTATATATATATATATAAATATATATATATATATATATATATATATATATATATATATATATATATATAAATATATATATATATATATATATATATATGAGGAATGGGATGCTGCCTATCAAAGCAGCGTTTTTTGCTGCTTTGATACATTGTTTGACCATCCTAGAAGTTTTGGAATTTGATGAAATTTGGTGAGGGTGTTGTCTAGGGTAAGATGATCATCCTCACAAATTTTCATCAAATTCCAAAACTTCTAAGAGGGTCAAATGGTCGAAGCAAAATCTGCAGATTTTAACGGTGACTGCAGATTTTGCAGATTTTGCTTCGACCATTTGACCCTCTTAGAAGTTTTGGAATTTGATGAAAATTTGTGAGGATGATCATCTTACCCTAGAAAACACCCTCACCAAATTTCATCAAATTCCAAAACTTCTAGGATGGTCAAACAATGTATCAAAGCAGCAAAAAACGCTGCTTTGATAGGCAGCATCCCATTCCTCTCTCTCTCTCTCTCTCTCTATATATATATATATATATAGAGAGAGAGAGAGAGAGAGAGAGAGAGAGAAAGAGGTATGCTTGGTTGCGCTGTGCGCTGCCGAACCCAAAGTGCGCTGCGCACAGCAGCCGTCCGTTCCGGTTGGATCAAACAGTCCGGAGTGATTCCCGCTCCCGCACCCGCACCGCACCGCACCGCAGCCTGCACCGCACCGCACATCCGATCTCTCTCTCTCTCTCTCTCCCCCTTTCTCTCTCTCTCTCTCTCTTTATATATATATATATATATATATATATATATATATATATAGAGAGAGAGAGAGAGAGAGAGAGAGAGAGAGAGAGAGAGAGAGGAATGGGATGCTGCCTATCAAAGCAGCATTTTTTGCTGCTTTGAGACATTGTTTGACCATCCTAGAAGTTTTGGAATTTGATGAAATTTGGTGAGGGTGTTGTCTAGGGTAAGTTGATCATCCTCACAAATTTTTATCAAATTCCAAAGCTTCTAGGGGGTTCAAATGGTCGAAGCAAAATCAGCCGTCTGTAGTCACCGTTAAAATCTGCAGCATTTTGCTTCGACCATTTGACCCTCTTAGAAGTTTTGGAATTTGATGAAAATTTGTGAGGATGATCATATTACCCTAGATAACACCCTCACCAAATTTCAAAAAATTCCAAAACTTCTAGAATGGTCAAACAATGTCTCAAAGCAGCAAAAACGCTGCTTTGATAGGCAGCACCCCATTCCTCTCTCTCTCTCTCTCTCTCTCTCTCTATATATATATATATATATATATATATATATATATATATATGGGTCAGGATCGGATGACCCAACAAAATAACCCAGCACTCTTTGAGGCACCTAGAGGTTTTAGAATGGGCTGATTTTTTGTAGATATGTTGTCTATGATATGTTGATCATCCTCACAAAAAATCAGCCCATTCCAAAACCTCTAGGTGCATCAAATGAGATCTTCAAATCAACGGTTAAAATTGATAGTAAAAAACCGTTGATTTGAAGAGGTCATTTGATGCACCTAGAGGTTTTAGAATGGGCTGATTTTTTGTGAGGATGATCAACATACCATAGACGACATGTCTACAAAAAATCAGCCCATTCTATAACCTCTAAGTGCATCAAAGGGTGCTGGGTTATTAATGGGTCAAAATTTGCTGGGTCATCCGATCCTGACCCAGCAAATTTTGACCCATTAATAACCCAGCACCCTTTGATGCACTTAGAGGTTATATATATATATATATATATATATATATATATATATATATATATATATATATATATATATATATATATATGAAACCAGATCTCTCTCTGGTTCGCTGAACCCCTGACCGCCTCTCTTTCTCTCTTTCGCCTCCTCTGGCTCCGGTGGCGCTCCCCAGCACCCCTTCGGCTCCGGAGGCACTCTGAACCTGTATGAATGAATTAGAATGGCTCGTACAAATAAATTAGAATGGCTACCACGTACGAATAAATTAGAATGGCTAGCTTCGTACGAATGAATTATAATGGCTACATTCGTTCGTACGAACGAATTAGAATGGCTACATTCGTACGAATGAATTAAAATGGCTCGTATGATTGAATAAGAATGACTACCTTCGTACGACTAAATTAGAATAGCTATTTTTATATGAATGAATTTGAATGGCTACATTCGTTCATACAAATGAATTAGAATGGCTACATTTGTACGAATGAATTAGAATGGCTTGTACGAATAAATTAAAATGGCTATATTTGTACGAATGAATTAAAATGGCCACATTTGTTCGTACGAATGAATAAGGAATGACTTACGAATAAATTAGAATGACTACTTTCATATGAATGAATTAGAATGACTATTTGTACGAATAAATTTGAATGGCTACATTCGTTCGTAGGAATGAATTAGAATAGCTATATTCGTACAAATGAATTAGAATGTCTACCTTCGTACGAATGAATTAGAATTGCTACATTTGTTCGTATGAATGAATTAGAATGGTTACATTTGTAAGAATGAATTAGAATAGCATGTATGAATGAATTGGAATGGCTACATTTGTATGAATGAATTAGAATGTCTATATACGTTCGTATGAATGAATTAAAATGACTATATTTGTACAAATAAATTAGAATGGCTTATACGAATGAATAATAATGGATACCTTCGTACGAATGAAATTGAATGGATTCATTCGTATGAATGAATTAGAATGGCTACATTCATACGAATGAATTAGAATTGCTCGTTCGAATGAATTAGAATGACTACCTTCGTACGAATGAATTAGAATAGCTACATTCGTACAAATGAAAAAGAATGGCTGTATTCGTACGAATGAATTATAATAAAAACATTTGTATGAATGAATTAGAACGGCTACATTCGTTCGTATGAATGAATTAGAATAACTATATTTGTACGAATGAATTAGAATTACTCGTACGAATGAACTAAAATGGCTATCTTCATACGATTGAGTTAGAATGGCTACATTCGTATGAATGAATTAGAATGGCTACATTCGTTTGCACGCATGAATTAGAATGACTACATTCGTACGAATGAATTAGAATGGCTGATACGAATGAATTAGATTGACTACTTGTGTACGAATGATTAGAATAGCTACATTCATACGAATGAATTGGAATGGCTACATTCGTTCGTACGAATAAATTAGAATAGCTATATTCATATGAATGAATTAGAATGGTTCGTACGAATGAATTAGGAAGGCTATATTCGTTCGTATGAATGAATTAGAATGACTACCTTCATACAAATGAATTAGAATGGCTCGTACGAATGAATTAGAATAACTATATTCATACGAGTGAATTAGAATGACTATATTAGTATGAATGAATTATAATGGATTCATTCGTTCGTATGAATGAATTAGAATGGCTATATTCGTACTAATCAATTAGAATGGCTCGCATGAATTAATTAGAATGGCTATCTTCGTACGAATGAATTAGAATGACTATATTTGTACAAATGAATTAGAATGGCTTGTACGAATCAATTAAAATAGCTACATTCGTACTAATGAATTAGAGTGGCTACATTCATTCGAATGAATTAGAATGGATATTTTCGTTCGTATGAATTACATAGAATAGCTACATTCGTACGAATGAATTAGAAAGACTTATGAATGAATTAAATCACGACCTTCGTACGAATGAATTAGAATAGCTATAATCATACGAATTAATTAGAATGGCTACATTCGTTCGTACGAATTAATTAGAATGGCTACATTAATACCAATGAATTAGAATGGCTCGTATAAAAGAATTAGAATGGCTACCTTTGGACGAAAGAATTAAAATGATTATATTAGTACGATTGAATTAGAATAGCCACATTCGTATGAATGAATTAGAATGCTTACCTTCGTAGAAACGAATTAGAATGCCTACATTCGTTCGTATGAATGAATTAGAATGGCTACATTCATACGAATGAATTAGAATGGCTCGTACGAATGAATTAGAATGGCTATCTTCATACGAACGAATTAGAATGGCTATATTCGTATGAATGAATTGGAATGACTACCTTTGTACGAATGAACAATAATAGCTATATTCGTACGAATAAATTAGAATGACTACATTCATTCGTACGAATGAATTAGAAGGCTATATTCATACGAATGAATTAGAATGTCTACATTTGTTCGTATAAATGAATTAGAAAAACTACATTCATTCGTACGAATGAATTAGAATGACTACATTCGCACAAATAAATTTGATTGGCTCTTACGAATGAATTAGAATAGCTACCTTCGTACAAATGAATTAGAATGGCTATATTCATACGAATGAATTGGAATAGCTACCATCGTACAAATGAATTAGAATGGCTAAATTCGTGTGAATGAATTAGAATGGCTATGTTTGTTTGTACGAATAAATTAGAATGGCTATATTCATAAGAATGAATAAGAATGGCTCATACGATTGAATTAGAATGGCTACCTTCGTATGAATAAATTAGAATGGATATATTCATACGAATGAATTTAAATGGCTAAATTCGTTATTACCAATGAATTGGAATGGTTACATTCATACGAATGAATTAGAATGGCTCGTATGAATGAATTAGAATGGCTACCTTCGTACGAATGAATTATAATAGCTATATTCGTACGAACGAATTAGAATGACTACATTCGTTCATATAAATGAATTAGAATGATTATATTCGCATGAATAAATTAGAATGACTATATTCATACTTACGAATGAATTAGAATTGCTACATTCGTACGAATGAATTAGAATAGCTCGTATGAATGAATTGGAATGACTATCGTTGTACGAATGAATTTGAATAGCTATATTCGAACAAATGAATTAGAATGGCTACATTCGTTCGTACGAATGAATTAGAATGGCTACATTCGTGCGAATGAATTAGAATGGCTCATAAGAATGAATTAGAATGGCTACCTTCGTACGAATAAATTAGAATGGCTACATTCGTACAAATGAATTAGAATGACAATATTCATTCGTATGAATAAATTAACGAATGAGTTACAATGGCTACATTCATTCGAATGAACTAGAATGGCTTTTACGAAAGACTTAGAATGGCTACCTTCGTACGAATGAACTAGAATGACTACATTTATAGGAATGAATTGGAATGGCAACATTCATTCATACGAATGAATTAGAATGGCTACATTCGTACGATTGAATTACAAGAGCTCGTACGAATGAATTAGTATGGCTACCTTCGTACGGATGAACTTGAATGGGTACATTCGAACGAATGAATTAGAATGCCTACATCCGTACGAATGAATTAGAATGGCTACATTCGTTCGTATGAATGAATTAGAATAGCTACAATCATACGAATGAATTAAAATGGCTCCATTCGTATGAATGGATTAGAATAGCTATATTCATTCGTACGAATGAATTAGAATGGCTACTTCGTATAAATGAATTAGAATGCAAGTACGAAAGAAATAGAATAGCTACCTTTGTTCAAATGAATTAGAATGGCTACATACATACAAATGATTTAGAATGGCTATATTTGTTCGTACGAATGAATTAAAATACTTACATTCATACAGTTGAATTAGAATGGCTCGTACGAATGAATTAGAATGACTACCATCATGTGAATGGATTGGAATGGCTATATTCATATGAATGAATTAGAATAGCTATATTCGTTCGTATGAATGAATTAGAATGCCTATATTCAAATGAATGAATTAGAAAAGTTCGTACGAATGAATTAGAATTGCTACCTTTGTATGAATGAATTAGAATGGCTACATTCGTACAAATGAGTAAGAATGGCTATATTCGTTCGTACAAATAAATTAGAATGGCTATATATGTACAAATGAATTAGAATGGCTCGTACGAATGAATTAGAGTAGCTACATTCGTACGAATGAATTAGAATAGCTATATTCGTACGAATGAATTAGAATGGCTATATTCATTCGTACGAATAAATTAGATTGGCTACATTCGTACGAATCAATTAAAATAGCTCGTACGAATGAATTAGAATGACTACCTTTGTACGAATAGATTAGAATGGTTACATTCGTTCGAATCAATTAGAAAAGCTTGTATGAATGAAGTAGAATGGCTATTTTCATACAAATGAATTAGAATGACTATATTCATACGAATGAATTAGAATGGCTATATCCGTTCGTACAAATGAATTAGAATATCTCGTACAAATGAATTAGAATGGCTCATACAAATGAATTAGAATGTCTCATACGAATGACTTAGAATGGCTACTTTTGTATGAATGAATTAGAATGGCTATATTCGTACAAATGAATTAGAATAGCTACATTCGTACGAATGAATTAGAATGGCTCGTACGAATGAGTTAAAAAGGCTACCTTCGTACGAATGAAATGAAATGGCTACATTCATATCAATAAATTATAATGGGTACATTCCTTCGTATGAATGAATTAGAATTGCAACATTCATACGAATGAATTGGAATGGCGATATTCGTTTGTACGAATGAATTAGAACGGTTACATTTGTACGAATGAATTTGAATGGCTCGTACGAATGAATTAGAATGGCTACATTTGTAAGAATGAATTATAATGGCTATATTCGTTCGTACGAATGAAGTAGAATGCCTATATTCATACAAATGAATTTGAATAGCTTATATGAATGAATTACAATGGCTACCCTCGTACGAATGAATTAGAATGGCAATATTCGTACGTGTGGGTGCAAATTTTGGCAAGAAATCTGCAAACAGCGGGACCCATCGGCCCTGCCTGGTGGGCCCCTGAAGACTACAGCGGAACCCACCGGCTCTGCCTGGTGGGCCCACGAAGACTATCGTGGGACCCACCAGCCCTGCCTGGTGGGTCCAAGAGCCTGTGAAGTCCCCCAAGAGACGGTAGCGGGGCCCACCAGCTTTACCTGGAGGATCCCCAGATACAACAGCAGAAACCGCCATTTGCCACCAGAGAATTCTATAAATAGCAGTCCTTCGAATGTAAATGGATCCGATTTCCAGTTCTGAGATCTGATTTTCTGAAACCAGAGCTCTGGATTTCAGTTCCATCCCTTCACTTCCTCTCTTCGATCTTCTTCTTCTTACCTTCGAAGAGGCATCAGTGACACTCGACCTGTCGAGGTCACTTCGAGAAAAGAGTTAGTGAATTCGGGTTGCTCCCTATAGCACAGAGACGTAGGCTTCGGCTGAACTCCGAGATCACTTCTCGTGTCTACTCTCTGATTGCATTTATCTGCTTATGTATTGAGAACGACAACTCCAATCGACAGATCGAACAACGATCTTCAACTCGAACCTCAATTGACTGGTGCGGCGAAGTCTTCGGGTCGGCACGAAGATTTTCCCCCACAGTACGAATGAATTAGAATGGCTACATTTGTTCGTACGAATGAATAAGAATGGCTATATTCGTACGAATGAATTAGAATGGCTATAATTATATGAATGAATTAGAATGGCTCTTACGAATGAATTAGAATAGATACCTTCGTATGAATGAATTAGAATGGCTACATCTGTACGAATGAATTAAAGTGGCTACATTCGTTCATATAAATGAATTAAAATGGCTACATTAGTACTAATGAATTAGAATGGGTAGTACGAATGAAATAGAATGAATGAATTAGAATGACTATCTTCGTACGAATGACTATCTTCGTACGAATGAATTAGAATGGCTATATTAGATTGGCTCGTACGAATGAATTAGAATGGCTACCTTCGTACGAATACATTAGACTGGCTACATTTGTACGAATGAATTAGAATGGCTATATTCGTTCACTCGAATAAGTTACAATGGCTACATTCGTACGAATGAATTTGAATAGCTCCTACAAAAGACATAGAATGGTTACCTTCGTACGAATGAACTAGAATTGGTACATTCATAGGAATGAATTACAATGGCTATATTCATTCGTACGAATGAATTAGAATAGCTACGTTCATACGAATGAATTAAAAGGGCTCATACGAATGAGTTAGTATGGCTACCTTCGTATAAATGAATTTGAATGGCTATATTCGTACAAATTAATTAGAATGTCTTATACGAATGAATTAGAATGACTACCTTTGTACGAACGAATTAGAATGGCAACATTTGTACGAATGAATTAGAATAGCTACATTCATTCGTACGAATGAATTAGAATGGCTATATTCGTACGAATAAATTAGAATGTCTATAATCGTACGAATGAATTAGAATGGCTCTTATGAATGAATTAGAATAGATACCTTCATACGAATGAATTAGAATGGCTACATCCGTACGAATGAATTAGAATGGCTACATTCGTTCATACGAATGAATTAAAATGGCTATATTCGTACTAATGAATTAGAATGGCTAGTACGAATGAAATAGAATGGCTATCATTGTACGAATGAATTCGAATGGCCACATTCATATGAATGAATTACAACGGCTTGTACGAATGAATTAGAATGGTTACCTTCGTACGAATGAATTAGAATGACTACATTCGTTCGTACGAATGAATTAGAATGGCTATATTCGTACGAATGTATTAGATTGGCTCGTACAAATGAATTAGAATGGCTATATTCGTATGAATGAATTAGACTAGCTATATTCGCTCGAACAAATTAGAATAGCTATATTCGTTCACTCGAATGAGTTATAATGGCTACATTCATACGAATGAATTAGAATGGCTCATACAAAGGACTTAGAACGGCTACCTTCGTACGAATGAACTAGAATGGGTACATTCATAGGAATGAATTATAATGGCTACATTCACTCGTACGAATGAATTAGAATAGCTATGTTCGTTCGAATGAATTAGAAGGGCTCATACGAATGAATTAGTATGGCTACCTTCGTATGAATGAATTTGAATGGCTATATTCGTACAAATGAATTAGAATGTCTTGTACGAATGAATTAGAATGGCTACCTTCGTACGAACGAATTAGAATAGCTACATTCGTACGAATGAATTAGAATGGCTATATTTGTTCGTACAAATGAATTAGAATGGCAACTATCATAAGAATGAATTAGAACGGCTTTATTCGTACGAATGAATTTGAATAGCGACATTCATTCGTACGAATAAATTAGAATGGCTATATTCGTACAAATGAATTAGAATGACTCATATGAAAGAATTAGAATCTTTTGTACAAATAAATTAGAATGCCTATGTTCATACAAATGAATTAGAATGGCTATATTCATACAAATGAATTAGAATAGCTCGTATGAATGAATTAGAATGGCTACCTTCGTGCGAATGAATTTGAATGTCTACATTCATTCATATGATTGAATTACAATGGCTATATTCGAACGAATGAATTAGAAAAGCTCGTACGAATGAATTAGAATTGCTACGTTTGTATGAATGAATTAGAATGGTTACATTCGTACAAATGAATAAGAATGGTTATATTTGTTTGTACGAATGAATTAGAATGGCTACATACATACGAATGAATTAGAATGGCTCTTACGAATGAATTAGAGTAGCTACCTTCCTATGAATGAATTAGAATCTTATATTCATACGAGTGAAGTAGAATTGCTATATTCATTCGTACGAATGAATTAGAATGGCAACATTCGAACGAATCTATTAGAATAGCTCGTACGAATGAATTAGAATTGCTACCTTCATACGAATATATTAGAATGGTTACATTCATTCGAATCAATTAGAATAGGTCGTATGAATGAATTAGAATGACTATCTTCGTACGAATGAATTAGAATGGCTATATTCATATGAATGAATTAGAATAGCTATATCCATTTGTACGAATGAATTTTAATATCTCATACGAATGAATTAGTATGGCTTGTACGAATGAATTAGAAAAGCTACCTTTGTATGAATGAATTGAAATGGCTACATTTGTATCAATGAATTCGAATGGGTATATTCGGTCGTATGAATGAATTAGAATAGCTACATTCGTACAAATGAATTAGAATGGATATATTCGTTCGTACGAATGAATTAGAATGGTTACATTCGTACGAATGGATTGCAATGTCTCGTACGAATGAATTAGAATAGCTACCTTTGTAAGAATGAATTAGAATGGCAATATTCATTCGTACGAATGAAGTAGAATGGCTATATTCATACGAATGAATTGGATTGGCTACCTTCGTACGAATGAATTAGAATGGCTACCTTTGTACGAATGAATTAGAATGGAAACCTTCTTACGAATGAATTAGAATGACTACATTCGTTCATATGAATATATTGGAATGGCTATATTTGTACGAATGAATTAGAATGGCTTTTATGAATGAGTTAGAATAGTTACCTTCGTACGAATGAATTAGAATGGCTATGTCCATACAAATGAATTAGAATGGCTATATTTGTTCGTATGAATGAATTAAAATAGCTACATTCGTACTAATAAATTGGAATAGCTCGTATGAATGAAATAGAATGGCTATCATTGTATGAATGAATTAGAATGGCTACATTCATATGAATGAATTAGAATAGCTCGTATGAATGAATTAGAATGGCTACCTTCGTACGAATAAATTAGAATGGCTACATTTGTACGAATGAATTAGAATGGCTACATTCCTACGAATGTATTAGATTAGCTCGTACGAATGAATTAGAATAGCTACCTTCGTACGAATGAATTAGACTGGCTATATTCGTACGAATGAATAAGAATGGCTACATTCGTTCGCACAAATGAGTTACAATGGCTACATTTGTACGAATGGATTAGATTGGCTCCTACGAAAGACATAGAATGGCTACTTTTGCACGAATGAACTAGAATGGCTACATTCAAAGGAATGAATTAGAATTACTATATTTATTCGTACGAATGAATTAGAATGGCTATATTCATAGGAATGAATTAGAAGGGCACGTACGAATGAATTTGTATGGCTACCTTCGGACGAATGAATATAAATGGCTAAATTCATACAAATGAGTTAGAATGTCTTGTACAAATGAATTAGAATGGCTACCTTCGTACAAATGAATTAGAATGGCTACATTCATACGAATGAATTAGAATGGCTACATTCGTTCGTACCAATGAGTTATAATGGCTTCAATCATACGAATGAATTAGAACAGCTTCATTTGTACGAATGAATTATAATAGCTAGATTTATTCGTACGAATGAATTAGAATGGCTATATTCATACAAATGAATTAGAATAGCTCGTACAAAAGAATTAGAATGGTTACCTTTGTACAAATGAATTAGAATAGCTATATTTATACAAATAAATTAGAATGACTACATTCGTTTGTACGAATGAATTAAAATAGTTACATTCATACAAATGAATTAGAATGGCTCATACAAATGAATTAAAATTACTACCTTCGTGCGAATGAATTAGAATGACTATATTCGTATGAATGAATTAGAATGGTTACATTTGTTCGTATGAATGAATTAGAATGGCTACATTCGAACGAATGAATTAGAAAAGCTCGTACGAATGAATTAGAATTGCTACCTTCATATGAATGAATTAGAATGGCTCATTCATACAAATGAATAAGAATGGCTATATTCATCCGTACGAATGAATTAGAATAGCTACATACGTATGAATGAGTTAGAATGGCTCTTACAAATGAATTAAAGTAGCTACAATCGTACCAATGAATTAGAATGGCTATATTTGTACGAATGAATTAGAATGGCTATATTCCTTCGTACGAACGAATTAGAATGGCTACATTCATACGAATCAATTAGAATGGCTCGTAGGAATGAATTAGAATGACTACCTTCATGCGAATTGATTAGAATACTTACATTCGTTCGAATTAATTAGAATAGCTCGTATGAATGAATTAGTATGGCTATCTTCGTATGAATGAATTAGAATGGCTATATTCATACGAATGAATTAGAATAGCTATATCCGTTCGTATGAATGAATTAGAATATCTCATACAAATGAATTCCAATGGCTCATACGAATGAATTAGAATATCTCGTACAAATGTATTAGAAAGGCTAGCTTTGTATGAATGAATTAGAATGGCTAAATTCGTACGAATGAATTTGAATGGTTATATTCATATGAATGAATTAGAATGGCTCATACAAATGAATTAGATAGGCTACCTTCATATGAATGAATTGGAATGCCTACATTCGTATCAATGAGTTAGAATAGGTATATTCGTTCGTATGAATGAACTAGAATGACTACATTCGTATGAATGAATTAGAATGGCTATATTCATTCGTACGAATGAATTAGAATGGCTACATTCGTATGAATGAATTTGAATGGCTCGTACGAATGAATTAGAGTGGCTATCTTTGTAAGAATGAAATAGATTGGCTATATTCATTTGTACGAATGAAGTAGAATGGCTATATTCATACGAATTATTTAGAATAGCTCGTACGAATTAATTAGATTGGCTACCTTTGTACGAATGAATTAGAATGACAACATTCATACGAATGAATTAGAATGGCTACGTTCGTTCGTACGAATGAATTAGAATGTCTACATTCGTTCGTACGAATGAATTAGAATGGCTATATTCGTACTAATGAATTAAATGGATCATACGAATGAAATTGAATGGCTTCTATTGTACAAATAAATTAGAATGACAACATTCATGTGAATGAATTAGAATGACATGTACGAATGAATTAGAATGGCTACCTTCGTATGAATGAATTAGAATGGCTACATTCATACAAATGATTTAGAATAGCTATATTCGTTCATATGAAAGAATTAGAATAGTGACAGTCATACGAATGTATTAGATTGGCTCGTACGAATGAATTAGAATGGCAACCTTCGTACGAATGAATTAGACGGGCTACATTCGTACGAATGAATTAGAATGGCAACATTTGTTTGCACGTACAATGACTACATTCGTACGAATGAATCAGAATGACTACATTCGTTCGCACGAATGAGTTACAATGGCTACATTCATACGAATGAATTAGAATGGCTCCTACGAAAGACTTAGAACGGCTACCTTCATATGAATGAACTAGAATGGCTACATTCATAGG
This sequence comes from Chamaelirium japonicum, assembly GCA_947650365.1. NCBI lineage: Eukaryota > Viridiplantae > Streptophyta > Magnoliopsida > Liliales > Melanthiaceae > Chamaelirium > Chamaelirium japonicum. The sequence goes on from OX393550.1 coordinate 62,890,348, forward strand.
AATGAATTAGAATGGCTATATTCATTTGTACGAATGAACTAGAAGGGCTCGTACGAATGAATTAGTATGGCTACCTTCGTACGAATGAATTTGAATGGCTAGATTCGTATAAATGAATTAGAATGTCTTCTATGAATAAATTAGAATGGCTACCTTCGTATAAATGAATTAGAATGGCTACATTTGTACGAAGGAATTAGAATGGCTACCTTCGTACGAATGAATTTGAATGGCTCCTACGAATGAATTAGAATGGATACCTTTGTAAGAATAAATTAGAATGGCTATATTCGTTCGTACAAATAAAGTACAATGGCTATATTCATACGAATGAATTAGAATAGCTCGTACGAATGAATTAGATTGGCTACCTTCATACAAATTAATTAGCATGGCAATATTTGTACGAATGAATTAGAATGGCTACATTCGTTCGTACGAATAATTAGAATGGTTATATTCGTACTAATGAATTAGAATGGCTCTTATAAATAAATTAGAATAGATACCTTCGTATAAATGAATTAGACTAGCTAGATCCGTACGAATAAATTAGAATAGCTATATTCGTTTGTATGAATGAATTAGAATGGCTACATTCGTACTAGTGGATTAGAATGGCTCGCACGAATGAATTAGAATGGCTACATTCATATGAATGAATTAGAATAGCTCGTATGAATGAATTAGAATGGCTACCTTCGTACGAATGAATTAGAATGGCTACATTCGTTTGTACGAATGAATTAGAATGGCTACATTCGTACGAATGAATTAGAATGGCTATATTCGTTCGTACGAATGAATTAGAATGGTTACATTCATACAAATGAATTTGAATGGCTCGTACGAATGAATTAGAATGGCTTTCTTTTTAAGAATGAATTAGAATGGGTATATTCTTTCGTACGAAAGAAGTAGAATGGCTATATTCATTCGAATGAATTTGAATAGCTCGAATGAATGAATTAGAATGAATTAGAATGACAACATTTGTACGACTGAATTAGAATGGCTATATTCGTTCGTACGAATGAATTAGAATGGCTACATTCATTCGTACGAATGAATTAGAATAGCTATATTTGTACGAATGAATTAGAATGGCTCTTACAAATTAATTTGAATAGATACCTTCGTACGATTGAATTAGAATGGCCACATCCGTACGAATGAATTAGAATAGTTACATTCGATCGTACGAATGAATTAGAATGGCTACATTCGTACTAATGAATTAGAATGGCTCGTACGAATGAAATAGTTTGGCTACTATTGTACTAATGAATTAGAATGGCTACATTCATGTAAATGAATTAGAATGGCTCGTACGATTGAATTAGAATGGCTACCTTCGTATAAATGAATTAGAATGGGTACTTTCATACGAATGAATTAGAATGGTTACATTCGTTCATACGAATGAATTAGAATGACACTTATGAATGAATTAGAATAGATACCTTCGTACGAATGAATTAGAATGGCTATATCCATACGAATGAATTAGAATGGGTACATTCGTTCGTACGAATGAATTTTAATAGCTACATTCGTACTAATGAATTAGAATGGCTCGTACGAATGAAATGGAATGACTATTATTGTACAAATGAATTAGAATGTCTACATTCATATGAATAAATTAGAATGGCTAATACGAATGAAATAGAATGGCTACCTTTATAGAATGAATTAGAATGGGTATATTCATACGAATGAATTAGAATGGCTATATTCATTCATACGAATGAATTACAATGGCTCTTACAAATGAATTAGAAGAGATAACTTCATACGAATGGATTAGAATGGCTACATCCGTACGAATGAATTAGAATGGCTGTATCGTTCGTATGAATTAACTAGAATGGCTACATTCATACTAATGAATTAGCTCGTACGGAAAAAATAGTATGGCGACCAATGTACTAATGAATTAGAATGGTTACATTCATATGAATGAATTAGAATGGCTCGTACGAATGAATTAGAATGGCTACCTTCGTACGAATAAATTAGAATGGCTATATTCTTATGAAAGAATTAAAACGGCTACATTTGTTCATACGAATGAATTAGAATGGCTCTTACGAATGAATTAGAATAGATAGCTTCATACGAATGAATAAGAATAGCTACATTCGTTCACACGAATGAGTTACAATAGATACATTCGTACGAATGAATCAGAATGGCTCCTGCGAAAGACTTAGAATGGCTACCTTCGTACGAATAAACTCGAATGGCTACATATATATAATGAATTAGAATGGCTATATTCATTCGTACAAATGATTAGAACAACTACATTCGTACGAATGAATTAGAAGTACTCGTACGAATGAATTAGTATGGCAACCTTCGTATGAATGAATTTAAATAGCTACATTTGTACAAGTGAATTAGAATGTCTTGCATGAATGAATTAGAATGGCTATCTTCGTACGAATGAATTAGAATGGCTACATTCTGACGAATGAATTAGAATCACTACATTCGTTCGTACAAATGAATTAGAATGGCTACAATCATATGAATGAATTCGAACGGCTTCATTCGTACGAATGAATTAGAATACCTACATTTATTCGTAGGAATGAATTAGAATGGCTACATTCGTACATATGAATTAGAATGGCTCATACGAAATAATTAGAATAGCTACCTTTGTACAAATGAATTAGCATGGCTACGTTCATACAAATGAATTAGAATGGCTACATTCGTTCGTATAAATGAATTAAAATAGTTACATTCATGCAATGAATTAGAATGGCTCGTACGAATGAATTAGAATGGCTACCGTTGTTACGAATGAATTAGAATGGCTATATTTGTACGAATGAATTAAAGTAGCTACCTTTGTACGAATGAATTAGAATGGCTATATTTGTACGAATGAATTAGAATAGCTATATTCATTCATACATATGAATTAGATTGGCTCCATTCTTACGAATCAATTAGAATAGCTCATACGAATGAATTAGAATGGCTACCTTCATACGAATAAATTAGAATGGTTATATTCGTTCGAATCAATTAGAATAGCTCGTATGAATGAATTAGAATGGCTATCTTCGTACTAATGAATTAGAATGGCTCACACGAATTAATTAGAATGCCTCGTACAAATGAATTAGAATGGCTACCTTTGTATGAATGAATTAGAATGGCTACATTCGTACGAATGAAATATAATGGCTATATTCGTATGAATAAATTAGAATGGCTCATACGAATGAATTATAAAGGCTACCTTTGTATGTATGAATTAAAATATTTGTATCAATGAATTAGAATGGGTATAATTATTCGTATCAATAAATTAGAATGGCTACATTCGTACGAATGAATAAGAATGGCTATATTCGTTCATACAAATGAATTAGAATGGTTAAATTCGTATGAATTAATTTGAATGGCTCGTACGAATGAATTAGAATGGCTACCTTTGTAAGAATGAATTAGAATGGGTATATTCGTTTGTACGAATGAAGTAGAATGGCTTTATTCATACGAATGAATTAGAATATCCCATACGAATGAATTAGATTGGCTACCTTCGTATGAATGAATTAGAATGGCAACATTCATACGAATGAATTAGAATGGCTACATTCATTCATACAAATGAATTAGAATGGCTATATTCGTACGAATGAATTAAAATGGCTCTTACGAATCAATTAGAATAGATACCTTCGTACGAATGAATTAGAATGGCGATATTCGTACGAATGAATTAGAATGGCAATATTCATTCGTACGAATGAATTAGAATGGTTATATTCATACTAATAAATTAGAATGCCTCGTATGAATGAAATAGAATGGCTACCATTGTACAAATAAATTAAAATGGCTATATTCATATGAATGAATTAAAATAGCTCGTACGAATGAAATAGAATGGCTACCTTCGTACGGATGAATTTGAATGAACTAGAATGGCTACCTTCATACGAATGAATTAGATTAGCTACATTTGTACAATTGAATTAGAATGGCTACATTTATTCGCACGAATGAATTACAATGGCTACGTTCATAGGAATGAATTAGAATGGCTCCTACGAAAGACTTAGAATGGCTACCTTTGTACGAATGAACTGGAATGGCTAAATTCGTAGAAATGAATTAGAATTACTACATTCATTCATACGAATGAATTAGAATGGCTATATTCATTCGTACGAATGAATTAGAATGGTTTCATTTGTACGAATGAATTAATATGGCTACCTTCGTACGAATGAATTTGAATGGCTATATTCGTGAAAATGAATTAGAATGTCTTATACGAATGAATTAGAGTGGCCACCTTCGTACGAATGAATTAGAAAAGCTATATTCGTACGAATAAATTAGAATGGCTACATTCTTTTGTACAAATAAATTAGAATGGCTACAATCTTACGAATGAATTAGAATGGCTTCATTCATACGAATGAATTAGAATAGCTACATTCATTCGAATGAATGAATTTGAATGGCTACATTCATACAAATGAATTAGAATGGCTTGTACGAAAGAATTAGAATAGCTAACTTTGTACAAATGAATTAGAATGGCTATGTTTATAAAAAAAAATTAGAATGACTAGATTCATTCGTATGAATAAATTAAAATAGTTACATTCATACAAATGAATTAGAATGGCTCGTATGAATGAATTAGAATGGCTACCTACGTACGAATGAATTAGAATGGCTATATTCGTACGAATGAATTAGAATGGCTGTATTTGTTCGTATGAATGAACTAGAATGGCTACATTCGAACGATTGAATTAGAAAAGCTCATACGAATGAATTAGAATTGCTACCTTCATATGAATGAATTAGAATGGCTACATTCGTATAAATGAATAAGGATGGCTATATTCGTTCGTACGAATGAATTAGAATGGCTACATACAAATGAATGAATTAGAATGCCTCTTACGAATGAATTAGAGTAGCTACCTTCATACGAAGGAATTAGATTGGCTATATTCGTACGATTGAATTTGAAGTGCTATATTCATTCATACGAATGAATTAGAATGGCTACATTCGTACGAATCAATAAGATTAGCTCGTACGAATGAATTAGAATAGTTACCGTCATACGAATAGATTAGAAAGGTTACATTCGTTCGAATCAATTAAAATAGCTCGTATGAATGAATTAGAATGGCTATTTTCGTATGAATGAATTAGAATGGCTACATTCATACGAAGGAATTAGAATGGCTATATCCGTTTGTACGAATGAATTAGAATATCTCATATGAGTGAATTAGAATGGCTCATACGAATGAATTAGAATATCTCAGACGAGTGAATTAGAATGGCTATCTTTGTATGAATGAATTAGAATGGCTATATTCGTACGAATGAATTAGAATAACTCATATGAATGAATTAGAAAGGCTACCTTCGTACGAATGAATTGGAAAGGCTACCTTCGTACGAATGAATTAGAATGGGTACATTCGTTTGTATGAATGAATTAGAATGGCTACATTCATACGAATGAATTAGAATGGCTATATTTGTTCGTACAAATGAATTAGAATGGTTACATTCGTATGAATGAATTGCATGGCTACCGTTTTAAGAATGAATTAGAATGACTATATTCGTTCATACGAATGAAGTAGAATGGCTATATTCATACGAACGGATTAGAATAGCTCGTACGAATGAATTAGATTGGCTACCTTCATACGAATGAATTAGAATGGAATCATTCGTACGAATGAATTAGAAAGTCTACATTCATTCGTACGAATGAATTAGAATGGCTATATTCGTTCATATGAATTAATTAAATGGCTATATTCGTACGAATGGATTAGAATGGCTCTTACGAATGAATTAGAATGGATACCTTCATACGAATGAATAAGAATGGCTACATCTGTACGAATAAATTAGAATGGCTATATTCGTACTAATGAATTAGAATGACTCATATGAATGAAATAGAATGGCTACCATTGCCCTAATGAATTAGAATGGCTACATTCATATGAATGAATTAAAATGGCTCGTATTAATTAATTAGAATGGCTACCTTTGTACGAATGAATTAGAATTGCTACATTCGTACAAATGAATTAGAATGGCTACATTCGTTGCTACGAATGAATTAGAATAGCTCTCACAAATAAATTAGAATAGATACCTTCGTACGAATGAATTAAAATGGCTACATCCATATGAATGAATTAGAATGGCTACATTCGTTCGTACGAATGAATTAGAATGGCTACATTCATACTAATGAATTAGAATGCTTCGTACGAATGAAATAGAATGGCTACCATTGTACGAATGAATTAGAATGGCTACATTCATATGAAAGAATTAGAATGGGGTACGAATGAATTAGAATGGCTACCTTCATACAAATGAATTAGAATGGCTATATTCGTATGAATGAATTAGAATGGCTACATTCGTTCGTACAAATGAATTAGAATGGCTATATTCCTACGAATGTATTAGATTCGCCCGTACAAATTGTCAGAAATAAATCAGAGGCGCAACGGAAGCCGGACTCGATCTTAGGATCGATACGGTGTGCGATACATTATTAAAATTTTCTTAAGAAATAATCAAATACACAAGATTAAAATGAAATGCAAACGAACCCCTATGGTCATCTATCGAAACACACCATAAAAATTATGTATGTAATTCAATAGATCTAGGGTTTAGTTTATTATACCTCCCTGCGGGATTTAGCACCGCGATGTTAATCTTCCAAGTTGATGATGACGGAAGTATCCACGTGCGTTGGAGAAGCCTCGTTCTTCTTCGGGTACACCCGATCTCGTGAATCGACCCGGATCCTTGCACTCCAATCTCTGAGTGCTTCGGAGTGCAAGCTTTCTCTTCTTCTTTATCACACACTCTATGAGGAGAAGAAGATGAGATGAAGAAGATTTTCTCTTCACACCTTAGGTCAAAACCAAAGAGTGAGAGAGATGAGTGCCCAAGAGAGAGAGGGAGACCAAAATCGAACACAAGGGAGAGAGGGATCGGTCTTTCTCTGAAAAATCTGAATAAGGCTCGGTTTTCCTTGCCTAATATGCCTTGAAAACCATGCCCCTCTCTCCCCTTGTTCATATGAACCATTCCCCCTTCTCTCTCTCTCTCATTAATCCTCAAAAATAAATACCCACTATTGTATAGTTGCCATATTTGGTTTTGCAATAAAAGGGAATAGATTCAAATCATTTCAAATCTGAATTAATCCCTTTAAATATGAATTTTATGGCCATGCATATTTACCCTAATGAGGAGGGTGGCCACTAGGGCATGCGGGACATTTTGAAATAACCAAAATGCCCCCTATACATCTAGTGGCCATCTACCTCATACGGAAGCATACATGGTCCATCTCCATGCATGATAAAGTACTCTAACACTTAGGGCACCTCATCCATACCTATTTAACATACCATGGAGTGATGAATATTATTTTTACTATTTATTGAGGTGCCCTCAGTAAAACATGGGGTGCCCCTATAGTAAAAATCACTAAGCACACAGACCGTGTTCTAGTGCGACACGCACACACAGAATGAACTCCTCATGGAATTATGGCAACATCATGTGTCCCTACACTACTCTTGGGTTGCTCCCTAGTGAACACACTTAGTCCTGTGCAACCACCATGCCCTAGTGCAATGCACTCACGAAACACAGGACGATTAAGGCATTATTTCTTCAACTCATATTGTGCTGTGAGATAAGGAGAAAGTTATGATCCATAACGATCGTGGATAAGGTGGAACCTTCAGGGACTAGGATTCATGGCTTCCAACCGGACCCGATCGACACACTACCCAAGTGTCCCTGTCAATCCTTTGGGTCCCAGTTAACCTACGTGGCCACCAAGAGTGTGACGCAGGCTGCACTCCAATTCTCCCATACTTACTAAGCTCTCTCGCATACCCCTGCTCTCCGCTTAGTTACATAATTAGATGTCCCTTCACTCGGTGCTATGTGTCAACTTGAGCGGTGGAGAGCACCGTTAGACTCAAGTGACCATATGACTAGGTTCCTTCCAGGTTGATTAACATATCGTACCTCCGGTTATTTTGGCCAAACAACCGGATTCGGTCTAACAGCTCAACTGTTAACCACCAGGCCTGGTTTTAGTACGGTATATGTCAGACCAAGGAACGCACCTCCCAATGGGGATATGAATAGCCTGCAGGAGTGGCATGCCGATGCAACGCCAGCCCGGCAACCCAGCGCACCGTGGTATTGGGTCGTGGTTAGATCCCTCACACGTTGGTGAACCAAAGTTACCCAAACTAGTTAGTCCACCGATCATGGTACCTCAGGGTTTAGGACTTATTACCTTAAGCAGAAACACGGCTATGTGCACCGGTGTCTGCTCACCGATTTGTGCACCGTGTGTTGGAAATAAATCCATGGTAGAGGCCCGCAGCGGAAGCAAAGTGAAGGTCCGAGGACCATAGGCGGTGTGCGTTACATATCAAAATTTTCATCGAAACGATCTACATATGCGTGTATGAAACTAGCATGGCAACTACGCGAACCCCTAACGATGATCTAACGCGAAAGAACAAACTAGCATGAATGCATGTTCTAATTATGTTAGATCTACTTGTTAGAGGTCATACCTGCGTGCGGAATCTTTCACCGCGACAAATTTCTTCTTTGTCGATGGAGACAGGCTACGGATCTGCTCGACATAGCTTCGGTGCGACGGCCATAACTTTCTGCTCCAAACTCAGATTGGGCTGAAATTTGGACTGCAAGTAACCAACTTCGAGACGCAACTTTTCCAACAAGTTTCACGTCGTTTGAACTTCTGTAGCTCCCGGAATCGCAGAAACAACGTTGATTTTCTGTGCAGATTCTGGACAGCAAAAGGTTGCGGGAGACGCCTTCTAGTTCACCCGATCTCACACGATGCACGGCACCTCGTCGATGGATCTCTGAGTGCCTCCATACGACGAGCCTTCTCCTTCTACGAAACACCACGTGAGGAAGACGAGTCGCCATCCAATGGCGCAAGCGAGAGAGAGAGAGACGAGAGAGGAGATGCGAAGAGAGGAGAGGGGGCGGCTAGGGTTTCCCCATGCCATGGCCGGCCCTAGGGCTTGCATGGCTCTATGAATTTCGTGCACCCTCTCTCTCCTTATCATATATATAGCCGGCCTATCCATATGGATAAGGACAGTATGGATAAGGATGATTGATTCAAGCCTTATCCCTATATATCTCTTCTTTATCTCTATCCTTTCCTTGTTTTCGAAAACGGTCAAAACCAGCCCATTTTCTGCGCCTCATAACCGGCCCCTTCATCGGAGGCAACAACCTCCCGAAACTAATGGGGCCGGCCTTGACCAGTCTCTCAACACTTAGGGCTGGCCCCCTTAGTGCATAGTGGCGTATGGTATGACCAAAACGCCCTTATGTCACTAGTTGGCCGTTCCTCGTGTACGAGACTTTACAAGGCACACATAAGTGAAGTGCACCAGTGATTTCACTATTCTCTGAGGTTCCCATAGGGTGCCCCTAGTGAAGTCAACTAGTCAACTCGCAACATGTCCCGGTGCATCGCACCTATGTGGCAAAGTCCACTTATGACAAGGAATTGCTACATGTGTCTCTGCACTAACCTAGGGTTTCCCCTTAGTGCACACACGTAGCTACGCATCTACCGTGCACTAGTGCGAAGCACTCACGGAGCGTATGCTTGGACTTCTCGCTTCCTCTAACTACGTTCTGTGTTTCGATGAGATGGTATAAGAACTATACATAATGTCGATAAGGTGGAACCTTCAGGGACCAGGGTTTATGGCTTCCAACTCAGACTCGATCGACACACTACCCGAGTGTACCATCGATCCTCTGAGTCTGAGTTAACCTGCGTAGCCACCCAAAGTGCGACGCAGGCTGCACTCCAATCCCCCCGGACTTACTATGTTCTCCCACATACCCCTGCTCTCCGCTTAGTATGGTAAACTCGCTGTCCCTCCACTGGTGCCATGATGCAACTCGAGCGGTGGAGAATACCGTCAGACTTGAGTGCTCATATGACTCGGTTCCTTCCAGGTTGACCACATACATCGTACCTCCGATTACTCTGACGAGCAACCGGATCCGTCATCAGTCCAACTGATGACCACCTGGCCAGGGTTTAATACGACGTAGGTCAGACCAAGGAACGCACCTCCCGTTAGGGGTGTGGATAGCCTGCAGGAGTGACATGCTGATGCAACGCCAGCCGGGTAACCCAGTACACCGTGGTTTTGGATCACTGCATCCGGATCCTCACACATTGGTGCGCCAAAGCACCACACAACTGGTTAGTCCACCAGACATGGCTCCTCAGGGTTTAGGACTGTTTTACCCTAAGCAGAAACACGGTTTAGTGCACCGGTGTCTGCTCACCGATCTGTGCACCGTGTTGGTTCCGTTCGGCCACAGACACTGTGCCTGGTAATGACCGTGGTGGAGACACCCACGCTCTGTCATCCCAACAGCTTATCCTGATAGGGCGACCAACCCTAATCAGAGCTGCGAACGTATTTAGGTTACATGGGACCAATCCATTGAGTCTCCCACTCAAGTGGATTACCATGTAGCCATGGCTCTCTGTTCTGTAATCAGAACACGTACTAAGGTACGTACCAATATGCATTCCTATACTATCAACCATACAAAGCTAAACACTAGGTTTTTACGAGCTATAGACCTCACCAATTTTAATAATCTCCCACTAGGTCTAACGAGGAATAACGGTGTTGAGCTCTGTAGCTTCTACATGCTGCCCAAAAGCCTTTGCAGGAATTCCCTAAAGGAATTGGCAACATTGTCTGTAGATTCCACCTCAGTACCGCTACTTGCATTTCCTCCTATAACTGTCAGATCAAGTGGAGTTTGTACTTGATGGGTTTCCCCTCACGGCGGTGCCTAGTCTCCTTGGACCTTGCTTACCGCTCTTCTGTTGCAACAACAGATAACTGAGCTTCTGGTACGCGTCCCAAGTTCTCTAAGAACTTCCTAAGCCTTACCACCTGATATACTACTTCGCACGCAACAACGTGCTAAGCATCTGTGGTAGAGTCTGTGATGCACTTGCTTCACACTCTACCAATTACCGCTTCTAATCCCAAAATAAAAATAATCCCTGAAATCGATTCTCTGAAACACACATCTGACACCAAAGTCAGATCCTGTGTGTCCAATCGATATCAGGACCTGTGAAGTACAAGCTAACTCACAATCCTTACTTAACGAGGATTTCTGAGTATACCCTTCACATCGGTCCAAAGATCTGGACCCGGGTTCGACTGAAACCGACCCATCTTCCTGCTGCGCAATAGATATCTAGCCTCTTAAAACGAATCTGGCTAGAATCTTATCTTCATGCGTAGCCTATGACAGCAAGAGAATCTTGCTCTGGTTGTCTCGAGTTACCTTGATTCCCAGAGCATAACTCGCATCATTAGGGTCTTTCACATCGAATTGTGATGACTACAAACCTTTACCGTAAACAATATTCTTACATCATTTTCAATCAGTAAAATATCGTTAACGTAAAGTACTAAATACACCCTTGTAGCTATTTCACCTTTCTTGTACCAACTTGGTTTATCCTCATTCTGATCAAATCCGTGTGAGCGGATTTCCTTGATCAAAATAGACATTCCAACCTGGATGCTTGCATCAGTCCATAAATGGACCATTGCAACTTGCATTCCATATCTTCCTAACCTACTGACACAAAGCCTGAGGCTACATCATCCATATGTCCCTTTTCAAATTCCCGTTAGGGAATAACTGTCTTGACATCCATCAACCAGATCTCTCAACTATAATGGGCTGTGATGGATTAAGAGGATCCGTTATAGACTTAGGCATAGCTACCAGTGAGATGGTTTTGACATAGTCAATCCCTTCTCCTTTGGTAACTAATCTAGCTACTTAAGTCTTAACCGGGTGCTCTTCTTATACACCTCCTACACCCTGAAGGGTGATAGTGCTATAAGTGTCAAGACTGTTCCAAGGGACATTAATGTAAGCTTGCCTTGGTCTTTTGTCAGTCAGAGCTGTCGGAAGCTCCCACTACTTCTTCGTAGCTCTAGGGATCATCCTCCTGAAACTCTGGATTAACTATCAAAGTTTCTCCATAGTATCTTTCAGGAGCTCTGATGGTCCCACAACGATGAGGTGGTGGTGGTACAAAGGAAGCTCCCACTACTTCTTCGTAGCTCTAAGGATCATCCTCCTGAAACTCTGGATTAACTATCGAAGTTTCTCCATAGTATCTTTCAGGAGCTCTAATGGTCCCACAACGATGAGGTGGTGGTGGTACAAAGTGAATCGTTTCTATAATACCTGGTATACTAGTTTCTTGTATCATCTACTCCCACTACGTTTTTCAAATGCGCACTCTCTACCAGTACCCAGTAGTTCACCCAGAACTACCTTACTGATAAACTTATGGTCTTATAATATAATCTTGATCTAGGTAGATGGTGTTCGTAGAAACGATTACCTTCCTAACCTCAAGATCATAAAACAGTCCATCTTATGCCTCCTAAGGGTAACCTACAAACAGATATACCTGGAACTACATCTCCATCTCATCCCTCTTGTCGTTTTGCACAAGTGCAGGACAACTCTATATCTCGAGACACTATAGTGTCAGCTTTCGCTTAGACCATAGCTCTCTATAGGTCTGAGGTACTGATCTAGATGAGAGATAGTTTCAGATATAAGCTACTGTTTTAAGGTACAACCCCACCAAAGGTGGGTAGTATACTTGGCAATATTCATCATACTACGGACCATGTCAAACAGAGTCCGATTCCTTCTCTCGGAGACTTTATTCTGACGTGTCATCCTTAGAGCATTTAACTGGGAGATAATCCCATACTCTCTCAGGATCCTATGGAACTCGTCCGATAGTGACTTATTTCTTCGATTAAATCGAAGAGTCTTCTATCGTCTAGACGCTCTTGGAACCATAGGCGTCAAAATTAACTAACTCCAATACCTTAGTGGCCCTTTTAGTTATTCTGCCTTCCAGATAACATTCATAGGTTAGAAGGATCTCCGATGAATCTGTGAACAGAAACTCGGCCTTCTTTTACCTTTGAATTTATCTAAGGCAGAATATCTAAATCAGAGGGGTCACAAATGGGATAGCTTCTCCGAAGGATTTAGATGAATTTAAATTAGACGCTGCAGCTGTCATGATATCTATTTCCGAATTAGGATTAAATATAAAGAGATTATTCTGATCTATTTCTCTAGTAATGAAGCTATCTATTTAGTTTAAGATACACACCTACGGTGCTGTCTAAAACTAAAAACTTCATTTACCAAAGAGGAAACAGAACTGCATCTCTAAAAAACAAAATCCGTATTTCGGAAAAACTAAGACAATCATATCTAACAGCTTCCGCAGCGGCTTATGGCATCAGTACCTATGTTAGGATTCCTTCACTATAAAGTAGCCTTCTGCTTTCCTTGAATATCTGTAGACCAGAAGTCTACATTCCAAGAAGCATAAGAACTGCTACTAGATAGCGACTCAACTCCTAACATCCTGAGGTCATACTCAATCTTCAAATACCCCCTATGCTCGCCACAGCGGAAATACTTCCGTCCTTGGCGTTACCAGACTTAGGATTCCACACCAGTTTCTGCACTAGAATAGTTTTCGATCTCTTATAAGTTATTCCCTTAGGTTCTTCTAAAGAAGACCTAGGTTAAGCACTAAAGGCATTGCCTTTAATCTTGATCTAATCCTTTGTCTCTTGGAAATCTTCTTAGAAGTTCTGTGTTTATCATCTCTAACCTGTTAAAGCTAAAGTCTCTGATAACGCCTTCGAAGGTTCCAGACAAGGATGCAAGACAGACGTCTTCCACCACCTCGTCATCTGGTACCATGTCTTGGGAATCTAGTTCGTTCTGGAACTCAAAGATGTGTTCCCGAACAAGCATACCCACTGACATCTCGGTACCGACAAGTATCTTAGTGGAAAAGCGATGAGTCGACTGACTTCGCCTTCCAGACATCTAATGCAAGTAAAACTTAATTAGAGAAGACCCGGCATATCTCTGACTCGCTTCTAAAGAATTGTCCGCAAGTCTGCTATAACATAGCACTTGCACATCTCCTTAGACTCTCGCCAGTCTTCATATGCCCTAGTTAGTGCCCTAGTGATATCTGGACCCATTAGGTCTAGTATAGGGATATTTAGATTGCATGCCAATGTACATTTACTACCCTAAGCATAAGCTAAAGATTGCGCTTCCACTCTACGTAGTTAGAGACCCGATAACTGGTTCTCTTATGGGATAGCGGATAGGGGAACTATATGGTTGAATGAAAATGAATGCAAAATAACTTATTTTATGGATTTTGAAAATAAGCTAATTATATCCAAATGTCAGCGCTACCCTCACAGCGAAGACACCTCTATGGATTAATTAACCATGTATGTAAGATCTCGGAATCGACTACACCTGCCCTAGGGGGCATCATGCAGCGTCAATCCGCTTACACGGGCCTTTCCTTGACCCAGTCCAAATCTGCCAACTAAGGGCTTTGATGGACCATGGTTATCTTTTGGCCAGTGCCACGTGATCACCGTTGTCTTCGCAACGAATACCTCACGTGCACTTAGGATGCTTACCCACGAGCCTAAGCAATTATGACACGGGAGTTCATGCGGCCCCCACTAGGGTGGGATGAAAAGCCCTTCTCTCCTGGCCTCGTAATCGCCATATCCTTAGGAGGTCATTAAGTAATTTGGCATGGAAACACACAGCTCCCACCCTAGGGGGTGTGAAGTTATGCATCCCCACCCAAACACAAAACGACTGGCCGTGGAGGCCAGAGGATCTCTAAAAGTCCTCTCTTACATCCCTTATTAAAGTTGAGGGTTATTTAATGCAAGTATGAGTGTACACTAAGGTCACGACAACCTATACACTAGACCCTGGTCATACCGTGCTCCCACTAGCATTCAAGCCTTTCGCGAAGCATTAATCGATCTTGGAATATCATAGTCCCTGCCTCGAGTGGATTTCTCCACTCAAGGGTCACATTACATATCCCAAGAACATTGATGCTTTGCAAACTTGGCTATCACGCTAATGCCCTGGAGCCTAGCCTAAGGTCAGACTGACAGGAAAGGTCTTCCACTACCATGGCGCCTTGCTTATAAATTTGACGAATGATGTCATAATAGAATTCCAACTCATTCTAGGTTTCGATGCTTGCCAAATAGGCACACCCGACTAATCGGGTGTTGACCTAATAGGGGCATAACCAAATGTGAGGAATTCATACTATCATCAAGGGTCAATTAAATAATAGGCGTCACTAGTGGAATCCAATCCTAATAAGGTCGCTAGGACCCGAGGGGAAAGGGCATCCCTCTGACACAGATAATCAAATTATCGTATCGGGGTTCTCTACAGAAATATAAATAACTACTGAAAGAAATAAGCACACAACTGAATCAAGTTCAGGGTCCGACCCCTGAACCTGACTGGCACAGCACAGGCTCTCTGTCTCCTTCACAAGGCTCCTCGATCCGGTGCAAGCCTCTGTATATGATCTTCTGACGCTTTATGCCCTTTGCCGTCATCGTGTACGCTTCGCCGGATCGCCATCGTCCTCTAAGGTTCCGCTCATCTTCCTAGTGGTGGATCTCCACGGTAAGTCCTCCTCTTCAATCTGTAACCGAAAAAGATCTAGTACGCTTCGAGCAAGTGCTCGCTCGTACACAATTTCCTAGAAAGAAAAGGAAAACAAACCTAGCAAAAGCCTGGGAATCAAGGGTGGTAAATCTTCACCTCTTGCCCGACTATGGCTCTAAAATCTATCCACACACAGAAGAAAAAACATCCAGACAAACTCGCTAACACGGGGTCCGACCCCCGGTAGCAAGCAATCACATATCCAGAATAATTTTAGAAGCGGCGCCCTTCAAGAACGATTCATAGAACATACAAAATCTACTATGCATGATCTACTCGTAGAACCCCGATAGCGGCACATACTATTCATGCGCGCACATGACGGTTTCATGAAAAAAACATGAAACACACACCACTAGCGTGCTCTGATACCAATTGTTGGAAATAAATCCATGGTAGAGGCCCGCAGCGAAAGCAAAGTGAAGGTCCGAGGACCGTAGGCGGTGTGCGTTACATATCAAAATTTTCATCGAAACGATCTACATATGCGTGTATGAAACTAGCATGGCAACTACGCGAACCCCTAACGATGATCTAACGCGAAAGAACAAACTAGCATGAATGCATGTTCTAATTATGTTAGATCTACTTGTTAGAGGTCATACCTGCGTGCGGAATCTTTCACCGCGACAAATTTCTTCTTTGTCGATGGAGACAGGCTACGGATCTGCTCGACATAGCTTCGGTGCGACGGCCATAACTTTCTGCTCCAAACTCAGATTGGGCTGAAATTTGGACTGCAAGTAACCAACTTCGAGACGCAACTTTTCCAACAAGTTTCACGTCGTTTGGACTTCTGTAGCTCCCGGAATCTCAGAAACAACGTTGATTTTCTGTGCAGATTCTGGACAGCAAAAGGTTGCGGGAGACGCCTTCTAGTTCACCCGATCTCACACGATGCACGGCACCTCGTCGATGGATCTCTGAGTGCCTCCATACGACGAGCCTTCTCCTTCTACGAAACACCACGTGAGGAAGACGAGTCGCCATCCAATGGCGCAAGCGAGAGAGAGAGAGACGAGAGAGGAGATGCGAAGAGAGGAGAGGGGGCGGCTAGGGTTTCCCCATGCCATGGCCGGCCCTAGGGCTTGCATGGCTCTATGAATTTCGTGCACCCTCTCTCTCCTTATCATATATATAGCCGGCCTATCCATATGGATAAGGACAGTATGGATAAGGATGATTGATTCAAGCCTTATCCCTATATATCTCTTCTTTATCTCTATCCTTTCCTTGTTTTCGAAAACGGTCAAAACCAGCCCATTTTCTGCGCCTCATAACCGGCTCCTTCATCGGAGGCAACAACCTCCCGAAACTAATGGGGCCGGCCTTGACCAGTCTCTCAACACTTAGGGCCGGCCCCCTTAGTGTATAGTGGCGTATGGTATGACCAAAACGCCCTTATGTCACTAGTTGGCCGTTCCTCGTGTACGAGACTTTACAAGGCACACATAAGTGAAGTGCACTAGTGATTTCACTATTCTCTGAGGTTCCCATAGGGTGCCCCTAGTGAAGTCAACTAGTCAACTCGCAACATGTCCCGGTGCATCGCACCTATGTGGCAAAGTCCACTTATGACAAGGAATTGCTACATGTGTCTCTGCACTAACCTAGGGTTTCCCCTTAGTGCACACACGTAGCTACGCATCTACCGTGCACTAGTGCGAAGCACTCACGGAGCGTATGCTTGGACTTCTCGCTTCCTCTAACTACGTTCTGTGTTTCGATGAGATGGTATAAGAACCATACATAATGTCGATAAGGTGGAACCTTCAGGGACCAGGGTTTATGGCTTCCAACTCAGACTCGATCGACACACTACCCGAGTGTACCATCGATCCTCTGAGTCTGAGTTAACCTGCGTAGCCACCCAGAGTGCGACGCAGGCTGCACTCCAATCCCCCCGGACTTACTATGTTCTCCCACATACCCCTGCTCTCCGCTTAGTATGGTAAACTCGCTGTCCCTCCACTGGTGCCATGATGCAACTCGAGCGGTGGAGAATACCGTCAGACTCGAGTGCTCATATGACTCGGTTCCTTCCAGGTTGACCACATACATCGTACCTCCGATTACTCTGACGAGCAACCGGATCCGTCATCAGTCCAACTGATGACCACCTGGCCAGGGTTTAATACGACGTAGGTCAGACCAAGGAACGCACCTCCCGTTAGGGGTGTGGATAGCCTGCAGGAGTGACATGCTGATGCAACGCCAGCCGGGTAACCCAGTACACCGTGGTTTTGGATCACTGCATCCGGATCCTCACACATTGGTGCGCCAAAGCACCACACAACTGGTTAGTCCACCAGACATGGCTCCTCAACCATACAAAACACGTACTAAGGTATGTAATCAGAACACGTACTAAGGTACGTACCAATATGCATTCCTATACTATCAACCATACAAAGCTAAACACTAGGTTTTTACGAGCTATAGACCTCACCAATTTTAACACCGTGTTGGTTCTGTTCAGCCACAGACACTGTGCTTGGCAATGACCATAGTGGAGAAACCCATGCTCTGTCATTCCAACAGCTTAACCTGATAAGGCAACCAACCCTAATCAGAACTGTAAACAATTTAGGCTAATAGTACTAATCAACTAAGTCTCCCACTCAGATGAATCACTATACAGCTATGGCTCTTTTTAGTTCAGTATATAGAACACGTATAATACGCACCAATTAAGCTATTCTAATATAAATATCAACTCATTTATTAATCAACCATGGTTTTTACAAGCCCTAGACCATATCTTACTCAACACAAATGAGTTAGAATGGCTACCTTTGTACGAATGAATTAGACTGGCTATATTCGTACAAATGAATTAGAATGGCTACATTCGTTTGCACGAATGAGTTACAATGGCTACATTCATACGAAAGAATTAGAATGGCTTCTACGAAAGACTTCGAATGGCTACCTTTGTATGAATGAACTGGAATGGCTATATTCATAGGAATGAATTAGAATGGCTACATTCATTCGTACGAATGAATCAGAATGGCTACATTCGCACGAATGAATTAGAAGGGCTCCTACAAATAAATTTGTATGACTACGTTGGTACGAATGAATTTGAATGGCTACATTCAAACAAATGAATTAGAATGTCCTATACAAATAAATTAGAATGGCTACCTTCGTACGAATGAATTAGAATGGCTATATTGTTCGTACGAATGAATTAGAATGGCTACAATCATATGAATGAATTACAACGGCTTCATTCGTATGAATGATTTAGAATCAAATATTCATTCATACAAATGAATTAGAATAGCTTGTATGAAAGAATTAAAATGGCTACCTTTGTACAAATGAATTAGAATGGCTACGTTCATACAAATGAATTAGAATGGCTAGATTCGTTCATACGAATGAATTTAAATGGTTGCATTCATACAAATGAATTAGAATGGCTCGTACGAATGAATTAGAATGGCTACCATCGTGCGAATGAATTAGAATGGCTATATTTGTACGAATGAATTAGAATGGCTAGATTCGTTCGTACGAATGAATTAGAATGGCTACCATCGTGCGAATGAATTAGAATGGCTATATTTGTACGAATGAATTAGAATAGCTAGATTCGTTCGTACGAATGAATTAGAATGGCTATATTCGAACGAATGAATTAGAAAAGCTTGTACGAATGAATTAGATTTGCAACCTTCATATGAATTAATTAGAATAGCTACATTCGTATAAATGAATAAGAATGGCTATATTCGTTCGTACGAATGAATTAGAATGGCTATATACGTACGAATGAATTAGAATGCCTCTTACAAAAGAATTAGAGTAGCAACCTTCATACGAATGAATTAGAATGGCTATATTTGTACCAATGAATTAGAATAGCTATATTCATTTAGTACGAATGAATTAGAATGACTATATTCGTACAAATCATTTAGAATAGCTCGTACAAACGAATTAGAATGGCTACCTTCATACGAACAGATTAGAATGGTTACACTCATTCGAATCAATTAGAATAGCTCTTATGAATGAATTAGAATGGCTATCTTCGTACGAAAGAATTAGATGTGCTACATTCATTTGAATAAATTAGAATGGCTATATTCATTCATACAAATAAATTAGAATATCTCCTACGAATGAATTAAAATGGCTCATACGAATGAATTAGAATGTCTCGTATGAATGAATTAGAATGGCAACCTTTGTAAGAATGAATTAGAATGGCTATATTTGTACTATGGAATTAGAATGGATACATTCATATGAATGAATTAGAATAGCTTATACGAATGAATTAGAAAGTCTACCTTCGTACGAATGAATTGGAATGGCTACATTCGTATTAATGAATTAGAATGGGTACATTCGTTTGTATGAACGAGTTAGAATGGCTACATTCGTACGATTGAATTAGAATGGTTATATTCGTTCGCACGAATGATATAGAATGGCTACATTCGTACGGATGAATTAGAAGGGCTTGTATGAATGAAATAGTATGGCTACCTTTGTACGAATGAATTTGAATTGCTATATTCGTACAAATGAAGTAGAATGTCTTGTACGAATGAATTAGAACGGCTACCTTCATACAAATAAATTAGAATAGCTACACTCGTTTGTAATAATGAATTAGAATGTCAACAATTATACGAATGAATTAGAACAGCTTCATTCGTACGAATGAATTAGAATAGCTATATTCATTCGTACGAATGAATTAAAATAGTTACATTCATACCAATGAATTAGAATAGCTCGTACGAATGAATTAGAATGGCTACCTTCGTGCGAATGAATTAAAATGGCTATATTCGTACGAATGAATTAGAATGGCTACATTCGTTCGTATGAATGAATTAGAATGGCTACATTCATACATATGAATTAGAAAATCCCATGCGAATGAATTAGAATTGCTACATTCATATGAATGAATTGGAATGTTAAATTAGAATGGCTCGTACAAAAGAATTAGAATGGCTACCGGTATACAAATAAATTAGAATGGCTACGTTCATACAAATGAATTAGAATGGCTACATTCGTTCGTATGAATGAATTAAAACAGTTACATTCATACAAATGAATTAGAATGATTAATACGAATAAATTAGAATGGCTACCTTCGTGCAAAAAAATTATAATGGCTATATTCGTATGAATGAATTAGAATGGCTACATTCATTCGTATGAATGAATTAGAATGGCTACATTCGAACGAATGAATTAGAAAAGCTCGTACGAATAAATTAGAATTACTATCTTTGTATGAATAAATTAGAATGGCGACATTCGTACAAATAAATAAGAATGGCTATATTTGTTCGTACGAATAAATTAAAATGGCTACATACGTACAAATAAATTAGAATGGCTCTTACGAATAAATTAGAGTACCTACCTTCATACGAATGATTTAGAATGGCTATATTCGTACGAATGAATTAGAATGGTTATATTCATTTGTATGAATTAATTAGAATGGCTACATTCGTACGAATCAATTAGAATAGCTCATACGAATGAATTAGAATGGCTACCTTGATACGAATAGATTAGAATGGTTACATTCATTTGAATTAATTAGAATAGCTCGTATGAATGAATTAGAATGAATTAGAATGAATTAGAATGTCTCGTACGAATAAATTAGAATAGATACCTTTGTATTAATGAATTAAAATGGCTACATTTGTACAAATGAATTAGAATGGCTACATTCGTATGAATGAATTAGAATGACTATATTTGTACGAATAAATTAGAAAGGTTACCTTCGTACGAATGAATTAGAATGGTTACATTCGTATCAATGAATTAAAAATGGTACATTCATTCGTATGAATAAATTAGAATGGTTACATTCGTACGAATGAATTAGAATGGCTATATTCGTTCATACGAATAAATTAGAATGGTTACATTCGTACGAATGAATTTGAATGGCTCATAAGAATTAATTAGAATGGTTATATTTTTTCATACGAATGAATTAGAATGGCTATATTTTCTCGTACTAATGAATTAGAATGGTTATAATTGTACAAAAGAATTTGAATGGCTTATACGAATAAATTAGAATGGTTATATTCGTTCGTATGAATGAATTATAATGGCTATATTCGTATGAATGAATTAGAATAGATATATTCGTTCGTACGAATAAATTAGAATGGTTACAACCATACGAATGAATTAGAATGGTTACAATCGTACGAATGAATTAGAATAGTTACAATCATACGAATAAATTAGAATGGCTATATTCGTACTAATTAATTAGAATGGCTCGCACGAATGAAATAGAATGACTACCATTGTACGAATGAATTAGAATGGCTATATTCATATGAATGAATTAGAATGGCTCGTACGAATGAATGAGAATGTCTTCCTTCGTACGAATGAATTAGAATGGCTACATTCGTTTGTACAAATGAATTAGAATGTCTATATTCATACGAATGTATTAGATTGCTTGTACGAATGAATTAGAATGGCTACCATCGTACGAATGAATTAGACTGGCTTCATTCGTACGAATAAATTAGAATGGCTATATTCATACAAATGAATAAGAATGAGAACATTCATTCGCTCGAAAGAGTTACAAGGGCTACATTCGTACGAATGAATTAGAATGGATCCTATGAAAGACTTAGAATGGCTATCTTCGTACGAATAAACTAGAATGGCTACATTCATAGGAATGACTTTGAATGGCTACATTCATTCGTACAAATGAATTGGAATGGCTACATTCATACGAATGAATTAGAAAGGCTCGTATGAATTAATTAGTATGGCTACCATCGTACGAATAAATTTGAATAGCTATATTCATACAAATGAAGTAGAATGTCTTGTACGAATGAATTAGAATGGCTACCTTCGTACGAACGAATTAAAATGGCTATATTCGTACGAATGAATTAGAATGGCTATATTCGTTCGTACAAATGAATTAGAATGGCTATAATCATACGAATGAATTAGAACGGCTTCATTCGTATGAATGAATTAGAATAATTACATTGATTCGTATAAATTAATTACAATGGCTACATTCGTACAAATGAATTAGAATGGCTCGTACGAAAGAATTAGAATGGGTACCTTTGTACAAATAAATTAGAATGGCTACGTTCATACAAATGAATTAGAATGGCTACATTAATTTGTACGAGTGAATTAAAATAGTTACATTCATACAAATGAATTAGAATGGCTCGCACGAATGAATTAGAATGGCTACCTTCGTGTGAATGAATTAGAATGTCTATATTCGTACGAATGAATTAGAATGGCTACATTCGTTCGTATGAATAAATTAGAATGGCTATATTCGAATGAATGAATTAGACAAGCTTGTACGAATGAAATAGAATTGCTACCTTCGTATGAATGAATTAGAAATGTTACATTCGTACAAATGAATAAGAATTGCTATATTCGTTCATATGAATGAATTAGAATGGCTATATACGTACGAATGAATTAGAAAGACTCATACGAATGAATTAGAGTAGCCACCTTCGTATGATAGAATTAGAATGGCTATATTCGTATGATTGAATTTGAATGGATATATTCATTCGTACAAATTAATTAAAATGGCTACATTCATATGAATTAATTAAAATAGCTCGTACGAATGAATTAAAATGCCTACCTTCATACGAATAGAGAATGGTTACATTCATTTGAATCAATTAGAATAGCACATATGAATGAATTAGAATGGCTATCTTCGTTCGAATGAATTAAAATGGCTATATTTATACGAATGAATTAGAATGGCTATATCCGTTCGTACGAATGAATTAGAATGGCTCATACGAATTAATTAGAAAGCCTCGTATGAATAAATTAGAATGACTACCTTTGTATTAATGAATTAGAATGGCCACATTCGTATGAATGAATTAGAATGGCTATATTCGTACGAATGAATTAGAATGGCTCGTACGAATGAATTAGAAAGGCTACTTTCGTACGAATGAATTAGAAAGGCTATAGTCGTTTTAATGAATTAGAATGGGTACATTAGTTCGTAAGAATGAATTAGAATGGCTACATTCGTACGAATGACTTAGAATGGTTATATTCGTTCGTATGAATGAATTAGAATAGTTACATTCGTTCAAATAAATTTGAATGGCTCGTACGAATGAATTAGAACGGCTACCTTTGTAAGAATGAATTAGAATGGCTATATTCGTTCATACAAATGAAGTAAACTGGCTATATTCATACGAATGAATAATAATAGCTCGTACGAATAAATTAGATTGGCTACCTTTGTAGGAATGAATTAGAAAGGCAACATTCGTATGAATGGATTAAAATAGCTACATTTGTTCGTATGAATGAATTATAATGGCTATATTAGTATGAATGAATTAGAATGGCTCTTATGAATGAATTAGAATTGATACCTTCGTACAAATGAATTAGAATGGCTCAAACGAATGAAATAGAATGGCTACCACTGTACGAATATATTAGAATGGCTACATTCATATAAATGAATTAGAATAGCTCATACGATTGAATTAGAATGGCTACCTATGTATAAATGAATTAGAATGGCTACATTCGTACGAATGAATTAAAATGGCTACATTCGTTCGTACGAATGAATTAGAATGGCTACATTTGTACGAATGTATTTGATTGGCTCGTACGAATGAATTAGAATGGCTACCTTCATACGAATGAATTAGACTGGCTATATTCGTACGAATGAAATTGAATGGCTACATTCGTTCGTACTAATGAGTTACAATGGCTACATTCATACGAATGAATTAGAATGGCTCCTACGAAAGACTTAGAATGGCTACCTTCGTACGAATGAACTAGAATGGCTACATTCATAGAAATAAATTAGAATGGCTACATTCATTCGTACGAATAAATTAGAATGGCTACATTCGTACGAATGAATTAGAAGGGCTCATACGAATGAATTAGTATGGCTACCTTCGTACGAATGGATTTGAATGACTATATTCGTAAGAATGAATTAGAATGACTATAATCATACGATTGAATTAAAATGGCTTCATTCGTATGAATGAATTAGAATGGCAATATTCATTCGTACAAATGAATTAGAATGGCTACATTCATACAAATGAATTAGAATAGCTCATACGAAAGAATTTGAATGGCTACCTTTGTACAAATTAATTAGAATAGCTGTGTTTCATACAAATGAATTACAATGGCTATATTCGTACTTACGAATGAATTAAAATAGTTAAATTCATACAAATGAATTAGAATGGCTCGTACTAATGAATTAGAATGGCAACCTTCGTGCGAATGAATTAGAATGGCTATATTCGTACGAATGAATTAGACTGGCTACATTCGTTCATATGAATGAATTAGAATGGCTACATTCAAACGAATGAATTAGAAAAGCTCATACGAATGAATTAGAATTGCTACAATCGTACGAATGAATTAGAATAACTACATTCCTACAAATGAATAAGAATGGCTATATTCATTCATACGAATGAATTAGAATGGCTTCATGCGTACGAATGAATTAGAACGGCTCTTACGAATGAATTAGAGTAGCGAACTTCGTACGAATGAATTAGAATGGCTATATTCGTACAAATGAATTAGAATCGCTATATTCATTCGTACGAATGAATTAGACTGGCTATATTCATATGAATCAATTATAATTGCTAATACAAATGAATTAGAATGGCTACCTTCATACCAATAGATTAGAATAGTTACATTCATTTGAATCAATTAGAATAACTCGTATGAATGAATTAGGGTGGCTATCTTCATACGAATGAATTAGAATGGCTATATTCATACGAATGAATTAGAATGGCTATATCCGTTCATACAAATGAATTAGAATATCTTATACGAATGAATTAGAATGGCTCATACGAATGAATTAGAATGTCTTGTACGAATGAATTAGAATGGCTACCTTTGTATGAATGAATTAGAATGGCTATATTCATACAAATGAATTAGAATGGCTATATTCATACTAATGAATTAAAATGGCTCATAAAAATAAAATAGAATGGCTACTATTGTACAAATGAATTAGAATGGCAACATTCATATGAATGAATTAGAATGGCTCGTATGAATGAATTTGAATGGCTACCATCGTACAAATGAATTAGAGTGGCTACATTCATACGAATGAATTAGAATGGCTATATTTGTTCGTACGACTGAGTTAAAATGGCTACCTTCATACGAATGTATTACATTGGCTCGTACAAATGAATTAGAATGGCTACCTTCGTACGAAGTAATTAGACTTGGTTCATTCGTACAAATGAATTAGAATGGCTACATTCATACGAATGAATTAGAATAGCTACATTTATTTGCACGAATGAGTTACAATGGCTACATCCATACGAATGAATTAGAATGGCTCCTACAAAGAATTAGAATGGCTACCTTCTTATGAATGAACTAGATTGGCTACATTCATAAGAATGAATTAGAATGGCTATATTTATTCGTACATATGAATTAGAATGGCTACATTCTAATAAATGAATTAGAAGGGCTCATACGAATGAATTAGCATGGCTACCTTCGTACGAATGAATTTGAATGGCTATATTCGTATAAATGAATTAGAATGTCTCGTACGAATGAATAAGAATGGCTACCTTCGTACGAACGAATTAGAATAGCTACATTTGTACGAATAAATTAGAATGGCTACATTCATTCATACGAATGAATTAGAAGGGCTACAATCATATGAATGAATTAGAACGACTTCATTCGTACGAATGAATTAGAATAGCTACAGTAATTCGTACGAATGAATTAGAATGGCTACATTCATACAAATAAATTAGAATGGCTCGTATGAAAGAATTAGAATGGGTACCTTTGTACAAATGAATTAGAATGGCTACGTTCATACAAATGAATTAGAATGGCTACATTCGTTCATACGAATGAATTAAAATAGCTAAATTTATACAAATAAATTAGAATAGTTTATACGAATGAATTAGAATGGTTACCTTCATATGAATGAATTAGAATGGCTATATTCATATGAATAAATTAGAATGGCTACATTATTTCATATGAATGAATTAGAATGGCTACATTCGAACGAATGAATTAGAAAAGCCTGTACAAATGAATTTGAATTGCTACCTTTGTATGAATGAATTAGAATGGCTATATTCGTACAAATAAATAAGAATGACTTTATTCGTTCATACGAATGAATTAGAATGGCTACATACATATGAATGAATTAGAATGACTCTTACGAATAAATTAGAGTAGCTACCTTTGTACGAATGAATTAGAATGGCTATATTCGTACAAATGAATTAGAATGGCTATATTCATATGTACGAATTAATTAGAATAGCTACATTCGTACGAATCAATTAGAATAGCTCGTATGAATGAATTTGAATGGCTGCCTTCATACGAATAGATTATAATGGTTACAATCGTTTGAATCAATTAGAATAGCTCGTATGAATAAATTAGAATGGCTATCTTCGTTCGAATGAATTAGAATGGCTACATTCATACGAATGAATTAGAATAGATATATCCATTTATACGAATGAATTTGCATATCTTGTATGAATGAATTAGAATGGCTCATACGAATGAATTAGAATAGCTACATTCGTACGTATGAATTAGAATGGTTCGTACGAATGAATTAGAAAGGCTACCTTCGTATGAATGAGTTGGAATAGCTATATTCGTACGAATGAATTAGAATAGCTTCATTCGTTCGTATAAATGAAATACAATGGCTACATTCGAACGAATCAATTAGAAAAGCTCGTACGAATGAATTAGAATTGCTACCTTCGTATGAATGAATTAGAATGGCTACATTCGTACAAATGAATAAGAGTGGTTATATTCGTTCGCACAAATGAATTAGAATAGCTATATATGTACGAAAGAATTACAATGGCTCTTACGAATGAATTAGAGTAGCTACCTTCGTACGAATGAATTAGAACGGCTATATTCATATGAATAAATTAGAAATGCTATATTTATTCATACGAATGAATTAGAAATGCTATATTTATTCGTACGAATGAATTAGAATGGCTACATTCATACAAATCAATTAGAATAGCTCATACGAATGAATTGGAATGGCTACCTTCAAATGAATAGATTAAAATGGTTAGATTCGTTTGAATCAATTAGAATAGCTTGTATAAATGAATTAGAATGGCTATCTTCGTACGAATGAATTAGAATGGCAACATTCATACGAATGAATTTGAATGGCTATATTTGTTCGTACGAATGAATTAGAATATCTCGTATGAATGAATTAGAATGGCTCATACGTAAGAATTAGAATGTCACGTACGAATGAATTAGAATGGCAACCTTTGTATGAATGAATTAGAATAGATACATTCGTACGAATGAATTAGAATGGGTACATTCATACGAATGAATTAGAATGGCTCGTACGAATGAATTAAAAAGGCTACCTTCGTACGAATGAATTGAAATAGCTACATTCGTATCAATGAATTAGAATGGGTACATTCGTTCGTATGATTGAATTAGAATGGCTATATTCGTTCGTACGAATGAATTAGAATGGTTATATTCGTATAAATGAATTTGAATAGATCGTACGAATGAATTAGAATGGCTACCTTTGTAAGAATGAATTAGAATGGCTATATTCGTTCGTATGAATGAAGTAGAATGGCTATATTAATTAAAATGAAATAGAATAGCTCATACGAATGAACTAGATTGGCTACCTTCGCACGAATGAATTAGAATGGCAACATTGGTACGAATGAATTAGAATCACTTCATTTGTTCATACAAATGAATTAGAATGGCTATATTCATACAAATGAATTAGAATGGTTCTTACGAATGAATTAGAATAGATACCTTTGTACGAATAAATTAGAATGGCTACATCTGTACGAATGACTTAGAATGGTAAATTTATTCGTACAAATGAATTAGAATGGCTACATTCATACTAATGAATAAGAATGGCTCGTATGATTGAAATAGAATGGTTACCTGCATACGAATAAATTAGAATAGCTTAATTTATATAAATGAAATAGAATGGCTCGTACAAATAAATTAGAATGGCTATCTTCGTACGAATGAATTAGAAAGGCTACATTCGTACGAATTAATTGGAATGGCTACATTCGTTCGTACGACTGAATTAGAATGGCTATATTCGTACGAATGTATTAGATTGGCTCGTACGAATGAATTAGAATGGCTACCTTCGTACGAATGAATTAAAATGGCTATATTCGTATGAATGAATTAGAATGGCTACAATCGTTCGCACAAATGAGTTACAATGGCTACATATGTACGAATGAATTAGAATGGCTCCTGCGAAAGACTTAAAATGGCTACCTTCGTACGAATGAACTAAAATGGCTACCTTCGTACGAATGAATTAGACTGGCTACATTCATATAAATGAATTAGAATGGCTACATTCGTTCGTACGAATGAGTTAGAATGGCTACTTTCGTACGAATGAATTAGAATGGCTCCTACAAAAGGCTTAGAATGGCTACCTTCATACGAATAAACTAGAATGGCTACATTCATAGGAATGAATTAGAATAGCTACATTTATTCCTACGAAGGAATTAGAATGGCTACCTTCGTATGAATGAATTAGATTGGCTACATTCGTATGAATGAATTAGAATGGCTACCTTCATATGAATGAATTAGACTGGCTACATTCGTACGAATGAATTAGAATGGCTACATTCGATCGCACGAATGAGTTACAATGGCTATATTCATATGAATGAATTAGAATGGCTCCTACAAAAGACTTAGAATGGTTACCTTCATACGAATGAACTAGAATGGCTACATTCATAGGAATGCATTAGAATGGCTACATTCATTCGTAGAATGAATTAGAATGGCTATATTCGTACGAATGAATTAGAAGGGCTCGTACGAATGAATTAGTATGGCTACCTTCGTACGAATGAATTTGAATAGCTACATTCATACAAATGAATAAGAATGTCTTGTACGAATGAATTAGAATCTACCGTCGTATGAATGAATTAGAATGGCTACATTCGTACGAATGAATATGATTGGCTACAATCATGCGAATGAATTAGAATAGCTACATTCATTCGTACGAATGAATTAGAATGGATACATTCGCACAAATAAATTAGAATGGCTCGTACGAAAGAATTAGAATGGCTATGTTCATACAAATGAATTAGAATGGCTACATTCGTTCATACAAATGAATTAAAATAGTTGCATTCATACAAATGAATTAGAATGGCTCGTACGAATGAATTAGAATGGCTACCTTCGTGCGAATGAATTAGAATTGCTATATTCGTACGAATGAATTAAAATGGCTACATTCGTTCGAATGAATGAATTAGAATGGCTACATTCGAACGAATGAATTAGAAAAGCTCATGTGAATGAATTAGAATTGCTACCTACGTATGAATGAATTAGAACGGCTATATTCGTACAAATGAATAAGAATTGCTATTTTCGTTCGTACGAATGAATTAGAATGGCTACATATGTACGAATGAATTAGAATGCCTCTTATGAATGAATTAGAGTAGCTACCTTCATACGAATGAATTAGAATTTAGTATATTCATATAAATGAATTAGAATGGCTATATTCATTCGCACGAATAGATTAGAATGGTTACATTCGTACGAATTAATTAGAATAGCTTGTACAAATGAATTAGAATGACTACCTTCATATGAATATATTAGAATGGTTATGTTCGTTTGAATCAATTAGAATAGCTCATATAAATTAATTTGTATGGCTATCTTTGTACAAATGAATTAGAATGGCTACATTCATACGAATGAATTAAAATGGCTATATCCGTTCGTACGAATGAATTAGAATATCTTGTATGAATGAATTAGAATGGCTCATACGAATGAATTAGAATTTCTCATACGAATGAATTAGAATGGCTACATTCATACCAATAAATTAGAATAGCTACATTCGTACGAATGAATTAGAATGGCTCGTACAAATGAATTAGAATGGCTATCTTCGTACAAATAAATTGGAATGGCTATATTCGTATCAATGAATTAGAATAAGTACATTCATTCATATGAATGAATTAGAATGGCTACATTTATATGAATGAATTAGAATGGCTATATTCGCTAGTATGAATGAATTAGAATGGTTACATTTATACGAATGAATTTGAATAGCTCGTACGAATGAATTAGAATGGCTACCTTTGTAAGAATGAATTAGCATGGCTATTTTCATTCGTACGAATAAAGTAGAATGGCTATACTCATTCGAATGAATTAGAATAGCTCGTATGAATGAATTAGATTGGCTACCTTCGTACGAATGAATTAGAATGGCAACATTCGTACAAATGAATTAGAATGGCTACATTCGTTCATACAAATGAATTAGAATAGCTCTTTCGAATGAATTAGAATAGATACCTTCGTACGAATGAATTAGAATGGCTACATCTGTACGAATGAATTAGAATTGCTACATTCATACTAATGAATTAGAATGGCTCGTACGAATGAAATAGAATGGCTACCATTATACGAATGAATTAGAATGGCTACATTCATATGAATGAATTAAAAACGCTCGTACGAATGAATTAGAATGGCTACCTTTGTACGAATGAATTAGAATGCCTACATTTATATGAATGAATTAGAATGGCTACATTCGTTCGTAGGAATGAATTATAATGGCTACATTCGTACGAATGTATTAGGTTGGCTCGTACGAATGAATTAGAATAGCTACCTTCCTCCGAATGATTTAGACTGGCTACATACATACGAAAGAATTAGAATGGCTATATTCGTTCGCATGAATGAGTTACAATGGTTACATTCTTATGAATCAATTAGAATAGCTCATACGAAAGAATTAGAATGGCTACCTTCATACGAATGAACTGGAATGGCTACATTCATAGGAATGAATTAGAATGGCTACATTCATTCGTATGGATAAATTAGAATGGCTACATTCGTACGAATGAATTTGAATGGCTACATTCGTACAAATGAATTAAAATGTCTTGTATGAATGAATTAGAATGGCTACCTTCTTATGAAGAATTAGAATGGCTACATACATATGAATGAATTAGAAAGGCCACATTCGTTTATATGAATGAATTAGCATGGCTACAATCATATGAATGAATTAGAATGGCTGCATTCGTACGAATAAATTAGAATAGCTACATTCATTCGTATGAATGAATTAGAATGGCTACATTCGTACAAATAAATTAGAATGGCTCGCACGAAAGAATTAGAATGGCTACCTTTGTACAAATGAATCAGAATGGCTATATTCATATAAATGAATTAGAATGGCTACATTCATTCGTACAAATAAATTAAAATAGTTACATTCATATAAATTAATTAGAATTACTCGTACGAATGAATTAGAATGTCTACCTTCTTGCGAATGTATTAGAATAGATATATTCGTACAAATAAATTAGAATGGCTACATTCGTTCGTATGAATGAATTAGAATGCCTACATTCGAATGAATGAATTAGAAAAGGTCACATGAATGAATTAGAATTGCTACCTTCGTATGAAAGAATTAGAATGGCTACATTCGTACAAATAAATAAGAATGGCTATATTCATTCGTACGAATGAATTAGAATGGCTACATACATACGAATGAATTA
Source organism: Chamaelirium japonicum (assembly GCA_947650365.1). Classification (NCBI taxonomy): domain Eukaryota; kingdom Viridiplantae; phylum Streptophyta; class Magnoliopsida; order Liliales; family Melanthiaceae; genus Chamaelirium; species Chamaelirium japonicum. The sequence continues at coordinate 62,922,891 of OX393550.1, forward strand.
GAATGGCCCTTACGAATGAATTAGAGTAGCTACCTTCGTACGAATAAATTAGAATGGCTATATTCGTACGAATGAATTAGAATGACTATATTCATTCGTATGAATGAATTAGAATGGCTACATTCGTACGAATCAATTAGAATATCTTATATGAATGAATTAGAATGGCTACCTTCATACGAATAGATTAGAATGGTTACATTCATTTGAATCAATTAGAATAGCTCGTATGAATGAATTAGAATGGCTATCTTCGTACGAATGAATTAGAATGGCTACATTCATACGAATAAATTATAATGGCTATATCCATTCGTACGAATGAATTAGAATATCTCGTACGAATGAATTAGAATGGCTCATATGAATGAATTAGAATGGCTATCGTTGTATGAATGAATTAGAATAGCTATATTCATACGAATGAATTAGAATAGCTATATTCGTATGAATGAATTAGAATAGCTCGTACGAATGAATTAGAAAGGCTACCTTCGTACGAATGAATTGGAATGGCTATATTCGTATCAATGAATTAGAATGGGTACATTCGTTCGTATGAATAAATTAGAATGGCTACATTTGTTCGAATGAATTAGAATGGCTATATTCGTTCGTACGAATGAATTAGAATGGTTAATTGATACGAATAAATTTCAATAGCTCGTCTGAATGAATTAGAATGGCTACCTTGGTAGGAATGAATTAGAATGGCTATATTCGTTCGTACGAATGAAGTAGATGGATATATTCATACGAATGAATTAGAATAGCTCGTACGAATGAATTAGATTTGCTACCTTCATACGAATGAATTAGAATGGCAACATTCGTACGAATGAATTAGAATTGCTACATTCATTCGTATGAATAAATTAGAATGGCTATATTCGTACGAATGAATTAGAATGGCTCTTACGAATGAATTAGAATAGATATCTTCGTAAGAATGAATTAGAATGGCTACATCCATACGAATGAATTAAAATGGCTACATTCGTTCGTACGAATGAATTAGAATAGCTCATACGAATGAAATAGAATGGCCACCATTGTACGAATGAATTAGAATGGCTACATTCATATGAATGAATTAGAATGGCTCGTACGAATGAAGTAGAATGGCTACCTTCATACGAATGAATTAGAATGGTTTCATTTGTACGAATGAATTACAATGTCTATATTCGTTCATACGAATGAATTAGAATGGCTATATTCATACGAATGTATTAGATTGGCTCGTAGGAATAAATTAGAATGGCTATCTACGTACGAATGAATTAGACAGGCTACATTCATACGAATGAATTTGAATGCCTATATTCGTTCACACGAATGAGTTACAATGCCTATATTCATACTAATGAATTACAATGGGTGCAACGAAAAACTTAGAATGGCTACCATCGTACTAATGAACTAGAATGGCTACATTCATAGGAATAAATTAGAATGGCTATATTCATTCGTACGAATGAATTAGATTGGCTACATTTGTATGAATGAATTAGAAGGGCTCGTATGAATGAATTAGCATGGCTACCTTCGTATGAATGAATTTGAATGACTACATTTATACAAATGAATTAGAATGTCTTATATGAATGAATTAGAATGGCTACTTTTATACGAACGAATTAGAATGGCTATATTCGTACGAATGAATTAGAATGGCTACATTCATTCGTACGAATGAATTAGAATGGCTACAATCATATAAATGAATTAGAACGGTTTTATTCGTACGAATGAATTAGAATAGCTACATTTATTCATACGAATGAATTAGAATGGCTACATTCGTATAAATGAATTAGAATGGCTCATACGAAAGAATTAGAACGGCTACCTTTGAACAAATGAATTAGAATGGCTATGTTTATACAAATGAATTAGAATGGCTACATTCGTTCATACGAATGAATTAAAATAATTACATTCATACAAATGAATTAAAATGGGTCGTAAGAATGAATTAGAATGGCTATCATCATGCGAATGAATTAGCATGGCTATATTCGTACGAATGAATTAGAATGGCTATATTCGTTCATATTAATGAATTTGAATGGCTACATTCGAATGAATAAATTAGAAATGCTTATATGAATGAATTAGAATTGCTACCTTCATATGAATGAATTAGAGTGGCTATATTCATACAGATGAATAAGAATGGCTATATTCGGTCATACGAATGAATTAGAATGGCTGCATACGTACGAATGAATTAGAGTAGCTACCTTCATATTGTTGAGTAAGATATGGTCTAGGGCTTGTAAAAACCATGGTTGATTAATAAATGAGTTGATATTTATATTAGAATAGCTTAATTGGTGCGTATTCTACGTGTTCTATATATTGAACTGATAAGAGCCATGGCTGTATAGTGGTTCATCTGAGTGGGAGACTCAGTTGATTAGTACTATTAGCCTAAATTATTCGCAGTTCAGATTAGGGTTGGTTGCCCTATCAGGTTAAGCTGTTGGAATGACAGAGCATGGGTTTCTCCACTATGGTCATTGCCAAGCACAGTGTCTGTGGCTGAACAGAACCAACACGGTGCACAGATCGGTGAGCAGACACTGGTGCACATAGCCGTGTTTCTGCTTAGGGTAATAGGTCCTAAACCCTGAGGAACCATGACCGGTGGACTAACCAGTTTGGGTAACTTTGGTTCACCAACGTGTGAGGGATCTAACCACGACCCAAAACCACGGTGCGCTGGGTTGCTGAGCTGGCGTTGCATCGGCATGTCACTCCTGCAGGCTATTCACATCCCCATTGGGAGGTGCATTCCTTGGTCTGACATACACCGTACTAAAACCAGGCCTGGTGGTTAACAGTTGAGCTGTTAGACCGAATCCGGTTGTTTGGCCAAAATGATCGGAGGTACGATGTGTTAATCAACCTGGAAGGAACCTAGTCATATGGTCACTTGAGTCTGACGGTGCTCTCCACCGCTCAAGTTGACACATGGCACCGAGTGAAGGGATATCTAATTACCTATCTAAGCGGAGAGCAGGGGTATGCGAGAGAGCTTAGTAAGTCTGGGAGAATTGGAGTGCAGCCTGCGTCGCACTCTGGGTGGCCACGCAGGTTAACTGGGACCTAGAGGGTTGACAGGGACACTTGGGTAGTGTGTCGATCGGGTCTGGTTGGAAGCCATGAATCCTAGTCCCTGAAGGTTCCACCTTATCCATGATCGTTATGGATCATAACTTTCTCCTTGTCTCACTGTACAATACGAGTTGAAGAAATAATGCCTTAATCGTCCAGTTTTCCATGAGTGCATTGCACTAGGGCATGGTGGATGCACAGGACTAAGTGTGTTCACTAGGGGGCAACCCCAGAGTAGTGTAGGGACACACGATGTTGCCATAATGCCATAAGAAGTTTATTCCGTGTGTGCGTGTCGCACTAGAGCACGATCTGTGTATTTAGTGATTTTTACTATAGGGGCACCCCACGTTTTATTGAGGGCACCCCAGTAAATAGTAAAAACACTATTCAAAACTCTATGGTATGTTAAATAGGTATGGATGAGGTTCTCTAAGTGTTAGAGTACTTTATCATGCACTGAGGTGGAGCATATATGCTCCGGTATGATGTGGATGGCCACTAGATGCATGGGGGGCATTTTGGTCATTTCAAAATGTCCCGCATGCCCTAATGGCCGACCCCCCCATTAGGAAAAATATGCATGGCCATCAAATCCATATTTAAAGGGTTTAATTTAGATTTGAAATGATTTGAATCTATTCCCTTTAATTGCAAAACCAAATATGGCAACTATACAATAGTGGGCATTTATTTTTGAGGATTAATGAGAGAGAGAGAAGGGGGAACGGTTCATATGGACAAGGGGAGAGAGGGGCACGGTTTTAAAGACATATTAGGCAAGGAAAACCGAGCCTCATTCAGATTTAGAAGAGAAAGACCAATCCCTCTCTCCCGTGTGTTCGGTTTTGGCCTCCCTCTCTCTCTGGGGCACTCATCTCTCTCATTCTTTGGGTTTGACCTAAGGTGTGAAGAGAAAATCTTCATCATCTCCTCATCTTCTCCTCATAGAGTGGGTGTGATAAAGAAGAAGAGAGAGCTTGCACTCCGAAGCACTCAGAGATTGGAGTGCAAGGATCCGGGTCGATTCGCGAGATCGGGTATACCTGAAGAAGAATGAGGCTTCTCCCACGCACGTGGATACTTCCGTCATCATCAACTTGGAAGATTAACATCGCGGTGTTAAATCCTGCACGGAGGTATAATAAACAAAACCCTAGATCTATTGAATTGCATGCATAACATTTATGGTGTGTTTCGATAGATGACCATAGGGGTTCGTTTGCATTTCATTTTAATCTTGCGCATATGATTGTTTCTTAAGAAATTTTGTTAAAAATGTATCGCACACCGTATCGATCCTAAGATCGAGTCCGGCTTCCGTTGCGCCTCTGATTTATTTCCAACAAATGGTATCAGAGCCATTTTTGGTGTGCGATTCACGAAAAAAAATTTCAATGAATCGAATCAAATGCGTATTTGATGAATGAATGCATTCACCGGGGTTTGCATGCGCTAGATCATGTATGCATATGTGTTGCATGCTATGTTTTCCTGCAGGGTGCCGCTACAAAATAATAATTGTGATTCTTTGGTTTTGAGGGTCAGACCCCGAAAAAATGATTGCATAGTTATTTTTTTGTTCTTTTTGTGATGGATGGTTGTAAGGCCTAATGGGACAAGTACGTGGAGGTTGTTCCACGGCTTGGTTTTTCCCGGCCAATTATATCTATTCTTGTACTTTCATTATTCTTTATCCTAGGAAAATGTGTATGAACGAGCGATTGCTCGGAGCATACTAGATTTTTCAATTACAGGCTGAAGATTTGGAGGACAAGATCAGATGGAAAATCCATTACCGGAAGACCGAATGTGGTGGGCCAAAGGAAGAGATATCCGGAAGATGCCATGAACGGGATCATCAGAGCATTGCTAGTCAGGTTCAGGGGTCGGACCCTGAACTTGATATCAATGGATGTTTATGTTTGATGGTAGTTGGATATTTTCTAAGACCCCGGTGATATTATATATTCTAATGCTATAGGTATTAGATTGTGGGATGCCCTTTCCCCACTGTGTGTGGGATGCCTATACCCCACTTGGTCCCTGCGACCATTAGGTTAGATCTCCATTTAATGACACCCGTAGTTTAATTGGTGTTTGATGATAGTTGGATCCCATAACACTCGGTTATGCCACCGTTAGGTCGAGGTCCGACGGAGGTTGTCGGATGTCCCTAATTGGTTTGTCATCGAAACCAATAGTGATGTGGTGATCATCTATGACATCAAACATCAAGTTGCATACGAGGAGTCATACTAATGGGAGACCTTTCCTTGTATGTCTAGACCATAGGCTAGGCTCTAGAGCACAAAGGGTAATGATCGTTTTATTTAGTATCAAAGGCTTGGAAAGTACGTAATGTGATTCTCGGGAGAAAGGTGACAACTGAGTATCCACGAGATAGGGACTATGGTCCTCTCCAAGTTTATCTATACTTCATAAGAGATCTTAACTCTAGTGGGAGCACGGTATGACCAGGGTCTAGGTCTAGGTTGTCGCAACCTAGGATCTAAAATACTTGCATTGAAATAACCCTCACAATAATTAAGGGATGTGTAAGAGGACTCAGTGTGAGTACCCCTGGCCTCCACGGCCAACTGCTGAATTTTCGGGTGATAGGGTATGGCTCAACATCCCCCTCAGGTGAGAGTTATTTTCTGTCATGCCAGAGGCTTAGCAGTCTCCTTCGGGATATGGTGGTCACAATGCCAGGAGAGAAGGGCTTTTCCCGCCCTCGCGGGGGCCGCATGAACTCCCGTGTTATGATTGCCTAGGCTTGTGGGTAAGCATCTCCGCACCCGTGAGGCTACCCGTTGCGTCGCATGGAGATCACGGGGGGGCTGGCCAAAAGAAAACCATGGTCCATTATAGCCCGTCTGTGGCAGATTTGGATTGGGTCCGAGAGACCTGCTGTGAGCGGAGGATGCTGCACACTGCCCCCTCGGGCGGGTGTATCCGAATTCGAGATCTCATATACATGGTAAAATTGATCCATAAATATGTCTCCGCTTTGAGGGTAGCGTTGACGTTTGGATATAATTTGACTCATTTTAAAAACACCATAAAATGAGTTTATGAAGCATTCTAATATACTCCCATTTATTTTTCAGATGACCAAACTAGACCCCTTATCTGCCATCCTAAATGATAACAAGCTTACGGGTCCTAACTATGAGGACTGGAAACGCAACCTCATGCTTGTTCTGAGGATTGGTAAACACACCATGGCCCTAACCACTCAGGAACCGAACCTATCGGGTCCAGATGCCACTGAGGCAGAGACCAAGGCTTTCTCCGACTGGCGAGATTCTAATGAGATGTGCAAGTGCTATATCATAGCTTCCTTGCAGACAACTCTACAGAAGCAAGTCGAAGAAATGCCTGATGCTTCTGATATGATGCTATACCTCAAAGAAATATTTGAGGGGCATAGCCGCGTAACGCGCTACCTCACAATGAAAAAGCTCGTTAGCACTAAGATGTCCTAAGGGACGCCTGTCCGGGAACACATGCTGAAAATGCTCGGGTTCCAGAACGAACTGGCGACCATGAACATTGTGCTGGATAACGAGGTTATGACTGATATCTTCCTTGCGTCCCTGTCTGGAGCCTTTGAAGGCTTTGTCACTAACTTCAACCTTAACAAGTTGGAGATGACAAATGCAGAGCTTCTTGGAGCTCTCCAGGCAGCAGAAGACGGGTTCAAGGTTAAAGGTGAGGCATTAAGTGTTAAGCGCAGGGCTGCTCTGAAGGCTAAGAAGCCTATGAGCAAGAAGCCTAAGAACAAGAAGCTAAAGGCAGGGCCTCTGCAGAGCCATGTGGGGACCTCTAAGTTAAGAGAGATGAAGTCACCAAGCACGAAGTGCTTCAGATGTGGCGAAAAGGGCCATTGGAAAAAGGACTGCACAAAGCCTCAGGGTGCTGGGACAGGTAATTCTCAGCTACTTGTAGTTGAGTCACTTCTTTCAAGTAGCAGTTCTTTTGCATCTTGGATTGTGGATTCTGGTTCCACTGACCATGCCTGTAACTCTTTACAGGGGTTCCAGGTAAGCAGAAGGCTACTTGATGAGGAAGTGGTCCTGAGCATGGGGACTGATGCTGTTGCAATCGCAGAAGCAGTTGGAGATGTTTATTTATCTCTTTCTAATGAAAAGACTTTGATTTTAAGAGACGTATTATATGTACCGTCTTTGAGATGTAATCTAATTTCTGTTTCTTCTATGGTGAATGATGGTTATTCAGTTCTTTTTGATACATCTGGTGTGTCTATTAGAATGAATGGAACCTTCATTATTAGAGGAATAGTTCAGAACAGTCTCTATATTCTAAGTCCTAAATTAGAGAAAGAAAACATAACAGCTTTGAATATTAACTCATCTAAACGTAAGAAACCTTCAGAAAATCTAACTCTATTGTGGCATCTAAGACTTGGGCATATTGCCTCAGATAGAATTCATAGGTTGGTCAAGGCCGGGCTTCTGGAAACAGATCCCTTGGAGATCCTTCCAACCTGTGAGTCTTGTCTGGAGGGCAAAATGACCAAGAGGGCTTTTAAAGCCAAAGGAAATAGGGCCACAGAGATATTAGAGTTAGTTCATTCTGATGTATGTAGACCCATGAGCGTCCAGGCGATAGGAGGCCATGAGTACTTCATCACGTTTACTGATGATTACTCAAGATATGGCTATATCTACCTAATGCATCGAAAGTCTGAGTCCTTTGACAAGTTCAAAGAATTTAGAGCCGAAGTTGAAAAGCAGACTGGTAGATATGTGAAAGCCCTTCAATCTGATCGAGGAGGTGAGTACCTATCAGACGAGTTCCTTGGGTATCTTAGAGACAGTGGGATTGTATCCCAGTTGACTGCTCCAGGTACACCACAACAGAATGGAGTTTCTGAGAGAAGGAATCGGACCTTGTTGGACATGGTCCGTAGTATGATGAGTTATGCTAGTTTACCGATCACATTTTGGGGATATGCCCTATTAACAGCAGCTTATATCTTAAACCATGTCCCATCTAAATCAGTGCCTCTAACTCCTAGAGAATTATGGTCAAAGCGAAAGCCTACACTGTAGCATTTCAGAATATGGGGATGTCTTGCACATGTGCAAAAGGACAAGAAGGATAAGATGGAGACTAAGTCTAAGGTATGTTTGTTCATAGGCTATCCTAAAGAAACAAAAGGTGGTATATTCTATGATCTTGAGGATAAGAAGGTACTCGTTTCTACGAATGCCATCTACCTAGAGTAGGACTATATTATGGACCACAAGCCAACCAGTAAGGTAGTTCTGGAAGAGCTACTGGGTACTGGTGGAGGTAGCACATCCGGTAACATAGAGGGAAGAGGTAACATAGAAACTAGTATACCAGAGACTGTAGAAACGAATCGCTCAGTACCACCATTACCTCGTCGCAGTGGGAGACAAATCAGAGCTCCTGAAAGATACTATAGAGAGACTTTATTAGTCGATCCAGAGATTCAGGAGGATGATCCCTTAAGCTATGATGAGGCGATGAAATCTTCTGACAGTTCTGCTTGGCAAAAAGCCATGGAGGCAGAAATTGCATCTATGTCCCAAAATAATGTCTGGACACTTATTGCACCATCACCCAATATTAAACCTATTGGGTATAAGTGGGTGTACAAGAAGAAAAGAGGACCCGATGGTTCCATTGAGACTTATAAAGCTAGATTAGTTGCCAAGGGTTTTACCCAACGAGAAGGGATCAATTATGACGAGACCTTCTCACCGGTAGCTATGCTTAAGTCTATTCGAATCCTCTTATCCATTGCAGCCCACTATGATTGGGAGATCTGGCAGATGGATGTCAAGACAGCTTTCCTCAATGGGGATTTGGAGGAAGACATATATATGATGCAGCCTCCAGGTTTTGAGTAAGTAGGTCAGGAAGATCTGGTTTGCAAACTTCAGAGGTCCATCTATGGACTGAAACAAGCATCCAGAAGTTGGAATATCCATTTTGATCAGACAATCCGCTCATACGGATTTGATCAAAATGAGGATGAACCTTGTGTGTACAAAAGGAGCATGAGTTTGGAATGACAGAGCATGGGTTTCTCCACTATGGTCATTGCCAAGCACAGTGTCTGTGGCTGAACAGAACCAACACGGTGCACAGATCGGTGAGCAGACACTGGTGCACATAGCCGTGTTTCTGCTTAGGGTAATAGGTCCTAAACCCTGAGGAACCATGACCGGTGGACTAACCAGTTTGGGTAACTTTGGTTCACCAACGTGTGAGGGATCTAACCACGACCCAAAACCACGGTGCGCTGGGTTGCTGAGCTGGCGTTGCATCGGCATGTCACTCCTGCAGGCTATTCACATCCCCATTAGGAGGTGCGTTCCTTGGTCTGATATACACCGTACTAAAACCAGGCCTGGTGGTTAACAGTTGAGCTGTTAGACCGAATCCGGTTATTTGGCCAAAATGATCGGAGGTACGATGTGTTAATCAACCTGGAAGGAACCTAGTCATATGGTCACTTGAGTCTGACGGTGCTCTCCACCGCTCAAGTTAACACATGGCATCGAGTGAAGGGACATCTAATTACCTATCTAAGCGGAGAGCAGGGGTATGCGAGAGAGCTTAGTAAGTCTGGGAGAATTGGAGTGCAGCCTGCGTCGCACTCTGGGTGGCCACGCAGGTTAACTGGGACCTAGAGGGTTGACAGGGACACTTGGGTAGTGTGTCGATCGGGTCCGGTTGGAAGCCATGAATCCTAGTCCCTGAAGGTTCCACCTTATCCACGATCGTTACGGATCATAACTTTCTCCTTGTCTCACTGTACAATACGAGTTGAAGAAATAATGCCTTAATCGTCCTGTTTTCCATGAGTGCATTGCACTAGGGCAAGGTGGATGCACAGGACTAAGTGTGTTCACTAGGGGGCAACCCCAGAGTAGTGTAGGGACACACGATGTTGCCATAATGCCATAAGGAGTTCATTCCGTGTGTGCGTGTCGCACTAGAGCACGGTCTGTGTATTTAGTGATTTTTACTATAGGGGCACCCCACGTTTTATTGAGGGCACCCCAGTAAATAGTAAAAACACTATTCAAAACTCTATGGTATGTTAAATAGGTATGGATGAGGTTCTCTAAGTGTTAGAGTACTTTATCATGCACTGAGGTGGAGCATATATGCTCCGGTATGAGGTGGATGGCCACTAGATGCATGGGGGGCATTTTGGTCATTTCAAAATGTCCCGCATGCCCTAATGGCCGACCCCCCCATTAGGAAAAATATGCATGGCCATCAAATCCATATTTAAAGGGTTTAATTTAGATTTGAAATGATTTGAATCTATTCCCTTTAATTGCAAAACCAAATATGGCACCTATACAATAGTGGGCATTTATTTTTGAGGATTAATGAGAGATAGAGAAGGAGGAACGGTTCATATGGACAAGGGGAGAGAGGGGCACGGTTTTAAAGACATATTAGGCAAGGAAAACCGAGCCTCATTCAGATTTAGAAGAGAAAGACCAATCCCTCTCTCCCGTGTGTTCGGTTTTGGCGTCCCTCTCTCTCTCGGGCACTCATCTCTCTCATTCTTTGGGTTTGACCTAAGGTGTGAAGAGAAAATCTTCATCATCTCCTCATCTTCTCCTCATAGAGTGGGTGTGATAAAGAAGAAGAGAAAGCTTGCACTCCGAAGCACTCAGAGATTGGAGTGCAAGGATCCGGGTCGATTCGCGAGATCGGGTGTACCCGAAGAATAACGAGGCTTCTCCCACGCACGTGGATACTTCCGTCATCATCAAATTGGAAGATTAACATCGCGGTGTTAAATCCCACACGGAGGTATAATAAATAAAACCCTAGATCTATTGAATTGCATGCATAACATTTATGGTGTGTTTCGATAGATGACCATAGGGGTTCGTTTGCATTTCATTTTAATCTTGCGCATATGATTGTTTCTTAAGAAATTTTGTTAAAAATGTATCACACACCGTATCGATCCTAAGATCGAGTCCGGCTTCCATTGCGCCTCTGATTTATTTCCAACACATATGAATGAATTAGAATGGCTATATTCGTACGAATGAATTAGAATGGCTACATTCGTACGAATCAATTAGAATAGCTAGTACGAATGAATTAGAATTGCTACCTTCATATGAATAGATTAGAATGCTTATATTCGTTCGAATCAATTTGAATAGCTCGTATGGAAGAATTAGAATGGCTATCTTCGTACGAATGAATTAGAATGGCAACATTCATATGAATGCATTAGAATGGCTATATCCGTTCGTACAAATGAATTAGAATATCTCGTACGAATGAATTAGAATGGCTCATACGAATGAATTAGAATGTCTCATACGAATAAATTAGAATGGCTTGATTTATATGAATGAATTAGAATGGCTACATTCGTACGAATGAATTAGAATGGCCATATTCGTACAAATGAATTAGAATGGCTTGTACGAATGAATTAGAAAGGCTACCTTCGTACGAATGAATTGCAATAGCAACATTCGTATCAATGAAGTAGAATGGGTACATTCGTTCGTATGAATGAATTAGAATGTCTACATTCGTGCGAATGAATTAGAATGGATATATTCCTTCGTACGAATGAATTAGAATAGTTACATTCGTACGAATGAATTAAAATAGCTACATTTGTAAGAATGAATTAGAATGGCTATATTTGTTCATACAAATGAAGTCAAATAGCTATATTTATACGAATGAATTAGAATAGCTCGTATGAATGAATTAGATTGGCTACCTTCGTACGAATGAATTAAAATGGCAAAATTCATACAAATGAAATATAATGGCTACATTCGTTCATACGAATGAATTAGAATGGCTATTTTCGTACGAATGAATTAGAAAGGTTCTTACGAATGAATTAGAATAGCTACCTTCGTACGAATGAATTTGAATGGCTACATCTGTATGAATGAATTAGAATGGCTACATTCTTTCGTACGAATAAATTAGAATGGCTACATTCGTACTAATGAATTAGAATGGCTCGTACGAATGAAATAGAATGACTACCATTGTACGAATGAATTAGAATGGCTATATTTATATGAATGAGTTAGAATGGTTCATATGAATGAATTAGAATGGCTACCTTCGTACGAATGAATTAGAATGGCTACATTCGTACGAATGAATTAGAATGGCTACATTCGTTCATACGAATGAATTAGAATGGCTACATTCGTATGAATGTATTAGATTTGCTCTTACAAATGAATTAAAATGGCTACCTTCGTACGACTGAATTTGACTGGCTATATTTGTATGAATGAATTAGAATGGCTACATTCGTTTGCACGAATGAGTTACAATGGCTACATTCGTATAATTGAATTAGAATGGCTCCTACGAAAGACTTAGAATGGCTACCTTCGTACGAATGAACTAGAATGGCTACATTTATAGGAATGAACTAGAATGGCTACATTCATTCGTACGAATGAATTAGAATGGCTACATTCGTACAAATAAATTAGAAGGGCTCGTACGAATGAATTAGTATGGCTACCTTCGTACGAATGAATTTGAATAGCTACATTTGTACAAATGAATTAGAATGTCTTGTACGAATAAATTAGAATGGCTACCTTTGTACGAACGAATTAGAATGGCTACTTTCGTACGAATAAATTAGAATGGCTATATTTGTTCATACGAATGAATTAGAATGGCTATAATCATACGAATGAATTAGAACGGCTTCATTCGTACAAATGAATTAGAATAGCTACATTCATTCGTACGAATGAATTAGAATTGCTACATTCATACAAATGAGTTAGAATGACTCATACAAAAGAATTAGAATGGCTACCTTTGTACAAATAAATTAGAATGACTACTTTCATACAAATGAATTAGAATGGCTATATTAATTCGTACGAATGAATTAAAATAGTTACATTAGTACAAATGAATTAGAATGATTCGTACGAATGAATTAGAATGGCTACATTCGTACGAATCAATTAAAATAGCTCGTACGAATGAATTAGAATGGCTACATTCATACAAATAGAATAGAATGGTTACATTCGTTCAAATCAATTAGAATAACTCATATGAATAAATTAAAATGGCTATCTTCGTACGAATGAATTAGAATGGCTACATTCGTACGAATGAATTAGAATGGCTACATTCGTACGAATGAATTAGAATAGCTATATCCAACGTACTCACCTACACTTCAAAGCCCTCTTCGAATCTGATCTTCACTCCGTGGAAGATCACCGAAATGATTCGTCACTCCGTGGAAGATCCTTAGCCGTCACACACACAAACCTCCCTCCAGCCGTCACCAAAGTTATCTAATCACACTTCTCAAAACCCTAAAAGGCATACTTATACCCCCTCCTCAAAATAGGCCCACTGGACTCGCAACCCGTGCCAATCCTATCCAGGTTTCGCCCGGGGGCCCGGGGTGAAGCCTGGGAGATGTTCTGCTAAAGTCGGTGCTCGGGCACCATACTTGGAGCCGGCTGCTGTAAACACAGCTCCCCCCTCCTTTTGGTCTCCTCTTCGTGGGAATGGACACCCCCAATGTATTCAGACTTGCTTGAATTAGTAAGAATTGCTATTGCTTATAGTAAAAGACATGATTTTTCAATCATAGTGTTTCCTTAGGTTTAACCCCAAGAGAGGAATAGATGCAAGAATCATATATAAGGAAACAAAACCCATTATATCCAATTACCAAAAAAAAATACAATTTCCTAATAAAATGTTTACAGATCTTCTTGTAGTTAACCTAGAATACTAATGATCTTATTCGGCTCGGAGCCTCGTCTCATTTACCCTTTCTCTCCTAGGGTTAGGGTTTTGCTGAATGCCTTCTTAGCCTCCTCGGACATGACCACCAGCTCCGGGGAGGCCGGAACTTGGGTCTGCACCTCATCGAGGGTGAGATCCGGCCCTCCTTCCATCCCTTTGTGCATAGGGCTTCTTCGGCTGCCAGTAATTTTGTGCTTGTCGCACTAGAGTCGTGGGGCTTTTCTCCCTACTCTGCTGAAGTTCCTAGCTCGGCGTCGGGGGTCGTCAGCTCGCCGAACGCTGCAAGATTGGTCGAATCTGGTCCCAGCATCAAGGATCTTTGCCGGTGGATGTTTAGACCGCTTCCTCGAGGCGGCGAGCGGCTCCTGGCGGCTTGAGGCGATGGCGAAGGTCGATGGTAGTGCAGAGGCTCGGCAGCGGCTCCAATCTCTTCTTGTTGTGCTGCTGGAGAAGGTGGTGGTTCGCCAGATTTTGAAACCTTTTTGGTGTGTTGATGTATCTCTCCCTTTCTTTTGGGAGCTACTATTGTATGTGTTTGTTTTCCTTTTTTTTTAGGGCTTTGTAATGGCCGCAGTGGCGTTTCTGTGCGCTGGCTTTGGCGCTTCCCCGCCTGGTGGTGGTTTGGTGTCCTCGCCGAGTGGTGGTCTCCTCCTTTGTTAGCGCCGGCACTCCATGGGGGCCCGAATATTGTGACCTCCCCCCTTTGAAGTACCAAACAAAAAAATGTCTACAAATTTGAGATCCATCAGTGGCTCCATATAATTTGCCAGATTTGTAGTAATTGCCAATAAACATTACTATTTAACAAAAAACAAAATAAAAAATAGTAATTATAGAAAGTGACAATGACTTACGCATGATGCATTATTACCAACAAATATATAGCGAGTACTGTCATTGTAACCAAATTAATTATTGATGCAATTTGCTTCTCCTCGTGGGCACTAACCCGGGTTGGTTCGATACCCGCTCCCGCTTGATGGAGTCGTGAATTCCTGTCGCCAGGTGGACCCTTTCCCGCTCTGCGTGGCGCTCCCGCTTGCTGGTGTGGCGACTTCCTATGGGCCAGGTGGGCCCTTCCTCGTCGGTAGATGTGTGTTGGGTGGTGACTTATGGGTCTGGCTAGGGCACCACTATGTACCAAAAGAGAAGATTGCATCTCTGCTCCAGTTGATACTCCAGAAATGCATCCTGAAACATTCTGACAGCCTAGCTAACCCAAACCATGTAAGATTCTGTATACCTCCAAACCATCAGGGTGGGCCTTATCTTCCAACAGTGAATGTATGGAACTTTCTGTTCACCTGAACTGCACTTTGGCCTCTCGATCTCCAGCGGCATACGTATTGCCCATGGCAACATATATATGACACTGCCTGCAGCTTGAGGTTCTAATTCAAAAAAGCTGAGTAGCCATGTATTCACCGACTTCAGTCTCATGGTGCATGATCGCACGAAGCAAGCGCCAAGTAAAGCACCCCGAATGCCGGCATCAGGTTCGATTTGTATGCTTTGGGTGAACTCTGGGGCCTCGCTTAGCTTTCATCGACGCCCGAGGAGATGAACCACACAAGCATAGTGTTCTAGTCTAGGCTCTAACAGATGGTCATGATTTCACAATCTTAGAAGTCTTTCATACATAAGAGCAGGAATTTCACTTGGAGGGCCCGCTATGCCAAATTGTTCGACAATGTGAGGGTCTTGATACCTTCTATGGTTGTTCAGAGTATTCGAAATTGTTATCAGTTCGTTCGGCAGCAGGTGTCTTTGGGAATCAAAGGAGATTGGGGTCAGGCGGTAGAACATGTTTTATGGACTGATGGGTCTTTTAAAGCACCGGGCGAGCTTGTTAGCGGGGCCTGCGTTTGGCGACTTTGGGGGGGCTCAGTTTGTGCGGCAGCGTCTTTCCGAGTACGAGCGGATAGTGCTCTCCATGCGGAACTATTAGCGCTGCAGAGGACCTTTGGAAGCGTGTAGAGCTTGGAAAAGGAGTAAGGTGGAAGTCCTCACGGATGGATGCCAAGGGGGCTAAAGATGCTTTAGTTTGCGTGTGTGGGATGAGCTGCCGGTCGTCTCGATTCACTGGGTTCCAAGGGAGGCTAATAGGGCTGCACACTGGCTGGCGATGGAAGCTCAAGTATCTGGCCTCGAAGGATTTTGGGAATCAGGCTTTCCTGATTTTGTTTCTGCCCTTGCCATGGAGGACATCTAGCTTACCAAAAAACAAAAAAACAGAAAAGGAAT
This sequence comes from Chamaelirium japonicum, assembly GCA_947650365.1. NCBI lineage: Eukaryota > Viridiplantae > Streptophyta > Magnoliopsida > Liliales > Melanthiaceae > Chamaelirium > Chamaelirium japonicum. The sequence continues at coordinate 62,939,079 of OX393550.1, forward strand.
TTCACTTGGAAACCCCTCTCCCCGATAGCCCTCCATCCCAAGAAGACAGCACAAGGGAGGAAGGGAGAGAGGAGAAAGGGTGTCGGTTTGCTCTTCGAAAACTAGGGGCTCACTTTTGAGTGCCTTCGGCCAAACTGAGAGTGCGTTGCGTATAACCGTGTGCACCCTGAAAAACAGGTCTTTTGTTCGACCATAGCAACACAAGGACTGCAGTTTCTGGGGCCAAAGATCATCAAATTTAATGCTGCTCAAACAGAGTACATTTCTACTGTATTCCTATAATTATGATCAATAGAATGAGGAAAAGAATTAAAAAAAAAAACTTCTGTACAATTTACATATACAGAGCGATTACAGAATTGCGCAAGGCTGTGGCTCATTCACCCAGCCATTGCCCATGGCCGCTCGAGGCACAGGATGCCGATCGAGACTGGTATGTACAACTTCAGGCATCCTCCTCCCCGTCTGTGTCGAGCTCAAGGCCTTCTGCGGCAAGAAGCTGGCCGATGACCTTCTTGTCTTCCATCGCCTTCCTCCGCATCAAATCTCTCTTCTTCAGGACAAGGGTATGTCTCTTCAGAGTATTGGAGAAGTAATCCATGGATGCCTTCTTTTCCTTGGCCAACATCCTCCTCTCTTCCTCGGGATCAACCTGAAATTAATACAGCAATTCATTTATATAATTTGATTTTTCTTTCTTTTTTTTTTAATCGAGTGCACATGAAATTATTCAATATAACGAGCAAAGAGCAGAAAGTATTAAATTACTGGCATTCAATAAAATATGCATGCTTCTTTGGACCTGCAGGCAAGTCTCAAGCGTTTTATCAAAGCAAAAATGGGTTGATGGCGGAATCTGTATGCCGGTGGTACAAGATCACCCATGATTGAAGCGGATTTAGGTTGGAACATAGCGAAGTTACAAGTGCCATGTACGACGAGTAATACGGTGAGTAGAAAAATAGTGCAAGACTTTTTGACTACTTGCATTTATCATGACTTAGTTGTAGATCCTAATTTGCAGATAATAGGCAGAGGTAGATGAGACTGGAAAAAGTTTTAACTGGTGGTGGCTCTACCATAGGGAAAAAAGGGCCTTATGACACAAGCCAAAGTAATATCAATTCTTACCCTTGGCTTAAGTCAAACACAATCACATATGCAAACAATTTGGGGTTATTAGTCTTCTCGAGGGCATTTAGTTTCGAGCGCGCCAGCTTAAATTTCGAGCTCTAGAAAACAAGTTTACCCCCACGAACGGAGGGATAGCAAAATGTTTTTATTTTTTTTAGGGCAATTTACAAAACCTCCCTGAACTATACACCTCATTTCATATTGGTCTCTCAACTTTTTTTGAACATTTCGATCCATGAACTATGCTCTGCTTGCATTTAGTCCGCTCCTTCAACTTTTATCCCGAAAATACCCTTATCCTAGGAAGGGAAAATTAAATATTAGGGGAGTTGGTGAGCGGTCCCCGATAAGATATTAGTTTTAGTTGAAGTCCCCTAAATTAATGTGGATGAAAATGCCCTCTACATCTATTCAAATTTTCAAAACAAATGCCATCGTTCTCCGAAACTAACAGAACCTGGCCAGATCTGCTCGCCTCATTCGGACCCCACCTCTTTTTCCCACCTCCCTCCTCACTGGCGGTGGCTGCCGTCGGGCTAGGGTCAGATGCCTCGATCGGCGATCGCTACCGTCAAGCTGCGATGCACACCAGCCAGAGCCCCACCTCTTCCCTCCTCACCGACGGTGGCTGTCGTCGGACTAGAGTGCAATGCACCGGTCGGTGGTGGCTACCATCAGGCTGGGTGCGATGCACTAGCCGAAGCCCCGCTGCCTCCAACCGTCTCCTCGATCTCCGGCCACCTGAGCACCTTGCCTGTCTGATCTCCGGGCCTCCGGCCACCTCTGTATGAGAGAGAAGGGAGAAGGAGAGGTCAGGGCTGTTTTGAGTTTCTGAATATAGTCAACGACTTTTCGTTAAATGAAATATCTAGATATCCTGCACCTGAGACATTTGTTCTGTCAGGAATTGATCACCAATTAACCCTTAAAATATTTTAAAACAATTTTGAGTCCTATTGAAAATTGATAACTCTTATCCTAGTAAGCGTAAATTAAATATTTTTTTAAAAAATTGAGTCTTATTGGAAATTGATAAGGGTATTTTCGGGATAAAAAGTTGGAGGTGTTAAATGCATATAGAGCATAGTTCAGGGATCAAATTGTTCAAAAAAAAAGTTGAGTGATCAATATGAACTGAGGTGTATAGTTCAGGGGAAGTTTTTGTAATTTGTCCTTTTTTTTAATTGTTTTCCTAGTACTACAAGAGGGAAGGTACTGTGACACCCTCACTTGCTCACTCATCAAAGACAGGGTTGAACGAGTCACTAAGTATTTTACTCTTCTTCAAGGTTGTCAAGGCGGCAAGGCGAGATGAGGTGCCTAAGGTGCACCTAGACGCCTAGGTACATCTAGGCATCGCCTTGTGGTTTTCTTTTTTAAATACAGCCAACTAAGATATTTGTTATCATTAGAATATGCAATAATACAAAGTATGATAAAATCTATAGCAAGTTAGCATGATTAAATTTGTATAACATGAATACCGTGATTGAAGTTCGTCACATAATAATGAACAATGAATAATGATAGATTTCATAACCACTAACAAATGAAGATATGATTGAAGTCTATCACAAACTGTTAGTGAACAATTAAGCACGTGAAGCTGAAATGATCAAATGACTAAAATCATCACATAACAGTAAACAATTGATATATGACAAATAGATAAAGAAGCACTGACCCCCAAAAAAAAAATAGCATAAGACGTGCCTAGACATCTTGCACCTTACCATTCCGGAGCACCTTGTCGCCTAGGCGTCACCAAGGTGCGCGCCTTGACAACACTGCTCTTCTTCAATTCTCCATCATCTTTTCTTACCAATATAACCAAATTTAATGAGAATAGCTAAAAAGGTTCATTTTTTTAAAGTGATGGTAGCCGGCTTCAAAAGGAATAACAATAAGATGGTTGGGCTAGGCATCAGATTGTTAAAAGATGGCTAGGTTGGGCATCAGACAGACTGGTATATATTACAAAATATGAGTAAATGTATCGAGTCGGATCTTATTCAGATTTGATTAAGGTAGATCCGAATTTGATCCAATTATATTTTGAATCGGGTCATATCATATTTAATCGGATCCCGGACCAAAAAACTAATACCAAATCCAAGATCCCGGATTTGGATCATGATCCCGTCAATTGACAAGTCTCTCTCTCTCTCTCTCTCTCTCTCTCTCTCTCTCTCTCTCTCTCTATATATATATATATATATATATATATATATATATATATATATATATATATATAAAGAGAGAGAGAGAGAGAGTAGTGATACATTGCGGCCGGCTAACGTGCGGCCACCCCCTTCGGGGATATTTTCGGAATTTTTTTTTTTTGGGGATTGATCACCCAACCTTGGATTGGACACACAAAAAATTTCAGCCCGATCCAAGACTTGTAGGCCGTCCAAATGTGTTGATCTTTTATCGGTCGTTCATTTTTTTCGTCATTTTGATCAACACATTTGGACGGCCTACAGGTCTTGGATCGGGCTGAAATTTTTTGTGTGTCCAATCCAAGGGTAGGTGATCAATCCCCCAAAAAAAAAATTTCGAAAATACCCCCGAAGGGGGTGCCGCACGTTACCGGCCGCAATGTATCACTACCTAGGAAGCACCGATACGGATACGGATACGGGGATACGGATACGGCGATACGTGGAATTTTGAAAAACTAGGATACACAGTACGGCAGGGATACGTTTATAATTATATTATATATATATAATTAATTAAATATAAATTATATAATATTTTTTGAGCTAGATTATGAACACATTGAATAATGAATAGATTGAAAATTAAATGTTACCATGTTCATCAATCATCATTATTCATTCATTACATGATTCATATCCAATACAACAAAAAATACAAAGCTAGTGTCATATTCATCCATTACAAAAAAGTAACACTAACAAATAATAACATTACGCAAGTGTCACATTCATTGTCCATTAGGACCATTACAAAACACTAGCAAAAAATACTAATATTCATCATCCATTAGAACCATTACAAAATACAAAGTTATGTGACTGTATCATCCAAAAAACAAAACATATAGATGGTATCATTAAGCAAATGATCACATTCCTGCAACGCGTACATCATCATCATCTTTGTCATTCTCGGTAAAAAGCACCGCCTCTATCTCTGGTTCATCAAGCGAAAGGTTTGCAATCTCAAGCTCGCCGGCTCCATCCAATGGATCAAACATGTCTCCTCCTATGTCCCAATGCTTGCTCTCTCCATCCTTATATGCTTCACTCTTTCTTGAAAGAAGTCGAAGATTAGTATGCACAAATACTAAATCTTCGGCTCGTTGCGGTTGTATCTTATTCCTCCTCATTGAATGAATGAAGGAATACGTACTCCAATTCCTTTCGCAACACGACGAGGAACAAGGTTGACCAAGTAGCTTTAGAGCTATGTTTTGAAGCATAGGTGTAGAAGCTCCATAGACTATCCACCAAGGCCTTGCCTCCATGCATCCTCTATCGTGTAATGAATCATACTCGGCAAACACGTCCATGGCACCGGAGAATCTAGCATACTCAAGGTTCACACTCCTTCGCTCCTCATTATTTGGGAAGTATCTTCTTAAGCACTTGTTCCTCTCTTCGGAAATCTCCAAATCCTTGTGTGGAGGAACACGATTGGGAGCCTCCATAAGCCACTCCTTGCTATAGTACCTAGAAAGTAGAAGGCAACAAGTAGGGTTTTTATCACATTTTAAATGTAGAATTATATAATTAAGAAGCTCCAACAAGAAAGTTACCTTGGATTCAATGAATGGGCCAAGCAATGAAGTGGTGAGTTACTTTTATTCCACCGATCAACTAATAGGTTATGCACCACAATGTAGAAACTTGATTCTTCACTTTCTTGCTTCCCTTCGTGCCGGTATATCGCCTTCTTCACCTTTTCAATCATAGTATCCCACATGTCGTAAATCAAATGTAGAGAGGGCTTATCCGTATCGGCAAATCGAAGCATCTCATAAATTGGATCGGTGAAAGAAAGTATATAGTCGATCTTGTCCCACCACAAATCATTCAATACGGTGTCCTTCACATATTCCGCTTTTCCCACGTCATCCTCCCTATAAGTTGCCCACTTCTCGCTAATGACCATTTGTTGTAAACCACGTTTAATGAGTTTGAATCGTTTTAACATTATAATAACCGAAGCAAACCTTGTTTCGGCAACCGAAAGTAACTTCAAACTAACAAATTCATTAAAAAATGCCAACCTCATCGAGTGGTTGCAGATAAAGTTTTTTATCACCATTGCATCCCCGGCAACCTCTGTAATCCAATGGCATTCCTCATAGACTACATCATTTCTTTCGGAATGCTTTGATGCACATATATTCTTAAGTGCGAGATTGAGTGTGTGCACCACGCATGGAGTCCAAAATATGTGAGGATATGTCCCTTCAATAATCATTCCCGCAGACTTGCATACGGGAGCATTGTCAGTCACAACTTGCACCACATTTTGAGGGCCGACTTCTTGAATGGTCTCTTTCATCAAATTGGCAATGAAGAACTTGTCCTTGAACTCACCCTCGCAATTCACAGCTTTTAAGAATATAGGCCCGCTCTCTGTCACCGCCATAAAGTTGATGAGTGGCCTCCTTTGAGCATCTGTCCATCCATCAGTGACAATGCTAACCCCCTTCTCCTTCCACGTACCTTTTATAGGCTCCAATAATCGTTCAATATGGGCCCTCTCTCTTTGTAGGAGCGTAGTCCTCAAAGCATTGTAGCCAGGAGGAACAAAACCGGCAATAGCAGTGTTGGCGGCAAATGTGTAGGAGCTCACGTAATAAGGGTTCCTTGCAAAGTGGAAAGGTAACCCTCCGGTGTAGAACATCCTCGCAATCTCACTTCTTAATTGCTCTCGAACTTCAACATTGAATGCCTTCTCTATGGCGGTATTTCCAGAAGTCTTCCTCTTTTTCGGGTCAAAACCCTCCTTTCTAAACAAGCCAAGCGTACCCACTCCCAAATTGGCAAGGGGAGTCCCATGGGCATGGCTAGATGAAGATGGAAGAGGAACTTGTGAGGATTTTAACCGCGCTTCAGCTTCTTCTGTCATTCTTTCTAGTTCTGCAAGAATTGGAGGTGTTACTTTTGCACAAACTCTAATTCCCTTATTCGGAATCTTTAGAAGATGCGCCTTCACCCGAAAATACGATCCGTTAAAAAATTGGTTGCAAAAGCTGCATTGGAACTTAGTGTTCCCACCCCTTTCACCAGATTTTTCCACATTGTTAACATACTTCCAAAGGGGGCAATGATCATCTTGCTCCTCACTAGAGGGAGTTGCGCCGGTAGAACTCATACTTCCAGAGGCAGAAGTCATGTGTCTATATTTACCTATATTCTGTACAATTTATAAACAAATCATGCATTACCAATAAGAGGACAAATATGATTTAAAAGTCCAATTCAAACAGAACCCACATTCTAATCAGTATCAAAGCAATCAAACAGAACCCACATTCCATTCAATACCAAAGCAATCAAACAGAACCCACAGATCCGGATCAGCTAGATAAAATCGATTTTGGCCTAATTATGTCCCGATTTGTTAGGGATTCAGCGACAATAGCCTTCAGATATGGGTTTTGGCCGGATCGTTAGGGTTTCAGCCGAAACCAGCAAGGTTTCGACGGCTGAAACCCTAATAATCCGAGCAAAACTCAAGCGAGGAGGCTTTGGATTAAATAAAAAACCCCTTCGAGCATGCCTTCAATCATGGGATTTGAAAAAAAGAAATGAAAAATCAATCGTTTCTTCAGTCCGTCCAGCAGAAGGTCAACAAGGAATGGGTTTCGGCCGGATTGTTAGGGTTTCGGTCGAAACCGGCAAGGTTTCGGTGGCCAAAACCCTAACAGTCCGAGCGGAACTCAGTAGAGGCTTTGGATTTTAAAAAAAACCCTTCAATATGCCTTCAATCAGTCTGTCCAGCAGAAGAGAAGAAGAAAAGGGGAAAAAGAGAAGAAGAAAAGGGAGAGAACTGGAGAAGAGAAGAAAAAAAAACCTGAGACTGAGATCCCCCTCTCTCACCGCCGGCGGTGTGGTCGCCGTCGTCTTCGTCGCACGGTCGCCGGCGGCCTCGCGGACGATCCCCGTAGTCGCCCCGCTCTCACCTCGCGGACGATCCCCCTCTCTCACGCCTCGGCGGCCTCGCGGACGATCCCGGCGTCGCCCCGCTCTCACCTCGCGGACAGCAGCTCACGATCTCTGAGGTTTATAACCCCAGAGATCAGATGAGTTAAATAAATGGGTTATTTTGACTTTGCCCCCCAAACTTTGCCTTGAATTAGACTTTACCCCCCAAAACTAACTGTTCCGTTAGCTCACCCCGCAAAACTTTATTTCTTTTCCGTCAGTTCACCCTTTCTCTTAGACGGTGAGTTGACAGAACAGTTAGTTTTGGGGGTTAAAGTCTATTTCAAGGCAAAATTTGGGGGGCAAAGTCAAAATAACCCAAAAAAAAAAAAAAACATCACCGCCGTCAGTTGCACCCAATCGACCGGTGCATCGCTGATCACAGTCGACCGGTGCATCGCACGCACCATACGGCCGGCTGTGATCACAGTCGGATAGCCTCCAGCGATTTTAATGGACCCGAGTTCATTGATCACAGCCGTCCATTGCATCCAGCTGTTGCAATGGACGGCTGATAGGCTAAAACTTTATTGGCGCAATAGACGGCTGTGATCAAATCACGTGAATTAGACCCGATACGTATCCCGGCGTATCAGTCCCGTATCCCGACGTATCGGGCCCGTATCCCCGGCGTATCGGGCCAGTATCCCCGGCGTATCGGAGATTTTTTTTTAATTTTTTTAATTCCCGATACTTCCCAGCCGTATCGGATACGTATCCCGCCGTATCGGGCCGTATCGGAGTATCGGGAAGTATCCGATACGGGTACGGCGCCTATTTTGAAGTATCGGTGTATCCCAGATCACTACTATATATATATATATATATATATATATATATATATATATATATATATATATATATATATATATATATATAGAGAGAGAGAGAGAGAGAGAGAGAAATGCTTGAATGCGGCATGCGGTAAGTGCGGCACCTACCGCATGCCGTCTGATGCACTGCTGCGTGCATGCGATGCACGCAGCGCGTGCATCAGACGGCTGCGGTGCTGTGCCGCACGTATCGCATGCCGCAGCATAGCATGCCCCTATATATATATATATATACAAAATACCCTCTTCGCACATGTGCATCATACGTGCACAAGCTTGTATAAGGATAAGGTGAGTAAGGATCACAACAGATGGAAACTCTTGGTGAAAATTAAATATGGCTGAGTACATGAGTTGCAAGATTATAATACTAGACAGAATTTCATTCGACATCGATGGACAAGAAACACTCAACACGGTAAATTCCACAATAGAGAAATGAAGTGTCTGTAAAGTGCTGTATAATTCCTATGCCACAAAGATATAAAAATAATTTAAAAAGAAAAAAAAAATGCACCATTACCACTTATGTATCTGTACAGAACGATTGATCTGTAAAGGGTAATCAGTTTGGTGGCCATTAGCACATGTGAAGTTGTTCAATTAGAGGTTCTCATAGTAGGAGTGAAGATGAGAACATCAGGGATAGCTTAGAATATGATCTAAAAGTGATGCAAGAGCCTATCGATATGGTTTGATTGGATAATACTTGGATGATGATATCGACGATAATGATGATGATGTAAACAAAAGACAACCCCAGTAGAAGATGGCATAAGAAGTCTGATAAAACCAACTACAATAAACATGACAGAGATAATCAGTTATCCAGTATGGCTAACATTTCTTTACCTCAAAAACCACTACACAAACTTGTGTGCGATCATTATTGATCTGTAAGTTAATAAATACATGAATGTTGCAAAATATTTCATGAATGAAAAAGTATTGGAATGCCCATGTAAAAAGTGTAGATTTATTTTATACCTTTGTGCGTGAGAGTCGTCGTGCACGAAGATTCATCTCACGCTGCTGCAGCTCAGCCCAAGCTGCAATGGCCATATCACCCCTCTGATCAAACGCTTTTCGTTTTTTCATCAACCACTCCATCCATGCCTGAGACGCCTGCCAAGAACATACCATACAGAAATGTAAGGAATAATCATAATACAGAGAAGGAAAAGAAAAAGAAAGATGACCACAAGTTGTGCTCTGCCAGTGACATTTCGTGATGGAATTAGCAATTCGTATTCTACAACTTCGTTCTTAAAGCATCAACTCGAAGACCTACAAGGATTGGGCAGGGTATTCTAATAGAGATATGAGTACACCCCATAAATGCAAAATTTCTCTGCTGTATGCATTTTCTCCGGATGAGATTGTAAGAGGAGACGGATTCTGTTCATATGTAAGGGTTACGTCTAGAGCCTTTTCAAATATTGGCTTACCAAAACTGCAACTTTCAGAAATTATATAACTAACTCTTCCTGATACATCATAAGTTGGCAAAAGTCCCAAAAAAACTGCTTAAAATTTCTCTAAGATACGCCTTTTCATGGTTCTCATTTTTTCTGCCTAACTCTAAATTTATACCCTCTTGAATCATTAGTTTTATTGCCAGTGCAGGATGTAAGTTCCAGTCTTTTCTGAATCAGATGATGCACCTTTCCATTAGGTTTATTTTGAGTTGTTTTACAAAATATTTCTTAATAAATGAACTATCTGGAGATATGATCAATAATTTATATTTAGGGGATAATCTAAGGCTCTAGAATAATCTGAAGTCTAGAGTCTTATAATGTGCAAATGTTAAATTTATCTTAAAAGATCAGTTACTAACAAGTAAAAGATAATAGGGTTTTTTACAAATCAACCTCTACAATCTTCTCTATTTACATATAAACACCTATAAAAGTGATATTTACATATAAACCCCTCAATTCATTCAAACATTACATATTGACCCCTGCATTTAGCTAACATCCAAAACGAGAGAATATTTTTGATTTCATCCATAATATTTTACCTAAACTCTGTAAATACCCCTCCAATGTGAGAATTCTTCATATTAGGTTCAAGTTAGATTCGGGTTATGCCTGTGTTTGTTTTGGGTTAATTCCATGCTCAATAAAGATAGGTCAATTTAAGTAAATAAAACCATGGGTAAATCAGTTATTTTCCCTTTAGATTAATGAAATAACAGCCGAATGAAGGAGCATTTCGCAAATATTCTCACTTTGGATGCCAACTAACTATAGGGGTCGATATGTAAATATTGGATGATTTAAATGGTTTATATGTAAATATTGACTTTAAAGGGGGTTTATATGTAAATAGATAAGATTACAGGTGTCGATTTGTAAAAAACCCAAAATATAAATATAAATTATCACATGTTTATTCTTACAAAAAACCAAACAAATATATCTCTTACAGGACAAGAAGCAAATCCGTTAGACAACCCTGACCACCACGCAATGAACTTTACTAAAAACTGTAGCAATGGAACTAAATAATAAACCAGCATACTAAAACCCATCTAATTGGCTCCTACTTGATGTATAAGATTGACCTAGAAGAAGTGAAAGCCAATTATTTTCTATGACATAAAAAGTGGAAAAATTAAGTAACATAGAAGAAGATTGACCTAGATGATATGATAATAACATATCATCAATATGAAATGTGGAAAAATTAAGTAAAACCAATTATTTTCTATGCAATAAAAAGGCCACAAGTTCTGAATTCCAGTTCACTGATAGGTAAAAACCAACCATATAGCCTCCCAACGAATTCCATTCACCTTTTACGCATGAGAAACTATTATCAAGTAGACTTTACTCTTTATTAAGACTGTCCATGAAAAAAAAACTCATATATGTCGTTTTGGGTAGAATAAAGTGAAATCAATAAGTATTTTTGTCCCTTGAGGAATTAATATATTAACAAGTATTACAATGGGCTTTACACATTTGAAGAATATGCCCAAAAGCCGCCGGGAGAGAGGGGGCGGGGGGCGGGGGGCGTTTACCTTCATTGGATTGACACGGTGGTCTTTATCATATTGTTGTCGCTTATCCTCATCTATGAGTAGCTCATAGGCAGCTTGAACTTTAATAAATCGAGCTTCAGCAGTTTCCCCTTCCTCCAGAGTCCCTCTGCCATCATAAACTTCAGCAAGAAAGAACAATCTGTTAAACCTTTAAGCACAATACAAATAGGAAAAAGAGGCAGGGTGCTTAAAAGCTTCAATTGAGTTACTGTCAGGCAACAAAAAGAGAAGTATGAAGATATGTGCCAAGCTTTGCATTTGCATAGTTGTCAAAGCGTCAAGGCAAGGTTAGGCACCCGGAGGGAGCCTAGGAGCCTAGGCGTCGCCTTATGTGCATAGGCACAACCTTATGTGCATAGGCATTCTCCAGGCACGGGTATATATGTAGAGTTTATACTTGCAGGTATATATATGTAATAGGCAGCAATATAACACCTTACTAACATGAAATTGACCATATTCTAGTCAAATGCATGCAACACAATGACACATACATAGTATAAACAAGTAAACAACAAGATGAACAAATAGAATACAAACACTTGCTAACATTAAATTGAGCATATTCTAATCAAATGCATGCAACAGAATGAACACATAGTATAAACAAGTATACAACAACAAAATGAACAAAGAAGATGGGGGCGGATTGAGTTTTACTTTAAAAAAAAAACAAAAATCAATGCCTAAACTAGGCGTGCGCCTAGCCTAGGTGCCTAGGTCGCTGCTTAGTGCAGTTCACCTAGGCGCACTAGGGCCTAGGTGTCTCCGTGCGCCTAGGCCCGCACCTTGACAACAATGTTCATTTGTAAGAGAAGAGCGGCTGGGTGGAGTGCCAAAGTTTTGTGACGCGAATGAAGGAACGGGATGAAAAAGAGGTTTCCTCAACTTTCTAGAATTCCTACTTCAATTAGTATTCCATATTGTATAGGATTTCTAGTTTAAAAAGAATTTATGATTAGATTAGAACTCTAATCAAAACAAATCTCCTACTTAATGAATGACTCTTTGATGAGCTAGGATCCATACCCAATATGGGATTAATTGCTCAAGTAAGATTCTTACTCAATTAGGATTCCTAAATGATATAAGATCCTTATTAATGGAGGATCCCCTGATGAAGTCATTGTAAAGTCCTTATTAATGGATATTACAATGAGAAAAACCAATCCTTTTTTTATAAATTTTTTCCTGTTCTAAGTCTAAGAGAAAGTCATTCTGCTATTACGGCGACACATACTTTCTACAGGAAGCAACTGCCAAAGGAGGTTGAGGTCCTACATATATTAAAATTAGATCTTTCTTCCATTAGGCGATCCGCATATCGCAGCACATTTCACCTTTGTTTCAGACATAAAGATAATTTTTGACTCATTTCATTACATGTTTAAATATGAAAAATCGACATGATTTACTCTACTCCTTTTTCCAAATAAGAAGTTTTCCATAGAACTCCGAGGATCTGTGAATGGCTCAATCAATGACTTCTTGGAATGGGGATCTAAAAAAAAAAGATTCCTACGTTTGTATCAAAATGTGTTCATAGAAAACAAGCTAGTGTGGCAATTCTACAACATGTATAACTTTGTAGTTTGAATCGGTATGTGAAGTCCGTAAATTCATTCAATGGTTTTGGAGCCAACAGACCTGATGTGTCATCATTTGAGAGGAACAAATAAGAATCTCATCCATTAGTTGTCCCTGGATCTCCATTACTCACTGAAAAGTTTAATAAACAATACTCAACAAGATGCATGGTTTCAAATTTTGACAAAAATTACGAAATTTCGGCAAAATATTTTGGTTTTGGCCAAGACCGGAACAAAATTGAGGAAACCAAGGGGGCTGGCCATTTTGGTCAATTTTCAGTCAATTTTGGTTTCGACTTTCGGAACTGGAAGTGAAACTAAAATTGGAACTATAAATTTCGGTCCATTTCGGTCGAAATTTTGGTAAATTTAATTTTCAGAACTGGAACTATACATTTGAAATTTCAACCAATTTCGGTTGAATTTTCGGTTTAGGCTTGGACCGAAACCGACACGAAACCAAAATTTAAAATCTTTGATAAGATGTCGTGAAGTGATTTCAAAAGATAATCTTTAGTGTTCTTAGTTTCAAATCTTTTACAAACATGATCTTTTACAATGAATAGAAACAAAACACATCAAGAATCAAGATTTAATAGGACAATCGCAGAACTCCACATTAAGAATCAAGATTCATTAGGACAATCGAAGAACTCCAAGGTTGCTTGAGGTCGTGCGCACCCGATTGAGGGAAACAAATTTGATGCTAATAATGCACTGAAAATAACATGAAAGTACAGAGTTCTTTCTAATCCAAATGGTCAAAGATGAAGAAGCGAACCATCCGGGTGATAGAACTTGGCCAATCTCCTGTATGCAGACTTTATTTTCTCCTCATCGGCATCTCTTTCCAGCTCTGCAAATTACACGTAAACAACAAGGATTTTACTGATCTCACAGTGCAAGTAGAGACTTCGACTGAACCAAAAAAAAAAGCACACAAATTGGTCATCGAAATCCTGGAAAGAAACCATTGTAGGGGGGGAGAATCTGGGAGAATTACCAAGGGTTTCATAGGGGGATTTCTCGGAATTCCAATTAGAGGCCCTGGTGAGGGTCCTCCTAGGTCCGAAGCGGGACGCCAGAGCCATCCGGCGGAGGTCGTCGACGGAGAAATAGGAGGAGGCAACGGCGGAGGAGGAGGCATGGAGGCTAGGGCTAGATTTCCGAGAGAGGGCGGAGAACCCCAGATGGCGGGCCTGGCCGCGGCAGCAGCAGATGAAGGAGGAGGCGACGGCGTTGGGGCGGCAGATTGCTCTCAGATTGCTCATCTTGAGATTTGGGATCAAAATCAAGAGAGAAGGGAGAGAGGGACAGGGTAATGGTCTTCGCGGCAGAAGAGAGAGGAGGAGGAGGAGGAGGGGTGATGTTCTTCCCGGTGGGGCGATTTCTCGAAGGCAGTACCAAACTGGACCGCGACAGAAATTCTCATCCGTGTTGGACTCCTCTCCCCTACAGGCTCTCTCAACAACCACTGGCTGGAGGCCGGATGGGCACCACATGGCACGGGAATAATCTCAGTCATCGGGTGATGGCAGGGGCCCTGCATTTTGCCTAGGGCTAATCTATATAACATGTTAGGGCAGTTCGGATTATTTACAACCCTATCATCCTCAAAATCACGGGAGACAACTTTCGGAGACAAGTTGTCCATCCGATCTGATTGTACGTATCAAACATATCCCCATATCCCCTCAAATCGAACGGATAAAACCCCCCCCCCATAAATCTATCAAAACTGAATCCCCATTTTCATTTTCATAGCAGATCCCGCGAATCCATCCGATCTAATCGTACGGATTCAAAAACTCTCCCTTTTCTCCACATCTTTTTCTCTCTCTGTTTCTCTCTCTCCCCCCACGATCTCTCTCTGTTTCTCTCTCTCCCCCATGATCTCTCTCTTCCCTATAATCTCTCTCTAAACAACTGTCGCAGTCAGTTAAGCCAACTGGCAGTGATCGCGATGGACAAAGAGGGAAGACAGGGGGCGTTGTTGGAGGCCGCGAAGGACAGCGGGGGGAGAGGAGGAAGATGACGGGCGACGGGCGACGGCGTCGAAGTTCATGCTGATCCCGGCGGCGATGAGCCAGGAGACAAAGGAGGCGCTGTGCCATTGCGAGGATGGGTCGGCGAGGAAATAGAAGGCAAGGGCGAGGTGGGCATCGCCAGTGAGGACTTTAATCAGCCACCTGCCGTCACTCCTGGTTAGCCGCCCGCCCCTCGACAAGCCACCTGCACTTCCAATCGCCCGATGCCCCGACCCATCACCAGCCGGAACAGGGAGAGGAAAGGAAATGGCTGGACGGGGACGATAGAGGAGTAGCAGGTGCGCA
Source organism: Chamaelirium japonicum (assembly GCA_947650365.1). Lineage (NCBI taxonomy): Eukaryota > Viridiplantae > Streptophyta > Magnoliopsida > Liliales > Melanthiaceae > Chamaelirium > Chamaelirium japonicum. Next base: position 62,954,211 of record OX393550.1, read on the forward strand.
CGATCTGGAGGAGGCAGTCACCGAGGGCGCAGCGGCAGACAGATCTGGGTGAGGAGGCAGCCATCGGGACCGGTGGAGGGGTCGGCCTCACCGCGGAGGTAAGCGATCTTGGGGGAGCCGGAGGAGAGGGACTGCGGCGTGCGCTTCCTGGCGGACCCTAGAGGAGGTAATGGAGGAGGAGGCCGGGGGTGCAGCTACGCCGGTCGATCACGACCGTCAGGAGGAGGCTGAGGGGCCTGGGGTTCCCAATCCATCGGGTCCTCGCATCCCTGTTCCACCGCTGCCTCCAGACCGCCGTCGAGGTCGTCTCTGCCCTCTGCGCCGTCGTAGACGACGACGCCTTCCTCCTCGCGATGGAAGAACCCCTGCAAAAGTCGCCTAAAGCCTGAGCCGGAGGAGGGGAGGGAGCTCAAGCCCGAGCCACACCACCTCGCCGGCAGCAATCCATGGATCCGGTAGAAGGCGCTGGAGCTGAAGCTGAAACTCATGCCGGAGCCACACCACCTCACCGGCAGAAATCCATGGATTGAGAGAGAGAGAGAGAGAGAGAGAGAGAGAGAGAGAGATCATGCGGCTCATGCCCCTCTTTCTTTCTCAAATGGGGGAAAATTTTCAACACATCGTGTGTACACTAACCCCGCGGTGCCCACTGCAATTGAAGAGATATGAAGCAGTAAGCCTCAGAACATGGGGTTAGGGGCCCCTAACACTTTGCTCCCCTCAAGTTTAGCTAAAAAAACACTACCTAATCCCCTGTAGTTTATTTTGTTCCAAATCGCATTCTAAAAGTTTAAAATTTTAGCACAATATCTTTTTTGTCAACTTTTGCATAAGTGGCATAGTCGGCGGAGCGTTGCCCGACGTCGTCGTCAGCCGAGCAGTGACTATCAATATCCCCTCCTCCTCTTCACTATTGCCGGCAGATGGCAGTAAGGGCACGCCGGTAAATAGCTTATTTTTTTCAATGGTTTTTTGAGATGGATAGCCAAGGGTTTGTCGATGCCCGTTACGCGGACTACTTCAAAGTCCATCTGCTGCTAAGGCTATTGGCCACTATGGCCACCTTGGCTGTCGCCTGTCGCACTGTGCATGGGCTTCAACAAGCAGAGCAGTGACGTTGCAGGGTCCCAAATGAAGTTTAGCCTTTATCAGTTAGTATGTATCATTTGTGCCGAAGGCGCCCGCTTCGTGCCAATCGACACGGGCATGCACCAGTGGGAATGCGGATTCTCGCCGTCGACGACGATCCCACTTGCCTGAAGTTGTTGGAGACTTTGCTCTTGCACTGCCAATATCATGGTTGCCTCTCATTTCCTTTCCTTTCCTTCAAATCTCTATCTTCTTAATTTGAGGATATGGGCCTAGATCTTTATTTCTGTGAGAATGTTATACGTATCTTGATGGGAGTTTGGCAAACTGTCTTCTTCTTGGAGTTGGGTAGTTCATAGTAATTATTTAAAAGAAGTGTTATCTGAATTTTATCCTTTTGATTTACTATCTCATTTAGCTTTTTTTTTGTCTCGAAAATCGGTAGTGTGATCCACTTAAATGGGTTCGTGTGGGTTTTCCAGTTACGACAACTAATCAAGCAATCACGGCTTTGAAGATGCTGAGGGAGAACAAAGACAAATTTGATCTGGTTATAAGTGATGTCCACATGCCAGACATGGATGGATTTAAGGTTTTGTCCGCATGCCGGACATGGATGGATTAAACCTTTGGCTCCAGGCTGGCAAAGAAAGGAATTGTAATAGAGCATACTGATTCCCCAGAAGAATCAGTTATGCAAACCAACATATCAGATAGTACTCTTGGTCATGGGAGATATAAAAGGTCCAAGGGTTCTATCTTAGCTAAATTGGTCGTCGTAGCTAGCTCACACACACATTTCGGTTTCATCATAAAAGATAGGAGGAACGGTAGGGCTGGCAATGGGTCGGGGCGGGTCGTGTCGTGTCCGGTTTCGTGTCCAAAACCCCTAAACCCGGACCGTTTAACTATTCGTGTCTAGAACCTATACCCGTACCCGACCCGTTTAAAAACGGGTAGACCCGTTAAGACTCAGTAAGATCCGTTTAAATTTTTTATTTTTTATTTTTTTTTTAATTTTATCTTTTGTTGCAACTCATCATCATGGGTGTCCTGATCACAGACGTCTATTAAACCCATCGCACACTATGATCGGATGCTGGGTAGATCATTGGAGGACCAATCACATCTGTTTCTTTACCTGCCGGTTTTGACTGAGTGCGATGCACGGGTCGGGTATGGTGCAACAGATGGCTGTGACTTGGGGTACAGATAAATGGTGTAGAAGATTTGGATTAGGGGGTTGGGGGGGTGGGGCAGTGGTTACCAGCTTCGTGCCAATCGGGGGGTGTCTTGCCGCCGAAGACAGACCGACAGGTGTATTGCCATCGAAGACTACCCGCTGCAGTACCGACAAGCACGGACATGTCATCCTTGACCGGCGACAAAGCTGTTTCTTTGCCTGCCGGTTCGGACTGAGTGCGATGCATAAGTCGGGTATCGATGCAACGGGCAACTGTGACTTGGGGGGTAGACGATGGGGCAGATAAATGGGCAGAAGATTTGGGTTCGGAGGTTGGGGGGTGGGGCGGGGCGGGCTGGGGTGGGGCGGTGGTTGCCCGCTTCGTACCAATCGGGGGGGGTGTTGCCGCCGAAGGTGGCCCGCTGCAGTGCCGACAGGCACGGGCATGCACTAGTCTATATAACAAGGAACGACGATCTACATGCTGACTAGACAAAACGGAACAACTTGCTGACTAGACAAAAATGAACGGATAGATTTGATCATCATCTCTTGATCTAACCATAGAGTGGGGCTCATCCCTTCACTTCTTCACAAGGGAAGTCCCTCAATTAATACAGAATTAATTGGCTCACAAAGAAGGCAACCCAATCACCCGAAATCCCTCACGAAAACCACTCTCAAATCTCAATTAATATAAGAATCTTTAGAGTAAATTACACTTTACCCCCTGAAGTTTAACTTAAAAATACTAAACCCCCCTTATATCTATAAAACAACATTTTGCCTCCTTTAATTCAGTTTCGATCAGATAAAAAACACCAAACAAGGAAATTATGTAGTTGACGAAAGGGTGTATTGTGCTAACATTTCAAACTTTAGGGAGCGATTTGGAACAAAATAAACTACATGGGAGTTAAATGTTTTTGAGCAAAACTATAGAGGGGCAAAGTGTAATTTATCCTAATCTTTGGGAAATTTTATTCATACCCCAAAAATCTGTAACTAGCCCCGTCTCCCTATGGTTTCTCAATAACTTACTCAGCGACCCTTTAATACCAACATTGCCCTTTTCTTTTGTACCCCAAACCTCACAGCCCTAACTTAGCATCTTTTGTACCCCCAACCCAACCCAACCCAACCCAACCCAAGGTCTGTTTGAACTTCCTTAGCACTAGCCTAATCCATCGGGTTGGCCAGGTTGATAAGGTTGTGCGGGATGGGTTGATCGGCTTCCATATGGTAGAGGAGAAATAATTCGGGTTGGGCTCGGGTTGGGTTTAGGTTAACCCGCCCAAATTTGGGTTGGGTTCGAGTTGGGCTCGGGTTGGGTTCCGGTTGGCCCGCCCAAGTTGCAGCCCTACGTCTGCCTTCAAGTAGGGTGGCAATGGGTCGGGTCGGGTCGGGTTGAGACATAGGTATAAGGGCAAAACACCCAACCCGAACCCGACCCGTTTAATAAACGGGTCAACAACTTAAACCCAAACCCGACCCGACCCGTTTAACCCGTTTACTAAACGGGTCGGGTTGGCTCAACAGAACCCATGTAAACCTACCGGGTTGGGTCAAGACAAGTCGGATTGGGCCGAATTTGATCGGATTGGGTCGGGTTGACTCGGGTCGGGTCGGGTTGACACGACCCATTTGGTAAACTGGTCAAAGTCGGGTCAATCGGGCTATAAGTACAAACCCGAACCCGACCAATTAAATAAACGGGTCAATCGGGTTGACCCTTATATGACCCGAACCCGTTTAGGCCAAATTTAAACACGCTAACTTCGGGTCGGGTTCGGGTCGGGTCAAGGATTGCCACCCCTACCTTCAAGTACCAACCAACTCCATGGGGTTTATTTAAGAGTGGGGTGTATTCAAGAGTGCATATAATTATGGTATATTTAAGGGGGTATGTGTTTGATTGGGGTATAATCAAGTCGGAGCGGGCCATTTAACTAGGGTGTATTGATGGTGGGGTGTAAGGGGGAAGGGTATTTTTGGGATAAGAATGGGGTATGAAAAAAAAAGATGGGGGTGTGTTCAAGTTTGTTGGAAATGGGGGCTAATTACATATTTATGGGGTATGAATAAAATTTCTCTAATCTTTATTGGCATCAAAGATATTTCGGTAAAATCCTATCGTCCACAAGGATTCCCTTGAATGCACACACTGATGAATCTGGTAAAAAATCAAAAATTTTCGAAGGACCCTTGGAATAAGACTAAGCAATGCCACCTCGACCACAAATTCATTAAGGCGGTCACCAAAGACGGCCCCATGTAAAACAGAAGCCTCCAAGATCCCAACCCAACTAAATAGTCTCAATCCCGAATGAAAAGAAGGCCTGGCACACTTAATTAGCCCAATCTCCCCCTATAAGATACAAACTTTTAAGGCATGATATAAAATAAAAGAATGTTTTACAAATCAACCCTCCAATCTTCTCTATTTGCACATAAACCTCTATAAAAGTGAATAAATTCTGCATGGTGGTTGTTCGGGTTGGAGAAAAATGGACGGCTGAAGGGAATCTATATAATAATCTCTCTGTTTCTCTCTCTCTTCTAGGGGTGGCAATGGGTCGGGTCGGGTTGAGACATATGTATAAGGGCAAAAACACCCAACTCGAACCCGATCCGTTTAATAAACGGGTCAAAAATTTAAACCCAAAACCGACCTGTCTAATAAACAGGGTGACCTGAATAGACCCATTTAACCCATTTACTAAACGGGTTGGTTGTGTCAGCACGGGTTGGCTCGGGTTGGGTCAACAAAACCCATGTTGGAAATGCAGCTTTTTTACCAACGAAAATAATAATTTCCGTCGGTAAAAATATTTTTTAAAATTGTTATATAAATAACTATTACCAACGGTAGATAACAAACTGTCGGTAATATATAGAATATTACCAACGGTAGGTAAAATTTCATTGGTAATAATAATATATTTACCGACGGTTATTTTTTATCCGTCGGTAATAATATTATATATACCGATGGATATACTTTATTCCGTCGGTAATAATATTTACAAATTTTTGTAATCATTCTAATAGTACCGACATACTATTTTATACCGTCAGTATTAATAATTATTACCGACGAAAATATTAATCCGTCGCTGTTGTTTTTCCCGACAGCCAGTGACGAAAATTGTGTCCATCGGTATAAATATATACCGACGGATATATAATATTACTGACTGAAACTTTTCATCGGTAAAAATCCTTTTTTTTTGTAGTGATATTTCAGTAGCTACTTTATATACAAATATGTCATTGAGGACTATTTTCTTTCGGTTCCAAATTTCACCTCTCATATGTAGTATTAAGCTCTTATTTTTTGGTACCAGTACCCTATCTATAATCACTGTAGAGACCTCTTCAAGAGTTTGAGGAAAATTTGGCTATTGGAAAATATATTCTTTTAGAATAATATGGTCCATAATCTCTTCTGGAGCATTATGACCGGGTCCTTCTGGAACCTCAACTTATTCTGGAGTTTTAGGGCATGTTTTTTCATTCAGCTTCTTCTTCCGGAGAGCTGAATCTTTGGAACCTATAGGTCTTTCATGTTTCTAACGTGCACCAATTTTATTAGTAGGAGTTGGAATATTAATTCTTACAGGTACTTTCTTGGCTGTAATAAACAATTTAGTTACATTAGTTGCATCATTGAAGGTATCAGGTAATAGGTTCGCAAAATCTTGCAAATGCAAGATCCTTTTCACCTCTACCTTACATTGGGGAGATCTGAGATCTAGATGAGACATAGTGGAAGTATTTCATGATAATTCATGCCGTTCTTCGAGAATAGGTCATTTCCCAAAACCTTCCTTATCTCCCCGCTAACGACGGAAAGACTGTCTCATCAAATTGACAATATGCAAATCTTGCAGTAAATAGATCACCGGTTAAGGATTCTAAAAATCTTATAATTGAAGGTGAATCAAAACCGATATATATCCCCAATCTATATTGGGGACCCATCTTAATTCTATTAGGAGGAGGAATAGGGATCAACATGCACAATACATCCAAACTTTCTAAGATAAGATATATTTGGATGGATACCTGACACAAGTTGTGCAGGAGAAAAATTATGGTATGAAGTAGGTCTGAGTCTAACAAGACTAGCTGCATACAATATAGCATTCCCCCACGCGAATATGGAGAGTTTGGATTGTAAGAGTAATGGTCTGGCAAATAACTTAAGTGTTTAATAAAAGCTTCAGCAAGACCATTTTGGGTATGAACATGGGAGACATAATGTTCAATCTTTATTTCTATGGATGCACAGAAGTCATTGGAGGTTTTAGAAGAGAATTCGGTTGGATTATCCAATCGAATAGATTTGATTGGGTTATCCAGAAAACTAGCTCTGAGTTTGATTATTTGTGATATCAATCTAGCAAATGCTAAATTTCAAGGGGATAGAAGACTTACGTAAGACCATCTAGTAGATGCATCTATTAAAACCATAAAATATCTAAAGGGACCACTAGGAGGATGAATAGGACCACAGATATCACCCTGACTCTCTACAGGAACGTAGGTGATTATGTCTCTACTATCAGGAAAGAAGGTCTGGTCATAAACTTTTCTTGGGAACAAGGGCCACATAGGTGGTCATTAGGGAAATATATATTTTGATCGCTAAGGTTATGACCATTGGAATTATAAATGATCTTCTAAGCATACCTAACCCTGGGTAACCTAATTTATCATGCCAAAGAAACAAATCTACAGGATTAGTGGACTTCTGGTTCAAGTGAGTGACATATGATTCCATAACCCCAATGTGGGTAAAATATAACCCTAATGATCGTGTTGAAAACTTTTCTAGTATAGATATTTGCTTTCCGTTTTTAGATGTGATGCAGAGGTATTCCTAAGTGCCTTTATTCATAGTTTTTAAATGGTATCCATTTGCTCGAATGTCTTTGAAACTCAATAAATTTCTTCTAGAATTTTCTAAATAGAGTGCATCCTTGATTAGTAAGTAAGTACTATTAGGTAAAAATATGTTGGCTCTTCTGTACCATATAACTATATCAGTAGGGCTAGCCACTGTAGTAACCATACGTGAATTATATTCAAGATTTGTAAAGAAATTTATGCATTTTAGTATGATATGTATTGTTGCACTATCGATCAAATATATCTCTTTGCAGTTGGTCATCGTTCCTAAACGATACGTTATATAAATTAATGAATACCATGTCACGCCCCAGAAATCTGAAACCGATCCCTGGGGTGTGAGATGAGAAAAACCAAGGGATTTAGGGTTTGATCGCCTAACTACACCAATTATGATTTCTCACAGGACTACAGCTCTCTCTTAAATGAAAAAGAAGGAGGAGGGATAAACATGGGGTATTTTAAAACTTGATTTTTTAAAATATTTTATTAAGAGAAAACCGAGAGAGCTAAAAACTTTCGATCGAGATGACCACGCTCGACCTTCAACCGGGCTATCCTCTCAACATGTATGGCATGTCAGTGCTCCACATACTGACAGAAGTCCCTCTTAAGGGAGCATGAGGCTCAAGTCTCTGATGGCGAGCCGAGTATCTCACCCGCTCCCTAACACTCGATGCATCGGTCTGGAGGCCCTATCTACTGGCTTGACAAATTAGGTTAATTCTCTTATTTTTCATTGTGGTCTAAACTAGGCTTGGGGCCTTGAGGAGAGGCTTACCCAAAAATTCAGCTGGTACATTACTACTAACAAACTCAGAGCACTAAACTAGACTAAAGAACTTATAAATTCTTATTCCAATCTAGGTCAATTACATCGAATGAAAGAATACTACTACAAAAATTGACATACTAAAAAGAAAGACAAGCTAAGACTCCAAATCTGTCTCTGGACTACCACCGCTACTCTGGTTCTGAGCCTCTAAACCTGTATAAGAGCCTACTCGTGGGAAAGAGTAGCCTCCAATAGAAAATTAGGAGATTAGCCAAATTAATGGCTAGTGACATCCTCATAGTCTTTAATAATATGAGGCAACCTAGCTAATTGAATTAAATTTAACAGCCCTAGTACATAATATTAATATTTACCGAAGGATAATCTAATCCTACCAGCAGTCTATTTTCTATACAATACCTATTGTCACTAGATTGTCTAACATTAAGTTCAGTCAATATTCTATAGTAGTAATGAACAATAAAACGACCATCTAGATTATCACGCTCTACAATTTCATAATCCACATTAAGATTTCATAGTTGTTAATTAGCAATCATATAAAATATCTATCCTAATGTGAACCCCGGATATTTTGTTCATCCTGCCCCCGGTCGGTCATTACTATAGGGCCTTTTATTTCGATGTAGATAGCCAACTCTCTTGTCGTGCATACTCTGACACCATGCACAAAGTCACTCATATGATCATAAGGGGTTTTTCGTCTTTCATGGTGGAGCTCTACCGCCCAACTTGCTTTCTTTAGGGTCTTCAACTACCCCAGGACAGAAATTGCTAGGCCAATCCCTACTCGAGGGCACCTCCTATTGGCTTTACCACAATCCTTGCTCGTGACCCCTTAGCCTACTGATCTTCAACTGTGCGCGCAGGGTGGTTCATGGCCCTTGCACGCATGGGGTCCAATCTTTCCACAAGATATATTATCATATTCAATTATTTTAACAAAGTGCAAAAAACTCGACACAGTGAATAACTACCTTTAAATATATACCGAGATAGATAAAAAGGTACATGTGTTAATTAATGATTTGCAACGGTTTAGTCCTTGTCCCACACTGCTCTCGCAACCCATAACAGCACTACAGCTAAAGATCACATCGCTCTTAAAACGATTCGATCTACACTCCCCCAAAACCAGTATATTAGGGTTGCTACTCCTTTTAGTAGGGTAGGTCCCGATAATCATTATTTACTCAAATTATATTTTTATTTAAGGGAATACCTAATTACGGTATCCATGCAATAATTGGAATTATTTTATTAATATTTTAAAGCATACTCATTTTATTAATATTTTAAAGCATGCGTCGCCGGACTCGTGACTTCGCATGCAAAGAGGGGTCTAAGTGACCACATACGGCGATGCCCGGCGGGACTCACATGCAGTACCATGGACACCTACCCTAGTTGTTTTCATTTCCTATTATCAAAGACCACAAGAAGGCGAGTAGATGTCACCTGGTTGTCGATCACGCACAAATGTCCGTTAACTGCTCTTAATCCGTCTCTGCTCCATCTACGGCTGGATCGTCTCGGTTCTGCACTACCAAATTCACACATAGCGGACCCATGGTCAATGCTTGCTACCGAGTAATACGGGTTTAGGGCCGAGTTGGCCGAGTCGAGAATTTTAGGCGTCATTAAACCATGGTTATCTATGGGCCATTAGACCCTGGTTGTACATAACTCATTAGGCCCGGGGTATACATGAGTCATTAGACCCTAGTCAGACATGGGACATTCGACCCTGGTTATGGAATCTATTTCAAACTTCTAAATAGAAGTAGGGTACAACATTCCTAACGATATCAGGTACGGTTTTTATACGGTGTAGGGTACGGGGAAACTCGGCCCCAAAATAGGTTCGGCCCTCAAAAGGACATGTCTTATAGGCCAAAGCGGACCCCTAAGTCTCAGAGAGTACTCACTAGATTCCAGTAACATAATTGGGTAGGTCTCGAGAATTAGGACCCATTATTGCCTGTCTTGCGGCAATCGGAGTCCGGACCGCAAGTTTACGATCGATGCGAGAACGGCTGAACAGGGTCCCGCAGTAGGGGCATTTTGGTAACTATGAATATTAGGGTTTGATCTACTGTCAACAAGTAGGTCTCAAAATTTAGGACTCATTGCCACCGGTTTCACGGCAATCGGGGTCCGATCCTAAAAGTTATAATCGATGAAAGATTTGCTAAACACAAGTAGGGCATTTCGATAATTCTGATTGGTATGTATCGACCAACAGTCAACGATTAAGTATCATGAGTTGGAGTCCGATGCTGCTAGTTTCGCGGCAATCGGAGTCTGGTTAGACCAGTTATGACTGACCCTCAAGATCGGTTGGACCGGGTCCCGATAGGGGCGTTCTGGTAATTATGTCTAGTGGTTGTCAACCCATCGCCAATGGTTAGATCTCGGAGAACACAGTCCATTGCAGTCGAATTCCGACGTGTGACGCCCGAAACAATTTTCGATACTACAATATCTAATAGTAGGGCCTACTATTTAAGAGGTGCTGCCACTACAAAAAAAAACAGTTTTTACCGACAGAATATTTTCGTCAGTAAAATCAATTATCCGTCGGTAAAGAATTTTAGCGACGGACCAAATTTCCATCGGTAGTCTGTCGAAAAAAAGGCGTCGGGAAAAATCGGCGACGGACAAAAAATTTTCGTCGGTATTAATAATTAATACCGACGGATATTTTGTATATGTCAGTAATATATTAATATTTAATTAAAAATATAATAGATTATTACCGATGGAACTGTACATTCCGTCGGTAATATGTAAGTTTATTACCGACGGCCACATGAATTTCCATCGGTAATAATGTGTATATTACCGACGGAATAATCATTTTCATCGGGAATATGTATATAATTAAAAAAAATAAAACATATTATTACCGACGGAATTTATATTATCTGTCGGTAAAAACACATGAATTTTTTTAAAAAAATTACTAAAATAATGTTATTTAATTCCTGTGATTTACAAATATTCAAATATTACCATAATTAACGAAATCAAATATTACCACAATTTATCAAATATTACCGCAATCTATCAAATATTATCGCAATTTATCAAATACAAATTATCAAAGATTACCACAATACCAGATAATTATAGACAAGACCAAAAAATTACCACATATTTATTATAAAATTATTTTTACACATTCCAAAATTGACGAAAGTTGCGTGCCTTAGCTCAACTACCCCACGCCACCCGGCACCAATGCTAGTGCTCTCATCTTCTAACACTGCACATCCTGCAATCAACATGTATTTGTTAAAAAAATAGTTTATATCTATAATTGAGAGTCTAAGCGTTGAAAAATCATAAGTTAGCGTGTTTCGGATTTAAAATTGGTTTGGATTCAATCGAATCGTCATCGGATCGGCATCTGATAATTCGTACTTGTAATTTTATCATATTTCGGACTTGTGAGCAAGTTCTAATTCAATATTTTAACAATTTATCATTTGATTGACCAATTGAGAGTCTAAGCGTTGAAAAACCATAAGTTAGCGTGTTTTGGATTTAAAATTGGTTTGGATTCGATCGGATCGGCATTCGATAATTTGGACTTGGATTTTTTTCATATTTCAGACTTGCGAGTAAGTTTTAATTAGATATTTTAATAATTTCACCTCCGATTGACAAATTTAGAGTCTACGCGTTGAAAAATCATAAGTTAGCGTGTTTCAGATTTGAAATTGGTTTGGATTCGATTGGATCGTCATTGGATCAGCATCCGATAATTTGGATTTAGATTTGGATTTTTTTTGTATTTCGGACTTGTGAGCAAGTTCTAATTGGATATTTTAATAATTTTGCCTCCGATTGACAAATTTAGAGTCTACGCGTTGAAAAATCATAAGTTAGCGTGTTTCGGATTTGAAATTGGTTTGGATTCGATCGAATCGTTATCGGATCGGCATCCGATAATTCAGGCTTGGATTTTTTTGTATTTCAGACTTGCGAGCAAGTTCTAATTCGATATTTTAACAATTTCGCCTCCGATTGACAAATTTACAGTCTACGCGTTGAAAAATCATAAGTTAGCGTGTTTTGGATTTAAAATTGGTTTGGATTCGATTGGATCATCATCAGATCAGCATCTAATAATTCGTACTTAGAAATTTATCGTATTTCGGACTTGTGAGCAAGTTCTAATTCGATATTTTAATAATTTACTTTTCGATTAACCAATTGAGAGTCTAAGCATTGAAAAACCACAATTTAACGTGTTTCGAATTTGAAATTGATTTGGATTCAATCGGATCATCATCGGATCGGCATCCGATAATTTGTATTTGGAATTTTATCATATTTTGAACTTGCGAGCAAGTTCTAATTCGATATTTTAACAATTTACCCATCCAATTGACCAATTGAGAGTCTAAGCGTTAAAAAACCACAAGTTAGCGTGTTTCGGATTTGAAATTGGTTTGGATTCGATCGAATCGGCATCTGATAATTCGAACTTTGATTTTTTTTGTATTTCGGACTTGCGAGTAAGTTCTAATTGGATATTTTAATAATTTCGGCTCCGATTGACAAATTTAGAGTCTACGCATTGAAAAATCATATGTTAGCGTGTTTCGGATTTGAAATTGATTTGGATTCAATCGGATCATCATCAGATCGCCATCTGATAGTTCGAACTTGGATTTTTCTCGTATTTCAGACTTGCAAGCAAGTTCTAATTGGATATTTTAACAATTTACCCTCCGACTGACCAATTTAGAGTCTAAGCGTTGAAAAATCATAAGTTAGCGTGTTTCGGATTTGAAATTGGTTTGGATTCGATTGGATTGTCATCGGATCGGCATCCGATAATTTAGACTTGGCTTTTTTTCGTATTTTGGACTTACGAGCAAGTTCCAATTGGATATTTTAACAATTTACCCTCTGACTGGCCAATTTAGAGTCTAAGCGTTGAAAAATCATGAGTTAGCGTGTTTCGGATTTGAAATTGGTTTGAATTTGATCGGATCGTCATCGATCGGAATCTGATAATTTAGACTTGGATTTTTTTTTATTTCGGACTTGCGAGCAAGTTCTAATTGGATATTTTAACAATTTCGCCTCCGATTGACAAATTTAGAGTCCATGTGTTGAAAAATCATAAGTTAGCGTGTTTCGGATTTGAAATTAGTTTGGATTCGATCGGATCGTCATCGGATCGGAATCCGATAATTCGGACTTAGATTTTTTTTGTATTTTGGATTTGTGAGCAAGTTCTAATTGGATATTTTAATAATTTCGCCTCCGATTGACAAATTTAGAGTCTACACGTTGAAAAATCATAAGTTAGCATGTTTCGGATTTAAAATTGATTTGAATTCGATCGGATCATCATCGGATCAGCATTCGATAATTTAAACTTGGATTTTTTTTCATATTTCGGACTTGTGAGCAAGTTCTAATTCGATATTTTAACAATTTCACCTCCGATTGACAAATTTAGAGCCTACGCGTTGAAAAATCATAAGTTAGCGTGTTTCGGATTTGAAATTAGTTTGGATTCGATCGGATCGTCATCGGATCGGAATCCAATAATTTATACTTGGAAATTTATCGTATTTCGGACTTGCGAGCAAGTTCTAATTCGATATTTTAATAATTTACCTTTCGTTTGACCAATTGAGAGTCTAAGCGTTGAAAAACCATAATTTAGCATGTTTGGATATGAAATTGGTTTGGATTCGATCGAACCATCATCGGATCGGCATCCGATAATTTATACTTAGAATTTTATCGTATTTCGGACCAATGAGCAAGTTCTAATTCGATATTTTAACAATTTACCCTCCGATTGACCAATTGAGAGTCTAAGCGTTGAAAAACCACAAGTTAGCGTGTTTCGGATTTGAAATTGGTTTGGATTCGATCGGATCGTCATCGGATCGGCATCCGATAATTCAGACTTGGATTTTTTTCGTATTTCGGACTTGCAAGAAAGTTCTAATTCAATATTTTAACAATTTTGCCTACGATTGACAAATTTAGAGTTTACGCGTTGAAAAATCTTAAGTTAGCGTGTTTCAGATTTGAAATTGGTTTGGATTCGATCGGATCATCATTGGATCAGCATCCGACAATTCGTACTTGGATTTTTTTTGTATTTCGAGCTTGCGAGCAAGTTCTAATTAGATATTTTAATAATTTCGCCTCCGATTGACCAATTTAGAGTCTAAGCGTTGAAAAATCATAAGTTAGCGTGTTTCGGATTTGAAATTGGTTTGGATTCACTCGGATCGTCATCGGATCAATATCCGACAATTCGTACTTGGATTTTTTTTCGTATTTCGGACTTGCGAGCAAGTTCTTATTAGATATTTTAACAATTTCATCTACGATTGACAAATTTAGAGTCTAAGCATTGAAAAATCATAAGTTAGCGTGTTTCGGATTTGAAAAACTCTATGGCATTCTCCCTATAATAAATTCTCTACATAACATTGTCCCTACAACATTCTCTACAATATTCTGAATAATATTTTCTCTCTACTACATTTTCTATAATATATTCTCTATATAATGCTCTCTTCTACATTCTCACTACATATATACACTCTACACTTTTGAATACATCTTTCTACTACATTCTCTTTGTATAATCGTAAGAAGTATTGATTGCATGAGTAAATTTAAAATAATTTGCATGAGTGAACTTACAAAGCTTCAGTTGAATCACGGTTTTCATACACAGCAGGAAACAGTCGGGTATGATACCTCTTCTGCACCACTACAAATGTCACATGAGGGAGATATCCCTCTTCCAACGAGGCACACACCTAGCATGATTAAAAAATAAAATTCAATCATTTAAAAAAAATCAGAGGCTACATCATTACCATGAGAGAGGGAGAGAGACCATTTGCTTGCTTACTAGATGTAAGCAATGAAATAATTACTTACCTTTCGAATCGCATCCATTTCATAGAGCAGGACATGATTGAATTGCCCTTCGCTAACACTGTCCCTGTGATATGTAGACACATGTTAAGAGAAGCTTCCACATGGGAGGCATAATCACAATAGTGAGAAAAAAAATAGTAAGCAATGTTCCGCCTATAGAATATGATTCTATGAGGCTTTTGCCGCATCTATCGATAGAAGGTGACTAAAAGTTCTCTGGGTAACAATCAAAGTAATAGCTATAAATAACTTGGTTCACAATCTTTAGTTAGAGCATGTTTTAGTTACAACATATCGGATCAGCAATCTTCGATGACATAAACAACCTCTGAAGCCTATCCCTAAGCAGGAAGTATAGGACAATCTTTGCAGATATATTTTTCTTCCTTCGATTGGTACTAGACTCGGCATCCGTGCTTATGCCACCTTGCAAATCATATATCATACCCTGCATGTCATCGCCATTGTCCGTATTAATATTATCATCATCGCCCTAAACAAGCATATTCGCGAGCCCAAACGAGTCGAGCTTTGGTCTGCTTAAGCTTGGCTCGTTTATTAAACGAGCCTAAACCGAGCTTTGGTCGGCTTGAGCTTGTTCACGAGCCTAGACTTCAGACTAGGCTATGCTCAATTAGTGATTGAACAATCCCTTATCGAGTTTGTTCACGAGGCTAAACTTCATACTAGGCTATATTTTAGGCTTATTCAAGCCATTTATGAGCTATTCACGAGCCTTTTATGAGCCTATCCAGCTTGTTCACGAGCTTTGCTCACAAGCCCTAAACTGGCATGTTCGCGAGGCCAAACGAGCTGAGATTCAGTCTGCTTGAACTTGGCTCATTTATTAAACGAGCCTAAACCAATCTTTGGTCGGCTCGAGACTAGTAACCGAATGAACTCGAACGAGCTTTTATCGAGCCAAGCCGCGAGCTGCTCACGAATCTTTGGTCGGCTCGAGACTAGTAACCGCACTCAACCCGACCAGTAGGCCTATATGGCTGGGATCAAGTGCCACGTCAAGTTTCGGTAAAAATATATTTTGGCATAATAACATTTGGCTTGTTTTTCTCTATCCTCAAATTAATTACGATCACTCCTATTTCTAACTTGAACTAACAATTAGCATCTTTATTATTATTTTTTTTTTTGGTCATTGGAAACTATGTATCAAATTTTGTCCTCTCTAATATCGGATGGAGGACTACAAATGGATATCTCAATTATCCATAAGCCAACATGCAAACATTAGCAAATTTATTCTCCATTTCGGCTCAAATTTTTAATCCATTTTGGCTCAAATATAAAGTTTTAGTATTCGATCAGTATTTGCATATTTTGCTAAACCTGCTAAGTTATATTTACTAATTTAATTCCAAGGTCTGTCAGCACTCCCCGTGCAATAGTGGTGTTTTGTCTCAACCCTTTTGATGTCCGGGGGTGGGGGACGGGCGAGAGGTAGCATGTATAGCAAGGTGGGTGGTCAGAGCCATTGTTGTAGTGGTTGACAGAGGCGGCGGGGTAGTGCTGCAGAAGGCGGCTACGGGAGTGCTGACAGACACTGGCATTACTAATTTAAATAAAAATTACACATTATAGATATAGACATATATAGGATTCAAAATAACTTTATCAAGAAGGGGAGAGAGAGAGAGAGAGAGAGAGAGAGAGAGAGAGAGAGAGAGAGAGAGACAATCCAGAGGCTCAAAAACAAGAAAAAAAGAAAAGTAACTCAGCACGAAGCTAGCAATCACATGCGCCACCCGAGTAGTATCTCGATAAAATCCTTTATTCTGTCGTTTGGTAGTTCAGTGCCGAATGGAAAAACAAGATATGTTCATCATTTTTGGGGTGAATAAAATTTCCCGGTAAGAAAACTAGGGTGTTTACTGGGGGAGGGGTATTTTTGACTACACCTCCCTGGCAAGCATTGATATTATAAAAAATTCCTACTTTTTAAGTTTTATGAATAATCTCCTAGCATATTGTGATCTTTATTGAGAAAGTCATGCATGACTGCATTATGATATTGCATAAAACTCCCACTAAAGGTCAGAATATGCTAGTAATTATTTTTAGTAAAGATGACATATGATAGGAGATTATTTATAAAACTTAAAAAATTGTAGTGTTTTTTTCTAATATCAATATTTGTAAGGGAGGTGTATGCAAAAATCTATTTTTTTACATACATTTTCCCATGTTCATAAAGCATTCTTAGGTTATCTCCCAAATAAAAAAAAAACATTCTTAGGTGTGCTATGTGCCCTACAAACAGAGGCCCATACTGAGGGCCCACAACATGGGCATAGTCGTGGAGACCGATAAACTGAGTTCTAAATTTTTATAGGTATGCATAGCACTGCATCCTCGCCGTATGCGCCAAGGTTTTTTTTTTTTCTAAAAAAAAAAGTTCCTCGTCGCTAGCGGCGTAGGTCATCGATGTGCATCAAGATTAGTGTGGCGCTTTCAGCGTGGACACGCTAAGTGATGGTTAGAATTCTTCTAATCATAGTCTCCCCCCCCTTACTCATTGTTTGCATTATTCCTTCGGATTTCCAGAAAACACTCTTCGATTACTCACGTAGCCTTGGTTATCCAAATGGTCGAATTTTGGATACCAACGACTTGGTAATTCAAGATCCTAAGGCAAAAATGACAATTAAAATGAATCCACCTGCTAAAATTGATTTCATTTTCCACCGCTTCCTAAACCCTTAGGTGAGCGGAAACGAACCCACATACAAAAATCAATATCATGCGATCCAAGGCCAAACAATGTGCAATGCGGAACTAGTCCGCTTGTGATGAAAGTACCCTCACAGAGGCTTCAACGCTACCAGCTCGTCACTGGCCTATTTGATTTCGTTAATTTCCTCGCTTTATTTCTTCGAGCGAATAAGATTGCGCAAGCGAGTAGGAATAAAAATCCATGAAAAAGATAAGCGAGCGGAAATCATCTCCATTTTTTCGCCGTGGAAATGAAAAGCACAAGAGATCTAAGAAAATCTAAGCCATCCATCAATACTGAGAAACAGGAGCTAACAAAGGGAATCAATCACACCCATCAAATTCAGACAAACACATAGCAGACACAGAGGTTGAAGAATCAGTAAATCTTCATAACAAATAAAATGTGGAGGGAAAAAGAAAGCAAAGTATAACATAAAGAGAAATGATGCCACAGTCGATCATCAGCTACTTTTATCCTTTGATCAGGAAATGCAGCAACATATATTTGCAAAAATTACTTCAAGGATAAGAAAAAAAGAAGATAGAGAGGATGTTGTCAATAAACTATTTCAAACTTTAGGGCCGGATTAGGGTTACCGGAAAGGGAGGAGAAGGAGGAGTAGTGGCGTCGGCGGAGAAGAGGCCGGAGCAGTAGCACCGGCGGAGGAGAGGCCGGAGCAGCGGCGCCGATAGAGGGGAGGCCGGGGGGGGGGGGACGCGCCGAAGGGGAGGCCGGGGGGGCGGGGGGGTGCGCCTGAGGAGTCCCGGTGCGCCAGAGGGGAGACCGGGCTGCCGGGGGGTGCACCGGAGGGGGCCGGGGGGGTGGGGGGAAGGGATTGAAATCGGGGAGGGGGGGGGGGAAGAGAATAGATCCAGAAAGCAACAGGGGGCGGGGGGGATCGGTTAAGTAAAAATCGCAGGATTATTCCCGATGGACAGTATTATTCCGTCGGTACAATATATATTACCGACGGTACTTTTATTACTGTCGATAATAATATATATTATACCGACGGATATAATTATTACCGTCGATAAATATATATTATTGACGGATAATAAATTACTGTCGTGGTAATAATATGTAAAAAATTATCAAAATAAAAAAAACTATTATTAGCGACGGACTTGTGTACTACCGTCGGTAATAACATATATTACCGACGGACTTAATATATTCCGTCGGTAAGGTATACTTGTTAGGATTGATGTGTTCTAAGCTTGTAAAACTTTATGTTTTGGTCTAATAAAGATTGATAGTTATTAATATATGAGATGCATATAGGTGCGTAACATAGTTACATGTTCTTTAGAGAACAGAGAGCCATGGTTATATGGTAGTCCACTGAGTTGAAGACTAAGTGGATTGGTCCCGTATAACCTAAATAAGTTCGCAGCTATGATCAGGTTGGTCGCCTCATCATGTTAAGCTGTTGGCGATGACAGTTCATGGGATGTCTTCACCATGGTCATCACCAGGCACAGTGTCTGTGGCTGAACGGAACTAACACGGTGTACAGATCAGTGAGCAGACACTGGTACACTAAGCCGTGTTTCTGCTTAGGGTAAAACGGTCCTAAACCCTGAGGAGCCACGTCTGATGGACTAACCAGTTGCGTGGTGCTTTGGCGCACCAATGTGTGAGGGTCCATATGCAGTGATCCAAAACCACGGTGTACTGGGTTACCCGGCTGGCGTTGCATTAGCGTGTCACTCCTGCAGGCCATCCACACCCCTGATGGGAGGTGCGTTCCTTGGTGTGACTTACACTGTACTAAACCCAGGCCTGGTGGTCATCAGTTTGACTGTTGACCGGGTTCGATTACTCGACGGGGTAATCAGAGGTACGATGTATAGGTCAACCTGGAAGGAACCAAGTCATATGATCGTTCGAGTCTGACGGTAGTCTTCACCGCTCGAAGTGAATCATGGCATCAAGTGGAGGGACAGCGGGTTTACCACTACTAAGCGGAGAGCAGGGGTATGATGGAGAACATAGTAAGTCTGGGTGAATTGGAGTGCAGCCTGCGTCGCACTCTGGGTGGCTACGCAGGTTAACTCGAGCTCAGAGGATCGATGGTACACTCGGGTAGTGTGTCGATCGAGCTTGAGTTGGAAGCCATGAACCCCGGTCCCTGATGGTTCCACCTTATCAATATTATGTACGGTTCTTGAACCGTCTCCTCGGAACACCATAAGCAGGAGGAAGAAAGAAGTATACGCTCCGTGTGTGCTTGGCACTAGAGCACGGTAGATGCGTAACTACATACGAGTACTAAGGGTTGAGCCCGGGATTAGTACAGAGTCGTATGTAGTAATCCCTAGCCATAAGTGAACTTCGCTGCATAGGTGCGATGCACCGGGGTATGTTGCGAGTTGACTAGTTGACTTTGCTAGAGGCACCTTCCGGTGGCCTCAGTTAATAGTAAGTAACTAGTAGATATCACTTAAGTAATGGCCGTTAGGTATCGCACGCTAGAAATGGTCAAAATGAGGCGTCGGGGCGTTTTGGTAAAAACCTCACTCTGCCGGACCTCACTGTTGGCCGACCCTAGTGGTGGGACACCTCACTAGGGCCGGCCCTATGATGTAGGGATAAGAATCCCTCATCTATAGGGCCGGCCATATAGATAGGGATGGGGCGATAAATCGGTTAAAATCGAGCCCTAAAAAGTGGGAAAACGGATAAATACGCGGAGAGATAAAAGGGAGATAATGGAGAGATAATGAGAGGGGGTTAATATCCCCTTGGATCCTTATCCAAGGGGTGTTGGCCGGCCCTATAAAGGCACCTATGGGCGCCGGCCCCATGCACTAGAGAAACCGAACCCTTCTCTCTCTCATCTCTCTAGTTCTCTCCCTAATCTCTCTCCGTTTCCCGCTTGCTACTTCGTCTTCCTCGCGTGGAGTTCTGAAGAAGGAGAAGGGTCGTTCTTCGGAGGCACTCAGAGATCCGAGAGCGACATTCCGTGCATCGTGTGAGATCGGGTGAACAAGAAGGTAACATCTCCATTCGTACCATCGGCATCTTCGCGAACGATCTTCCGTCTCCATCGACAAAGAAGACAATCCTCCGCGGTTAAAAGATCCGTACGAAAGGTATGTGTAATCTAACATGTAGATCTAGCGAGCATTATGATTTGCATCCATGCTAGTTAATCATTACGCTAGATTGCCGTTAGGGGTTTTCGATTCTCGTGCATACACATGCACACATATGTAGATTAGTTTCTGTGAAAATTAAATCGTGTAACGTGCACCATGAACGGTCTTTCGACCGCCAAATCGCTTCCGCTGCGAGCCTCTGACCCGGATTAACATCCAACAATTGGTATCAGAGCCGCATTAGTGGTGTGCGTTTCACGTTTTTTCATGAAACAAACATGTGGGCGCATGATGAATGCGTGAGATCATCGGGGTTCATACGCTTAGATCATGCATATATATAGATTGTGCTTGTTCTATTAATCATTCTTGCAGGGCGCCGCTATAAAAAATCTAGATCTATGCTTTGTGCTTGCTACCGGGGGTCGGACCCCGAGTTAGCAATTGTCTGGATTTGCTTTCTGTGTGTGGATATGTAATTGAGCCATAGATTGGGCGAGCGATGGGGTTTGTCCATCCTCGGTTTCCCATGGCCTTTTTTTTAGGTGTGTTTTCTTTTCTTTCTAGGAAATTGTATACGACCGAGCACTTACTCGTAGCGTACTAGACTTTTTCAGTTACAGATCGAGAAGAAAGACGTGCCAAAGAAATCCACCATCGGGAGCGGAAGCGGAACCCTGGAGGATGAAGACGATCCGGCAAAGTGTTCGCAAGCGCGACGGAGGAGCCGGACCGAGGAACCTTGCGAAGAAAGCTAGAGGCCTGCGCTGTGCTAATTAGGTTCAGGGGTCGGACCCTGAACTTAATTCAGTTTTTATGGTTGCTTTCTTTAATTAGTTCTTTATGCTTCATATCGAACCCCGATGAGATAATATGATTATCAGTTTTCAGAGGGATGCCTTTCCCCTCCGGTCCAAGCGACTGTTTGAGGTTAGGATCCCGCTAGATGACGCCTATTATTTAGTTGATTTTTGATGTTAGTGGGATCCCATCACATATGGTTATGCCACCATTAGGAGAGCACCCGACTAGTCGGGTGTGCCTATTTGGCCAGCATCGAAATCAAAGATGAGATGGAGATCCATTGAACATCAATTGTCAAATCTATAAGCGAGGCGCCATGACTAGTGGGAGTCCTTTCCAGTGAGTCTGACTCTAGGATTAGCTCCAGAGCATTAGCGTGATAACCAATTTTGCAAAGCATCGATACTCTTGGAATATGTAATGTGACCCTTGAATGGAGAAATCCACTTGAGGCAGGGACTATGATATTCCGAGAGTGATTAATGCTAGGCGAAGGGTTTGAACGCTAGTGGGAGCATGGTGTGACCAGGGTCTAGTATTTAGGAGGTCGCTACCTTTGCATTTGCATAAATTCATACTTGCAAAATAACCCTCAAAATTATAAGGGATGCAAGAGAGGACTTTTAAAAGATCCTCTGGCCTCCACGGCCAGTCATTTTGTGTTTGGGTGGGGATGCATAACTTCACACCCCCTAGGGTGGGAGCTGTGTGTTTCCATGCCAAATTACTTAATGACCTCCCTGTGGATATGGCGATTACGGGGCCAGGAGAGAAGGGCTTTTCATCCCACCCTAGTGGGGGCCGCATGAACTCCCGTGTCGTAATTACTTAGGCTCGTGGGTAAGCATCCTAAGTACACGTGAGGTATTCGTTGCGAAGACAACGGTGATCACGTGGTACTGGCCGAAAGATAACCATGGTCCATCACAGCCCTTAGTTGGCAGATTTGGATAGGGTCAAGGAAAAGGCCCGTGTGAGCGGATTGACGCTGTATGATGCCCCCTAGGGCAGGTACAGTCGATTCCGAGATCTTACATACATGGTTAATTAATCCATGGTAATGACTTCGCTTGAGGGTAGCGTCGACATATGGATATAATTAGCTTGTTTTAAAAATCCATAAAATAAGTTTTTATGCATACTCATTATTCAATCTTTATTTTCAGATGACTAAGTTAGACCCCCTGTCCGCTATCCTAAATGACCACAAACTTACCGGTCCCAACTATGAGGACTGGAAGCGCAACCTGTACCTGGTCCTAAGGATTGGTAAACATATGTCAGCCCTTAATGACCCTGAGCCAGATTTGCCAGGACCCAATGCCACAGAGGCACAGTTAAAGGCATTCACTGACTGGAAGGAATCCAATGAGATATGTAAATGCTATATAATAGCATCCTTGCAAACAACTCTGCAGAAGCAAGTCGAGGAGATGCCCGACGCTTCTGACATGATGTTGTATTTGAAGGAGATGTTTGAAGGTCACAATCGCGTTACGCGATACCTTACCATCAAGAAACTCGTCGGCACTAAGATGTCCAATGGGACGCTGGTTCGGGAACACATGATGAAAATGTTTGGGTTCCAGAACGAACTAGCTACCATGGACATTGTGCTAGAAGGCGAGGTGATGACAGACATCTTCCTCTCGTCACTGTCTGGAGCCTTTGAAGGCTTTGTCACCAACTTTAATTTGAACAAGTTGGCTATGACAAATGCAGAGCTTCTGGGAGCTCTCCAGGCAGCTGAGGATGGTTTCAAGCAGAAGGGCGAAGCACTTCACGTGCAACGCAGATCCTTCAAGAAGCCTGGTAAACCTCAGGGCAAGAAACATAAAAGGAAACCTAAGTCATTGCCTGTGCAGGACTCTGCTGGAGCCTCTGGGTCTGGAGAATCAAAGAAACCGGGCACGAAGTGCTTCCGGTGTGGCCAGAAGGGTCATTGGAAGAAGGACTGCAAGAAGCCTCAGAATGCTGGTGAAGGTAATCTACAACTCTTAGTTGTTGAATCATTTCTTTCAAGTAATAGTACTTTTGCTAGTTGGATTGTGGATTCTGGATCCACTAACCATGCCTGTAACTCTCTTCAGGGGTTTCGGGAAAGCAGAAGATTGCTTGATGGAGAAGTGACCCTGAGCATGGGAACTGAGGCCGTGGCTGCTGCTGAAGCTATTGGAGATGTTAATCTTAGTTTTTCGAATAAAAAGACTTTGACACTTAGAGATGTCTTTTATGTACCGTCCTTGCGACGTAACTTAATTTCTGTTTCTTCTTTAGTTAATGAAGGTTATTCAGTTTATTTTGATGCTTCTGGTGTGTCGTTTAAACTGAATGGAACTTTTATAATAAGAGGAATGGTTCAGAATCATCTCTATGTTGTAAGTCCTAAATTTGAAAAAGATAACATAATAACTTCAGCATTTAATGTTAATTCATCTAAGCGTAAGAATCCTTCGGAAAATTTAACCCACCTGTGGCACTTACGACTTGGGCATATTGCCTTAGATAGGATCCATAGAATGGTGAAGGCCGGGCTTCTGGAAACAGATCCTACGGAGATCCTTCCCACCTGTGAATCCTGCCTGGAAGGCAAAATGACCAAGAGGTCCTTTAAATGCAAAGGAGTAAGAGCTACCGAGGTGTTAGAGTTAATCCATTCGGATGTATGTGGACCCATGAATGTCAAGGCGATAGGAGGCCATGAGTATTTCATCACATTCATTGATTATTACTCAAGATATGGTTACATTTACCTGATGCATCGGAAGTCGGAATCCTTTGAAATGTTCAAAGAGTTCAGGGCTGAAGTAGAAAAGCAGACAGGTAAATATATAAAAACCCTTCGATCTGATCGAGGAGGTGAATACCTATCTGACGAGTTCCTAGGGTATTTGGTGGAGCATGGGATAAAATCCCAGTTAACTGCTCCAGGTACCCCACAACAGAATGGAGTTTCCGAGAGAAGGAATCGAATCTTGTTGGACATGGTTCGTAGCATGATGAGTTACGCCAGTTTACCAATGACCTTTTGGGGATATGCCCTACAAACAGCAGTTTATATTCTGAATCACGTTCCGTCTAAGTCAGTGCCTCTGACCCCTAGAGAACTGTGGTCAAAGCGAAAGCCATTGATACAGCATTTCAGAATATGGGGATGCCCTGCACATGTGCGAAGGGATAAGAGGGAAAAGATGGAATCTAAAACCAGAGTATGCTTATTTGTAGGGTATTCCAAGGAGACCAAAGGTGGTCTATTTTATGATCCTGAGGAAAAGAAAGTGATCGTTTCTACGAACGCCTATTTCCTAGAACAGGATTATATTGTGGACCACAAACCTACTAGTAAGGTAGTTCTGGATGAACTGCTGGGTACTAGTTCAGATAGCGCATCCAAAAGCATAGTGGGAGCTGACATTACAGATAATAATATACCAGATACTGTAGAACCTGTTAATCCTGTAACACCACCACCACCTCGTCGCAGTGGGAGAAACATCAGAGCTCCTGACAGATACTATGGAGAAACCTTATTGGTTGATCCAGAGGGTCAGAAGGATGACCCACTGAGCTACGATGAGGCAGTGGGAGCTTCTGACAGCTCTGACTGGCAAAAGGCTATGGAGGTAGAAATTGAATCAATATCCCATAACGCAGTCTGGACTCTTGTTACACCATCATCCAATATTAAACCTATTGGGTGTAAGTGGGTGTATAAGAAGAAGAGAGGATCCGATGGTACAATAGAGACTTATAAAGCTAGATTAGTTGCCAAGGGTTACACCCAGAGAGAAGGGATCGACTTTGACTAAACCTTCTCGCCGGTAGCTATGATAAAGTCTATTCGGATCCTCCTATCCATTGCAGCCCATTATGACTGGGAGATCTGGCAAATGGATGTCAAGACAGCATTCCTTAATGGAAATTTGGAAGAAGACATTTATATGATTCAGCCACCAGGCTTTGAGTCAGAGGGTCAGGAACATCTAGTTTGCAAGTTGCAGAAGTCCATTTATGGACTAAAGCAAGCATCTAGAAGTTAGAACATCCGTTTTGATCAGGCAATCCAGTCATATGGATTTACTCAAAACGAGGATGAACCATGTGTATACAAGAGGACTGATAAGACCACAGTAGTATATTTGATACTTTACGTAGATGATATTCTGCTCATTGGAAATGATGTAGGAACATTATCAACGGTAAAGGTCTGGTTGTCAACACAGTTCGATATGAAAGACCTAGGTGAAGCGAGTTATGTTTTGGGGATCAAGGTAACACGTGATCGCCAGAACAGGATTCTCTCGCTGTCACAGGCTGCGTATATAGATAAGGTTATGGCTAGATTTGACATGCAAAACTCCAAGAAGGGTTTTGTGCCATTTAGACATGGCATAAAACTGTCTAAGGATCAATGTCCTAAGACACCTGAGGAGAGAGCAGAAATACAGAAGATACCTTATGCCTCGGCATTGGGTAGTCTAATGTATGCTATGCATTGTACAAGGCCAGATATCTGTTTCGCAGTAGGCATGATGGGTCGGTTTCAGTCGAATCCGGGTCCAGATCACTGGACAGCTATGAAGTGTATACTCAAGTACCTTCGTAGAACAAGGGACTATGAGTTGGTATACACTGGACAAGAACTGACGCCGATTGGATATACAGATTCTGACTTTATGTCAGATTTGGAATCCAGAAAGTCGACATCAGGTTTTGTGTTTATGCTAGGAGGAGGAGCGGTTAGTTGGCAGAGTGTGAAGCAGAAATGCATCGCAGACTCTACCACAGAGGCTGAGTACGTTGCAGCGTGCGAGGCAGCCAAAGAGGCGGTATGGCTCAAGAAATTCCTTACGGATTTGGGATGTGTACCAGAGGCCCAGTTACCTATTGTGCTTTACTGCGACAATAGTGGGGCGGTAGCACAAGCCAAGGAGCCAAGACATCACCAAAAGGGGAAGCACATCGAGCGCAAGTTCCACTTGATTCGGCAGTTTCAAAAGCAAGGGCGAGTAGCGGTGACGCAGATTGCATCTACAGATAATGTTGCTGATCTTTTCACAAAGGCAATACCTACCAAGGCATTCGAGCGACATGTGGACGCGATGGGAGTCAAAACCGTTTTGCTTCGCTAGACCAAGTGGGAGATTGTTAGGATTGATGTGTTCTAAGCTTGTAAAACTTTATGTTTTGGTCTAATAAAGATTGATAGTTATTAATATATGAGATGCATATAGGTGCGTAACATAGTTACGTGTTCTTTAGAGAACAGAGAGCCATGGTTATATGGTAGTCCACTGAGTTGAAGACTAAGTGGATTGGTCCCGTATAACCTAAATAAGTTCGCAGCTATGATCAGGTTGGTCGCCTCATCATGTTAAGCTGTTGGCGATGACAGTTCATGGGATATCTTCACCATGGTCATCACCAGGCACAGTGTCTGTGGCTGAACGGAACTAACACGGTGTACAGATCAGTGAGCAGACACTGGTACACTAAGCCGTGTTTCTGCTTAGGGTAAAACGGTCCTAAACCCTGAGGAGCCACGTCTGATGGACTAACCAGTTGCGTGGTGCTTTGGCGCACCAATGTGTGAGGGTCCATATGCAGTGATCCAAAACCACGGTGTACTGGGTTACCCGGCTGGCGTTGCATTAGCGTGTCACTCCTGCAGGCCATCCACACCCCTGATGGGAGGTGCGTTCCTTGGTGTGACTTACACTGTACTAAACCCAGGCCTGGTGGTCATCAGTTTGACTGTTGACCGGGTTCGATTACTCGACGGGGTAATCAGAGGTACGATGTATAGGTCAACCTGGAAGGAACCAAGTCATATGATCGTTCGAGTCTGACGGTAGTCTTCACCGCTCGAAGTGAATCATGGCATCAAGTGGAGGGACAGCGGGTTTACCACTACTAAGCGGAGAGCAGGGGTATGATGGAGAACATAGTAAGTCTGGGTGAATTGGAGTGCAGCCTGCGTCGCACTCTGGGTGGCTACGCAGGTTAACTCGAGCTCAGAGGATCGATGGTACACTCGGGTAGTGTGTCGATCGAGCTTGAGTTGGAAGCCATGAACCCCGGTCCCTGATGGTTCCACCTTATCAACATTATGTACGGTTCTTGAACCGTCTCCTCGGAACACCATAAGCAGGAGGAAGAAAGAAGTATACGCTCCGTGTGTGCTTGGCACTAGAGCACGGTAGATGCGTAACTACATACGAGTACTAAGGGTTGAGCCCGGGATTAGTACAGAGTCGTATGTAGTAATCCCTAGCCATAAGTGAACTTCGCTGCATAGGTGCGATGCACCGGGGTATGTTGCGAGTTGACTAGTTGACTTTGCTAGAGGCACCTTCCGGTGGCCTCAGTTAATAGTAAGTAACTAGTAGATATCACTTAAGTAATGGTCGTTAGGTATCGCACGCTAGAAATGGTCAAAATGAGGCGTCGGAGCGTTTTGGTAAAAACCTCACTCTGCCGGACCTCACTGTTGGCCGACCCTAGTGGTGGGACACCTCACTAGGGCCGGCCCTATGATGTAGGGATAAGAATCCCTCATCTATAGGGCCGGCCATATAGATAGGGATGGGGCGATAAATCGGTTAAAATCGAGCCCTAAAAAGTGGGAAAACGGATAAATACGCGGAGAGATAAAAGGGAGATAATGGAGAGATAATGAGAGGGGGTTAATATCCCCTTGGATCCTTATCCAAGGGGTGTTGGCCGACCCTATAAAGGCACCTATGGGCGCCGGCCCCATGCACTAGAGAAACCGAACCCTCCTCTCTCTCATCTCTCTAGTTCTCTCCCTAATCTCTCTCCGTTTCCCGCTTGCTACTTCGTCTTCCTCGCGTGGAGTTCTGAAGAAGGAGAAGGGTCGTTCTTCGGAGGCACTCAGAGATCCGAGAGCGACGTTCCGTGCATCGTGTGAGATCGGGTGAACAAGAAGGTAACATCTCCATTCGTACCGTCGGCATCTTCGCGAACGATCTTCCGTCTCCATCGACAAAGAAGACAATCCTCCGCGGTTAAAAGATCCGTACGAAAGGTATGTGTAATCTAACATGTAGATCTAGCGAGCATTATGATTTGCATCCATGCTAGTTAATCATTACGCTAGATTGCCGTTAGGGGTTTTCGATTCTCGTGCATACACATGCACACATATGTAGATTAGTTTCTGTGAAAATTAAATCGTGTAACGTGCACCATGAACGGTCTTTCGACCGCCAAATCGCTTCCGCTGCGAGCCTCTGACCCGGATTAACATCCAACAATACTACCGATGAATAATATTTAACTGTCGGTAATAAATATGGAAAAAAAATTAAAAAAATCAAAGTCTTATTACCGACGGAAAATATCGTTACCGTCGGTAAAATACATATTTTTACCGACGGTAATAGAAATTTTCGTCGGTAAAAAACCTATTTCTTGTAGTGTGCCCACTTAAGTTGGGGCCAGCGGGGTCACCCTTCAAATTGGGGCCATTCTATTAAAGTGGAGACATAACTGAGATTTGTTTTAAGTATCTAAACATTAGTCATTTACCTAAATGTCCAAGATGCATTTCAAATTTATAATTTCATGCCACTCATTTCATCACTTAACACGAGCTCGGGGGAAAGTTTGCTCCGCTCCCGCGCCATGTGTGGAGGTTGGCCGGCCATCTCATCGACGACGATCCGAAGAGGGTGCAGGGTGAGCGGCCCAAAACCCTCTGTGTGTGCCGGGGCGATCTAGATCCTAATTCAGAAAATGGCCAGGAGTTGATTACAACGAATAATAGCACGTGCATATTGCGCTGAAAGTGGAAAACGAGGACTGGGTGTCGAAGGCCGTGAGATAGGCTTGGAATCGACACTAGTTGCGTCACCAGAAATGCTCGATTGAGCTTCCGAATTTGTGGCCAAGGAAGGATACTCCATTGGTTATTTGTTTTAAGAAAACCCCTTTTGAGTGTCCTTATTTGGAAAATAACAAATTGGGTCGATTTTTGACACTTAAGGTGGGGACAGCCCAGTACAATTATATGTAAAACATTATAAGTATAGTCCATTCAAATTTTATAATTAAATTAACAAATTCCTTAAATGCCCTTAAGGGCTCTTTAAATTTGCAAAACATATCCCTCCCCTCCTCTTCACCGACTCTATCAAACCAGAGCCATGAAGGAAGGGCTGGGCCTGGTTCGACGACAGATGGTGGGTCAGACTCTCCCGCACCGTCCAAGAGATGGAGATGCTAATGAGAGCCTCCATAGGTAGCTGTGACCCATGAGAGAAGAGGGAAGAGGTGGGCACGGGTCGGGTTAACGTCGCCGACTGCCGGAGCTTGGCCGGGGAGCTCGAAAATTTCATCACAGGCTCGAACCCATTCCGGAGTTGACGGGTTCTGTAATAATGAAGGGAAAGGTGTAGAGAGGCTTGCCTTGACGTGGAGAAGAGACCAGGCCGGTTGGGCATCCGAACGTCGGGGTGGAGGAATAGGAGGTCGTCGGAGCTCGGGGAGGTCGCCGGTCATCTGGCCGGGTGGCGACACAAGAGAGGGAGGCCGGAGGGGGCTCTCACCTGGGCAGTGGCGACCGTCGGGCGGCACCGACAGAAACCGAGAGAGGGAGGGGGAGTGAGGGAGATGCAAAGGAGAGAGAGAGAGAGAGAGAGAGAGAGAGAGACAGAGGTTGAGAGAGAGGGGCTCGGGTTTGAAGGGAAGAAGGGATCGGGTTAGGGTTTTTAAAGGGAGGGGAGGGGCAGCGGCTGACGAGATTCAGGGCGGCGGGATTCGCGGCGGGATCCGGGGCAGCGGCTAGTGGGATTCGCAGGCTCGGGATGAGGGAAGAGATCCGATGAGAGAGAGAGAGAGAGAGAGAGAGAGAGAGAGAGAGAGAGAGAGAGAAAGGGGTTGGGTGAGAGAGGTTAGGGTCGGGTCGGGTCCGTTGGGGAGATGAGAGAAGAGAGAGAGAGAAATGGGAGAGGGGAAACGGGTTTGGTTGGGTTAAAAAGAGAGGAAGAGAGAGATAGAGAGAGAGGGACGAATGGGTTTGGATACGGGTTTGGGTTTTAGTTTTGTTTTGTTTTGCTTTGTTTTGTTTGTTTTTTTTTTCACTTAATAGTTACCATACGTGATTCGCACTTAAAGACGAATCGTGCTGGGATGCACCGACACACATACCTCATCAAATCCGATCATCTAGCTAACAATTTAACACTGATCACCATGCACTGTTACACACGTGCACACAACGGCCAGCTTTGTTTCAGTCTCCTCGCGACCTGGACCTGGGATCCACAGTCCGGTCCAATTGAAGTCCAACCAACATCATGCAACATCAAAATTTTATGCCAGGGGTCACTAATTATTCTAGCAATAATAATAATATAATAATAATAATAAATTGTGTTGCCCTCAATGAAACTGAACTCAAGTGTACCGGGTATTACAAACCAAAAATAAAATAACCAAAGATAAAACTTACTAACATAATATCCAACTAGATAAACTAGATTAATACGACTAAAATAATATCCAACAGAATATAGAACTACTAAAACAATATCCAACAAAATATAAAACTACTAAACAATGTCTGATAGAATATAAAACTACTAAAGCAATGTCCAATATAATGTAAAACTACTAAGCAATGTCCGACATAATATAAAACTACTAAGCAATGTCCAACTAAAAGACTGAAATATTCAGGAATCCAAAGTTCAGGGATCCAATATTCCATCATCTAACTCAATGAAGTAGTCTGAACTCTCCAAGTACGATGTCTTCAGGTTATTAGTCTTCTTCTGGTATTTTTCAGGCATGACAGGTTCTGGATTAGTGTCCTTCCTTTCCACATTTGAAACACACATCCCTCTTATCTTCAGGTATAGAGGAATTTTTGATCTTTTGTTGATTTGGATGAGTAATCCATTTATTTTTAAAATGAGTGTCCTTCCTATGACCATAATAATCACCTCTTCTAGGTGGTTTCTACCTCTTCCAGGGTAGTTATTGCATCATTCTCTGTCGCGTCTTTCACCTCTCCTTCCTTTGCCTCTACTACTTATTTAGAGCATCTCCAACAGGCTCCTAGGTGCCTTCCATATTCCAAAAGCTTCTAGCTGCTATGTAAGCAAAGTAGGTGGTGGGGATTGAAGAGCGCTCCAAAGGACTCCTAGAGCTTTTCTTATTTTTTTTGTTTATGGTATTTTTTTTAGATCCTAGTCGTCTGTTGCATCCTAGCTTGATAAGTGATTGCACTCAATGTTTGAATGATACAGAGACTATAAAGTAGAGAAGTTCCCTCCCGCTGCATATGGCATGAATAGCAGTGAATAACTACTTTAGCATCAGCGGTAGGAAAAGCCAGTTGGAGCTGTTTTTTTCCAAATTGTTCTCTATTACAGTTAAGGAAGGGACGTTCTGGAGCCAGTTGGAGAGGCTCATAGAATTTTACAAACTTACTGATTAACACGCTTGTAGCTTGCTGATGATCAATACCACATATGGGCAGTAAGCAATCATGGTTATTATTCAGAAAATTTATTCTAAACATTTTTATTCCTTGCATTCTAGATGCATGCAGTCTCCAACAACAATTGTCATATTTGCATTTCACAATAAATCTTTTAGTGCTGGATTTCAAAGTCTTATACTCAAAGTTCGAATGTAGAGCATATTTATTCAACATCTTCACCATTGTCTTATTGTTTAAAATTATTTGATAGAGATGTATTACATGATAATCATCATCCATTTCTATTCCACTCGAAAAATTATTGCAAACATATGTATCTTCACATCCAATCAATATTTCACTTACTAACTGATTTTCAGTCTTGTATACCCAACTAGATGTAGCTACAATGGTGAGTTGATTTTTTTTTCAATTATGACTTTTGTAAGAGGAGGAGCCTCGAGTTGACTTTCTTCGATCTTAACCTTTGTGGGAGGAGGAGTCTTAACTTGGTTTTTTTCAATCTTCACCTTTTTGGGAGGATTGTCATGTTTACATACTTCGATCATGGCCTTTGAGGAAGGAGACCTGTAAGTGAAGCTGAGAATGATAAGAATAAGAATACTCTAATAGATAATAATAGTTTTTTTACATGTTATTATAAAGATATGCATATCAGAACAAGAATGATGATGACATTGGTGTCTTTATTTGGGATTCAATATGAATATACATATCGTCCGGATATGGTTTACTATTGCGACATGCTACTTTATGACTAATATCACAGAACAATGAGTCTAGTAGTTCACAAGGCTTGTCATTGAAGGTAGTTGAAAAATTATGATTAATTTTTTGGAGATATTAAGAGAGTAGGCTCGATATTTAGGTCTATAACAAAGTGGTTATCATTTCGACTAAAGTAATGATCATTAGATGCATCAATCAGCTCATAAGGACTAGTTTCATAAGAAAACCTATAAAAACATATTTAATAATAATGAATGCATAGTAGATCATATAAGAAAATTTATGAATCATAATTAATCGACCTATCTTAGAACATTTTGCGTGCATGATATAAAATGTATTCCTTCATAAGTTTCAGCAATATTTGCGGTTAATATATATGAAGGTGCATATGATGAATCCCTAGAATACTCTACCGACTCTTTTATGTTTATCTCTGAAGGAATACTTGCAATATAGGTCTGAATAACTTTGGGTGGAAACGTAGGTGTTTCATCTAATTTCCTCTTACTTGATTGTCAAAAATAAATATACTTTTTACCTTTAAGCATCTTGGTTATCAACAATAGGATATTTGAATTATTCACATTCCGTAAATTATAGGCAATACACATGGCTACATCATCATTATCCATAGTCTCTGTAGGCGGACACATGATCGAACTTAGATATAAAGCATTAAGAGTAATGTCATAATCTTCAACATTGTATGTTGTAATATGGTAGATTTTTTGAATCAGCTAATCATACTCAGTAGACGACAATAATATGAAACTATTCGTTATTCCATTATTTGTCATGCCCCAGAAATCTGGAACTGATCCTTGGGGTGTGAGGTAAGAAAACCAAGGGTTTTAGGGTTTAGTCGACTAACTACACCAATTAGGGTTTCTCACAGGACTGCAGCTCTCTCATAAATTAAGAAGGAGGAGGGAGAAATAAGGAATATTTTAAAACTTGATTTTTATAAAAATAATTTTTTTATTTTAAAAGAAAGTAGAGAGATAAAATTTTATCGACAGAGAGATAATCATGCTCGACCTTCAACCGGGTTATCCTCTCAGCATGTGTGGCCTGTCGGCGCCACCACCTGCTGGTAGGAATCCCTCTAAGGGAGCACGAGACTCGAGCCACTGACGGCGAGCTAGGAGTCTCACCCACTCCTTGACACTCAATACACTAGTATAGAGGTTCTATATATAGGGCTAGTCAATTAGGCCATTTAGAGAATTATATTTTCATTGTGAGCTATCATAGGCTTGTGGCCCTAAGGAGAGGCCTACCCAAAATAACTTCAGCTGTATCAATGCTTCTAATAATTAAAACACTAAACTTAGACTAAATGGTTCTCATACAAAATCCACCAATTACATTGCCACAAAACTACATACTAAAATAAAACACGACCGTAACCCTAAAACTGCCTCTGGCCTCCTACTGCTACTCCTAAACCTCCGGACCTGCAAGAGAGTCTACTCGTGGGAAAGAGTAGCCCCCAATGGAAAATTGGGAGATTAGCCAAATTAATGGCTAGTGACATCCTAATAGTCTTTAATAATATGAGATAACATATTTAATTGAATTAAATTACAATAGCAGGTCAAAGTTTACAGAAGGTTAACCTAAGCCTACCAGTAGTCTATGTTCACATGCAATTTCTACAGTTATTAGGCTATCTACTACATAGTCCATTCGAAATTCTACGGTGCTTAATTATAAAGCAAATAAGATTACCATATCAGTCATTTATCCTAAAGTGAACCCTGGATATTTTGTTCATCCTGCCCCCGGTCGGCATTATTATAGGGCCTTTTATTTCGATATAGATGGCAAACTCTCTCGCCGTGCATCCACTAACACCATGCACAATTCACCCAAATGATCATAAGGGGTTTCCCGTCTTTCACGATGGAGCTCTACCACTTAACTTGCTTTACTTCGGGGACTCCAACTACCCTGGGGCCAGGTTGCTAGGCCAATCCCTACTAGAATGCTACTCCTATCGGCGTTACCACAACCCTTGCCTGTGACCCCCTAGCCTACTGATCTTCGGCTGTATGTGCAGGGGTGGTTCACGGCCATTACGCGCATGGGGTCTAATCTTCCCACATGATAGATTATATACAGTTATAATAATGAATCAGCTTCGATGTTTTAACCCGAGATTTGCACCACGCTCACAACCCATGCATCACAATAAACATAATAAATTACTCTCGCCCGTATACCCATGTGCCAGGGATGCCATACCCATCTTATGAGGAGGGTCCCGATAAATAGTATTTTAATCATTTATTTGTTTATTTTAAAGGAGTGCCTATCTATGATGTCCATGCAAATAATAGATTAATTATTAACTTTTTTTTTAAAGCATGCGTCGTCGGACTCACGACTCCGCATGCAAGAAGGGATCCACTCGACCACATGCGACGATGTCCGACGGGACCCGCATGCAACGTTATGGACACCAACCATTTGATCTCATTTCCCACTATTAAAGACCATGCAAGGGAAGTAGATGTCACCTAGTCGATGCGTGCAGACTCCTGGTAATTCACCTCCGCTCTGCTTCCATTGGATCATCACGAACAAAGTCAGGCCAGCAAGGAATCGTATTACCAATTTATTATTTTAAGGGCATCTAAGTCATGGTTTAGATAAAAGGAATGTTCAGTTCGACTTTCACCCGCGACAGACACGGGCTCAAGTCAAGGTCTGGGGCTTGATTCGTCATACACCAGAGTTACCTCGAGCTTATGTGGGGTATGAGTTTACAGGCACAATTATAAATAATAAGTTTTATCGGCCCTGATGCTTGGAAAAAAAAAACAATAACCTCACTTGGTCGAATCTGGGGTTGGTTACTATTGGAGCAAGCTCCAAATTGTCGTGCCAAATGGGGCGATGGTTTTGCTCATGACAAGGTAATCAGCGCAGGATTATACACACAACCAATGGTCGTTAAAGCCTTATGGATGGTCACTATGGTTTGATCCTATGGCCAAATACAGCCGGGGTTGTATTAGCAATTGAATTGGTTCATTATGGTTGCTGGAGTGCTAAACCCGGTAGACATACTGGCTCGGTGGGGTGTACTATATCTTCAAGGTATAACTACACCACGACACGGAGCACCACCATCCTCATCACCACTAGCATCATTATCTCGCCATCATGTATCACAGAGATTTTTAAGAGACTCAGGGAAACATTAGAGATGGTCAGATGAAGCATTGGGGGAACTAGGGGATCAACACGTGGCTGGGGTAGCACCTAAGGCTCATACCCAGTTGGCATCGACGGTGGGCCAGGGAAGAGAATCGTAGCTAGATCGGGTCATTGGAATGGTCGTCGGGGTGGTCGGCTCCACCGACTGCCCGGTCGCCGGTCGTCGGCCAGGTGACAGTCGTGGGGTGGTCATTTTACAGGCCTTGACAGAACCTAGAAAAAGAAAGAGGGAGGAGAGGGATATCGGCTTGATCGTGCTCGGCCGAAGTGGTTGAAGCCACTTGCCGCTTGGTCGCCGACAACCAAATCCGTCAGCAACTATCGCAACAAGAGAAGGAGAACATGGGGATTGGGCTGGTCTCAACAGAACCAAATGGACAAGAAGGGATCGGACTAGTCTCCACATAACCACAGGGAAAGAAGGGGGTGACCTAATCAAGGAGGGCGTCAGCTCCGGCTGTGGTACCTCGCTCCGGCCGGCTGCCCTTCTCTGGTACCGCCGCGTGCAGTCACATGGGGGAGGAGATAGAATAGGGGAGAGAGAGATCGGGAAGAAAAAGAGAGAGAGAGATCAGAGGGGGAAGAGGGAGAGAGAGATCGAAGAAGGGGTGAGGAGGTCGGGCTTTTAAAGGAGGAAGAGACGGCGGTCGGGTACAAGATGAGATCGGGGGGCGGGATTAAGGGGATCCGGGTGAGGGGAGAGCAGGGGAGGAGAGGGGAGGGAGAGGGAGAGGTGATGAGAGGGATGGGGTCGGGATGGTTGAGGTGAGGGAGGGGCAATGAGGGGTGATGGCGACGGGTTGGCTGGGCGACGGTCGGATCCAGAAGAGAGAGAGGAGAGAGATCCGAGAGGGAGATAAGAGCGATCCGAGAGATGAGGGGGAGAGATCCGGGAGAGAGAAGAGAGGGATCGGGTGAGAGTTAAGCGGCTGAGAGAGAGAGAGAGAGAGAGAGAGAGAGAGAGAGAGAGAGAGAGAGAGAGAGAGAGAGAGAGAGGTTGGGTGAGAGGGGTTAGGTCGGGTCGGGTTCGGGTTCGGGGTTTAGGGGATGGGTTTGGGTTTTGGGCTTTTAAGTTTTAATTAGTTTTATTTTTTTCTAAAATGGTCAAGGCGATTCGCACTCTACTTACGTCGAGCCTGACTTACCCTCGACTCGGGTCGTACCGAGACGCATTGACGTGCGAACGTCGCCAGGTCCGAGAGACCCGCCACAAGAATCTATTTATTTATAAAAATTATATTATATAAAAAAACAATCGTGCCATGCCTCATTACACGTGCTCACATGCTCGTGTAACTACACCTCCAATGTAGCCTCGCGACCCGTACCCGGGACCTACTGCCTGGTCCCACTCGAGTACAACCAATAGCATTACAACCAATGAAAATAATTATTCAAGCAATGACATTAAAATAATATTTAAATCAAACCGGGTTGCCCTGAGCGAAAACACACTGGAGTACAGGCCATTACATTATTGTACTTGTATTTATCTTCGACGCAAACTATTTCTCCATCATAAATGTATAGGCAGTACTGAATCCATGCTTGCTTATGAATGAACCGATGAAACAAGAATTGATCATGTTAAAATGGGCAATTGTGAAATGATACAATATCGACTCGACAAAAAATATAATTCAATGAAATGACATAATGAAATGATACAATGAAATAAAAAGATTCAATGTATTAACCATTCATAATGAAATGATACAATGAATTAACGAGTCATAAATAAATAATACAAGGTATAATCTTACCTTGGACTCTAGATTTAATCCAATAAAATGATACAAGGTATTAACTATGATAAATAAATGATACAAGATGTACCATTGCATCGAAAAAATGTCATAAATAATCATTTAATTCTCAAATTCTAACACAAGGTTCTTGCATCAATGAATATTTTGGATGATATCTGACAAGTCCTGGCGAGCTTTTAAGACAATCGACAAGTCTCGGTGGGCTTTTAAGACACTCAGCAAGCTTCAGTGAGCTTTTAGGATGACGAGATCCTATTTTTATAGTCTTTAGGGTTTATACCTTTTTGTTGAGAGCTTCACGAAGACCTTCGGTGAGTTCTTGGAGACCTTTAAGACACTCCGCCTGAAAAAATGGCGACCGACGAGGAAGAAAATAATGGTGGAAGACATGTGTTAGGAGAAGAAGATGGAAACAATGTGCTAATGGTTAGAAGAAGAAAAAGTTATTTTTATGGTTCAAAGGTATACTGTATTAGAGGGGACTCACAAAAATAAAGCCAAAAGCAATGATGATCGGTTGGGTGTGAGTTGGTGGTCATTTAGGAAAAACCTCAATAAATAATAAATGTGTGGTTTCACACGTGCTAGTGGTCATAATAGTATCGTTTTCGAGTACTCAACTTAGTTGGAGCTAAACTTGGTGGTCATTTAAGAAAAACATTGTAAAAAAAATCAAAATCAAAATCATGTCCGTCATATGGCTCAGCTTACCATCCAGCAAAGCCCACCTAGTAATATCATACGAGCATATTACCCAAAAAAAAGGGGCAGACTGTAAACAGTCATTTTTAAGGGTTTCATTTTAGGATAGGTCCCGACAACCTTTTCCTCTAAGCCTAGGTCCACATTCCAGTATATTAGTTGCAACAGCTCTTTTGATTAATACAAGACTAAAATTGCCATGGTTAAGTTGCCGAATTTATCAAACTGTCATTGTCTATATAATTTCACCCATTATCTACGAAATGTACGGTTTCGAGACCTAGTGTGGGACCACTATAGTAGCTATAGTGAAATCACTGTAGCAACAACAATGAAATCACTGTAGCGCTATAATGATTCCATCGTAGTTGCTAAAAAACGCATTGCTACAGTGAAATCATTGTAGCAATAGTACTCAATTTTGTAGCAATAGTAATTCAATTGAGTATTATTGGCATATATTTTATGTGAGTATCTTTGCTACATTGAAAGCATTATAGCTGTTAAGCCTGTTATAGTGATTTTTTCGTGACTGCTAAAAACACTTTGCTACAATACGTAAAATCACTATAGTACTTAAGTTTAGTCGCAATAATATATAATTAAACTTAGTATTATTTGAATAAAATTGAGTACTTTGCTATAGTGATTCACTATAGGGAAGTCTTTTTAGCCGACACAGTGAATTTTACTGTAGCAGCTATAATGAAATCACTGTAGCCATGCATGATACTCAAATATACAAAATAATACTCAATTCAACTGAGTATATTTGTATAAAATTGAGTATTTTGCTACAATAATTTTACTATAGAAATATGTTTTTAGCATCCATGATGAAATCACGGGTTGCTGCAATGATTTTACTATAGCAATGTAGTTGCTACAGTATAATCACTGTACCAACCCATATCACTATTTTTGTAAAAAAAAAAACGTGCCATTTATCATCTACTGTTATTTAATATGGGAGGATATCATGGATATTTATGGTATTTAAAAAAAACACGTTATCCAAAACAGTTAAGATCTGATCATTTGCAATCAAAACTATGGATTGATGATCATGTTTTATACAATAATCACATCGATGGACTTATTGTAAATAGGAACTTAAAATGGGACTAAATGTTATACACTTTCTATTTTTTTGTACCTAACATCGATTTCCCCCCAAAAAAAGGGTTAATGTGTGAGAGGTCCTTGACAACAGATCATTGCCGTGAACAGGACGCACTAAAGTTTCGTTTAGCCTAAGGTCTCTGCCTTTTTTGATAAATCCGAAATTACCCTCCCCTGCTCTCTTCGCCCATCTCTCTCGAGCGCGACCACTCGCCGCCGCCGCTGCCCCGGTTCCTGGTCCAACAGACCTCGAGTTGTTGCTGGTTGCTGCCGCCGCACCAGCAACGACGAGCTGCGGAGACGAGTGGGTACAGCTAGGGTTCGGTTTAGGGGTTCCATTAGGGTTCGGTTTAGATCCCAGGTCTAGGGTTCATCTCATGGCCCATAGATCTTGGGTTTAGGGTTAAGTTTAGGTTCGGTTCGACGGTGGCAAGCAGTTCCGACGTCGGCAAGCAGTTCAGTAGTTCACTGCTTCGATGGCATTACAAAAAAAATTTAGGGTTATTTTGACTTTGCCCCCTAAATTTTGCCTTGAATTAGACTTTACCCCCCAAAACTAACTGTTCCGTCAGCTCACCCCCCAAAACTTTATTTCTTTTCCATCAGCTCACCCTGGAAAACTTTATTTCTTTTCCATCAGCTCACCCTTTCTCTTAGATGGTGAGTTGACGGAAGAGTTAGTTTTGGGGGGTAAAGTCTAATTAATGAAATTATGGGGGGTAAAGTCTAATTCAAGGCAAAATTTTGGGGGGGGGGGCAAAGTCAAAATAACCCAAAATTTAAAATACAGTGAGGATATTTTCGTCCAAGATATTTCTCAATTCTTTAGGTAATTAGCTTTAACAGATCTCTTTGTCACTTGTCCGGGACGGCTCACTCTCACTGAGTCGCCCAAAAAAAAAACATAGTACCGCACTTTGAACAGGGGACATATAAGCGGACATATTGGGGACGTGGAGTTCATCAGCAAGCGTTCAACGGTTCAATGCGTCCGGCCCCCACGTCCCTATTATGTCCATTTATATGTCCTTAACTACAGATTTCCAATACGAAACCCCCTCCTACCTCTTCCACAGTACTGCAAAAGTTGCCAAACCCCCCTCCTACCTCTCCCCCCACCAAAAGCTCAGCCCCCATTGCTGCCATGTTCGTCCCGAGAGATCTCTTGCGGAGGAGCCTCCGATCGAGGGCAGATCTCCGGCGATGCCTCAGCCGCGGCCTATCTTCATCTCAGCTCGCTCCGCCGGCGCTCCCTCCCTTCGACCACCAGCCGAATCCGTACAAAGGGATGCCCGCCGACGAGATCCTCCAGAAGCGAAAGACATTTCTCGGCCCCTCGCTCTTCTACTACTACCAAAATCCAGTAATCTCTCCTCTCTCTCCACTCCCCCTCTCCCCATCTCATCTCGTCTCCCATGAATCCCGTCATGATTGGAAAACCGTTGCTGCTCGGATAGCTAGGGTTCTGAATCCGTCCTCTTCCATTCTACCGTTTTGCTGCTGATCTCATCTCTGATTTGTGGTTCTTCTTGATTTTATTGAATCATCTGATAATCTGGCACAAATCGATCTGTTTCAGCTCAACATTGTGGAGGGGAAGATGCAGTATCTTTACGATGAGAGGGGGAAGCGCTATCTCGATGCATTTGCCGGCATCGTGACGGTCTCTTGCGGGCATTGCCATCCTGATGTGGTGAATGCTGTGGTGGAGCAGACTAGGCTCCTCCAGCACACCACCACAATATATCTGCACCATGCCATTGTTGAATTTGCTGAAGCATTAGCATCAAAAATGCCGGGAAACCTGAAGGTATTTTGTTGCAAGATCGGTCCTTTCGCCTACTTGGTTTGTTTTAGTGCCTTGAATGAATTGAATGGAGAGATGGAAATCATAAAGTTTATGATTTTGAAGTCTATAACATCGATTTGGATGCAGGTTGTTTATTTCGTCAACTCTGGAACGGAGGCGAATGAATTGGCAATGTTAATGGCTCGACTGTACAGCGGGAATCTTAGCATGATAGCCTTGAGAAATGCATATCACGGCGGAAGTGCTGGAACAATGGGACTAACTGCTCTCCATACTTGGAAGTACGCAATACCTCAGGTTTGCGCGCCATGTCATTGTTAAATACTAGTGCATTGGGCACATGCAACAATTGTTGATTTATGGATCCTTTTACACAAACAAATTAAAAATAGTCATTTTAGTATCGAGTATGGACACATGAAATAATGATAGGGACATAACGATATATTGATAATTTTTGTAGGGCCACAATGAGAAGTGCAAGAATGCAACACTTCCTTCCTTGCTTTTGTTTTAATGACATAGGATCCAAATATGGGGTATATGTACACTATATATATGTCAAACTGTATTATCTACACAAGTTAGAGAGACAATCAGGTTTCGGGTGTCAAATATGGGTATTGACTATTGAGGTACCCATACCTGACAGTTAATCGGGTAGAGTTCCTATACTCATATCTTACACAGATCTTGTAAAAAGTATTAAGGTACCCATACCCATACACAAAAGTTAATAGGGTATAGTTCCTATACCCATACATACCCTACCAGGTAGAGTTCCTATACCCATACCCTACCCAAAATTTGTACAACCCATACCCATACCATTCCCAAACCTTGTAGAAACCTTGTACAACCCATACCCATACCTGAAAGTACATTTGTACCCATACTTGTACCAGATGTTTTGGGTTGGGGTCGGGTCACAAGTTAAGAGGAGCAATTGGATTTCGGGTATGGGTATTGGGGTATTCATACCCATACCTGAAAGTTAATCGGGTAGAGTTCCAATGCCCATACCCTACCCAAACGTTTCCCTTGATGTTGTTTTAAAACATAGGATTAAGAAGGGTAAAATGGGGAACAAAATGTAGGATGGAAGGAAGAATGGGTTAATGGATTAGTGGGATTGCCATTCCCATTATAGCTCTTGATATTTTAATGGATAAATAAGATTCAATTGATTAGAGGCAAAGAAGAAAAGGGCAAAATGGGAAACAAAAAGTAGGACGGAAGGAAGAATGGGTTAGTGAGATTTATTCCCATAATAGCCTTTGGTTTTTTAAATGGATAAATAAGACTCAATTGATTAGTGGCAAAAGGGTAATATTCTTGGATGGTATTTGTGATTTGTGTAGTGATAGAACGGGAAGGACAAAAATGGTATATTACGGTACCTGTACCAGATGTTTTGGGTCGGGGTCGGGTCACAAGTTAGAGGGGCAATTGGGTTTCGGGTATGGGTATTGGGGTATTCATACCCATACCTGAAAGTTAATCGGGTAGAGTTCCAATGCTCGTACCCTACCCAAACATTTCTCTTGATGTTGTTTCAAAACATAGGATTGAGAAGGGTAAAATAGGAAACAAAATGTAGGATGGAAGGAAGAATGGGATAGTGGATTTGTGGGATTGCCTTTCCCATTATAGCCCTTGATTTTTTAATGGATAAATAAGATTTAATTGATTAGAGGCAATGAAGAGAATGGCAAAATGGAAAACAAAAAGTAGGATGGAAGGAAGAATGGATTAGTGCGTTAGTGGGATTTATTCCCATAATAGCATTTGGTTTTTTAAATGGATAAATAAGACTCAATTGATTAGTGGCAAAAGGGTAATATTATTGGATGGTATTTGTGATTTGTGTAGGGATAGAACGGGAAGGGCAAAAGTGGCATATTACGGTCCTAACCCTTGTGTTTGTTTTCATGATATAGGATTCAAAATACTGGATGTGGATTAATATATAAGGTAAAGGGTAAAATGGAAACTCATGCAAAAGGATGGAAGGATGTAAGGACGCAAAAGTGCGGATTTATCTAGGGGTTATGGACTAGCTACTATAGTTTATTGCGGTTAGCTGAATATGTATCATGCCATGTTTCTAATGTTGAAGTCATGCATTCTATGTCAATAATGTAGAAGTTTTGATCTTCTTTTCTACCCTTGAAATTGCCTTCCTTTTGCATGTGTATAGCTACTACCATAGATAAAAATACCAGTCACGGACAAAATATCGGCCGGCCGAAAAAACGGTTTGAACCGGGTGGTACGAACCGGTATCGTCTGAACCGGCCCATACCGGTGTGAATTGATTTTTGGTTTCAAAAAAATTTAAAAAATAACCAAAAAATCCAGAATAATCTAAAATACTGGTTTGTGATGTTTTTTTTCATTAGTAAACTAGTTATAGTTATGAACCGGTCTTTTTAAGTTATAAAGTCACTGTTTTCACTGTATAATTCTAAATTGTGGAATTTGATATAGTTATTAAATTGTATGTGTTAGATTAGCCTAGTATTATGCTTAGGGATTATAAAACACAATTCATGACCATTGCACAAACATGAATTACACAAATAATACGACTATATGAGTCATATTTTACAATTTCACATAATAAACATAAATTCATAGTCCTAAGACTCCTAGCATGTTTAGCAAATAAAATGCATATCCATAACTTACAAGAGTAGAGAATTAGATATTTTTGCCTACTTAGACTGAGTAACTAAGAAGCATGGATACGGATACGGGATACGGGTACGATTCAACACGGGTACGACGATACGACAAATCTTAAAAAATTAGGATATGGGTACGGGTAAGAATACGGCAATAAATTATTATTTTTTAAATATAAATTTTTTAAAAAATACTAAATTATTAATTTATAGAACTATTAATTATAGAATGCATCATAAAGAACATATTCAATATAGAAGCACGGGTTGTTGCATATTCAATATAAACAAAATATTAATTGCTATAATTTATCACTGTTTTTTGAAAAAATAAATAAATTTTTTTTCATAATTAGCTCAATATTTTATCATTGTTTTTGATCGATCTTATTGCATACCTGCAGATTTTTGCGGCGGGTTAGAAAGTCTGCAAATAGGGCTGTGAGGGAGAGCGAGAGAGAGAGGGAGAGAGAGAGTTGGGGCTGTGAGGGAGAGAGACGGGTGAACGGCGGACGACTGCAATCGGGCAGCGGACGGGTGCAGGGGGACGGTGGGCGGCTG
Organism: Chamaelirium japonicum; assembly: GCA_947650365.1. NCBI lineage: Eukaryota > Viridiplantae > Streptophyta > Magnoliopsida > Liliales > Melanthiaceae > Chamaelirium > Chamaelirium japonicum. Next base: position 62,998,850 of record OX393550.1, read on the forward strand.
CAATCGGGCGACGGACGGACGGCTAACAGCTATAGTTGGGCGCAAATGGCTGCAGTTAGGCGGACGACGGGCGCGGGCGGACGCCTGCCTCTCTGCTCTCCCTCTCCTCTTACTCGATACAGAAAACAGGGTGGGGTGGGGTTAAATCTTGGGTAAATTACACATAGACCCCCTACAGTTTGAAAAACATATCACTTGCAACCCCTCCAGAGGGGGCATTTGTAGGGTTTTAAACATGAGGGGGTGTAAGTGATAATCGGTCAAATTACAGGGGTCTTTGTGCAATTTACCCTTAAATCTTTTAGTGTGGAACAGTGGGTTTGGGTTTGGGTTTGAGTTTAACTTTTAACCAAACCCAAACTCGATAACCCAAACCCAAACTCGATAACCCAAGCCCAAACTAGTCAGTTGTATCCCTCCCGTATCCCGTCGTATCCCTCCTGTATCCCGGCCATATCCCTCCCGTATTCCACCGTATCCCTCCCGTATCCGGGCGTATCCTCCCGTATCCAGCCCGTATCTGGGCTGTATCCCGGCATTTTTAAATCTAGGATACGCCCGAAACGTATCGGACACGTATCCGAGCCGTATCCGGGCTGTATTCGTGTCCGATACGTATCCGGTACGGGTACTTCATGTATTTTGATGTATCTGTTCTTCATAGCTGAGTAACTTAGTACCACATGGAACTTTGAAGATGATGCTTATAGATCTATAGATCTAAGCTTTGATGGCATAGATTTGACCCATATCAATATTTTCACCACAATTATTTGATTTATTTTTTAAAAAAATGCAAAAAAAAATAAAAATGAAAAAACCCCAAATTTGCAAACCGATCATACAAATTTGGTGATGATGCTTATAGATCTATAGATCTAAGCTCTGATGGCATAGATCTGACCCATATCAACATTTTCACCACAATTATTTGGTTTATTTTTTAAAAAAATGTAAAAAAAGAAAAGAAAATTGAAAACCCCCCAAATTTGTATGAACCGATCATGCAAATTTGGAGATGATGCTTATAGATCTATAGATCTAAGCTTTGATGGTATAGATCTAGCCTATTTCAATATTTTCACCACAATTATTTGATTTTTTTTAAAAAAAAATGCAACAAAACTAAAGAAAGATTAAAAAAATTATGAAAGCATACTTTCAAATGTGATTTTGATCTTGCAAATCCGAGTTTTTGGCTTCAAATCATGCAAATCCAACTAGCATGGAGCTTCACCTCATGTGGGAATGAAGAAAGATGCCCAAAAAAATAAAACCAGAATGAAAAAACCACCCAAAACCATGCTTCATACCCGGAACCGGTTCAAACCGGTTCGAACCGGTATTTGGTCGAACCGGCCGGTATTTATGCGATTTAATCCTCGTGACCGGTATCGACTGGATACCGGTGCGGTTCGATCCGGTTCCCGGTTTGAACCGGTCAGTACGATACGTACCGGCCGATATTTTGATCCTTGGCTACTACGAGCGGTGTTCCAGATAGTCGCAAAAGTTCAAAGTTCATTACGGTTCCTTTGCCTCCTATGAATGCCATAACCATTGTGCTCTTCCCTTTGTGGTTACCTAGAATAACTCCAGAAAATGCTATCCTCTGATGAATAACCTCCTCCAAATGACCTCCAGCACAGTTCAGTTCAAAACTCAGTAGAGAGACGGGGAAACCTGGTGGGGTGTACACATGAAATTTTAGGAACTGTTGAAAATCAGAAAACAACAACGGCGTGGCTAGTGGATTCTAAAATATTTTATCATTAGAAAAACTAGACTCATTTTGTCATGCTGTTTCTTTTTGAAGTTTGTTTGAGCAAATCTATTGTTTGTTTATGATCCTTAATGATGATTCTTTAACCATGTTCCACATCCATTCTTTTCTTTTTCTTCTTATTTTTATGCTGACTAAATTGAGTATGATCCCATAATCTCAATGTTACAAATACTATGCCAACCTAGGGAGCACGAACATGGATACGGGACCCACCAAATGCTAAGAAAATAGGACACGAACATGGCATGGACACTTGTGTGTGTATATATATGGACAGGCATGAAAAATAATAAGTGTTCATAAACTGCAATTCTTAAGAAAACACGACTATTCCATATTTAACATTCGTCATGACTATCATTTTAAAATCAACATCCATAATAATGAAAAACATTTCATTTTTTTTAAATTCATATTTTCTAACAATAAATGCAAAATGAGTTTAGTTTATATAAGGAACCTAAAAGTTTCCTAACTTAAAAAAGCTCGTTTTTAAAAGTATTTTACTTTCACCCCCGTGTGTCGAACATGTGTCCTTAAAATGTTCATGAAGTGTCCAAGGCGTATCTGTTGAAAAAATATGATTAAAAAAATTGGACATGTACGAGAAGTATCCGACATGTGTCCAAAGCGTGTCCGACGAATGTCGGTGTCTGACACAAATATGACACCTCTAAGAAAGTGTCCATGCTTCCTAGATGGCAACTAACTGAGTTATGGGTCTAGCTGTTGTCTCCCAACTTCATCATTAGAAAAAGGCGATCATGACCAAGTTTGAAGCACTAATCTCTATCACTAATTCACTAGTTACCTTGTTTTGTGAGTTATGTGGTTTTAAACATAAAGAGCGCACTTCATTGCTAGATGCTTTTTATGTGGCATCTAGGTAGGGAGATAAACAATCCTTCGAACTAGTTGGCTAACTTCGTCTGCCACCTCAACTTACGCAGTATCCTTCTTACCATGTTTTATTCTGGCTGCTTAGAGAAAATGAATGGGATGTGGAATCTTGAGCCAATTGTTTATGGCCCTCTTTACATAGCACTTCTACTTACACATTCGTGGACAAACAGGCGAACACGCATGCCTGTGTATAGAGACACACTCTCACACACACAGAGAGCGAGCAAGAGAGAGAGAGAGAGAGAGAGAGAGAGAGAGAGAGAGAGAGAGAGAGACCCAAAATTTTGGGCCTAGGGATACAAAAGGAGCACCTACAAGTTTTGGTTCATCATTCTGTCTTTGTGGTATGAGTAGCTGCACTGTATAAGAGTCTACATTCTTTGTTTCAAATGGATCTTAGATGAGAAGGATGAAATGGTGGTAGCCTAGCCTCAGATTGCATGGAAGTATCAGTGATTCAGTGAATGCTGGATTATTATTTGGGAATGTTATTGAATTTTCACCTTTTTTGGATGCCTTTCAGAAATCTTAATTTACCTTCCACTTTCTCTTTAGGCAGGTGGATACAACTGTTCTCTTCTACTTAATCCAGATTATAAGACTATGCCATTGATATTTTTAAGCTTGGATCAACCCCAGGATTTTAAAAACGATTGATTTATATTTCTTCAATCAAATTTAAGTTATTAAATTATTCTGGAGTCCACCATCATCATTTCTTATTTAGTTCATTAAATTTGTGTTGCTAAATTGTTCTGAATCCCACAATTCAAAATTTCCTTCAAGAAATTTACGAGTTCAATTCTTTGGAGAAGTGGTCGGTGCTTCATGGATGTTCATTTGTAATTTTTATCTTTATCTTTCCTCAAGTTTATTTCTTCAAATTTGTTACAGGGTGAAATTCATCATGTCATGAATCCTGATCCATACCGTGGAGTATTTGGTTCTGATTCTGTACGTTATGCCAAAGAAGTTCAAGATCACATTGACTATGGTACACCTGGAAATGTTGCAGGCTATATTTCAGAAACTTTTCAGGTCTGAGTTGTTAAATTTGTCAAAATTTGGGATTTTGAGTTTTCTTTTAGTCTAATAATTAGTATATATTGATCAATGTTCAGATTTTGTATTTTTAATATGTTTTAGGGTGTTGGAGGATCGGTTGAGTTGGCCCCTGGTTACCTGAAATTGGTATATGATATAGTTCATAAGGCTGGTGGTGTCTGCATAGCTGATGAAGTGCAGAGTGGGTTTGGCCGCACTGGAAGCCATTACTGGGGTTTTGAGACACAGTCTGTTATTCCAGACATTGTCACTATGGCAAAGGTCTTATATTTGAACTCATGCTTTGTATCTTGTTCTTGGAAAATAGTTGTACACATAAACTAGACAGTTTTTGTACCATGGTAACAGGTATATTGTCATTGATGTCCAGTCAAATTTTGCATTAAATCACCAGATACTTGACTTTTTTGTGCATGTTAAATCTTTCTTTGCTTTTATTTGCATACTACAGGGTATTGGGAATGGCTTACCATTAGGAGCAGTGGTCACTACTCCTGAGATAGCACAAGTGATGGCTGGAAAAATTCAGTTCAATACTTTTGGAGGTAACCCTGTGTGTTCTGCTGGTGGACTCGCTGTACTTAAGGTTCTCGAAAAGGAAAAGCGCCAAGGACATTGTGCTGATGTTGGCTCCCACTTAGTAGAACGATTGAGATTGCTTCAGAATAAGCATGAAAGTAACATTATTTTTACTCTTATTCACCTTTTTATAAGTTTTATTTTTTGTTTTTATCTTATACTGCATCCTCGTGTGATGATGTAGTTATATCGGGTTATGAATGATCCTTATTAACATTTATCTGTTTGACTTGACTATTATATTTTATTTGACTAGAGAATGGCTCATAAGCTATAAGCAGTTAAGCTACAGGGGTTGATGTATCTTGGTTTTCCACATTAACACAATATGAGTCATGGGTGCTTCCATAGTTCAAAATTTCCTGATTTCTTGAGATTTTGCGAAATATTTCCTTTTTTGGCCCTCGAAACGAAATGTGGGGGTCAGAAATATTCCTGAACTTCCCGAAATGTTCCTAAGTTTTTTTACCCTAAACCTCTAAGCTACAAAACCCTAAATCCTCTAAGAAACATGTTTGACTTCTCCGACATGATTTTTCTTAAAAAAAAAAATTATTTTTGTGTGTTCCATCTACCATTTGACTCCAATATGGGAGATCAAATCAACGAAAACCCATTGAATTATTTGTTCGATTAGATCGAAGTCTTCTCCAAAAAAATTTCGAAAACAATATTTTTTTAAAATTTATGTCAATTAATTCATTCTAGTTGTTTAATTGATAATATGGTGTGAAAACATCAACTCTATCAAGATTTGGTATTCTTAAATCGGATTTGAGGATCAATGCTGAGTTTATCGAATCTACCTTTAAAAAAATTAGATCTTTTTGAAAAATATTCAGAAAACCAAATCTTAATATGGTTGAAATCACTTGAATTTTGGTTATGTTGTAGATCTTAGACTATTAAGCATCTGTACAAAATGCAAATAAGTACATGCTATGTAGAGCCCCGCACCCCTATGATAGTGTAGACATATCATTTAAGTGTTCTAAAGTATGTATCTACGCTTGATTTTGATTGTCCAGAGATTCGTCAAAATATCAATCATGTAATTGATATTTCTATCATTTCTGTAAAACTGCAATAGTTCCACACTGTCGAAATATTTCCCTACCCTGCAGTATTGAGACGTAGGCCAAAATCAAAATTTCGAACCTTGGGTGCTTCATTAACTTGATGCATATAAGGAGCAATCATAGCATGAGTGCTGATTGTTTCTCAGTCTGAGCTTATTTGTTTAATCCTTACCTACACAGTTGACTGAAGGCACATATACCTTTGAGGCCACAAGCTACTTGACTTTATTTCCAAATGGTATAAACATAGAATTGGCAGTCAGATCACATCAATAGTTCAAATAGTTGATGCTACGGTACTTTTTACAGGGGATTTTCATGACATGTACAGATGAAGTTGACCCACTGGTGGTATTTTATCATTCTACATATCACCTATTAGTTTCATAAATATGACAGTCGATCAAGTATTTTCCTAACAAATATTATTCTTTCTAATTGAAAGGGGCATATTGGGATCATTAAATACAGGATCGAAGGAGCAATGATAAATGCTAGAAGTAGCCATGATTAGACAAGTGAGTTTTCAATTATTGTGGGCTTGCATTGAGTTAGCCTGAATACCTAATGTGAACATTGTATGTTTATTTATAAGATGATTGTAGAACTTAATGAGAAAAGCTCTGGATAGAATAAAAATTGGAATTAGTATTTAGAGAGAGAGAGAGAGAGAGAGAGAGAGAGAGAGAGAGAGAGAGAGAGAGAGAGAGATTATCTATCATACAAAAGACTGGCTCAGCTAGGAACCGTTTTGTTTTTGGTCTCAATTTAATACTAAAGATGTCTGAACTAATTGAATACTTGTGTGATAAATTCAGAGAGAGAGAGAGAGGAGAGACTCTATCATATGTTGTTGTGAAGCGCCATCATGGGCGTTATACAAACGAATGAACATGCCATCTTTTCCATTTCTGTTGATCATACATATGTGTATTGATGATTTGATATACACCAAAACGTGAGATATTTTGAAGAGAAGAAGCCCTCAGGTCGAAAGAGATTTAATATTTCAGTTGGCCATGAATATCTTGAAGGGTACTGGAATACCTTGACAGAGACAGTGATTTCGTCGAAGACAAAAGACATTGGGTTGGATATCCTCCAACACACTTTGTCTAGGGGTGTGCAGGATCCAAACCAAACCGACTAAACCGACCAAACCAAACCAAACCAACCAATTTTAATCGGTTTCGACACACAATGGATCGGATTGGATTGGGTTTTTTAAAAACCGACATGCTTGGATTGGTTGACGGATTTGTAAATTAAAACCGGCCTAAACCGAACCGAACCGACATATGTATATACGTATAATACTTTATTAAATATACCATATGTCCTCATATACCTTTGCTACCAACAACGTTTGCAATACTGTAGGATTACTCAAAATCAGTTACAAATGTTATTTAGGCCTAATAATTTGACAACAATTATTATTTTTTAAAGTTAAAACTAGGTTCTAATAGAAGGAAAAAAACATTCATATGGGTCAAAGGTCAAACCGACCATCCAATCCAATCCAAACCAACTTTAATTGGATTGGATTCCAATCTCAGTTCGGTTTGGATTGGATTGGAAATCCTATAAACCGACCAAGGTTGGATTGGTTTGGGTTTTGCCTAAATAGGTTGGTTTCGAACCGATGCACACCCCTAGTTGGTCCAGCCACATGACAACATAATCCGATAACCACCTGTTATTGTTTTATTTAGGCTTAAGGTAAATATATTGTATTGTACAATATACTCTTATCTGTATTGATATTATAATTTGCTATTTGATAGGTATATAGATAAAGAGAAAGTGAGAGATTGTGCCTTTTGTTTCAATTTCCGGTCTTGAAGTTTCAGTTGGGTGATGCTTGTGTTTGTAGGATGAGGAAAACTTCACTGGTGATGCAATATAGCTATCAACACCACTATCAGACATTAAAAAATCATGCCAAGAATGAAATTAAAAAATCATGCTAAGAATCTGATATCCAATATCAATGTTCAGAATCATATACCTAAATATAATTTTTTCATAAGGAGGCGGAAGGGCAATTGCGACCTCGTAATCATTCCTCTGAGCTCCAAGGATCTGAAGGACCTCGACATCGAAGTAGTCGATGCGGCTCAAAGATTAGGTGGCTAGCAACATCGCTTGCCTAATTTAAAAGATTTTAAATTTACGGTGTAGGTTTTTGGGGGGGCCCATCACTTGGGTAGATCAACAATTGTGACCTCAGTGTGCATAGAGGTGTGTGTGGTTCACCCATCGCTCATGGTTTTGTTATTTTAACTTTCTTTTTTCATCTTCAGGATCCTGCATTCCCAAAATCCATTAGCTACATCAAAAGATACCCAAAAAAGAAAAAGAAAGCAAAAAAAATAACAAAAACACAAAACAGTTGATAGAGGAAGCATACAAATCCTTAAGCAGATTTCAACTTGGATATCAAGAAAGCTCCTTTTGGCCTTACAATTACTATTCCTTGACGTTTCGTCCGTGCGTCATTTTCTCTCTTATCACTCTCTTTCTTTCTATCACTGTTCTCTATTTAAAGCCATGTATTAGGGTTTGAACAGTGATGTTATGCTATTGAATAAAACTATTTGGATTGCTGCGCTTGCTTGCAAATCTTCTCCTTTTCGGATTCGAAGCTTCCGGGGCGCGGGCCTTTGTGCCGGTGTAGTCCGGTATCATGCTTGGGTGAGTTCGTTTCTACTTTTAATCATTCTTTTTGTGTAATTTCTGGTTATTGATCATAGTGAAAGCGAGTAATAGAATCTAATCCCATCCTCCACCAAAACCATCTCATTTAACCATTCAGTGCTTTTGGTATCTCCTTAGCAAACTCTTGGTATAGGATCCACCTAGAGTTTGAATTGGGGGGGTGTTAGAGTGTGTATATACTTAGCCTTATTGTATAGGTTACTCAGTCATTTCTTGGGGTATGTTCACCTTGGGTGACCCCATGTCATGTACAACATATATTGGGTCATTGCCACTATTGAGTGAGAATCCTCTCTCTCTATCTCTCTAATGTTATCAGATATGGTGCTAAAACAGTGAGAATACATCAATGAATTCCAGGTTTCTATGAGGTTTATATAGCTACATACTGTATCATTCTCCATTGTTTTCTTCACAGTAGTACCAGGCATTATCTTTGCATCATCTATCAGAAGTCTAGCAAGTATTTCCTATGTATGCTAATGATTTAATGCAATCTATCTCTTCGATGTGCTTGTAACATATCACCCTGTTCTGAACTTGTAGACTGTAACATTGGCCGCCTTTACTGAAGAATTGACATTGCATGTTTTTTTACGTGCCCTCAACAATTCTGTAGGAAAGTAGTTAGTGTCGTGATTGGAACAACTGAATGGGGTGTCTCTAAAAACTAGTTATCTTCAGTGAGGTGCAGTTCTGCTTATCTGCTCATCAATTAACTTATCGCTGTCTTCCTTTCAGTCATAGGAGATGTGAGAGGTCGGGGACTTATGTTGGGGGTGGAACTTGTAACTGATAGGAAAGAGAAAACGCCGGCCAAGGCAGAGGCAGTGGTACTCTTTGAGAAGCTTAAAGGTTGGGCCTTAACTTTCTCTCTTCGCCCTCTCTGCAAGTTTTTGCTGTTGGCCCTCTAGAATTCACGTATGGATGACATGTTGACCTTGTTCGTAGATCTTGGGGTGCTCGTCGGGAAAGGTGGCCTCCATGGCAATGTATTCAGAATCAAACCACCGATGTGCTTCACCAAAGCGGACGCAGGTTCTCTTATACTGATGCATGTTAAATTCTCTCACTATGATTAGCCTTGCATCCAACATTTCAGTTTCTTTGGTATCATTTGTTTTCTCAAGGGTTGTTCCTCTTCGGTGCAGACTTCGTGGCTGATGCGCTCGACTATGCCATCTCAGGGATTTGAGTTTCCGATGCTTTTCTTTGACACCAATCTAACGGACGGGAGCTGTGGACATTTGTTTCCTCTCCTCTGATAACGGGTAGGGAGACGAAACAGAGGTCGGTCCGTGTGGTTTGAGTTCATATGAAACATATCAACTTGATATGAAGAATGCATTGAATGGAACAGAAGAAAAGCATTTAGAAGAAAGATGGACTCGGGTTCTACTGCCCTCTTTTCATGTTGGCATTGCCTTTGGTATCTGGTTGGAATGCTTGGCATATTTTGACAATGTCCAGATTGCACCCGACTTGTATGCTATACTCTGGTATTTGAAAGAAGTATGATGGAAGGCTCAGATTAGATTCATTAAATCACAGCCATTGATATCTAGAGTGTTTGGCCACTGATGGAGGGGGAAATGATGAAAAGCAACGGTTCGGAAAAATCCAATGTGACGAGTTTTTTTTTCTTTTTTCTTTTCGCTGGATCGGCCAGGTGGTCAGAGGATAGGGTTCCAGAGCAAGGGTTCAAAGAGGCCTGGAGGAAGTAACTGCTATTTATTAATTCCATAATCTGTGAACATGACATCAACGGTCAGGATTCGCACATGCGAACAGGGCACAATGGCTTCGAGGGAAAGTTCGGTCAATGGTGTTCATACCAGGAGTCGAACAGAGAACCTCTCCAACATGGGAGAGAGGAACTACCACCAGACCAAGAGCCCGATGGTGACCAACATGGGAGAGAGGAACTACCACCAGACCAACAGCCCGATGGTGATGAGGAGGGTGACAATGGCGAAGTAGTTCCATCGAAAAAGTACTGTGACTAGAGGTTGTACGGAGATGTGAGTAGATTTTGAGTTGAAGAAAACTTGAATGACTAGACGAGGGGGATTTCCCACGCCACTTCCAGGATTGGAAGCAGTCCACTATTTACTTGGAAGTCGGCAAGCCGTATAGCGCCAGACTCCCAACTGAGCTTCGATGACAATCGGGGGAGCTGCCTTGAGGTTGATACCCGGTCTGGTTCCCAACTTTGTTGAGATACTCTGTTTATTCCTAAGTCCCAATTAAGTAGGGGGGGGGGGGGGGGACCAGTCACCACCTGCCGGTTGTGCCGAATCTCAGAATGACCAACAACACATGAACTGCATGGTCCAACGCACTAACGGTGGATGGGACTGGCTCAGAGGGGGTTCATTTCATGGACACGTCAAGTTGCGTGGCCGATGCGGAAGCGTATAGATCACAAACACCTAGAAGGGGTGAATAGGTGGAATGACTAAATATGCTTAAAAATGCACTTTGATTGCTTTTATCCATTCATGTGTTTGTGAGTTTCGAGTACAAAATTCTGAGTCGTTTCATGTATAATAAACAATCAAAAAAGCATTTAGAATTAACACGGGAGATTTTTAGACGGTTCAGGCGCTCCACCCCTAGCCCTTGCTAGGATTATGCACTATTTGAGGTAAGAGGTTACATGACTCGACTAACCCAATCCAATGATTGTGTAGCTTCATGCCGTCTTGCCTTTCCATGGGTACGTAGTGTGATCATCGCTAACACCTAGTTGCTTCGGTTCACCAACTAGCCGTTTGCTTCTCCTCACACTCGTGTCTAGAACCCAAAACCTTAAGTCGCTCCTGCCTCCTCTTCGCGAAAACAGCTCTGGTTGCACGTCCTCAATTCAATCTAACACACAGATCAGATGCCACGAGTCTGATGGTTTGATCTTCCCCTCCAAGAAGTCTTCGCACTCCAGTGGCTGAACACCTTCAAATGTAAAAGATGATGATGGGTGATGGTTCCTAGGATTTTCCTATTGATGAAAAAAGAAAATTCTTGTAATAGGCCCAGATGAGTCTCACTATATGAAAATTAATTTTGTAATATTGTGAAACAAATATTATTTTAGTGTATTATAAATTATCGATATGTGATTGTTCAGTACTAGGGAATCCTAATTACGTTGTCCATGCATACAATCAAAAGCAATCATTATTATTATTTTATTAATGTTTTAAGCATGCATCGCCGGACTCGCGACTCCGCATGCAAGGCGGGGTCCACTTGACCACATGCGACGATGCCCGGCGGGGCCCGCATGCAGTGTCATGGACACCTACCCTTAGTCATTCTCATTTCCCACTATTAAAGACCACGCAAGGGTAGTAGATGTCACCTGGTTGTCGATCGCACACGACTCCAGCTTGCTAGTTGCTTCTGATCCGTCTTCGATGGATCACCATAATCATAGTCTGATAACATGCACAGCTCTATATCACAATGCTATCGATTAAAACAGAAGAATCAACGACGAGGGTTCTATGCCAAGGATAGTCGGGCACCCTCGATAGGGGACCAACATTGAGTCGACAGCACGCAAATCAGTGCAATTGAAGAACTCGAACCTAAACACTACTAGGCCAAACAAGTAATTAGAAGCTAAACCTACTCATCGAATCGGGCTCGAAGAACCCTTTCCGATGGTTCCAGTTTCGCTGGAATCCGACTTCGGTCGGATGGTTTCGGGTCAAACCACGTAGAACCGGTGAAACCGATCGTATGGTTGGTTCACTAGGGTAGAAGAGGTTCTAGGGTTATATTCTAGGTTTAATAGGTGGGACTCAATATTCTGAGCACAATGCCGCTGGTTTCGTCCGAATCCGAGTTCGGACGATGAAACGGCGGTCAAACCATGGTACCGCAATAATATCGGGTCCAAGGATAAAACAGGGTATTAAAAAATATAATTACTATTCTAGACTATGACCAACAGGTAGTATTTTCCGAGCCGGTCGAAATGGCGCTGGTTTCATCCAATTCCGAGTTCGGACGGAGAAATGGCAGTCGAACCAAAATCGACTGGTTCACGGGTCTGGTTCAGGTGAACCAGACCGGTTCACTGTTCTGGTCGGGTCGGGTCGGGTCTGCAGTGCAAAGCCGGGTCGGGTTCAGGGTTTAATAGGTCGGGTCTGCAGTGGAAAGCCGGGTCGGGTTTGGGGGTTAAATATAACATAGGAAAATACCAAACTACCCCCCCCCCCATCTCCTTCTTCTCCACGAGACCGAAACCAGCCGGGGGGGGTTTCCTGCGCGTCGGCGGCCGGCGAGAGGGGCGGCTTGGAGTGCCGGCGAGCGCTCGGCCGGCCTCTCCCGCACCACCCCCACGGAGGAGGCGCGGTGGGAGGCGGCCGGAGCGGCCGTCGGACTCCCAAGGGCTCGGACGGAGGGGGGGCTCGCATGGGGTTTGGAGGTCGGTGGTCGCCGGGGAGGGGCTCGGTTGCTGCGGCAAGCACTGCCCATGCGGGCCGCGGCAAGAGAGGAGGAAGGGGGTCGCGGGTTGGGTCACGGAGGAGGATGGGAGGGTGAGAGGGGGCTGACCTGCGGGGTGTCTCGGCGTGCTCGCCGGGGCTCCGGCGAGGGGCGGGTCGGTGCTCCATCTCCCTCGATCTCTCCTCCTTCTCCGTCTCCATCTCGCTCTGTCTCTCTCTGCATCCCGTTCTCTCTCTCTCTCTCTCTCTCTCTCTCTCTCTCTCTCTCTCTCTCTCTCTTTCTCTCCCGTTCTCTCACGTACCTCTCGTTCTCTCACGTTCTCTCTCTCTTCCTCTCGTTCTCTCACGTTCCTCTCTCTCTCTATCTCTATTTATAGAAAAGGGGGGCTGTTGTGATAAGGAGGAACGGGGGATAGGGTTGGTTAAGGTTTCCTAATAAGGGGGAAGGGATAAAGGTATGAAGATATGGGTTTATCATCCCCAAATCTTACCCGATCATTCTCATCCGAATTTCGAATTTAAATAACTGGGGAGGGAGGTCAAGAGAGCCTAAATTATGCTAGGAGACCGGGAGGTAGGCTCTAGGGCTGGTCGGGCTCGGTCCCGAGCCCTGAACCGGGCTCGGTTGGAATCCGGGTGCGATTCGTCTATCAACCGGGCTGAAAAGAATAATAGGTCGTAACTATCAAACCGGAAGTCGGAATAGGGCCCGAGAGGATTCGTTGGAAAGGTCTCGTCAATGCGAACGCGTTAGCGCTTGGTACATAATTTTCTGACTTCTAGATCTCCCGAAAAAAAGAAAAGACTCCAAAACTCAAAATAGCAATAACTATTCACCCGGGTGTCGGATCGACCCTAACTCAGGCTCATTGGAAGGCTCTCTCAGAGCCTCACCTAACGTATCCTGTTTCGTTACGATCTGATCACCCGATCTCTTGCAAGAAACAAAACAGCTACAACTATCGACCAATTATCGTTTTTCTAGGGTTTACCTGCCGGGCTGCCGAAACTGGCTGTGCATACACATGATCGTTGCACGGAACGCACCATCGTGACATGCTCGAAGTTACGGAGAATGTGAACGTAAAACATTTCATAGGTTTACGATCCATTTATTAGAAAAAAGCCCAAAGAAAAAGTCTGGCTGTAAAAAGACGAAACTAGCCATTGAGGATTTCTATTATTCTCAAATCTAACACCACAGGTGTTACAAATAATATTCCTACATTATTTTCAATCAATAGAATATCATTGACATAATGTACTAAATATACCCTTATAGCTCTATCACCTTTCTTGTACCCAATTGGTTTATCCTTATTCTAACCAAATCCGTGTGAGCGGATTCCTTGATCAAAATATATATTCCAATTGCTGGATGCTTGAATTAGTCTATTACAACTTGCACTCCAGTTCTTCTTGACCCGCTGACATAAAGCCTGGGGCTGCATCATACACATGTCCTTTTCCAAATTTCCATTAGGGAATAACTATCTTGATATCCATCGATCAGATCTCCCAACTATAATGGACTGTGATGGATTAAGAGGATCCGAAATAGACTTATACATAGCTTACCAGTGAGAAGGTTTTGACATACTCAATCCCTTCTCTCTTAGCAACTAATCTAGTTACTTAAGTCTTAACAAGAACATCGGGTCCTTTTCTTATACACCCTCTACACCCAAAAAGGGTGATAGTGCAATAAGAGTCGAGACTGTTCAAAGGGACAATGATAAAGCTTGCTTCTATGGTCTTTTGCCAGTCAGAGCTATCGAAAGCTCCCACTACTTTATCGTAGCTTTAGCGATCATCCTCCTGAAACTCTGGGTTAATTATCAAAGTTTCTCTATGTATCTATCAGGAGCTCTAATGGTTCCACAATGACGAGGTGGTGGTGGTACAAAAGTGAATCGTTTCTACAGTATCTTATATACTAGTTTTTGTGTCATCTACTCCCACTACGCTTTTGGATGTGCACTCTTTACTAGTACCCAGTAGTTCACCCAGAACTACCTTATCGATAAAGTTGTGGTCTATAATATAATCCTGATCTAGGTAGATGGTTTTCGTAGAAACGATTGTCTTCCAAACCTCAAGATCATAAAACAATCCACCTTATGCCTCCTTAGGGTAACCTATAAATAGATATACCTAAAGCTTTATCTCTATCACATCCCTCTTGTCCTTCCGTACAAGTGCAGGACAACCTTACATTTCGAGACACCATAATGTCAGCTTTTGCTTTAACCATAGCTCGCTATAGGTCTGAGGCACTGATTTAGATGAGAGATAGTTTTAGATACAAGCTACTATTCTAAGGTACAACCCCACTAGAAGGTGGGTGTGATACACTTGGCAATATTCATCACGGACCATGTCAAACATGGTCCGATTCCTTCTCTCGGAGATTTTATTCTGACGTGTTATCCTTAGAACATTTAACTAGGAGTTAATCTCATGCTCCCTTAGGACCCCATGGACCCCGTCCGATAGGTACTCATTCCCTCGATTAAATCGAAGAGACTCCTATCGTTTAGACGCTATTGGAACCATAGACTTTAGAATTAACTAACACCAACACCTTAGTGGCCCCTTTTAGTTATTTTGTCTTCCAGATAATATTCACAGGTCAAAAGGATTCGAGGAATCTGTGAACAGAAACTCGATGTTTTATTACCTTTGAATTTATCTGAGGTAAAATATCTAAACCGGAGGGGTTACAAATGGGTTAGATTTTTCGAAGTATTTAGATGAATTTAAATTAGACATTGCAGCTGTAATGAGATCTATTTCCGAATTAGGATTAAACATAAATAGATTGTTTTAAACTATTCCTTTAGCGATAAAGAAATCTATTCAGTTTGATAGACATACCAACGATGCCGTCTAAAACTAAAACTTCATTCAGCAAAGAGAAAATAGAACTAAATCTCTAAAGATCAAGATCCTTGTTTCGGAAAAACTAAGATAATCATATCTAATATCTTCCGCAGTATCTTATGGCATCAATATCTATGTTAGGATTATTTCACCATAAAGTAGCCTTCTGCTTTCCTTGAATCCTTGTAGACCCAAAGTCTATATTCAAAGAAGCAAAAGAACTGCTACTAGATAGTGACTCAACCCCTAACACACTGAGACCATACACTATCTTCCAATACCCCCTCCACTTGCTACAGCGGAAATACTTCCGTCCTTAGCGTCGCCAGACTTAGGAGTCCATACTAGTTTCTGCACTTATATAGTTTTGATTTCTGATAAATTACTCCCTTAGGCTCTTCTAGAGAAGACCAAGGTTAAGCACTAAAGGCTTTGCCTTTAATCTTGATCCCATCCTGGAAAGCTTCTCAAAAGTTCTGTGTTTGTCATCTCTAGCTAGTTAAAGCTAAAGTATCTGATAACGCCTTCGAAGGTTCTAGACAAGGATGCAAGATAGATGTCTTCCACCACCTCATCATCTAGCACCAAGTCTTTTGAATCTAGTTTGATCTGGAACTCAAAGATATGTTCCCGAACAGACATACCCTCAGATTGTTGGATAAATCCTATAGTAGTGGCTCGCAACGGAAGCGATTAAGCAGTCAAAAGACCGTTCATGGTGCACCTTACATGATTAAAACTTTCATTGAAACTAATCAAGATGTGCATGCATATGTGTGCACGTGATTCGAACATCCTAATAACAATCTAGCATTATAAATATCCAGCATGTATGCAAATCATTGAACTCGCTAGATCTATATGTTAGAATATGTATGTGTACCTTTCGTACGGATCTTTTAACCATGGAGAATTATCTTCTTTGTTGATGGAGATGCAAAATCGTCTTCGAAGAAGCCGATTGTATGCAGGAAGACAATGCCTTCTTGTTCACCCGATCTCACACAATGCACGGAACATCACTCTTGGATCTCTGAGTGCCTCCAAAGAATGACTTTTCTCCTTCTCCGAAACTCCACGTGAGGAAGACAAAGTCGCAAGCGAGGAATAAGAGAGAGAGGAGAGTGGAGAGGGGAGTTTGGGTATGGCTAACAATCATGGCCGCCCTTTGCTCTTTTATAAGGTCGGCCTATCCTCTTTGGATTAGGATCCAAAGTGGATAGGGTTAACTCCTTGAATATCTCTTTATATCTCTTATTTATCTTTATCTTTTCTCCCCTTTTAGGGCTTGATTTGTCCAAACCAAATCCACCCCTCCATCCCAATGGCCTGCCCTATTATTGGGGGATTCTCATCCCTAAAAATAGGGGATGACCTTGACTAGGTATCCCACACCTAGGGCCGGCCATTAGTGAAGCACGAGGGTGTATGATTTTACCAAAACACCCTTATACCTCTAAATGACCATTTCTAGTGTGCGAGACTTAGCAACTCATCATTAAGTGAACATCACTAGTGACTTCATTATTCACTGAGGTTCCCAGAGGATGCCCCTAGTAAAGTCAACTAGTCAACTCATAACCTATCCCCGTGTATTGCACCTATGTAGCGAAGTTCACTTATGGCAAGGGATAACTACATGCGCCTCTATGCTAGTCTAGAGTGTTCTATTAGTACTCACACGTAGTTATGCATCTACTGTGCACTAGTGTGAAGCACACACGGAGCGTAGATATAGACTTCTTACTTCCTTTTACTACTTACTGTGTTCCAAGGAGATGGTTCAAGAACCGTACATAATGTGGATAAGGTGGAACCATCAAGGACTATGGTTCATGGCTTCCAACTTGAGCTCGATCGACACACTACCTAAGTGTACTTTGATCCTCTAAGCTTGAGTTAACCTATATATCCACCCAGAGTGCTACACAGGTTGTACTCTAATTCACCTGGACTTACTATGTTCTCCCGCATACCCATACTCTCCACTTAGTAGTAATAAGCTCGTTGTCCCTCTACTTGGTGCCATGATACAATTTGAGTGGTGGAGAACACCATCAGACTTGAATGCTTATATGACTTGGATACTTCCAGTTGACCTATACACCGTACCTCTGAAGTCAACAGTCCAACTGATGACTACCAGGCCTGGATTTGGTATAATATAAGTCAGATCAAGGACCGCACTTCCCATCAGGGGTGTGGATGGCCTACAGGAGTGACACGCTGTTGCAATGTCAGTCGGGTAATCCAGTATACCGTAGTTTTGGATCACGTAACTTGATCCTCATATATTGGTGCGCCAAACCATCACTCAACTAGTTAGTATATCAGACGTAGTTCCTCAAGGTTTATGACCGTTTTACCCTAAGTAGAAACATGGCTTAGTGTACCAGTGTCTGCTCACTGATTTGTACACCGTGTTAGTTCCGTTTGGTCACAGACACTGTGCTTGGTGATGACTATGGTGAAGACACCCCATGTACTGTCATCCCCAACAGTTTATCATGATGAGGCGACCAACCTGATCATAGCTATGAACTTATTTAGATTATATGGGACCAATCCACTCAGTCTTCCTCTTAGTTGACTACCATATAGCCATGACTCTCTGTTGTCAAAAGAATATGTAACTGTGTTACGTACCAACATGCATCTCATATAATAACTATCAACCTTTATTAGTAGATCAAAACAAAAGTTTTGCAAGCTTAGAACACACCAATTCTAACAATTTCCCACTTGGTCTAGCGTAGCAAAACAGTTTTGACTCCTATCGTGTCCATATGTCGCTCGAATGTCTCGGTAGGTATTACCTTGGTAAAAGGATCAGCAACATTATCTGCAGATGCAATTTGTGTCACTGCTACTCGTCTTTGCTTTTGAAACTACCGAATCAAGTAGAATTTGCACTCGATGAACTTTCCTTTCTGGTGGTGTCTTGGCTCCTTAAATTGTGCAACCGCCCCACTATTGTCGCAATAAAGCACAATAAGTAATTAGGCTCTGGTACATACCCCAAGTCTGTAAGGAATTTCTTGAGTCATATCGCTTCTTTGGCTATCTCGCATGCTACAACATACTCAGCCTCTGTGGTAGAGTCCGCGATGTATTTCTGCTTCACACTCTGCCAACTAACTGTTGCACCTCCTAAAATGAACACTAATCCTGATGTCAATTTTCTGGATTCCAAATCTGACACAAAGTCAGAATCTATGTATCTAATCGGTATCTGTTCTTGTGTAGTGTAGACCAACTCATAATTCCTTGTTCTACGAAGGTACTTAAGTATACACTTCAAGAACCGTACATAATATGGATAAGGTGAAAATATTAGAGACCAGGATTCATAGCTTCTAACTTGAGCTCGATCGACACACTACCCAAGTGTACCATCGATCCTCTGAACTCGAGTTAACATGTATAGCCACCCAGAGCACGACACAGGCTGCACTCTAATTCACCCGGACTTACTATGTTCTCCCGCATACCCCTGCTCTTCGCTTAGTAGTGGTAAGCTCACTATCCCTCCACTTAGTGCCATAATACAATTCGAGCGGTAGAGAACACCGTCAGACTCGAATACTCATATAGCTCGGATCCTTCCAGGTTGACCTATATATCGTACCTCTGATTACCCCATCGAGTAATCAAACCTGGTTAATAGTCCAACTGATGACCACCAGGCCTGGATTTGGTACAATGTAAGTTAGACCAAGGAACGCACCTCCTATCAAGGGTGTAGATGGCCTGCAGGAGTGACACGCTGTTGCAACGCTAGCCGGGTAACCCAGTACACTATGGTTTTGGATCATATAACTAGATCCTCATACATTGGTATGCCAAAGCACTACTCAACTGGTTAGTCCATCAGACGTGGTTCCTCTAGGTTTAGGACCGTTTTACCCTAACAAGAAATATAACTTAGTGTACCAGTATCTGCTTACTAATCTGCACACCGTGTTAGCTCCATTCGGCCATAGACACTGTGCTTGGTGATGACCATGGTGAATACGATGTTAGGATTAATATGATCTAAGCTTGTAAAACTTTATGTTTTGATCTAATAAATAAAGATTGATAGTTATTATATGAGATACATATAGGTGCATAACATAGTTATATGTTCTTTTAAGCACAGAAAGCCATAATTATATGGTAGTCCACTGAGTAGAAGACTGAGTGGATTGGTCCCATGTAATCTAAATAAGTTCGTAGCTATGATCAGGTTGGTCGCCTCATCATGATAAGTTGTTGGTGACCGAACGGAACTAACACGGTGTACAGATCAGTGAGCAGACACTGGTACACTAAGTCATATTTCTGCTTAGGGTAAAACGGTTATAAACCCTGAGGAACCACGTCTAATGGACTAACCTATTGAGTGGTGCTTTGGTGCACCAATGTGTGAGGATCCGGATACAGTGATCCAAAACCACGATGTACTAGTTACTCGGCTGGCGTTGCATCAGCGTGTTACTCCTGTAGGCCATCCACACCCCTGATGGGAGGGGCGTTCCTTGGTCTGACTTACACTGTACCAAATCCAGGACTGGTGGTCATTAGTTTGACTGTTGACCAGGTTCAATTACTCAACAGGATAATCAGAGGTACGATGTATAGGTCAACCTGGAATTGAAGGAACCAAGTCATATGATCATTCGAGTCTGACGGTAGTCTCCACCACTCGAAGTGTATCATCGCATCAAGTGGAGGGACAATAAGTTTATCGCTACTAAATGGAGAGCAGGGGTATACGGGAGAACATAGTAAGTCTGGGTGAATTGGAGTGCATCCTGCATCGCACTCTGGGTGGCCACACAGGTTAACTAGAGCTCAGAGGATCGATGGTACACTCGGATAGTGTGTCGATCGAGCTTAAGTTGGAAGCCATGAAACCCGGTCCCTGATGGTTCCACCTTATCTACATTATGTACGGTTATTGAACTATCTCCTCAGAACACAGTAAGCAGTAAGAGGAAGTAAAAAGTCTACGCTCCGTGAGTGCTTGGAACTAGTGCACTGTAGATGTGTAACTACATGCGAGTACTAAGGGGGAAGCCCTAGACTAGTACAAAGGCGCAAGTAGTTATCCCTCGCCATAAGTGAACTTCGCTGCATAGGTGCGATGCACCGGGATATGTTGCGAGTTGACTAGTTGAATTTACTAGGGGCACTCTCCGGTGACCTCAGTTAATAGTGAAGTAACTGGTAAAGATCACATAAGGAATGGTCGCTAGGTCTCACACACTAGAAATGGTCAAATTGAGGCATAAGGGCATTTTGGTAAAAACACTCCCTAGCAAACCTCACCAGTTCACCAGTGGCCGACCCTAACAATCGGAGACCATACAAGGCCGACCCCTATATTATGGGGATGAGAATCCCCGAGTAATAGGGCCGGCCATAGGGATAGAGATTAGGGTTTGAATTGGTCAAATCCAAGTCCTAAAAGTGGGGAAAACGGATAAATAGAAGGAAAGATAAATGGAGATTTTTAGGAAGATATTTAGGGGATAAACCTATCCTCTTGGAGCCTTATCCTAGGAGGTAGGCTAGCCTTATAAATGGGGCAAAGGGAGGCCGGCCATGGGTGCCCAAAAATCGAACCCCTTCTCTCTCTTCTCCCTAGTTCTCTCTCCCATCTCTCCCTACTTCCTCGCTTGCGAATTCGTCTTCTTCGCGTGGAGTTCCAAAAAAGGAGAAGGGTTATTCTTCAAAGGCATTCAGCGATCCGAGAGCGACGTACCGTGCATCATGTGAGATCAGGTGAATAAGAAGGCATTATCTCCCGGTATACCATCGGCTTCTTCGCAGACGATCTTCCGTCTCTATCGACAAAGAAGACAATTCTTCGCAGTTAAAAGATCCACATGAAGGTATAGATATTCCAACATGTAGATCTAGTGAGTTCTATGATTTGCATGCATGCTAGATAATCATTACGCTAGATTGTCGTTAGGGTGTTCGAATCATGTGCACATATATACACGCACATATAGATTAGTTTCAATGAAAGTTTAAATCGTGTAACGTGCACTCTTATCGCTTCCGATGCGAGCCTCTATCATAGGATTATTTCCAATAATTGGTATCAGAGCCGCATTAGTGATGTATGTTTCATGACTTATCATGAAACCACCCGACTAGTCGGGTGTGCTTATTTAGCCAGCATCAAAACCTAAGATGAGATGGAGATCTATTGAACATCAATTGTCAAATTTATACGCGTGGCGCTATGACTAGTGGGAGTCCCTTCCTGTGTGTCTGACTTTAGGCTAGGCTCCAGGGCATTAGCGTGATAGCCAAGTTTGAAGAGCATCGATGTTCTTGGAATATGTAATTTGAACCTTGAATGGAGAAATCCACTTGAGGCAGGGACTATGATATTCCAAGAACGATTAATACTAGGTGAAAGGCTTGAAGCGCTAGTGGGAGCATGGTGTGACCAGGGTCTAGTATATAGGCGGTCGCTACCTTTGCATTGGCATAAATTCATACTCGTAAAATAACTCTCAAATTTAAGAAGAAATGCAAGAGAGGACTTTCGGAGATCCTCTGGCCTCCACAGCCAATCACTTCGTGCTGGGGTGGGAGGGCATAACTCAACAACCCCCTCGGGTGAGAGCTGTGTATTTTCATGCCAAGTAACTTAGTGATCTCCCTCGGGATATGGCAATTATGGTGCCAAGGGTTCAGGGCTTTATTCACCCTCGTGGGGGCCGTTTGAACTCCCGTGCCGTAATTGCTTAGGCTCATGGCTAAGCATCTGAAATACACGTGAGGCATCCATTGCTCAGACAATAGTGATCACATGGTACTGGCCAAAAAATAACCATGGTTTATCAAAGCCCTTAGTTGGCAGATTTGGATAGGGTCAAGGGAAAGACCCATGTAAGCGGATAACTTACATACTGCCCCCTCAGACGGGTGTAGCCGATTCCAAAATCTTACATACATGGTTAAATTAATCCATAGAGATGTCTTTGCTTGAGGGTAGCGCTGATATTTGGGTATAATTAGCTTGTTTTAAAAATCTATAAAATGAGTTTTCATGCATACTCATAATTCAATCTTTTATTTTTAAATGACCAAGTTAGACCGCCTGTCCGCTATCCTAAATGACCACAAACTTACCAATCCCAACTATAAAGACTCGAAGCGCAATTTGTACCTGGTCTTAAGGATTGGTAAACATATAGCAGCCCTGAATGATCCTGAGCCAGATTTGCCAGGACCCAATGCCATAGAGGCACAATTAAAGGCATTTACTGACTGGAAGAAATCTAATGAAATGTGTAAATGCTATATAATAGCATCCTTGCAAATAACTCTGTAGAAGCAAGTCGAGAAAATGTCTGACGCTTCTGATATGATATTGTACTTGAAGGAGATATTTGAGGGTCATAATTGCGTTACACAATATCTCACTATCAAGAAACTCGTCGGCACTAAGATGTCTAATCGAACGCTAATTCGGGAACACATGATGAAAATGTTTAGATTCCAGAATGAACTAGCAACCATGGATATTATGCTAGAAGGCGAGGTGGTGACATACATCTTCCTCTCGTCACTATCTAGAGCCTTTGAAGGCTTTATCACTAACTTTAATTTGAACAAGTTGGCGATGATAAATGCAGAGCTTCTAGGAGCTCTCCATGCAGCTGGGGATTACTTTAAACAAAAGGGCGAATGTGACGACCAAGATCCAATAGGCCAATAGCCAAGAGCCAAGACTCCTGAGGCTGGGATGCCAAGATAGATGAGGTGTGTTGAGGTGAGGTGAGGTGAGGTGTACAAGGCCATGAGTTAACCCCACTTCGCCTGGAGAAAAGGGGATCCTGATCTACTTATATAATTTCCCCTCCCAAACATAGAAGATGCGTTTTAAAATCATGCACCGCTACGGATTTCGTAAGAACTCTGTAGTTAAGCGTGCTCGGGCGAGAGTAGTACTAGGATGGGTGACCTCCCTGGGAAGTTCTCGTACGGGCACAGGCAAAGCGGACAAAATCTTATGTGTTTAGGGCGGATATTACAAAATGGTATCAGAGCTGGTTCTCCTTGCAATAGGGGGGTCTAACCCTACACGAGAATGTGTAGCCCTAAGGGGGGTGGATTGTGACGACCAAGATCCATTAGGCCAATATCAAGAGCCAAGACTCCTAAGGCTGGGATGCCAAGATGGATGATGTGTGGTGAGGTAAGGTGAGGTGAGGTGTACAAGGCCACGAGTTAGCCCCACATCGCGTGGAGAGAAGAAGATCTTGAGCTACTTATATAATTTTCCCTCCCAAACATAGAAGACGTGTTTTAAAACCGTGCGCTGCTACGGATTTCGTAAGAACTCCGTAGTTAAGCGTGCTCGGGCGAGAGCAGTACTAGGATGGGTGACCACCCAAGGAAGTTCTCGTGCAGCACGAGCAAAGTGGATAATATCTTGTGTGTTTGGGATGGATGTTACAGCAAAGCACTACACATGCAACGCAGATCCTTCAGGAAGTCTTATAAACCTCAGAGTAAGAAATACAGGAAGAAACCTAAGTCAGCGCATGTGCAAGACTTTGCGGGGGCCTCTGGATCTAGCGAATCAAAGAAACCGAGCACAAAGTGTTTCCGGTGTGGCCAAAAGGGTCATTGGAAGAATGACTGCAAGAAGCCTCAGAATGTTGGTGAAGGTAATCCACAACTCCTAGTTGTTGAATCATTTCTTTTGAGTAACAATTCTTTTGTAAATTGGATTGTGGATTCAGATCCACTAACCATGCATGTAACTCTCTTCAGGTGTTTCAGGAAAGCAGAATATTGCTTGATGGAGAGGTGACCTTAAGCATAAGAACTGAGGCCGTGGCTGCTGCTGAAGTTATTAGAGATGTTACTCTTAGTTTTTCGAATAATAAGACTTTGACTCCTAGAGATGTTTTTTATATACCGTCCTTGAGATGTAATTTGATTTCCATTTCCTTTTTAGTTAATAAAGGTTATTCAGTTTATTTTGATGCTTCTAGTGTATCGTTTAAGCTGAATGAAACTTTTATAATAAGAGGAATAATTCAGAATAATCTCTATATTATCATTTTTAATTTTAAAAAAGATAACATAATAACTTTAACATTTAATGTTAATTCATCTAAGTGTAAGAAACTTTCAAAAAATTTAACCCAATTGTGGCACTTACAACTTGGGCATATTGGCTTAAAGAGGATCCATAGGATGGTGAAGGCCGGACTTCTAGAAACAGATCCTACGGAGATCATTCCCACCTGTGAATCCTGCCTAGAAGGCAAGATGACCAAGAGGACCTTTAAAGGCAAGGGAGTAAGAGCCACTAAGGTATTGGAGTTAATCCATTCAGATGTATATGGACCCATGAGCGTCAAGGCGATAGGAGGCCATGAGTACTTTATTACTTTTACTGATGATTTTTTAAGATATGGTTATATTTACCTGATGCATCGGAAGTCAGAATCCTTTGACATATTCAAAGAGTTCAGGGCTGAAGTAGAAAAGCAGACATACAAATGTATAAAAACCCTTCGATCTGATTACAAATGTATAAAAACCCTTTTATCTGATGCGTTCCTTGGGTATTTGGTGGAGCATGGGATAACATCCCAGTTAACTGCTCCAGGAACCCCACAACAGAATGAAGTTTTCAAGATAAGGGATCAAACCTTGCTAGACATGGTTCACAACATGATGAGTTATGCATGTTTACCAGCAATCTTTTAGGGATACGCCTTATAGACAGCAGCATATGTTCTGAACCACATTCCATCTAAATCAGTGCCTCAGGCCCCTAGAGAACTGTGGTCAAGGCACAAGCCAACACTACAGTATTTCAGAATATGGGGATGTCCAGTACATGTGCAGATAGATAAGAGGCATAAGATGGAGCCGAAGTCCAAAGCATATATGTTTGTAGGGTATCACAAAGAGACTAAAGGTGGACTATTTTATGATCCTGAGGAAAAGAAGGTAATCGTTTCTACGAATGCCATTTTTTTAGAACAAGATTATATTATGGACCACAAGCCTGCTAGTAAGGTAGTTCTGGATGAACTGCTGGGTACTAGTATAGAGAGCATATCCGAAAGTATAGTAGGAGCTGACATTACAGACACTAATATACCAGATATTATAGAACCTATTCATCCTATAATACTACCACCACCTCGTCGCAGTGGGAGAAGCATCAGAGCTCCCGACAGATACTATGAAGAAACCTTATTGGGTGATCCAGAGGGTCAGGAAGATGATCCACTGAGCTACGATGATGTAGTAGGAGCTTATGACGGCTCTAACTGGCAAAAGGCCATGGAGGCAGAAATTGCATCAATGTCCCATAACGCTGTCTGAACTCTTGTTACACCATCATCCAATATTAAACCTATTGGGTGTAAGTGGGTGTATAAAAAAAAAAGAGGATCTGATGGTTCCATTAAGACTTATAAAGCTAGATTAATTGCCAAGGGTTATACCCAGAGAGAAAGAATCGACTTTGATAAAACCTTATTGCCGATAATTATGATAAAGTCTATTCGGATCCTCCTATCCATTGCAGCCCATTACAACTGGGAGATCTGACAAATGGATATCAAGACAATATGCCTCAATGAGGATTTGGAAGAAGACATATATATGATGCAGCCACCAGGTTTTGAGTCAAAGGGTCAGGAGCATCTAGTTTATAAGTTGCAGAAGTCCATTTATTGACTAAAGTAAGCATCTAGAAGTTGGAACATTCGTTTTGATCAGGCAATCCAGTCATATGGATTTACTCAAAACGAGGATGAACCATGTGTATACAAGAGGAGTGATAAAATAATAGTGGTATAATTGATACTTTACGTAGACGATATGCTGCTCATTGGGAATGATGTTGGAACATTATCAATGGTAAATGTTTGGTTGTCAACACAGTTCGATATGAAATACCTAGGTGAAGTGAGTTATGTTTTGGGGATTAAGGTAACACGAGATAGCCAGAACATGATTCTCTCGCTGTCATATATCGCGTATATAGATAAGGTTATGGCTAGGCTTGACATGCAAAACTCCAAGAAGGGGGTTTTGTGCCATTTATATATGGCGTAAAATTATCTAAGGATCAATATCCTAAGACACCTGAGGAGAGAGCAGATATGCAGAAGATACTTATACTTCGGTAGTAGGTAGTCTAATATATGCTATACAATATATAAGACCATATATCTATTTCGCAGTAGGCATGATGGGTGGGTTTCAGTCGAATTCGGGTCCAGATTACTGGATAGCTGTGAACTGTAAACTCAAGTACCTTCGTAGAACAAGGGACTATGAGTTGGTTTACACTGCACAGAAACTGACGCTGATTGGATACACAGATTCTGACTTTATATCAAATTTGGAATCCAGAAAATCGACATCAGGATTTATGTCTATATTAGGAGGAGGAGCGGTTAGTTGGCAGAGTGTGAAGTAGAAATGCATCGTGGACTCTACCACAGAGGCTGAGTACGTTGCAGCGTGCGAGGCAGCCAAAGAGGTGGTATAACTCAAGAAATTCCTTACGGATTTAGGGTGTGTACCAGAGACCCAGTTATCTATTGTACTTTACTGTGACAATAGTGGGGCGGTAGCATAAGCCAAGAAGCTAAGACATCACCAGAAGGGGAAAGCACATCGAACACAAATTCCACTTAATTTGGCAGTTTCAAAAGCAATGGCGACTAGCATTGACACAGATTGCATCTGTAGATAAATATTGCTGATCTTGTCACCAAGGCGATACCTACCAAGGCATTCGATGATATGTGGACTGTTAGGTTTGATGTGTTCTAAGCTTGTAAAACTTTATGTTTTGGTCTAATAAAGGTTGATAGTTATTATTATATGAGATGCATATTGGTACATAACATAGTTATGTGTTCTTTTAAGAACAGAGAGCCATGGTTATATGGTAGTCCATTGAGTTGAAGACTTAGTGGATTGGTCCCATATAATCTAAATAAGTTCGCAGCTATGATCAGGTTGGTCACCTCATCATGTTAAGCTGTTGGCGATGACAGTTCATGGGATGTCTTCACCATGGTCATCACCAAGCATAGTGTCTGTGGCTGAACGGAACTAACACGGTGTACAGATCAGTGAGCAGACACTGGTACACTAAGCTGTGTTTCTGCTTAGGGTAAAACGGTCCTAAACCCTGAGGAACCACGTCTGATGGACTAACCAGTTGTGTGGTGCTTTGGCGCACCAATGTGTGAGGATCCGTTTGCAGTGATCCAAAACCACGGTATACTAGGTTACCCGGCTGGCGTTGCATTAGCGTGTCACTCCTGCAGGCCATCCACACCCCTGAAGGGAGGTGCATTCCTTGGTATGACTTACACTGTACCAAACCCAGGCCTGGTGGTCACCAGTTTGTCTATTGACAGGGTTCGATTACTCGACGGGGTAATCAGAGGTACGATATATAGGTCAACCTAGAAGGAACCAAGTCATATGGTCATTCGAGTCTAACGGAAGTCTCCACCGCTCGAAGTGAATCATGGCATCAAGTGGAGGGACAGCGTGTTTACCACTACTAAGCGGAGAGCAGGGGTATGATGGAGAACATAGTAAGTCTGGGTGAATTGGAGTGCAGCCTGCATCGCACTCTGGGTGGCTACGCAGGTTAACTCGAGCTCAGAGGATCGATGGTACACTCGGGTAGTATGTCGATCGAGCTTGAGTTGGAAGCCATGAACCCCGGTCCCTGATGGTTCCACCTTATCAACATTATGTACGGTTCTTGAACCATCTCCTCGGAACACCATAAGCATTAGGAGGAAGAAAGAAGTAGACGCTCCGTATGTGCTTGGCACTAGAGCACGGTAGATACGTAACTACATACGAGTACTAAGGGTTATGCCCAAGACTAGTACAGAGTCGCATGTAGTAATCCCTAGCCATAAGTGAACTTCGCTGTATAGGTGCGATGCACCAGGGTATGCTGCAAGTTGACTAGTTGACTTTGCTAGAGGCACCCTCTGGTGGCCTCAGTTAATAGTAGGTAACTAGTAGATATCACTCAAGTAATGGTCGCTAGGTATCGCACGCTAGAAATGGTCAAAATGAGGCATCAGGGCGTTTTGGTAAAAACCTCACTCCGCCGGACCTCACTGTTGGCCGACCCTAGCAGTGGGAGACCTTGCTAGGGCCGGCCCTATGTTGTAGGGATGAGAATCCCTCATCTATAGGGTCGTCCATATAGATAGGGATAGGGCTAAGAATTGGTTAAGATCAAGCCCTAAAAAGTGGGAAAACGGATAAATACGTGGAGAGATAAAATGGAGATAATGGAGAGATAATTATGGGAGGTCTTTATCCCCTTGGATTCTTATCCAAGGGGGAAGGCCGGCCCTATATAAAGGGCTATAGGGGGCCGGCCCTATGGTTGCAAAAACCGAACCCCCCCTCCCCTCTCATCTCTCTAGTTCTCTCCCGAATCCATCTCCCGTTTCCCGCTTGCAACTTCGTCTTCCTCGCGTGGAGTTCTGAAGAAGGAGAAGGGTCGTTCTTCGGAGGCACTCAGAGATCCGAGAGCGACGTTCCGTGCATCGTGTGAGATCGGGTGAACAAGAAGGCAATGTCTCCAATCGTACCATCGGCATCTTCGCGAACGATCTTCCGTCTCCATCGACAATGAAGACAATTCTCCGCGGTTAAAAGATCTGTACGAAAGGTATGTGTAATCTAACATGTAGATCTAGCGAGTATTATGATTTGCATGCATGCTAGTTAATCATTACGCTAGATTACCGTTAGGGTGTTCGATTCACGTGCATACGCATGCACACATATGTAGATTAGTTTCGATGAAAGTTTAAATTGTGTAACGTGCACCATGAACGGTCTTTCAACCACAAAATCGCTTCCGCTACGAGACTCGACCATGGATTAATTTCCAACATGGACGTGATGGGAGTCAAAACTATTTTGCTTTGCAAGACCAAGTGGGAGATTGTTAGGATTGATGTGTTCTAAGCTTGTAAAACTTTATGTTTTGATATAATAAATAAATATTGATAGTTATTATATGAGATGCATATAGGTATGTAACATAGTTACTGTTCTTTTAATAACAGAGAGCCATAGTTATATGGTAGTCCATTGAGTAAAAGACTGAGTGGATTGGTCCCATGTAATCTAAATAAGTTCGCAACTATAATCAGGTTGGTCGCCTCATCATGATAAGCTATTGGCAATGACAGTGCATGAGAAGTCTTCACCATGGTCATCACCAAGCACAGTGTCTATGGTCGAACGGAACTAACACGGTGTATAGATCAATGAGCAGACACTGGTACACTAAATCATATTTCTACTTAGGATAAAACGATCATAAACCCTAAGGAACCATATCTGATGGACTAACCTGTTGAGTGGTGCTTCAGCGCACCAATGTATGAGGATCCGGATACAGTGATCTAAAACCATGGTGTACTGGGTTACCCAACTGGTGTTGCATCAATATGTCACTCCTACAGACATCCACACCCCTAACGGGAGGTGCGTTACTTGATTTGACTTACACTGTACCAAATCCAAGGTTGGTGGTCATCAATTTGACTGTTGATCGGGTTCGATTACTCGATGGGGTAATCAGAGGTACGATGTATAGGTCAACCTAGAAAGAACTAAGTCATATGATGATTCGAGTCTGACGGTAGTCTCCACTGCTCGAAGTATATCATGGCATTAAGTGGAGGGATAACGAGTTTACCACTACTAAGCGGAGAGCAGGGGTATGCGGGAGAACATAGTAAGTCCGGGTGAATTAGAGTGTAGCCTGCGTCGCACTCTAGGTGGGCACGCAGGTTAACTAGAGCTTAGAGGATCGATGGTACACTCGGATAGTGTGTCGATCGAGCTTGAGTTGGAAGCCATGAACCCCGGTCCCTGATGGTTCTACCTTATCTACATTATGTACGGTTCTTGAACCATCTCCTCGGAACACAGTAAGCAGTAAGAGGAAATAAGAAGTCTATGCTCCTTGAGTGCTTGGCACTAATGCACGGTAGATGCGTAATTACATGCGAGTACTAAGGGGGAAGCCCTAGATTAGTACAGAGGCGCAAGTAATTATCCCTCGATATAAGTGAACTTCGCTGTATAGGTGCGATGCACCGGGATATATTGTGAGTTGACTAGTTGACTTTACTAGGGGCACCCTCCGTGACCTCAGTTAATAGTGAAGTAACTGGTAAATATCACTTAAGGAATGGTCGCTAGGTCTCACATACTAGAAAAGGTCAAATTGAGACATAAGGGCATTTTGGTAAAAACACTCCTTGGCAAACCTCACTAGTGGCCAAC
Source organism: Chamaelirium japonicum (assembly GCA_947650365.1). Taxonomy (NCBI): domain Eukaryota; kingdom Viridiplantae; phylum Streptophyta; class Magnoliopsida; order Liliales; family Melanthiaceae; genus Chamaelirium; species Chamaelirium japonicum. The sequence continues at coordinate 63,029,665 of OX393550.1, forward strand.
CTTAGCAGTGGAAGACCATGCAGGGCCGGCCCCTATATTGTGGGGATGAGAATCCCCCAGTAATAGGGCCGTCCATAGGGATAGAGATTAGGGTTTGAATTGGTCATATCCAAGTTCTAAAAGTAGGCAAAATGGATAAATAGAAGGAGAGATAAATGAAGAATTTTGGGAGATATTTAGGGGATAAAGCTATCCCCTTGAAGCCTTATCCAAGGGGGTAGGTCAGCCTTATAAAAGGGGGAATGGGAGGCCAGCCATGGGTGCTCCAAAACCAAACCACCCCTCTCTCTTCTCCCTAGTTCTATCTCCCATCTCTCCCTACTTCCCCGCTTGTGACTTCGTCTTCCTCGCGTGGAGTTTCGTAGAAGGAGAATGGTCTTTCTTCGAAGGCAGTCAGAGATCTGAGAGTGACGTACCGTACATCGTGCGAGATCGATTGAACAAGAAGGCATTATCTTCTGATATACCATCGGCTTATCACTGTGGGCGCCGGCGCCCATCACTATGGGCGCTTGGGCACCGTCATCATCCACCCACCACCGTCGACCATCACTGTGGGCGCCTTTCACTATAGGCACCGACACCCATCATTGTGGGTGCCTTTCACTATGGGTGCCTATCATTGTAGGCGTCGGTGCCCACAATGTTGGGCACTCACAGTGATGGGAGCCTACAATGATGGGCACCGGTGCCCACAGTGTTGGGTACCCACAGGTGTTGGGCGCCCACAGTATTGTGCGCCCATAGTGATGGGAGCACACAATGATAGGCACCGACGCCCAAAGTATTGGGCACCCACAGTAATGAGAGCCCATAATGATGGGCGCTGACGCCCACAGTGTTGGGCAGGAGTGATGGGAGCCGACAGGAATGGGAACTGGTGCCCATAGTGTTGGATGCCCACAGTGATGGGAGCCAGCACCAAAAGTATTGGGCACCTACAATGTTAGCGCCGGCACCAACAGTATTGGGCACCCACAGTGATAGGCTCCTTTCACTGTGGGCACTGGCGCCTAACACTGTTGTCACCTTTCACTGTGGGCGCCTTTCACAGTGTTGGGTGCCCACAGTGTTAGGAGCCCACAGTGTTGGGCGTCCACAGTGTTGGGCGCCCACAGTGATGGGTGATGATGTCCAAAGTATTAGCTGCCCACAGTGATGGGCGCAAGCGCCCATAGTGATGGGAGCCCATATTGATGGGCGCCGGTACCCAAAGTGTTGGGCGCCAGCGCCCACAGTGTTGGGCGCCCACAGTGATGGGCGCCGACACCCACAGTGATGGGTGCCGACATCCAACAGTGTTGGGCGCTTGTCACTGTGGGGGCCTTTCACTGTGGTCACTGGTGCCCATTACTGCAGGCGCCTTTAAATGTGGGCGCCGGCGCCTACAATGTTGGGTGCCTACAGTGATGGGCATCGGCGCTCACAGTGTTGGGCGCCTACAGTGATGGGAGCCCAAAGTGATGGGTGCCCATAGTGTTGGGCACCAGCGCCTACAATGATGAACACCTTTAACTATGGGCGTTTTTCACTGTGGGTGCCTTTCCCTGTGGGCGCCCATCACTGTGGGCATCTTTCACTGTGGGCGCTTACAGTGATGAGAGCTCACAGTGATAGGCACCAGCACCCACAGTGATGGACGCCGACGCCTACAGTGATGGAAGCAGGCGCCCACAGTGATGGACGTCGGCGCCCACAGTATTGGGCGCCTACAATGATGGGCACCCACAGTGTTGGGCGCTGTCTCCCACATTGTTGGGCGCCCACAGCTATAGACATCGACGCCCACAGTATTGGGCACCCACAGTGATGGGCGCCAGCGCCCACAGTGTTGGCCGGGCGGCTACAGTGATGGGAGAGCCCATAATGATGGGCACCTTTCACTGTGGGTGCCCATCACTGTGGGGGCTGGCGCTCACAGTGATGGGAGCCAGCGCCCACAGTGATGGGCGCCAACGTCCACAGGGTTGGGCGCCCACAGTGATAGGCATCAACACCCAAAGTATGGGTTGCTCATAGTGATGGGCACCGGCACCCAAAGTGATAGGCGCCGGCGCCCACAGTAATGGGCGCCTTTCACTGTGAGCGCCTTTTCACTGTGGGCACCGGCGTCCATCACTATGGGCATCTTTCACTGTGGGCGCCCATCATTGTGGGCATCCATCATTGTGGGTGCCTTTTACTATGGGCGCCTGCGCCCACAGTGTTGGGTGCTTACAGTGATAGGAGCCTACAGTGATGGGCGTCTGCGCCCACAGTGTTGGGCACCCACAGTGATGAAAGCCCATAGTGATGGATGCTGGCGCCCACAGTGTTGGGCGTTCACAGTGATGGGCGCCGGCGCCCACAGTGTTGGGCGCTCACAGTGATGAGCACCGGTGCCCATAGTGTTTGGTGCCCACAGTAATGGGAGCCCACAGTGATGGGCGCCGGCTCCCACAGTGTTGGATGCCCACAGTGATGGGCACCTTTCACCATGGCCGCCTTTCACTGTGACCACCGGCGAGCACCTCCCGCGGCCGATGCCACCCCGTCGGCCACCACCCACTGCCGTCTTCATCGGCCACCACCCCCATCGACTATCGGTTGCCCGCCGGCACCCATCACTGTGGCCGACGGGGTAGTGGCAGCGGGAGGTGCTTGCCAGTGGTCGAAGGCAGCGGGCGTGAGACGACGGCCGGTGGTGGGTTGCAGTCGGTCATGGTACTGGCAATTCTCTAGGATTAATTCCATGGCCCAATCGTGACCATTGAAATGGGATGCATCACGTTTCTCTTCCGAAAGCGTCAGCGATAGAAAGGGGAGATAGATAATTAGTGAAGCAGAGTCAAATCCCTTTGAAATTGGAAGTGAAGCCCTTTATAAGCCTCGGGGGGTACTTTAGTCCGAAACAAAAAAATGATCAGAAAAGTAATGCAAAAAGCAACTTGATATATTTTCAGTAATACGACAGAGTTGGGGGCTATGCTGGGAAAAACCTCTTTCAGCGGGGGCACTTGCCCCAACTGGGCCTTAGTTGGCTCTGCCAGTGCATGAGGGTAGTGGCCCCCAACACTCAAAACGTACTGATAGGCTCTGGGAGTAGTGGACCCCACGGCTGTATGATACTCAAGATAGGCTGAAAAATTTCCCCTTCAGCATACAGGGAGGTGGCAACCATTGGTTCATGAAGGATGTCTGGGGCCCAACTTGTAAAAAAGAAAAAAAGAAAAAAAATTGGTATGTGAGGTTTCCTCGCAAACTCAGGACGACTGATGTGGCCCCTTATAACAATCTCCTTGCATCTAGAACAATGGTGAATCGCACTCAGTCCCAACGGACTGACAGGCCAAAGGAACGGTTATGATTGGGTGCAATGTCAGTCACTATCATTTTGGGAGGATATATTTTGTACCATATAGCATTACTCATAATTTTTTTTGAAGGAATTCTATGTATACATGTGGTACGTGTATGCATAGTAGGGGTGGCAATGGGTCGGGTCGGGTCGGGTTCGGGTCGGGTTGAGACATATGTATAAGGGCAAAACACCCAACCCGAACCCGACCCGTTTAATAAACGGGTCAAAAATTTAAACCCAAACCCGACCCGCCTAATAAACGGGTTGACCCGACCCGACCCGTTTAATCCGTTTACTAAACGGGTCGGGTCGGGTCGGCTCGGGTTAGGTCAACAGAACCCATGTAAACCTGTCGGGTTGGGTCAAGACAAGTCGGATTGGGCCGGGTTTGATCGGGTTGGCTCAGGTTGGCTCGAGTTAGCTCGGGTTGGGTCAACATAACCCATGTAAACCTGTCGGGTTGGGTCAAGACAAGTCGGATTGGGCCGGGTTTTGATCGGGTTGGGTCGAGTTGGTTCGGGTTGGCTCGGGTCGGGTCGGGTCGGGTTGACACGACCCATTTGTTAAACGGGTCAAGTCGGGTCAATCGGGTTATAAGTACAAACCCGAACCCGACCCATTAAATAAACGGGTCAATCGGGTCGACCCGTTTATGACCCAAACCCGTTTAGGCCAAACCCAAACCCGCTAACTTCGGGTCGGGTTCGGGTCGGGTTGGCGGGTCGGGTCAAGAATTGCCACCCCTAATGCATAGCACTGCATCCTTTCCATAAGAGCCGTGGGACAAGGGAGGTGCATGCGGGTTAACGCCATGGCTACATGTGCATTAGGAGTAGTGCACGGCTTCCATCCCACAACTCTTGCAGGGCGCATGCAGTCTATGCATAGACGGTGTGTATGCATCACATCGCTCTAAAAAGTAAAAATTATGTAAAGCAACACGATGCATCCTATGCTTTGTAGAGAACTTTACGGAATTTATTTTTGAGGTTTTTTTTCCAGAATGACTCCCAACTCACACGTATTACAGGAAATAAACTCGGTTGCTTTTTGCATTACTTTTCTAAATCTTGACGTGCTAAATGTCACGTCCGAACAACTATTTCCTTTTTTTTTAGCTTTTAACCCTTAAAGACTAAACAAAATAAATAAAAAGTATGCTCATCTTCTTCGTTTGAATTTTTTCTCGCTTCAATCACCTCTCGCCGCTGGAGATCATTGGGATGATTTCATTTTTCATCTCCGATGTCCTTACATAGCGTAAAATATTTAGTGAGTCCTTGCCGTCAAGCTGGTGGAGAGCCGACGGTGGCCGGTGGCGGTGGTAGGCATTAAGAAATGAGAGATAGAAATGAGTGTCGGAGGTAAGTTCGACACGGTGTACCTAATTCATTTCTCATCAGAATTTAGTGATTCTAGAGGCATTGCGATCCTCGGGTGATCCTCTACGAGATCATTTAGAGACGAGGATAAAATAAAGTCGATACCCCCGGTGTTTTTAATAGAATATTAGATTGATGTAATGTAAAAACAATAAAAGAAATGAGAGTCGGATGCAAGTTCGACATGGCTAACGCCCCATCGGCTACCACCCACCGCCATTGACACTAGACACCACCCTCATTGCCCCATTGGTCACCGCGGGTGGTGGCCGACGGGGCGTCGACAACGAGCAATCAATGGTCGGTGGCCACTGCCGACGGTGATGGGTGGTGGCCGACTGGGTGGCATCATCGGCGAGAGGTGCCCGCCAGTGGTCGATGGCGATGGGCACGTTAGTGAAAATGCACCGGAGCATCAATAAAGATGTGCCGGTGCATAAGTGAAGATGCGCCGGTGCATTCAACTGTGTCCCACAGTGAAAGGCACCGACACATTCTACTGTGGCTCGCAATGAAAGGCGCCAGCGCATTCTACTGCGGCCTGCAGTGAATGCGCTAGTGCCTTAAGTGATATGAGGCAGCACATATCACTGAAGGCACCGGTGTATTCTACTGCGGCCCACAGTGAAAGGCTTTTAATGAAAGATTGGATAGATGTAATGTAAAGATAGTAAGAAAGAATAAAGAAATGAGAAATGAAAATGAGATTTGGAGGCAAGTTCGGCACGACACAACGACGGTAGGTGGTGGTGGCATCCCCATTGGGTTCATCCCATGGCCCAATCGTAGCCATTGAAATGCACTGGCGCACATAATGCGCTGACGCATCAGTGAAATGCATCGGCGCACATGATGCGTCGGTGTATCAGTGAAATGCACCTGCGCACAGGCACATTAGTGAAATGATCCGAAGTATTTCACTGATGCGCCGACCCATGTGCACCAGAGCATTTGCGATCAGCCACCACTCATTATTTTTGAGGTTTTTTTTTCAGAATGGCTCCCAACTCACACGTATTACTGGAAAATAAACTCGGTTGCTTTTTGCATTACTTTTCTAAATCTTGACGTGCCAAATGTCACTTATGAACAACTGTTTCCTTTTTTTGAGCATTTTACCCTTAAAGACTAAACAAAATAAATAAAAAGTATGTTCATCATCTCCGTTTGAATTTTTTCTCGCTTCAACCACCTCTCACCACTGGAGATCATTGGGATGATTTCATTTTTCGTCGCCAATGTCCTTACATAGCGTAAAATATTTAGTGAGTCTTTGCCGTCGAGCTGGTGACGAGCCGACGGTGGCCGGTGGCGGTGGTAGGCGTTAAGAAATGAGAGATAGAAATGAGTGTCAGAGGTAAGTTCGGCATGGTGTACCTAATTTATTTCTCACCAGAATTTAGTGATTCTAGAGGCATTGCGATCCTCGGGTGATCCTCTACGAGATCATTTAGAGACGAGGATAAAATGAAGTTGGTACCCCCGGTAGTTTTTAATAGAAGATTAGATTGATGTAATGTAAAAACAATAAAAGAAATGGAAGAAATGAGAGTCGGATGCAAGTTCGGTATGGCTAACGCCCCATCGGCTACCACCCACCGCCATTGACACTAGCCACCACCCTCACTGCCCCATTGGCCACTGCGGGTGGTGGCCGATGGGGCGTCGACAACGGGCAATCAATGGTCGGTAGCCACTGCCGACGGTGATGGGTGGTGGCTGACTGGGTGGCATCATCGGCGAGAGGTGCCCGCCGGTGGTCGATCGATGGCGACGAGCACATTAGTGAAAATGCACCGGAGCATCAATAAAGATGTGCCAGCGCATAAGTGAAGATACGCCGGTGCATTCAACTGTGTCCGACAGTGAAAGGCACCGACACATTCTACTGCGGCTCGTAATAAAAGGCGCCATCGCATTCTACTGCGGTTTGCAGGGATATGCGCTAGTGCCTTAAGTGATATGCGTCGGCGCATATCACTGAAGGCGCCGGTGCATTCTACTGCGGCCTGCAGTGAAAGGCTTTTAATGAAAGATTGGATAGATGTAATGTAAAAATAGTAAGAAAGAATGAAGAAATGAGAAATAAAAACGAGATTTGGAGGCAAGTTCGGCACGGCACAACAATGGTAGGTGGTGGTGGCATCCCCATTGGGTTCATCCCATGGCCCAATCGTAGCCATTGAAATGCACTGGCGCACATAATGCGCTGACGCATCAGTGAAATGCATCAGCGCACATGATGCGTTGATGTATCAGTGAAATGCGTCTACGCACAGGCACATTAGTGAAATGATCCGAAGTATTTCACTGATGCGCCGACCCATGCGCACCAGAGCATTTTACGATCAGCCACCACTCATTATTTTTGAGGTTTTTTTTTTCAGAATGACTCCCAACTCACACGTATTACTGGAAATAAATTCGGTTGCTTTTTGCATTACTTTTCTAAATTTTGACGTGCCAAATGTCACTTTCGAACAACTGTTTCCTTTTTTTTTAGCATTTTACCCTTAAAGACTAAACAAAATAAATAACAAGTATGTTCATCTTCTCCGTTTGAATTTTTTCTCGCTTCAACCACCTTTCGCTGCTAGAGATCATTGGGATGATTTCATTTTTCGTCTCCGACGTCCTTACATAGCATAAAATATTTAGTGAGTCCTTGCCGTCGAGTTGGTGACGAGCCGACGGTGGCCGGTGGCGATGGTAGGCGTTAAGAAATGAGAGATAGAAATGAGTGTCGGAGGTAAGTTCGGCACGGTGTACCCAATTCATTTCTCATCATAATTTAGTGATTCTAGAGGCATTGCGATCCTCGGGTGATCCTCTATGAGATCATTTAGAGACGAGGATAAAATGAAGTCGGTACCCCCAGTAGTTTTTAATAGAAGATTAGATTGATGTAATGTAAAAACAATAAAAGAAATGGAAGAAATAAGAGTCGGATGCAAGTTCGGCATAGCTAACGCTCCATCGGCTACCACCCACCGCCATTGACACTAGCCATCACCCTCATTGCCCCATTGGCCACCGCGGGTGGTGGCCGACGGGGCGTCAACAACGGGCAATCAATGGTCGGTGGCTACTGCCGACGGTGATGGGTGGTGGCCGACTGGGTGGCATCATCGGCGAGAGGTGCCCGCCGGTGGTCGATGGCGACGAGCACATTAGTGAAAATGCACCGGAGCATCAATAAAGATGTGTCGGCGCATAAGTGAAGATGCGCCGATGCATTCAACTGTGTCCCACAGTGAAAGGCACCGACACATTCTACTGCGGCTCGCAATGAAAGGCGCCAGTGCATTCTACTGCGGCCTGCAGTGATATGCGCTAGTGCCTTAAGTGATATGCGTCGGCGCATATCACTAAAGGTGCCGGTGCATTCTACTGCGACCCGCAGTGAAAGGCTTTTAATGAAAGATTGGATAGATGTAATGTAAAAATAGTAAGAAAGAATGAAGAAATGAGAAATGAAAATGAGATTTGGAGGCAAGTTCGGCATGACACAGCGACGGTAGGTGGTGGTGGCATCCCCATTGGGTTCATCCCATGGCCCAATCGTAGCCATTGAAATGCACTGGCGCACATAATGCGCTAACGCATCAGTGAAATGTATCGGCGCACATGATGCGTCAGTGTATCAGTGAAATGCGCCTACGCACAGGCACATTAGTGAAATGATCCGAAGTATTTCACTGATGCACCGACCCATGTGCACCAGAGCATTTTACGATCAGCCACCACTCACCGCTGGCTACCACCCACGCTGCCCCATCGGCCACTGTGGGTGGTGGCTGACGGGGCGGCGACAACGGACAACCGGTGGCCGGAGGGGGTGGTGGCCGACAACGACGGCGGCGGGTGGTGATTGACGGGGTGGCGTCGTCGGCGGGAGCTGCTCGCCGGTGGTTGACGATGGTGGGTAGGCGACGATGGCCGATGGAGGGTTGCAGTCGTTCGTGGTACTGGCATCCCTTTAGGATTAATCCCATGGCCCAATCATGGCCTTTGAAATGGGATGCACCACGTGTCTCTTCCTAAAGCGTTATCGATCGAAAGGGGAGACAGATCATCAGTGAAACAGAGTCAAATTCCTTTGAAATTGGGAGTGAAGCCCTTTATAAGCCACGGGGGTACTTTAGTCCAAAACAAAAAATGGTTAGAATAGTAATGCAAAAAGTAATTGGGTCTATTTCCAACAATACGACAGAGTTGGGGGCCATTCTGGGAAAAACCTCTTTATTTTTTGTTTCAAGATGCAAGCCAAACATGTTCATTGCGATCCAACGACGGCCACCACCCCATGTGCTTCATAGTCACTAATACTTTGCCATGTCACTATGATTGAGCTTACTCTATCCTCCTCCCCAGATACGCAATCACATACCCCATAGTATACCCGAACCTCACCCATTCAACTCCTTCCCACCCTTAACATCCATTCCGGAAAGGAACCCCATCGACCATCTTCTCCCACCTCACGGGCACCCCTCTGTTGGCCCCCGCCACATCTTCTCCATCTCCACTCGCTAGCACACCATCCATTATTCATTCCCACCTACGGATACCACATCGCATCCTTTCCATTTTCTTTTTGATCGTTCTCCATCGTTGGAGTTTCCTCCATCTCATTATTCATTATTACAGGATCAATCATACTAAACAACATTCGGTAGGATCCTGCTATTTGATAATCCTCAACCAAATGGAGTTCAAAATATTTAGCAGCATCTTGTTGAATATATTGAGAAACATTCGACAGGACACTACCGAATGTTGTTTATATATGTTCGACTATGTAATACAAAACTGTGAGGCTATAATAATTAGGAAGGAAGATGGTGATGGGAAACAGACGTAGGGGAGGGGGCGGAGGTTTCGATGATAGAAAAAAGGGAGAAGAAGGAGGAGACACTGGATGCTCCAACGATGTGAAAGGGGGAGGGGAATAGGAGATGAGTGGGAGCGACGAAGTAGGTGCCGACCACAAGAAAAGATGGCGAAGGAAGGGATGGGATATAGAGCGGGTATATAAAGCAAAAGGAGACACAAGGGAAGGCATGACGAAATATGAGGGGGTATACTTGTTATTGAAAAACGTGATCGGGAAATATGGTCTATTTACTAATCGGTGGAGTGCGAATAAAATGACCCACAAATAGTGGAATAGTTATAGTGTATAAAATATGAGTAAAGAGGGACTCAATCATATCTGTCTGGGTGGTGTAGTTGGTTATCACGCTAGTCTCACACACTAGAGGTCCCCGGTTCGAACCCGGGCTCAGACATTTTTTATTCTTTTATTTTTGACCTTTACGGACAACAGGAGAAACGCGTTTCCATGCATGTCCTTTTTCGTATGGAGTGGGAGCAAAAGAGTGGGTCGCCTCTCGAAAAGTAAACCACCCCCTCCCCCCCTCGGAGAAGAGAGAAGCGGTGCGGGAGAGACGACGATGCCATGGGGTGGGGATACAGTAGAGATTTCTAGGGTTTCCACCCCCTAATAAATTCCCTCGCCTCCACTTCTTCTTCTTCTTCATCTCTCTCTCGCTCTCTCTCTCCATAGACAGCGATGTCCGATCCCGGGGGCTCCTCCCCTCTGATCGCCTCCATCCCTTCCCCTGAACCCAAAGAGATCGACCTCGAGGCCGGCCCCGGCGAGCAATTCCAGTGCCGGATCTGCCTCGAAACCGATGGTGACTTCTTATCCCTCCCCCCTCTCCAAAATCTTCGATTCCTTCAGTTTTAAGATTATTTGTTTCTGTTTTATTCTAAATTATTACCGTCTTTATATACTCATCAGCTCTCAAATTACCATCTTTATTATCATATCGTTTGTTTTTGTTTTTCAGGGAGAGATTTCATAGCTCCTTGCAAATGCAAGGGGACGTCAAAGTACGTCCACCGCGAATGTCTGGATCATTGGCGGGCTGTAAGGGTAAATAGTTCTTCGCTCGTAGGTTCAACTAAGCATGTTTGACTGTAACTATTGAAGATTTTTTGATTATGCAGAGTAAAATTCGATGATCTAGTCGTTGTAGGAGCTAACTATGCTGATAAAATGATTTCAGGACAAAATTTTTTTTGGAGTAAAGGGAAAGAAAGTCTTGACTTGTATGTTTTGAGAAACAGTCGAACCGGCCGAACCCGAAGTGAGAATATTGGGTTTTAATCTTTTTGTCAGAGAGCTTCAAGCGGAATTAGATTTTCTAATTTTTAATCTTTACTTATTTAGGAAAAGTTGTGACATGTCCTTTCATGTGATACTGGTTTTACAGGATTTTTAGGAGCTATTTTTACTTGATCTGAAGTAATGTCAAGTACATAAATGAGAATATTAAGTGGGGTGATTTCCATTTGAATGATGAATTGAAGTATGTCATCTTTGTAGACTTTTATTTTGGTTGTGAGTTTGACCCATTTTCCTTGTGGACTCAAGCTAAGTTGTTCGTGAATTCAACCTTAAACCCTTCTTTCTTCTATACCCTCTTCTTTCTTCCCTACATTCTTTCTCTTTCTCCGTATCCGTGCAGTCGGTTTTTTTGTTAGATGATGCTAGGAGAAGACACTGTCACATATAGTCAAGGAATGAAATCTCGAGATAAATCATGAAATATCTCATCTTTTCTTCGGACCAAAACCGAAACGAAATATTCAAATATCCGAAATTTTCAGGCACATAACACACAACCCCTTGAGTTTAAAAGGCCAGAGATGTGTTTCTTTGTGTTTTTTAGGGGCGGCGTCCCCAATAGAATCCCCATGACTTTGATTGAAAAAAAAACACATGGCCCCTTGAAAAATGGGATATTGTGTGAAATATCGTGCAAAATCTCTTGTTTTTTTGGGATTCCGATATGGAGTCCCAACTCAAGATTTGAGTCTTTGCGTATATTATGGTGCCTTAGGACAACAAACGGGTGAATTTATGCTAGAAAGGCAACAAGATACATGGCACCGAAATACTGGATATATAGATGCATATTTAGGAATCCGTAGGTAAAATGAGATCCTTTTTAGACAACTTTATTATGATGGACCAATTACAACTGAAAAGGGTGTAAGATTGGAGCTAATGTATTTTCTTGGGAAGTTTAAACCGTATGTTATTTTCTGTACAATGGATGGTTAGTCTTGGAAACAATAACTCAGATTTAAATTCATTTGGTATAATATGTTTTGGTCTTGGGAGTTTGAAATGTATTAGGTTTTCGTTTTGAAAAAATCTATACATGGAGGTATGGGTCTGCTGTACATTACATTTTTGAATACAAAAAGTATCAATAATCTCCTCTCATATTATATCTTCCTCCTCCGTATTCTCCTCTCTTTCTCTCTCACTTCTTATCTACCATGCATGGTATGCAGGTGAGAGCCGAATTAATTGATTATTTGTCAAATTTTACAAGTTCAGTAAATGATATCAAAGTGATCCCAACAAGTGGTATCAATGCCTTTCTCGGCACAATAAGTGGGTTATCAGATCCCAACAATTGGTTTTAGAGCTTGGTCTTTTTTGGAAAAGCACGAGTGACCCATCACTATCAGAGCTAATCGATCTAGAATGACCTAACTGATCTGTTAAAGCATAGAGTTAGAGCTAGGTGATTATCGAGACCACAAGTTTGAGGGAAGCTTGTGTAATGGTAAAGAAAAGAATAAGGCATGATCTTAAAAGGAGAAAAAGATAAGATGACCACCACAATTAACAGTATAAGTTTTTTTGACTAAACTATCCCAATATTTTTCAACATTTATAGGAATTAATTGGAAAAGGATATACTAAACATAATTATCAACAATGTTGTCAAGTCCAAAATGTGGTAAGACCTTGGCAACGTTTTAAAAAGCGATTCAGGCATTTGCCTAGGCATTTTCGGTATCAACCCGCATCGTATAAGTTGTGACCGCTTTGCTCGGCACCCAAAGAAGAAAGGGCGGCCGTGTCGCTGTTCTTCGTTTTAGCCCTCATTTTTTCTTCTTCGGCTAGTACGTCATTGTGTTGCTAATGTAGTGTGGCTCCCTTAGCCCACTGTGAACACTTGAAAGAAGGATGATGATGGCTCCCATGGCCTATTGTGATCACCTAAAAGAAGGATGCGAGTGATAATATAGTATTAATTAAATTTTACATATTGTGATTTTGTGAAATTTCGGGTGGCTTAATCACTCGGCGCCCGTCTTCCACTTTGCCGACTTGAAACTCCTCCACCGCATTATGTCCAATTGACATTTTATAAAAACATTATTCAATTCTTTCTGAAATATATCTGATTGGACCAGCTAGATTTACTCAGTTAACCAACTCAAAGCAAAATATGAGCAAAGATATACACATAGAACCTACGAATTTCAAAGAGATCTCGTCATGACTAAATATACAGGCCGCAATAGAGAAGAGAGAGAGACCTATGCGCGACGCGGGATCTAACAAGCTAAGCCATGGACAGGGTGTGACCGTGTGAGTTTTCTACATAAACTCAAACAGACTTGGATTGAGATTTCGATCAAAATGACAAAATTTTGGTCAGAAATTTCGGTTTTGGCTGCAACCAAAACGAAACACCCATGCGAAACTCTGAAAGACTTTATTTCGGGTGACTTCGGGCCATTTCGATGGTTTTTGGCGAATTTCGGTTGAAACCAGCAAAATTTTGGTTGAAATGCAAGATTTCGACGAGATTTCCGTCAGATGCTGTGGGACCCTCAAAATGAGATATTGTTAGCTCTTCTGAGCCTTTCAGTGACTTTCGGTGAGATTTCCTCCGAAATGACATGGGCTCAAAAATCAAGGGCATCTTTCGGACAAATTTCAAGTTTATGTAAATTTAGATAAATATATGGTGATTTTCAATTTTGTTTTTCAGTTTACTGGTATTCTACATTGGTTATCATGATCTATGCAAGCTTACTATGTGTTTGGTGTGCATTTTCTTCAAACCATTCAAGTAAATATGCATGTACAACTATAAAAGACGTAAAAATTTAAATTTTAAAAAATCTTACAAATTCGGTCATTTTTTTTACCAGTTTGAAAATTTCCCCCATTTTGACCAAAATTCCGAAATTTTGGTTTTGGTTGGGACTTGGGACCGAAACCATCCACTAAATCGAAATCTCAAACCTTAAAAACAGACCCCAACATGAACCCAAAGTCACAAAGGGGTTTGTGACTCCTACGTAAATTTAAAGCCACAGGCAAGATTTGAGTTGTCATTGCGAGCTAATGTTATGACAGTTTCGTCTCAATTAGATTGTTATTGATCATCCTATTTCATGGTCTCCAGGAAGGATTTGCATTTGCTCATTGTACAACCTGCAAGGCTCCTTACTACTTGAGGGTTCATGTCCATGCAGACAGGAAATGGAGAACCTTAAAGTTCCGTTTCTTTGTGACTAGAGATATATTATTTATCTTTGCAGTTGTTCAACTTGTAAGTTTGTAGCAAAGCTGGTTCAATTATGTATTATTAATGCTTTCTTTGGTTATTGTTGATCTTTATGTTCTCCTTTCTTCTATAATTTCACGATCATGTGCACAGGTAATTTCTTTGCTGGCTTATCTGGTGTATCTGATTGATAGACATCAGCAAAACTGGCTGCGGTTGGCATGGGGTTTTGACAGTGGAGTTAGTTTCTACTATATATCTGGTAAGTCTCTAAGCCAACACGATCATTGTAATGTGTACTGATATTATGAATTTGACTTCATTTGTTCTTGATTGATCCCATGTGCTTGGCGTGAATAGTTATCATGATTTATTTTTGAAATGCCCTAGTAGTATGCCTTCAATTAAGTGCTAGAATGAATTGCAACAATGCTGCAATGGGCCTTCATGATCCGTCACCTGAATATGTAGTTTAAACGAATTTCTAGCAACTCGTACGAATTGCAAAGTAATTGTATATTTACCTAAGAACTTGTTTTTGGTGTTGGGATGTTCATACTGTTGATCCTCAATAGATGGGACAAGGCTAGATTGTCATGGTTCTGATTTGAGATTTTTATTGATGGGAAACATGATTTGTGAAGGAATTCTAGGCTTTAATTTCAAAGGGTGTATGTTTATGCAATATTGAACTATCAAAACCAACATAACTAAGGATTCAATAATTTTTCTAGGCTGATGATATTGATAGGTCGAGTTGAAACAAGTTGGGAACATGAACGACTTCACCTTGATTTATAGGAACAAGATTTAAAAAAACTAGGACGAAGTCGCAAGCCAATTCCACAAAGAACGATTTCAAACCCAAATCTGGAAGCAATGCAAATTGAAGTCGACGCAGGGAAGCCACAGAGTCGTCTGGAGGAGATCAACAGATCACGATCAACAGGAGACCGACCTGATGTTGGTGACGAGGTTATTTGCAGGAGTCTAGGGCCGAGGCTGGACACTGAGGGGGGATGGTGCTAGGAACTGGGCGTGGGTACTGTGCCAGGGGTAGGAGCCGGGCACAGACATGGAGCCAGGGCCGTAGTCGGGCACGAAAGGAGAGCCGAGGTGTGGTTGGGACTTGGGCGTGGACAAGGAGCCTGTGCCGGAGTTGGCACTCGGGATCGGGACCCGGACATGAATCAGGATTAGGGTGGGGCGCCAATCAACAAAGAGATAGGAAGGGGGTGGGTGGGAGAAGACTCAGAGTCCCATCGAGTTGAGGAGTCTCACCTCGGGGCCTTCCTTTCATTGGGAAAAAAATTTATTTCTGAATTAGTGAATTTCAATTGTCTTTACAAGAAGAAATCTTGTGAGTCTTTTGAATAGAACCTCATGGGTTTTAATAAAGTTCCTCTAACCAATATGGGGCTAAACATGATTGAAGAGTCCAAAATGGCTTGTGCTATGTTCGTAAATAGCAAATAAATGACAAAAAAATAAAAGATAATATCCAACGAAGCCCAAACAGTCAGGATAACATGCAAATTGTTAGATCAAAGCAATAAGGCACCGGACATGCCGTCCTTTGTCGTCTGCGATTGTAAACATGTAGATCTGGTGCTTCGGTGTCCGCACAAACTCTCCGGGGTGGGAAAAACTCGACCATGTCGAGTGTACACCTTGGCGGCTCTGTTGTCTGTCCAAGTCTGGATCAAAGCTGTTGCATCTCCTCTCTGATAGTGGTAACTCATGTCGAATCAGAGCCAGGACGTCCTCACCAATGCACCAGGTACCTCTGATATCCATCACTCTGAGTGGGAATTGATTGCTCATGTAAAATCTGGTCCACCTTGTCCTATTCCTGTGAGGTGAAAGGCAAATGAGGCATAACAGGTGATATAGGATCTGGGGTGGGTAAACACTCAATCAGGCTTAGTGAAGGGGTTTTCATGGATACATTTTGGATCTGTAAAAGCAACAAGTTTTTTTACATTGAATATTTGATTTATCCCGTACCCTTAAGCAATGTCTACAACATAGGCATTAGACCCAACTATTTTTAACAGTGTAAATGGTCCCGTACTTTAGGCCAATATTTTTTTCACTGTTACTGAAGTAAACCATTCGGGACTAACTCTAAGCATCACATAGTCACCCACGCTAAATTCTTTATATCCCTTATAGAAATCAACTGCCATTTTATAATTTTCATTATTAATGGCAATTTTATCTTTAATCTCCTTGTACAAATTTTGGATGTGAAGTGTATGTACTATTACGTCTCCAGAAGAATGGAACTTGTAGACACATATGTTTTCACATAAAACCTGTGGTCTATCATTTGATGCAAGTCCTTGATATAATAATCAGAAGTAGACAATGAATCTGGGGTATCTCTCTCAGACTAGCACAATCTCTTCCCCATCTTTTATGAATGAACAAGTGTTGGTTCATTCGTAATGAAGTACGACATTATTGAATGCCCAAGGTCATCCTAAACGCTAAAAGGACATGACAACAATCCATATCAATGACATTGTCCCATACGCGGTCAACTTACGGACCTATGGAAAAATTAACACAACATGTGTGTGTAACAAAAACGAGAGGGGCCATCCTTGACCCATTCTGCACTATAAGGACTACTCACAAGTTGTAACAACCCTTGTTTGATTTAGCCACATAACTGTCAGTGCTACACTTATCAATAGTGAAAATACTTAGCCTACCCTCCAAGACATAAAAAAGAATTGAATGTATTATGCTTCAGCCACATGAGTTCTTCAGGGATGTTTAACTCACTGGCTTATGAATTGGATTCAGAACCTAGTGGGGTAAGTGGTAGACTCTCAAAGTCACTAGAAAATTCCACAAGTGGAGATACGACAATATATGTTGTAGGGTCTTCAGAGAGGCTTTCTAGAGATGATTGGAGATAAGGTTTCAGAAAAATATTGATGGGACGTACTTCTGAAAGGCAAGGAAATTAGAGTCTTAAGGGCCCCATCAAATGGGAGACTAACTCTAAGCAGGGTTTATGATAAACTAAGCCCTTGTATGAAGAGATAGAATCAAATAAGGAATCTGATTCTTTTATTGGGGCTTTTCTAGTTTGGGAAATAAATCTCTTGTTAAAAGCCTTTGACTGCAAAGCAACATGCTTATCGGTTTGTCTAGGTTCACACTTGGGACCTTTATCCATGTTGTCAATTGTATTTTCAATGCTATTTAATACCTTTTTAATGGTATCAAGATCCTTAAAAGTTCATGTAGGTTCACACTTTCAAGACTGTTAGAAAAGTCTCAAATTTTGCTACTGTTGCTCCATCGGAAAAACTTGAACTGTTAAGACTTCTAAGGCTTTCCTAGTAAAAATCTTTTTTTTTCTTTTCATAAACCCTAAACATATCGCTCTAATACCAAAGCTGATGCATGACGAGGGTGCAAAGGAATTCTAGGCTTTAGAAAATTTGAGTTGACTAAAATTAAAACTATCCTTTTAATGGTAATCTTTAAAAAACATATGGAATTCTCATGATATTCCAAGCTTAGTGCAAGTGAATAAGAGCTATTGAAGAAAAGCCAAGAAGTTCCTATAGCCTCGCAATGCGAACCAATTTCTGGTTTGCACCACATTCCTTTGTTTTTATTTCACTTGTTCTTTAACAGAAGTGTGTGATAAGATTAGAAGGCTTTGAAGGTATACTGTTATTCTTTTGGTATTTTTTTTTTGGGTTATTTTGACTTTGCCCCCCAAATTTTGCAGTGAATTAGACTTTACCCCCCATCATTTCATTAATTAGACTTTACCCCCTAAAACTAACTGTTCCGTCAGCTCACCACCCAAAACTTTATTTCTTTTCCGTCAGCTCACCCTTTCTCTTGGATGGTGAGCTGACGGAACAGTTAATTTTGGGGGGTAAAGTCTAATTAATGAAATAACGGGGGGTAAAGTCTAATTCAAGACAAAATTTGGGGGGCAAAGTCAAAATAACCCTTTTTTTTTTGGATGCATTTTGTCATGCAATTAGTAGGATTGGCTAAATCGATGCAGTAGGAAAGGATTTTACAATGCTTAGGATTGATTTGCAACTTGAGGGAAAGTCTAGGAAAATTCAAAATGATTTGATATTTGAGTCTAATCTGAAATTGCATTGTGAAGTTGTTTAAAAATCCTAAAAAGAGTGGTAGTAGATGTCTACTATAATGTGTGGATCAATGCTCCATAAGGATTATATGAGAATTAAAGACTTGTTAGGCAAATGCCTAAAAGAAACTTGCCATTCTTTGTGAATAAAAAATATGGGAACTAGAAGGGATCAAATGAGGTTTATAGAAAATCTAGGCCTCTAGATTGAATAAATAGGAACTCGAGACTGGAAAATAAAAGATGTTCGATGATAACAAGCATAAATTCAGAGAAACTGCACTCATGAGGGATAAGAACACAAGATAGCAAGTACAAGTGTCACTTTTAGCGAAGAACTAAGGAGTCAGCACCTTAGTGTTTCTGAGGTATCAGATCAAAAGGAAAATGCAGCAGAAGCACAATGACAAAGTGGGTAATTTCAACAAAGTTTGATTATCCCATATAGTGGCAAAGGATTTTATATAGTGCCTTACTACCTTTTTCTCTCCCATTGAACTGATTGGGATACCTATTGGAGTAAATTTGAACTCGTTAGTCATATAGAACCGGGCCCTTCTACTGCAGTGTTATAGGAAGCCAGTTCCTCTATTTGACTTTATTTAGATTTCCGAGTCCATTTAAACTAATAACTGAACGTCAATTAGATCCCCTATATAAACTGAAATTGGGATCTAAATAAGAGTTACAATTGAATTGGAGTTTTAAAGTGGAGGGACTTCCAATCAAACTCTAGACATGGGGCCGGACCCCCTTGTGATGCCCATGATGACCAGCGGCTTTCTTCTTTTCCTCTAATAAAACCAACTCTACTTTATTCCTCCACCATGAACAAAAGCCTTGAACTTTTTTCAGATTCTGGATATGCCTGGGAAAGGTGGAATGCAAAGGGGCAATGTGGGCTATCAGATGGAAAAGAGCAACATATGGGCAATCGCACAAGATTTCGTTATGAAGATCTCATGGGAATCCTGGAAAGGCATGATTCCATGCAATTTGGTCAATTATTCTTCGAAAGATGCAAAATGCATATCATCTACCATGAAGGCTATCCCTATATAAACAACATACTCTGGAGATCCTGTCTCTACATATGTGCCTACCACAATACAACGGGTTGTTTGTGCAACCCCAAGAATTTATGTATAAACGTGAGTGCAACTTGTATAGATGTACACGCATTTGCTGAAATATAAACAAATCTTCCCCACTATGTTCGATGAGAAAAATAACTAGAATATTGATGTTCTTCTTGTACATGGGTTGTAAACTCTTCTCCGGTAATACATTTCCTTTTTACGTTTTTTATGCTGCATATTTGGATTGTGATGATGTGACTTCTTGCATATTTATTTGCATACATTGCCTGATGTTCATTATATATGACTGTTTTATGCCTGTTTTATGCCTATTTGGATAGTGATCTTGATGTTCATTATATATGACTGTTTTATGCAGCTATGCTATAGTGTTATACCATTTGCATCTTTCTAATAGGACATCTCATCTTACTGTGCTGATTCATTCATAAATATTACCGGTAACTGTAGGGGCGCTATTATTTTTTGCTTTGCTTGGATTGTCCGGATGCTTCATAACTTGTTATGATCGACGTGTGCGGAATGATCTGGCTCAGCCATGTCGAGAATTATGTCTATGCTGCTGTCAACCTGGGTAAGTGTTAAATTTCTTGTGCTTAATAGTTAATTCTTAGTAGGATGTGTCTTATATCTGATATTATATCATAGCCTTTCTTCTAGGGTGTCTGCTTAGTTTTCGAGTATAATATGTGCTCGCTCGTAAACAGTTTGTATCTGAAGGCTTCCTAAGCACAAATATAAGAACAACTTTTTGGTTATTTAATTAGTTTTGAAGTTAGATTAATGTATAACTTTTTGTCCTTATTAACATCTGTATTCTGAAGCCATTGATTAATTTTCTTATACCAAGCTTGTTCTCTGGAACAGCCATCCTTTTGAGTATAATGCTTTTTAAAGTGTCATGTATTTTGAAATCTTTGCCTCATCTCTTGAAACTCCTAGCACAAGCAACTAAGAAAGCATGAATTAAGTTTGTGCAAATCAACACAAGAAAGCATGGTGGCCTGAAAATCCCCTGCATAGCACCATTATGGATGATAAATTCCCTTGCACATTTTGTCACCCTTCACATCTACACTCTTCTGGACAGCATAGAGGACTGTCGAATACAGGCATCCGTGTCAACTATTAAAAATCTGTATTATCAACTAATGCGTAAACCAATAGTCTATCGCGGACCCCCATGTTCCCCCACTAAATCCAACTCCAAGCGTGCAATTGTATCTTCTTCAAAATCATGAAATTTTGGGATTTGTACGGTTTTTCGTAACTGTAAGTTACAGTTTGGGTGTTTGGATATATTGTGAAATTTTGTAGTTGCAATTTCCTACTTTGATTAGAATTCCCAATTTCATGATATTTGCTTGTATGGACTCCATATTCAACTCCCTATATAACTGTTGAACACCTCCAATCACTCTTTATTAATTATTAGTTTATTACTATCAAAACCCTAACATATGTGGCTTTTAATTTCTACATATTAAATTAAAGAAAACTAATCATGACTTCAAATTGCCATAGCAATAGCCTTAACCCTCAAGTTACGTCCCATCTATTTGCGGTTGGTGTCATGAAGCTTTCGTTGCCAATTCGTCATCCATTTATGTTTAGGGCTCATGATTTCGAACTGTGAAACATCCAAATGCAAGAAAAGTCTACTGCCATATGAACCCATAAAACTCATTCTTTCTAAGGTTGGAGATTATGGAAGATTACTGCTATAGCTTATGTGGGTCTAATTTCTTAATAGCTATTTATTTAGTTGTATATATGTGTCTCATAAACTAGGTATTCAATTAAATTAGTAATGTTGAGAGATTGGGCTTGCGAAGTCGGTTAAAAGGTGAAGTTTGTAAAAGGTTAAGCTTCTAGTGTTTCTTGCAAGCTATGTTCTAAAAAGCGGTCTAAGAGGCTGCCTAGGCGTTAGAAGCCCCCCCCCCCCCCCCCACGCCCAGATTAGTCCAAGGCGGTGCAAAAAAGCGGCCCAGGTTGCTAGGCGGTCCCAGGCAGGTCCGGGCAGGGCTAGGTGGCCGCTTAGGCGGGCCTAGGCACTAGAATATGTATAGATGTTATTTTATTGTTGGTAATCTTGAATTTATGGTTTAAATTGTACTAAAATTATAGATATTATCTCATAATATCATGCTTGTTTTTGTTCATGTTAATCTTGAGTTTATGGTTATGTAAATAATACATACTCTTTAAAATAATGGTTGAATAATTTTGAATTTATAGTAAATTAAAAACATATTTTATATATAATATTAAAATAATAATTAAAATAATTTTAAAAAGCGAAAACCCCTAGGCGTCGCCTACGCATAAGAAGGCCAACTATCGCTTGACTAGCGCCTAGGGTTTTTTAAAACATTGCTTGCAAGACAAAGCGTAGTATTTACAAATTCCTAGCTGCCTTTAAGAATTGTTAACTACCTCGGTTCTTCCGGATCTGGAGGAGACGTCCACTTTGGCTTCTGAAGGCCATCTCTGGAAGGCTTGCAACTAATGTTGTTAAAACAATATATGTGACTTGTGTGACTAGTGGTGGCCCAATCACATGTGGCCGCGCACATTTATATTGGTTGTTTTTTATTTTTATGTTTTTTTGAGTTATGTTTAAAGTGTGAAAAAATTAAGAGCAAATTACATAAACCTCTCTTGAACTATGGGGGTAGTTTCATATTGGTCCCTCAACTTTTTTTTTTAACAAATAAGCTCCCAAACTATGGACCAATTCGAAATCGTTGTCATCCATAGAAGAAATGTGTCAAATGGCTAAAATACCCCCTTCCTTTCTTCAAAACAGACCAGTAAAGGGGGAGGGAGTTTGCTCTGCAACTCCGGCCGCCATCACCTCCCACCCTTCTTCCTCTTGGCCTGGCACAGCCACTGGCTTGCTTCGCCGGCGGTTCCGGTGTGCATGTTGGCCGCGGCCGGCGCGGGGCTTGGGAAGTAGGGGGTCTGAGGTGGTGCGAGGAAATGGGAGGGAGGTTTTGCAACTCCGGTCACCACGACCCCCCGCCCTCCTTCCTCTCAGTCTGGCACAATCGGCGGCCTGCCTCGCTGGCGCCTCCGGCGTGCGCGCAGGCTGCAACTGGCCCGGGGTCTTCACTGAGGGCTTCGTCGGAACGCCGTCAGTGATTGGCAGGCCTGAGATGTCTTCAGAAGGTCGGGGAGACGGTGGTGGTGGTCGGGTTGCCTGAGGTGTGAGTGAGAGAAAAGGGTAATATCGGAAGGAAATAAATAAATAATGATCACTTCAGCTATTTTTGTCAAATCTAACAGTGAACAATTAGCGGAGGGGTCAACTTGTTAAAGTTGCATAGTTTGGGGGTTTATTTGTTCAAAAAAAAGTTTAGAAACCAATGTGAAACTTCCCCCATAGTTCAGGGGAGGTTTATGTAATTTACCAAAAAATTAAATAGTCAAAATAAGGTATTCGAGAGTGCTACTGAACATGGTTTTAAAAGTTGACTGTTACCGGTACGTACCAATTTTCAGCCGGTCGCAATTGATACCCCTTCGAATTTGATGCATCTCCCTAACCGGTCGAGTTGAACTCGTATGGGCCCGTATCGGTCCATATCAGCTGGTATGCCCGAGTTTAACTCCGCATCGGTCTAGTTAAGGACAAGTTGTAGTTGGGCCCTGTTTTGATGCCATCCACACCCTTTTTTGGACAATCCAGGTGATTTGGACAATCCCCCCCCCCCCCCCCCCCCCCCCAACCCAACAATGGGAATCAAATGCTCTGATATATTATATGGCACTGATTTTTTCTCTATTTTTCTTAGTTTTCTTGACTTTTTTTTATTACTTTTTGGATCATGCCTTATTGGATCATGCATCACATCTTCTTTCTTGGATCATGCCTTATTGTACTTGTAGCAGTGTTGTTAAGGCATTGCCTAGGTTACTGCCTAGGCGATTTTGTGCATGGTCGCCTAGACCACAGCCTAGGTGGGTGACATGTATTAAAAGACCTTTTTTGAAAGTTTTTTTTTTTGGTCTTCTTTCCCTATGTACTTATGATCCATATACTTAAATGTCACTTCCTTGTATTTCTTCTTACCTATCTATTTGTAGGTTCTAATTTAGAGTTTGTATTCCTCGAAAAAAAATATAGATTTTTTATCACCTTTTTTTTGGTTTTACTATAGTTGAGGTTATTGTTTGATTATGGGTTTTTGTTCATTATCTTTCTGTATACATGTGATCTATCTTCTCTATTGTTTCTATTCCTCCAAATGGTTGTGCTAATTTTTAGGGTTTTTTTCTTCTATTATCTTGATTTATTACATAATGAATGGTAGGGAGACCTAGGGTTTATGTATGTTCTAACTTCTATATATTCATTGATTGTTCTATGTTGATGATGATGCATGTTAACCTTTGAGTATTTATAAGTATATAGTATCCAAGGACAGAAATGTCGTGGGAAGTTCCACAAATTATAAAAAAAAATTGTTGGACCATCTCCATATACCTGCTTTGCTTGCCTGGAAAAATTCGTAAAAATTGATATTTGTCTCTCTAAATTCTGCTGTTTCTTCCTGATTTAATATATGTTTTCAATTGTCTTGCTTAGAATGTGTGCAGACTGCCATCTACCTGGCACCCTCTGTATGTGGACAGACTGCACCACCTGCTTTGAGGGATGCGCGGGCACAGCGGGTGAATGCGGATGCATAGGAGGAGCTGGCGAAGCGGGGCTGCCGCTACTGCTCATCATGGGGTTGATTGTGCTCGGCCTGTTCACAGTCATCGGCATATTCTACAGCATGCTCGTGGCAACGATGGTTGGCCAGCGGATCTGGCAGCGCCACTATCACATACTCGCCAAACGGATGCTGACAAAGGTGAGCCCGCTCATTTAGTATGCAAATAAGTATCACATTTGGCTCTCTATCTTTTTTGCTAGAAGATTGAAGGTACATATTTTCAAAATTTATGCATTCAACCATTTTCTATTTACATACATGAAGTAACCACCACCATCATGTGATATGCCCCCACAAAGATGAGTGAGCTATGGAGGACAAGCGCAAGTTGAAGCCCCACCAAGGGGGGGGCGACTCCTCTGCAGTATTGCACCCAGCCATCCGATTCAGGCACTCTCTTCCCCCCTCTGAATGTGCTACATCGGACGGTATCCTTGATGCAGTACTGCAGAGGAGTTACACTCCCCCATGGAATCAACTTATTCGACCTGAGACCGTGGAACCCTAGTGTATGCAAGGAGGGAGAAGTAAAAGAGATTAATGGCGTGTTTGGTTCACTGCGGTCAGAACTACATGCTGCAGTGGGGTTCCAACGCCTGTAGTTGGAGCACACACCTTTCCATTGTGGTGTTCCAATTACCGACTTTTCTATAAAAATTTAAATGAGTGGTAGATTGAACTGCTGCAGTTGAGTGAGACTACACAGAACCAAACAGTTCGACCCGCCCGTTACAACCGCAGTGAACCAAACAGGCTGTAAGGTGTGGGAAAGAGGGGAGGGAAAAGGAGATGTCTCAAACAACACTGAATCTAATAGCGACGGCTGAGATATTAATATTACTGCGTTAATGGTTAAATACAAATGTGTAATTGGCTGCAATGCTGAATCATCAGGAGTATGTCGTGGAGGATGTTGACGGTGAGATGACGGACTCGGCTTGGAACCCACCGCCTCTTCCACCAGAGCATATTCAGCAGCTGAAGTCACTTGGGCTCTTGTAGATCAGGTCCTTCAGCCTAAACCTTTTCCGGTGGTGCGCGACGTCGACTAACAATGGGCACTCTTTCGGATGATGGAGGCAGCGCTGACTCTCATATTGAGCTCTTCTTTGTGTATGTGTATTTACTTTTTGTAAATGGTGGCTTGATGGTGCCAATACGATGATAAATACTGCTCTTCATACCATGTTCTAATAAGTGAAAGAAAGCTGGATCTTCAGCATTTGTCATGCTAAACTTGTGAACAATCTTCTGCCTCTATGAACCCGCAATGAAAACTGGTAGTATTAACTGGGTCCCTGCAATGGGGAGTCAGCGGCCAAGATACATGTGCTGCTCGCTACTGCCGAAAATGCCCCCGTGCATCTTGGCCACTGATTCCACATCGCACGGGCCTGGGTTGGTACTGGGAAGTTACTGGGCATTTTCATTCCGGACCAAAGTCAGATCCCAAGCAAACTATCCCAAAAGATATTGAGGGACAGAGAATTAATGTTTACTTCTTTATTGCACTTGATGATATTGACATGCGCGTCAAATGGTTGGAGGGCTACTTTCCTGAGCTTCCGAGTGCAGAACGATCAATTGGTCAAAGTGGGGGTCGTGTGATGCTCCTGGTGTAGTTCTTAATTATGCTGGGTTGATGGAGTTCTTATATATGATAGTTCTTAGATCCACTATATAGAAAACTATAACCTCTTGGTCTTCTGGTACAATAAGAAATCATGCTTCAAGTAGATGGGTAAGAGTTCCATGGTACCAAGGACCAAGAGATATCCTTAGATACATATTAGGACAATTCTTATGTGAAAGTTCTATATTTGTATTTTTTATATTTGAAAGTTCTTATTTATATATGCTTTTGTTCGTGTCTTTTTTGGAAACAAAGATCCAAAAGAACGCCAACATCTCCTAGATTAATAAGATCTCAACACCAAAGAAGAGCTTTTTTGGAAACAAAGATCGAAAATCCATTGATTTCGAGAGGGAGCCCGAAACACTTTTTTCTTCCATGTTTCCATCCTCAACAGTCGGAGGAAAAATCACATCCGTGGCATTCATAATCAGGTTGGAGATTGGGTAGAGGATGATCTAGCCATTACCACTACTTTCACCTCCTACTTTCAAAACATTTTCACCTCAACAAACCCTCCACCCCTTCCGACAACATCCATCTCCTGACCCCACTCCTTCGTTTCTAACACCGATAACCATATTATTTATTAAGTGCCTCATTTGCAAGAAATCAAAGAACCAGTCATGAGCATGGGCCCACTCAAAAGTCTGAGACCAAATGGCTTCCCGGCACTATTCTATCAAACTTATTTGAATCTCATACAAGAAGAACTCACTAAGTTTGTGCAAGATTTCTTCTCCAATAGAGAGCTTCCACCTGGAGTCAACCACACTTTCATCGTTCTAATTCCAAAGAAAGAAGCTGCAGAGGATCCAACTCATTACATGTCGATCTCATTATGCAGCATTGCCTACAAAGTGATCACAAAAATACTAGCAAATCGGCTCCGTTCCATTATCGGCAAGCTTATCTCACCAATTAAATCAAAGCACTTTCGTCCCAAAACGGCAAAACTCTGATAACACGGTTATAGCTCAAGAGGTCCTCTACACTATGAAGCTCAAGAGATGCAAAACAAGTTTATTTGCCCTTAAACTCGATATGTCCACAGGATTCGATAGAATGGAATGGACGTTCATCTGGGACGCCCTCAAATTCTTTGATTTCTCCCACAACTTCATCCACTTAATTATGGGATGCATCACAACCTCCTCCTTCTTTGTCCTCATTAATGGCAGTCCTCAAGGTTTCATTGTCCCAGAAAGAGAACTCTGACAAGGTTGCCCCCTCTCCCCATTATTATTTATCTTGGGAATAGAGATTCTATCTCGCTCTTGAGAAATTGGAAGCTTCTAAAGACATCTCCAGAATTAGAGTTAGTCGATCTTCCCTCGGCATTAATCTTCTCTTTGCAGACGACCTTTTTATTTTTTGGCAGACGAGCCTATTGGATAATATCAAGATAGATACTTGTCTTCAAGATTTCGGAGCTTGGTCTGGTCAGTCAGTTAACTATGATAAATCTATTATTCTCTTCAGTAGTAATACTTCCCCCCACATCAAAGTAGAGATTATATTGATCCTTAAAATTCCTCCTATGAACCCCAAGGAGACTTACTTGGGTGGACCATTGTTTCTGGAGTGAAAGAAATCCAAACCATTCTCTTTCATAGTGGACAAATTTCACAGTCGCCTTAAAGCTTGGAAAGGAAAACTTCTCTCTCATGCTGGCAAAACAGTCCTCATACTAACTTAGCCTAAGTTGACACTTATGATATTTCCGAAGAAAATCAACTTAGTCAAACTTGACACTTATGGCAACCCCTAAAAAATAGGAGTGTCAACTTAGTCAACTTAATCATGACCTAGTGATCCTAGTTCGACTAGAAATTACACACAATTGAGTTCCATACACATTCATAAGTCTGCATTATCTTTCTATGAGCCAAGGGCCCACTCGGTGGATCCCACATAAGGAATCCTAGTCCAACTAGGTTTCCTCTAAAAGAGAATCTACAGAATGAACTGCTTAAGAATCCTAATCCAATTACGAAACTTAAGCTATATTAACTCCTAATCCAGGTGCCCTGGTCATCGCAGTGTTACCCGCCGACAGAGACGGTTAGGAGTTGGAATGTTCGGGACCTCGATAACCTTGACTCCCACTGGTACCATGGCCTAGGCCATACCAGTGAGCAGTGTTTACAACCACTACTAAGACACTGCTGCACTTCAAGGTTATTATTATATTTATGTGAGTACCCTTACTCTGCTATGTTGCACTTGAACCCTTCCAATCCAATGTCCACGAAGCTAACTGGGATCGATACCGACTGTCCTTCCCGATTTAGTTCACCCACTTAAGTCATAGTCTTTTATTGCCTAGTGATCACCATTTTACTTTGATTATGGGTGGCTATTCCTAGTGATCAGTACTTCATGCAAAGAGCCACTCAAGGAGACACCTAGTTCTCCTCAGGAAATATGGAATTCCTACGGACTGCATATGTTCCCAGAGCCTAATGTAAACTATCAGGGGGGAAATCTCGCTAGCTCGGGTGCTCGACCTGCAAGGCAAGGAAAACGTGACAACGACTGGCTCCGTGAGGAGCGCAGACCCTCCGACGCTCAGGTCAGTGAAGGTTCGAAAGGGAGGAGGCTTAAAAGCAGGAAATGTATGGGTTTTTGAATTTCGAACCTGTACTTTGGAGCCAGGAGCCGTACCTTTATAGACTTTTTGCAGACCGCCAGAGTCTGACACGTGGTCGCTCTTTCCTGCACCTTATACACCTTCATATATCAGTTCACATGGGCCCTTTAATAGCCTTTGTTGTTTAGCTTGCCAGGTGGTGGTGAGGGGGGGCACACCGATCTTGTCCGTACCAGGTGAAGATTTTGGAAGGATCCAGTCTGGGGTGTTCTAGACCGACTTTGGCCAGCTCATGTGGCTCGCAGTTTTCCACATAGCTCCACGGGGGTGATAACATCTGTCGATTTGGTACCGCCTTACTGTGGGCGACCTCTGTGGGCAAGAAGGCGAACTCCTTCGCTGTTACGTGATCGGGCGAGCTCCTGGGTGAGCTATGGGTGTTGAGCCTTCTGAGGATTTATTTAAACTATGTCAGGGGCGACCTCTTCCGTGCGTGAGCCAATCGTGTGCGGTCAGGGCGAGCTGGGGGTATTCGCGGATATCCTTCTATGTTTTTTTGTTAGCAAGAGGCAATCTCTCCGTGTGCGAACTAGAGTTGGGCTTTCAGCGGGCTATTGGAGGCGATCGAGATACTTTTTCCAGCTGGCGAGTTGCGTGGAGACCTTTGACTTACAGTACCTTATGAATGAGGCATCGAGGAAGATGCTGCTCTGTCCATGGGACGCAGTGATCCGCTACTGTAAGAGGGAGTTAGCCAAGGGTGACCTCTTTCGCATGCGAGCCGATTGAGTGCGGTCAGGCCGAGCTGTGGGCGAGCGGTGGGCGTCAGCTACGGACGACCTCTTCGGCATACGAGCCGATCGAGTGTGGTTAGGGTAAGCTTCGGGCGAGCTGTGAGCTCCAGTCACGGGCGACCTCTTCCGTGTGTGAGCTGATCGTATGCGGTCAGGGTAAGCTCCGAGCGAGTTGTGAGCGTCAGCCACGGGCGACCTCTTCCGTGTGCGAGCTGATTGCATGAGGTCAGGGTAAGCTCCGGGCGAGCTGTGATCGCCAGCCACGGGAGACCTCTTCCGCGTGTGAGCTGATCACATGCGGTCAGGGTAAGCTCCAGGCGAGCTATGAGCACCAGCCACGGGCGACCTCTTCTGCGTGCGAGCCAAAATTGGGGTAGGCTTCGAATCTCGAGCTTATCCGGGGGGGGACTTTTATAGTCTCGTCGTGTCCTCCTCTGCTGCTGCCATATGGACGACGAGCTGGTGATATTTTTTGGCACCATCATTACCCCCTCCTAGATGGCCGAGCATTTAAAATGGTCGATGCCCGTCTAGGAGTTAATCAATGATTCATTCTGTAGGTTAGGTGGCCGCCGACTTTGGAAACCATGAAGATCCAGATCTCTGCCCATGTTATCTCATTAATGAGGCGGGCGATCAAGACCCGAAGTGCCAGACATCATCATGCGATATTTAATGGCCTCGTCCGATGTTGCGACATGTGGCACATACTGATTGGTTAGAGATCAGCCGCACATCTGCCAGATGGGACATTGCTAGCGTCGTGGCGTCAGCACATGTGAGGGGACACGCATAGGGACACATGTCAATCAAAGATCTGGAGAGAGGGGGTTGTCCCTTCGGCCGCCGCTGTATTGCCTCGTACGTCGAGCTCAGCATTAAATGCTGATCGCTTCAAATGCCTTCACTGAGCCTATAAATAGGGGGTGGGCAAGGGCCTTTACTCACTTTTACTGCGAAAGAGCTCTCCTCTGCAGATCCTACTTTCCTCCATCTTCTAATGGTGACCTCTTCCGCTCTCGTTTCCCATGTGGTGACCTCTTATGGCGAGCCCGTCGCCGTTGTTTCCATCTCCGTGATCCCTCCAGACGGTCAGAGCATGGTTGACCATGCTCAGGAAGAGGAAGTCCCCCTGACCGATCCCGGTGGTCTGGTTCAAAGACGCAGCCGGCGATCCCATTCCAGAGAGTTTGCACGCCACCGCCAACATCCCTTATCAGTTCTTACTATCCCTTATGCCTCGCTCGAGGAGACTATCCACTAGGACCATTGTCTCAGTGGACTTGCTGTGGTCCGAGTTACCTGGCCGGTGAGCTGCTGGAGTTGGCAGGATTATGCTCCGCTTAGCTCACGGACAACTCCTAGGGGATCCTATACGGGCTCTCTCAGCTCAAAGATACCCTTAACGTGAAGATCCCTCTCTCCTACCTTCTGAAGAAGTGGTTCCTCAAAGCAGGCTCCACATACAACGAGGTCGGCTACAACGTCTTCTACCTTGCCAGTGTTGTAGCTCGTGTGTCCTGAGCGTGGATTTTCTGTATTAACATTAATAAAGATGACTTTGGTTATTGCTCTAATTAGAATAGTACTTTGGTATATGTTAATACATATATAATAAAGGACCCTAGGGAATACAGTAGGCCACTGAGGTGCATGGTGGATCCATGCTTGGGAGACCCAGTGGACCAGTTCTGTATAGACCTAGAACTAGTTCATAGCTTTGGTGATGCCGGCCGCTTCACCGAGAATAAGCTATTGGTAGGTAGAGGATGTGGTGAAGTCTCCACCACAAGAACATGTGATTCCCATTCACCTGACCAAGCACGATGATCATGTTGAATAGGAACCAAGACGGTGCACAGTTTAGTGATTCAGACATTGGTGCATAAACCGTCTTATTACTATAGATAATCTGTCCTTAACCCTGAGGGACCATGTATACTGGGCCAACCAGTTGTGTGGTGCTTTGATGTGCCAATGTGTGCGGACCTTCCATAGTCCAATACCATGGTACATTGGGTTACCCGGCTGACGTTTGAGTGAAAACATCATGAGAATTCGTGAATTCATGAAAACATCATGAGAATATATGATGGCATATGTTTTCGTCGGGGTTCGGCGTAGATCATGCATATGGAGTGTGCTATGTATCGTCTCTTTGCAGGTGTCGCACTGAATTATAATCTGTGATTGCATGCCTCCGAGGGTTGGACCCCGGATTTAATTTTTTGCAATGATTATTATTGTGCTTGTAGATTTTAAGGCTCTAGATGGGCGGGGGTGGAGGTTGACCACCCTCAGTTCTCTGGCCAAATTTTTTAGGATTGTTTCTTTTCTTTCTAGTGAAATTTTACATGAACGAGCACTTGCTTGGAGCGTGTTAGTTTTTCGATCACAGGAAGAAGAAGATAATGCTACATCGACGGTTCGAGCAAGCAGTACCATGGAGTGCAAAGACCCGGTGAAAGCGTACACGTTGGCGATGATCGGGATCATCGTCGGAAGATCGTGCAGAACAGAAGAACAGGATATCTTGGCTATGCTATTCAGGTTTAGGGGTCGGACCTTAAACTTAATTCAGTTTGGATGTTTTTTCTGTTGTTCTCTTTACTTAGTGTTTAGAGAACCCCAATGATAATTTAATTATCTATCTTGCTTGTGAGTTAGTATCTAGATCAGGCTTAGGGTTAGTACTTAGCTTATGGATTCATCGGTGTTTCTATATGGTTCTAACACGTTTGAATCCGGTGGCTAACTAAAAGAAAAGGTGGTAACCGCCCTTGTAGTAGTTCAGGTAGTCAAGTACTGTGCGCCGAGATAGACGCAGTGTTAGATTTGTTTAGAGATAACTAATATCCCCATAAGAAGTACGATAACCCTAGTGAGATGCCCTTTCCCCATATGGTCCTAGCCACCAAGTTAGGTTAGGATTCCATTAAGTGATTATTAGAATTGGTGAGGTCTACAGCTCATAAAAACCTATAGTTTAGCTATGTATGGTTGATAGTATAGGATTGCATATTAATACGTACCTTAGTACGTGTTCTGATTACAGAACCGAGAGCCAAGGCTACATGGTAATCCTTTTGAGTGGGAGACTCAAGGGACTGGTCCCATAAATACGTTCGCAGCTCTGATTAGGATTGGTCGCCCTATCAGGATAAGCTGTTGGGATGACAGAGCATGGGTGTCTCCACCACGGTCATTACCAGGCACATTGTCTGTGGCCGAACAGAACCAACACGATGCATAGATCGGTGAGCAAACACCGGTGGACTAAACCATGTTTCTGTTTAGGGTAAAACGGTCCTAAAACCTAAGGAACCATGTATGGTGGACCAACTAGTTGTGTGGTGCTTTGGCGCACCAATATGTGAGGATCCGGATACAGTGATCCAAAACCACGGCGTACTGGGTTACTCGGTTGGCGTTGCATCAGTATGTCACTCCTGCAGGCTATCCACACCCCTAACGGGAGGTGCGTTCCTTGGTCTGACCACCGCTCGAGTTGCATCATGGCACCAGATGGAGGGATAGCGAGTTTACCATACTAAGCGGAGAGCAGGGGTATGAGGGAGAATATAGTAAGTTCGGGGGAATTGGAGTGCAGCCTGCATCGCACTCTAGGTGGCCACGCAGGTTAACTCAGACTTAGAGGATCGATGGTACACTCGGATAGTGTATCGATCGAGTCTAAGTTAGAAGCCATGAACCCTGGTCCCTGAAGGTTCCACCTTATTGACATTATATACGGTCTTTGTACCATTTCCTCGAAACACAGAACATAGTTAGAGGAAGCGAGAAGTCCAAGCCTATGCTCCGTGAGTGCTTCGCACTAGTGCATGGTAGATGCGTAGCTATGTGTGTGCACTAAGGGAAAACCCTAGGTTAGTGCAGAGATGTATGTAGCAATTCCTTGTCATAAGTGGACTTTGCCACATGGGTGCG
This sequence comes from Chamaelirium japonicum, assembly GCA_947650365.1. Lineage (NCBI taxonomy): Eukaryota > Viridiplantae > Streptophyta > Magnoliopsida > Liliales > Melanthiaceae > Chamaelirium > Chamaelirium japonicum. Next base: position 63,062,709 of record OX393550.1, read on the forward strand.
ATGCACCGGGACATGTTGCGAGTTGACTAGTTGACTTCACTAGGGGCACCCTACGGGAACCTTAAAGAATAGTGAAATCACTGGTGCACTTCACTTATGTGTGCCTTGCAAAGTCTCGTACACGAGGAACGGCCAACTAGTGATATAAGGGTGTTTTGGTCATACCATGCGCCACTATGCACTAAGGGGGCTAGCCCTAAGTATTGGGAGACCGGTCAAGTCCGGCCCCATTGGTTTCAGGAGGTTGTTGCCTCCAATGAAGGGGTCGGTCATGAGACACAGAAAATGGGCTGGTTTTGACCGTTTTCAAAACCAAGAAAAAGATAGAGATAAAAGAAGAATATATAGGGAGAGGTTTGAATCAGTCAAAATTATCCGTACTATCCTTATCCATATAGATAGGATGGCCCTATATAAGGGAAAAGGAGAGAGGGGGGTCAGTGATGCAAGCCCTAGGAACCGTCCATGCCATGGGGAAACCCTAGCTGCCCCCCTCTCTTCTTTTCTCTTCTCCTCTCTCGTCTCTCTCTCCCTCACTTGCGCCATTAGATGGCAACTCGTCTTCCTCGCGTGGTGTTTCATAGAAGGAGAAGGCTCGTCGGATGGAGACACTCAGAGATCCATCGATGAGGTGCCGTGCATCGTGTGAGATCGGGTGAACTAGAAGGCATCTCCCGCAAGCTTTTGCTGTCCAGAATCTGCACAGAAAATCAGTGTTGTTTCTGTGATTCCGGGAGCTACAGAAGTCCGAACTAGGTAAAACTTGTTGCAAAAGTTGCATCTCGAAGTTGGCTACCTACATTCCAAATTTCAGCCCAATCTGAGTTTGGAACCAAACGTTATAGCCATCGTACCAAAGCTATGTCAAACAGATCCGAGCCCGTCTCCATCGACAAAGAAGAAACTTGTCGTGGTGAAAGAATCCACACGCAGGTATGATCTCTAACATGTAGATCTAATATAGATAGAACATGCGTGCATGCTAGATTGTTCTTTCACGTTAGATCGATGTTAGGGGTTCGCGTAGTTGCCATGCTAGATTCATACACGCACGTGTAGGTCGTTTCGATGAAAATTTTGATATGTAACGCACACCGCTCACGGTCTTCAGACCTATTCTTTGCTTCCGCTGCGGGCCTCTATCATGGATTTATTTTCAACAATGATATCCATTTCTAGTTGACGTTTGATGGTAGTGTGAACTCATCACGATTTGGTTATGCTACCATTAGGTTGAGGTCTAGCGGAAGTTATCGGATGTCCCTATTTGGCCAGTATCGAAACCTATAATGAGATAAGGTCTACTATAACATCAGACATCAAATTATGAACGAGGAATCATTCTAATAGAAGTCCTTTCTATATTGACCTTAGGCTAGGCTCCAGATTTTAGGATTATGGGCAAACTAGTGAAGTATCAGGATCCTTGGCATCTATGTAATGTGATCCTTGCAAGAAAGACAAAAGTTGAGTATTCAAGGTAGGGACTATAATATTTTTCAAGAATACTAATACTTTGCGGGAAAATTTGTAATCCTAGTGGGAGCGCGGTAGACCAGGGTCTAGATCTAGAAGGTTATGACCTTTCTAGATATGCATAAAACCTCATAAAGAAGGGATGTGTAAGAGGTTCCCTCCAAAGGGGAGCCCCTGGTATCCACAATCAATCGGCTAAGGGTCTGGGTGGGAGGTACGCAGTTCGATATTCCCACCGGGTAAGAGTTGTGTTTTCTTCAATGCTGGTTCACCTAGTGTTTTTCTTCAGGACATGGAGGATGACGGTAGCAGTAGGTGATGATTTTTTCCTGCACAGCGAGAGCCTATGAACCCCTCTGCCGACACCACCTAGATTTGTGGAAGCATCTGAAAGCTTGTGTGAAGCCACCATTGTTGCGTATGGTGGGTCACGTAAAGCTGGCCAAAAGGAGTTTGGGAGATTTTTCGGTTTGCTATGGGTAATTCTGATAAAGACTGGGTCGTAAACACCCCGTTGGCAGAAACAGTTGCATGCTCTCACCGAGATGCTATGTCCAATTCAAGGTCGATAGTCTCAGTACTCGAGCCCAGGGAATTTAGATTCCTGGATGTCTCCACTTGAGGTAGTGAAGACATAGCGGCTGGAGTAAACATTATCTATTTTTAAATTCTATAAAATAAATTATAGTAGACCCTAATTTTTGATTTAAATCATTGTTTACAGAAATTATGACCAAGCTTGACCCCCTTGCCTCCATCCTTAATAATAACAAACTTACGGGACCAAACTACGAGGACTAGAAGCGTAACCTAATGCTCATCCTAAGGGTTGGCAAATACTCAATTACCCTAAGTACCCCTCAACCGGCCATACCGGGACCAAGTACTACTGAGGCCCAATTGAAGGAATAGAAAGACTGGCTAGATACTGATGAGATATGTAAGTGCTATATAGTGGCATCCTTGCAGACCGTCCTTCAGAAGCAAGTCGAAAACATGGCCTTCACTTCAGACATGATGCTCTATTTAAAAAAAATATTCGAGGGTCGTAGTCGGATAACTCGTTACCTGACCATCAAGAAATTGATATCCACGAAGATGGTTAAGGGACTTTAGTTCGAGATCATATGCTGAAATTGTTTGGCTATGTGAATAAACTTGGTTCCTTCGATGTCATCTTGGATGTAGAGATCCAGACCGATATTTTTCTTGCGTCTCTGTCAAGAATGTTTGAGGGCTTCGTTACCAACTTTAACCTTAACTGGTTGGAGATGACTAATGCAGAGCTCCTAGCGGTGCTCCAGGCAGCAGAGGACGGGATGAAGGCAGGAGTCCAATCCCTGAATGTAGAGCGAAAGTCTTATCTGAAAGCCAAAGGCAAGTTTCAGAAAAGAAAGTCTAAGATGCCCGTGACGATGGGCCAGGTGTAGTTACAGGTTCCTAAGTAGGATGGTCCGGCGAAGCCCAAAGGAAAATATTTCCGATGTGGCAAGAAGGGACACTGGAAGGGTGACTACCATGCGCCTCCCAAGAAGGCTGAGATAGGTATATCTCAAATCTACATAGTGGAATCCCTTGTAGCATCCAGTTGTTCTTCAGTCTTATGGATTGTGGATTCTGGTTCCACTAACCATGTTTGCAATAATTTGTAGGGGTTCAAGAAGACAAGAAAACTGAGTGATGGAGAGATCATCCTGAGCATGAGAACTGAGGCCGTGGCAGAGGCTGAAGCAGTTGGAGATGTCGTCTTGCAGTTTCTTGATAGAAGAACTTTATTACTTAGAGACATACTTTATGTACCGTCCTTGATACGAAACTTAATTTCTATTTCTTTATTGAACAATGAAGGTTTTTTAGTTTTATTTGATACTTCTGGTGTGTCAACTAAATTAAATGGTTTCTTTGTTTGTAAGGGAAAGACACAGAATGGTCTCTATATAATTAACTCCAATCATAAGCAGGATAGCATAACTGAAGCCTGTGTGGTTAAATCATCTAAAAGGAAAAATCTCTCAGATAATGCAATACTCCTTTGGCATTTAAGGCTTAGACACATAGCCTCAGACATGATTCACAGGTTGGTTAAGGCAGGACTTTTAGATCCAGATGTTTCAGAAACCCTATCAACGTGTGAGTCTTGCCTAGAAGGCAAGATGACTAAAAGAACTTTCCGAGCCAAAGGTAGCAGATCTCAGGACATATTGGATTTAGTACATACTGATGTATATGGGCCCATAAGTCTCTGTGCCATAGGAGGCTTCGAGTATTTTATCACTTTCACGGATGATCACTCGAGGTTTGGATACATATACCTAATGCGGTGGAAGTCTGATCCTTTGATAAGTTCAAGGAGTTCAGAGTTGAAGCAGAAAAACAGACGGGTAAGAGTATCAAGTCTCTTCGATCAGATCGAGGAGGTGAATACCTATCGGATGAATTTATTGGGTACCTGTGTGAGCATAAGATAATGTCCCAGTTGACTGCACCAAGGACACTGTAACAAAACGGTGTATCTGAGAGGAGAAACTGAACTTTGTTAGACATGATTCGGACTATGATGAGTTATGCAATATTGCCACCTAGTTTTTGGGGATATACCCTAGAGATGGCAGTATATACCTTGAACTTTGTTCTATCAAAGTCTGTACCTCTAACTCCTTGAGAGCTGTAGTTGAAGCGAAAGCTAAGCCTGCAGCACTTTAGGATTTAGGGTTATCCAACACATGTGTGGAAGAACAAGTGAGACAAGATAGAGTCAAAGGCTAAGGTATGTCTATTCATTGGGTATCCAAAAGGGACAAAGGGTGGTTTATTTTATGATCTTGAGGATAGAAAGGTTATCGTCTCGACGAACGCCGTATTCCTAAAGCAGGATTATTTAATAGACCATAAGCCTACCAGTAAAGTAGTTCTTGATAAATTGCTTGGTACTATTGGGAGTACGCAGACAGAAAACATAGTGGGAGCCGATTCTACTAAGATAAACGATACTGTAGAATCGACTTCTATGAAATCACTGCAGGCTCATCGTAGTGGGAGGACCACAAGAGATCCTGATAGATACATTAGAGAAGCTTTTTTGGTAGATCCAGAGTTTCAGGAGAATGATATCTGAACTATGACGAAGCGATGATATCCTTTGACCATGCAGCATGGCAGAAAGCCATGGAGGCCGAACTGACATCGATGTCCCAAAACTCGGTCTGGACATTTGTAACACCACCTCACAACATTAAACCTGTTGGGTGTAAGTGGGTGTACAAAAGAAAAATAGATCCGGATGGTACCGTTGAGACTTACAAAGCTAAACTAGTCGCTAAGGATTATATCGAGTGAGAAGGGATCAACTATAACGAAACCTTTTCGCTAGTGGCTATGCTTAAGTCTATTCGGATCCTCTTGTCCATTGCAGCCCATTATGATTGGGAGATCTGGCAAATGGATGACAAGACCGCATTCCTCAACGGGGATTTGGAAGAAGACATCTATTTGTCTCAGCCTCTAGGCTTTGTCGTAAAAGATTAGGAAAGTATGGTGTGCAAGTTGCAAAGGTCCATTTATGGACTGAAGCAAGCATCGAGAAGTTGGAACATGCATTTTGATCAGGTTATCCAATCTTATGGATTTGAACAAAACGTGGATGACCCATGTGTTTATAAGAAGAGCAATGAGACTGCAGTAGTTTTTCTAGTACTTTACGCAGACGATATCCTGGTTATTGGAAACGATGTTGGAACGTTGTCTACAGTGAAGGTGTGGTTATCCTCTCAATTTGACATGAAAGACCTGGGTGAAGCGAGTTATATTGTGGGGATCAAGGTAACTCGAGATTGCCAGAACAAGACTCTCTTGCTGTCACAGTCAGCCTACATAGATACTATCTTGGTCAGATTCAATATGCACAACTCCAAGAAGGGACTGGTTCCATTCAGACATGGAATGAAATTATCAAAGGATCAGGGTCCTAAGACTCCTGAGGAGAGGGCAGAGATGCAGAAGATACCTTATGCTTCGGCTGTAGGGAGTCTGATGTATGCTATGCAGTGCATGAGACTAGATATACGCTATGCAGTAGGCATGATGGGCAGGTATCAGTCAAATCCAGATCCAGGGAACTAGACTGCTTTGAAAAGTATACTCAAGTATCTCCGTAGGATGAGAGATTATGAGTTAGTTTACTCTTCACAGGAATTGATGCCGATTAGATACACGGATTCTGACTTTACAGCAGATCCGGAATCCAGGAGATCGACGTCAGGGTTTGTGTTTTCATTGGAAGGAGGAGCTGTCAGTTGGAGGAGCATGAAGCAGGGATGCATCGCGGATTCGATGATAGAGGCTGAGTACGTTGCGGTGTGCGAAGTAGCCAAATAGGCGGTGTGGCTCAAGAAGTTCCTCACGGACTTAGGATGTATACCGGGAGCTCAAGATCCTATTGTTCTTTACTGCGACAATAGTGGAGCAGTAGTACAATCCAAGGAGCCAAGATATCACCAAAAGAGTAAGCATATCGAGTGAAAATACTACATTATCCGGGACTTGCAGAAGTGAGGGGAGGTTGCAGTGACTTAGGTGGCGTCTACAGATAACATGGCGGACCCTTTCACAAAGGCGTTACCGACCAAGGCTTTTGAGAAGCACGTGGATGCCATAAGAGTTAAGACTGTTATTTCCCGCTAGGCCAAGTGGGAGATTATTGTAGCTCGTGTGTCCTGAGCGTGGATTTTCTGTATTAACATTAATAAAGATGACTTTGGTTATTGCTCTAATTAGAATACTACTTTGGTATATGTTAATATATATATAATAAATGACCCTAGGGAACACATTAGGCTACTGAGGCGCATGGTGGATCTATGCTTGGAAGACCCAGTGGACCAGTTCTGTATAGACCTAGAACTAGTTTACAGCTTTGGTGATATCGATCGCTTCATCGAGAATAAGCTGTTGGCAGGTAGAGGATGTGGTAAAGTCTCCACCACGGGAATGTGTGATTCCCATTCACCTGACCAAGCATGATGATCAAGTTGAATAGGAACCAAGACGGTGCACAGTTTAGTGATTCAGATACTGGTGCATAAACCATCTTACTTCTATAGATAATTTGTCCTTAACCCTGAGGGATCATGTACACTAGGCCAATCAGTTGTGTGGTGCTTTGATGTGCCAACGTGTGCGGATCTTCCATAGTCCAATACCACGGTACGTTGGATTACCCGACTTGTGCTTGAGTGGCATGCAATCCCTATAGGTTATCCGAGTCCAGTATTGGATGGGTGCGTTTTGATGAGTCAATCTATCCACACAATTAATCCAGGCCTGGTGGTTATCAATATGACTGATGAAGTTCCGGATACTAGGCATAGCACCAGAAGGTGTATGATGTTATAGATGACAAGTCATCAAATCCTAGTCAGATAATCGATCGGGATCTGATGGTGCTCCCCACCGCCCGAGTCAAATCATGACACCAGTAATAGGAGGGACTAAGGATTATCAGAGTATAGTAGAGAATAGGGTTATAAGTGAGTAACATAAGTTTAAGATCACTAGAGTTCAACTTACGTCGCACTCTGGGTGACTACACGGGTTAATCGGATTAGGGCTGATTAATGAAACTTTCGGTGTGTCACCAAAATAGTTAATCAGGGATCCGGTTAGAGTTGGAGAACCTGAACCCTGAAGGTTCCACCTTATTATTGCGTATAAGAATTGTTCCCCGACCTGGTTGGATACGTTAGATGCGAAGTAGCGCGATGGAGCGCATGCCCGGAGCTTAAGAACCTAATTCACATATGTTAGGGGCCGTAAGGGTATTTTGGTAAATACTGAAATATAGATCAGAACATATTGGATATGATCTTAAAATAAGCAGAATAATTCTAGGAGCTTATAGGCACTAACGAAACTCGATTCCGAGTAGCGCACCTCACTCAATCTCTCTTGTAGTGTTTCACTTTTCGTGAAGGGCGTTTTCATCTAGGCTTCACGATATGCATGCTGAAACCCTAAAACAAACCCCCCCTCATCCTAATCCCCTTGGAGCCGGCCCTTGCTTGCATAGAGAAGTTAGGGACCGACCCTATATAAGGAATAGAGAAAGAGGGGCCGGCCCCAAGCTCTCCCTTCTTCAGAAAACCCGAACCCCTCTCCCTCTCCCTCTCTCCCTCTTTGTGGTTTCGACCAAGGAAGAAAGAGGAAGAAGAAGGAAGAAGAAGGAGGAATGAAGGAGAACGAAGAAGAGAGAAAGAGAAGGAGGAGATCTCGCGGCTCGCCGTTGTCTTTGCAATGAATTCCTCTGTCGGCTCGTAGTCCTTGCACTCAGAGATAGGACTTCGAGGATTCCTCCCTTCGTAAAGGACAAGGTGCCATCCGACAGTTTCCCTTGCAATTCACGTGTGGTTCATCATCGTTCCATTCTCTTCGGATCATAGGTCCATAAGGTATGATTATTCTAAACACCTAACTAGATGCATGCATGTCTTCTGTAGATCGTAGTATGCCTCTAGGGTGTCCGCACAAATGCTAAGATCATAGATTTGTATGTAGATTGCTTTGTAGAATCAATTGTAATGAAACATACACCGTAAGATCTTCGGATCTATCTTTTGCTTCCACTGCGACTCTGATAATAGGATTTAATTCCAACAGCCAGACGCCTCAGTGAGGTGTTCCCCTTCTCCTCTATCGAGAACAAGGATAGGTACTAGAAGGAGTACTCATTTGTGGTCACCGGAGAATGGCAAAGGTGGTATACGAGTGTTCCTTCTTATCCGGATAGGCTATCGCTACCCGTCTTCAAGGAGATCGGCCTGTACCAGACCAGGGCGAGGAAGTGCATTGTAGCCTCAAGGGGCAGTCTTTTGACGCTGCGATCTTAGACTTCTTGGGAGCGAGAACTCCCGAGAAGATTACCGCGCCCGACTTCACGTTCCAAATAAGGGATGCCACGACTGGAGCCATCGCCACCAAGCAAAAGATGGCTCGAAAGAAAAAGGTCGTTGTCTCCCACCAGGCTAGAGCAGGCAAGGGGGCCTAGGGTGTCGGGACCTCAAAGGACAACTCGAGGAAGAAAACGGGCAAGAAGCGGGTCTCTTCTATCCATTTTGCCAATGTCGACACCATGGAGATGCTCGACGAGGCCGAGAACGCTTTGCCCCCATATCCTCCGGTCAACGTTTCTACCCCAGGTCAGCTTCACGCTCCTCCTGTTCTTCCTCCTCCTACCCCCGCCACCGCTGCTACCGCGGGCTCCGCTCTAGAGGCTCCCATATCGCGACGATATGTTATGGTTGAGCCCGAAGATCCTTGTGTTGAACTCCTGCTCTCCATGGCGGAAGTGGGGTCTCTAATGGCACAGGTCTTGATGCGGGACTTCCCCGGCGACCTCTCAATGCCTCTTTTTGTTGCAGTGATGACTCCATAAATGGAGAAGGGGAAGGAAAGGAGAAAGGCCGCCCGACCCACCCCCCCGCACAGCAAGGGGGCAAGATGACTCCGTTCGCCTCGCTTAGAAGGCTTTTGCCCAGGTACTTGCCTATAAGAATAAGGCCGCCATGCAAGAAGTGGGCTTAGGATTCGATGCTGATCTTAGCTTGGAGGAGGAGGATCCCGTTCAATCGATCACCATTGCCACCCTAGCTCCGATCATTTTATCCCCGCCCTTCGAGGGGTCTTTTCTTCTGGGAGCCAAGGTATCCTCGCCCCCCCAAGTCTCCTCCCCAAGCAAACGTGGGCACCCCCGAGGTCCCCAATTCTCTGGGGGACCTGGGGGACTTGGTCTACAAGGCTCCCACTCTGGGGTCCATCGGGTCTGAGTCTTCGAGCTCAGGCACTGAGGCTTCCGGCTCAGACTCGAGATCCAATGGTGGGGAATCTGGCGGCCCCTGCCCGGAAGGTGGGGAAGGTCGCGCCTCATAGGTTCCTCCCCCAGCCCCGACGACAGCAGAGCCTACGGTCTCCATTCCTCTCACGGCGAGCTCCGACGGACAAGAGACTTCTGGGACCTCGCACTTCTTAGGCGAGGTGGCCAGGGCTCCTCATTACCTCCGCAAGATCTTTGGCCGTAATATTTTTGCCAAATCTCCATTCGTGGTGATTTTTGACAAGCTCGCAGAGGTAACGTTAACACACTGGTCTTTCTTCTTTTTCCCCAGCTCTATTTTCTGATTGCTTACTTGGATTTTGTAGGTGGAGAAGAGGAACTGGGCCCTTGCCGAGGAGGTCGTCGCCATTAGGAGAAGTCTCGTCACTCTAATCGATGACTCCTTCCTGGGCTCCGAACGTCGGATAGACGAGCACATCCACCGCCTCCGTCAAACGGATCGTTCCGACAAGCTGAGGGCGGAGGTTGACCAGCTGTGTCAGTTAGTCTCCACCCTGACGTCCAAGCTGGCGTCTGCCAAGGAAGCCCGCTCCTAATTAACCACAGAGCTACAAGAAGCCAGGAAGGCGAAGGAGGTGGCACAAGCAGAAGACACCCAACTCCAGAGCGAGACGATCGTCATGAAGGCCGAGATCGCCACAATGAAGGAGACGTATTCCCGAAGTCTACAAGCCCAACAAAGCCATGCCACCTCCAGGCTCAACTGGACAAGCTCCTCCAGAAGGGTGCCCTTGATGCTATGGAAAGATATAAGACCAAGAGGTCGAGAAGATTTAGTTGCCCCACCTTTGTAAACGACTTTTGATATAATGAATCTTTAGTTGTCTCTACTGTTGCTATGTCTTGGCTTTGTTATCTGAGTTTGCTTGTGAGATTATTCAGCGGTCTCGAGGGTCTTACCTAGGGTGAGGCAGCTAAATTACGTAAAAAAATTAAAAAGACAACGGTATGTAAACGAGAAGCACGATATGCTCGAAAAAAGTCGGTTTGATCCTTGAGCTCGGAAAATCAATGAAACGTAAATTTAATAATTCAAAAACTTCCAGAACTCAAGGATTAAATATTTTATTTTGGAAAATAAATCAAGTGCTAGCTGCCCCTTGCTCGGTTAAGTTCCCTCTACAACCCTGATTACTGGACATGCCCTTAGCTCGGACATTGGCGGCACTCGCTCCTTGCGGCGACCTCGCCTACTCTTAACTTTGAGGGGTTACCATGAGATTTTCAGGTTGCCTGAGCAGGTTGTTCCCCATCCAGGTCCCCCTAAATCATCCCGGGGTGCTTCCTATCATGGCATGTGAATGTGAAGGACCCCGGTCATGTTTAAAGTCCCCTAAACAGCGGACTACCTCGGCAATCTCAAGGTCGTTCAGAACGGCCACTGAGAGACCCGGTCTTGCTTTAAGTCCGCATGACAGTGGACTGTTCTGGGGGGGGGGGTGCATGCGAGCTGATCGCGTATGAGTCGATCCTTTCTAGAAGCTGTGTGCGAGCTGACCGCGTGCGAGCTGATTCTTTAGATCACTATTGAGAATAATTTTGAAAAAATCATTAAATTAACTTGAAACACCCTTCATTACACAAAAACGATTTACAAGTGGAAGCTTTTGTGCTAAGGATAATATCTCCAAAGATGGAAGACATTCCAAGGTCACTTTAGGAGATCACCATCTGCGGTCATCAACCTATAAGCACCTGATCCTTTCATTCGTGTACTATATAGAGGCCTTCCCAGTTCGCGGCGAGCTTCCCGGCATTGGGTTATTTCATGTTGGCGAACACTTTTCGCATTACGAGATTGCCTGATCTGAAAGCCCGATGGCAGACTCTCTTGTCATAGGAACGCTTCATCTCTTGCCTATAACCAACAAGATGTTGGTTAACGAGCTCCCTTCGTTCTTCGAGCTGGTCAAGGGAGTCGATGAGTAGGTCGTTATTGTCGACCTCACCCACAACGAGCATCCTTGTCGAGGGTACTTCCGCTTCTATGGGTAAAACGGCTTCGCGACCATAGGTGGGGCTGAAAGGCGACTCATTCATCGAGCGACGCAGAGTGGTTCAATAAGCCCATAATACTCCGTCAAGCTCTTTCTCCCAAAGCCCTTTTTTCCTTTCCAACCTCTTCTTGAGGTTGTCTAGGATTACCCGATTAGTCGCTTCAGCTTGCCCGTTGCTCTGGGGATACCTAGGAGAGGAAAATCTCAGATCGACCCCATGCTTGGCATAGAAGCTTTTGATCAAGCGGTTGTCAAACTGGCACCCATTATCCGTGATGAGTACACCAGGTAAGCCAAATTTATAAAAAATGTTCTTCCATAGAAAGTCCTTTATCTATTTCTCTCCTATCTTGGCCAGCGGGCTTGCTTCCACCCATTTGGTGAAGTAGTCTGTGGCGACCAAGATGAATTTCTTCTGCTGTGTGGATACAGGGAAAGGTTCGACTATGTTGAGTCCCCACTATTGGAAAGGCTAGGGGTTTACCAGAGGGTGCAGCTCTTCTGCGGGTAAGTGGTTGACAGTGGTATGCTTTTAACATTGAAGACACTTATGCGCGGTCTTGATAGCGTCTTGAGCAATGGTGGGCCACCAATATCCCTACCTCCTTATCTTCCCGGCTAGAGACCTCCCACCAGAGTGGTTGCTGAACTCTCCGGAGTGAAGGCAATCTAGCACTTCTTCGACCTTAGGGGGCTCTACGCACCTGAGGTTGGGACCGCCGAAGGATTTTCTAAAAAGGCGGTCCTAACGGATGAGATACCGCCCGACACACTTCTCTATTCGCCGAGCTTCTTCCTTATCACCGGGGAGCTCACCTCCTTGAAGGTAGCGATTGATTGGCGCTGTCCTACTGGCAGGGAGTACCTCAGACGAGGTTTAATTCATGGCGTTCTCACCCAGTTGGATTCGGGCGTGATCTTGCACTTCGTTCACTATCTGCCGGACTTCGAGACCTCCAAGCAGGGAGGCCGTGTTAGCAAGGGCATCAGCTCACTTGTTGTCGGATCAAGGAATTTGCTTAAACAAATTTTTTTTGAATTTCGCAGCCACGCCTTTCAAGAGATCCATGTAGCTCACCATTCGTGTATCCCGAGAGGCATAGTCACCATTGGCTTGGCAAATGATTAGCTAAGAGTCACTAAAGACTTCAAGCTTTCTCACGCCAACATCACTAGCGAGCTCCAGGCTAGCCAAGAGTGCTTTGTACTCTACCTCGTTATTCGTGGCTGCAAAATCTAGCTGAACGGATTTTTCAAGGATTACCTCTTTGGTGATTAGCACAACTCCAATTCCTACCCCAAAGATATTGGATGAGCCATTGATGAAGAGCTTCCAATCTCCCGCGACTGCCAATTCGGTCTGGAAGCGATCGCAAGGCTCCTCAAGGAACCTCGCCTTCCTTGGGTGTGCTTCGGTTGGCTCATCTTCTTGCAGTAGGAATGGCTCTTCAGGCGGGAAGTTTGCCAAGAAATCAGCAAGGGCCTGCCCTTTGATCGTCGTTCTCAGGACATATTTCAATCCATAAGCATCGAGCTAGGCAGACCACCAGTAAAGCCTCCCAGCCACCGAAGGCTTTGAGAGCGCGCTCTTCAAGGGGTGCTCGATGATGACTTTGATGGGATGCGCTGAAAAGTAAGGATGGAACTTCGTCGCAGTCAGAACCAAGTCTAGGGCGACCTTCTCGATGAGTAGATACCGCAGTTCGGCAAGGAGCATGGTATGGCTTACAAAATACATGGCTTCTCCAGCTTTGCTTCCTCTAAAACGAGAACACTGCACACCGCGTGCTTTGTCACAGATAAATAGACGCCGAGCTTGTCTCCCACTCTGGGTGCTGCTAGTATAGAAAAATAAGCTAGGTAATCCTTGACTCTTTGAAATACTAGTTCGCATTTCTCATCCCAACGGATGGTAGCTCCTTTTCAAAGCAGCTTGAACAAAGGCTGATAATTGTCGGAATATTTCGATATAAAGCGTCCTAGCGCCGCAATCTGTCCGCTCAATATCTGGACTTCTCTCTGCATCTTTGGCCAGGGCATCTCGACAAGCGCTGTAATTTGTTCAGGGTCGGTCTCGATCCCGTGATGGGTAACCAAGTATCCTAGGAACTTACCAGAGGTCACTCCGAATGCACACTTCGCTGGATTAAGCTTCATCTTGAATTTCCTTAAAATGTCGAATGCTTCTTTGAGGTCGGTAATGTGCCCTTCTCGTTCCTAACTCTTCACCAAGAGATTAACTACATAGACCTTGACGTTCTTGCTGATTTGATCTTTGAACATGTGCATGACTAACCTTTGGTAGGTCTCTCCGGTATTCTTGAGTCCCAACGGCATCACCTGGTAACATAACAACTTCTGGTACCCTGCTCTGGAATAAAAAGCGGTCTTCTCTTGATCGTCGGGATGAAGAAATATCTGGTTATATCCAGAGTAACCATCCATAAACAAGAGAGCCCGGAACCCAACAACAGTATCCACCAGAGCTCCGATTCTGGGGAGGGGGAATTTATCTTTTGCCCAAGCTTTGTTGAGGTCAGAGAAGTCTATATATACTCGAATGACCTCGCTCCTCTTTGGCACCGACACGATGTTGGAGATCCACTTAGGAAAATGAGCCTCACAAATGAATCTAGCTCGCTTTAGCTTTTCAACCTCTGCAGCAACTGGGACGGCCTTTGCAACCAGAATATATCGAGCTTTTTGCTTGACTGAAGGGAAATCGCTCTAGGTATGAAGACGGTGGTAGGTGATCTCGGGGTCGATCCCGGTCATATTGGTGAAGCTCCATGCGAACACATCCCGGTAACCCTTAAAATCCCATCATCTCCGATGTTAATATCTTGGAAGGGCTCGGCAACATGGGACTTCCTCTTCGCAGCATCCGCATGGTGACCTCCTGCACCATGCTCTTGATAAACGTGGGGGTGAAGTGGGTGTCTCACAAGGTCGGAGAGTCTCTGTCTTTCGATTGTCAGGAAGCTCACGAGGAGAAATAGATAACTGCTAAGAGGGTGTCAGTCTCTTGGCCTCCGAAGAGCCAATGGTGGTGAGATGGTAGACGTCCTACTTGCACCTGGTGGCGGCAACCTGATCACCTCGTATGACTATGGATCCCATCAGAATGGGAAATTTGAGGGCTTGATGATTGGGCGAAGACACCGCATTCATCTGCCTAAGCCAAGGTCGCCCAAGGATGGCATTCAAGGTGGACTGCCCATCCACCATAGCGAACCTGGTTTGCCGAGCTTCGGGACCTGCTGTCACGGTCAGGGTAATCTCCCCAACAAATTTAGCCACTTCGCCTGTGAAGCCGCTAAGAGAGCCCATTGCTGAAGACAAATCGGCGTGTCGCAGACCCATCCGTTGAAAAGCCGACATGAAAAGGATATCCACGACACTTCTGAAATCGACCAAAACACGACACACCTCGATATTGGCCATCATGAGGCGTATAACCAGAGGGTCATTGTGCGGAGTAGCGACCTCGGCCATATCATCCTTTGAGAACCACACGAAGTCACGGGCTCCAAGTTAAGGTGCTTGAAGCAAAGTAGGTAATAGCGAGATAGAGTGCACCTTTTGCGTTCACTCCACCTCTCTTACTTGCCACCGTACCTCGTTGCTCGACTTTGGCTCACCTAGGTAACCGGCAATGGTGTGGCAGATTGTCGGCCCGCCCATGGGAGGTAGCGGTAATGCGGGCTCCGCTGGTCCTGGTCAATCTTCTTCTCTCGGGACGCGCATAGGGACGACCTCGAATCGTCGCGGTTGCGAGATGAAGTAGTCCAAATGACCTATACTGGCGAGGTCCTTCGAATGGTTTCTCAGAGCTCGATATCGATTGGTGTGGTGCCTGACACCTTTGTGGAATGAACATCGCCTAGTGTTTTTGGTGGAGCTGGACTTACTCTGCTGAAGGGGAGGAGGGTATCGGACAAAGGGCTCATTCCGGACCTGATACAGGATTTGTCCGAGAGAGATGGTCATTATGGTAAAGTCCTGCTCTCCTGGACTGGAAGGTACGCTACTTTGCTGTTCTCTCGGCCGTCACGATTGGTGCCTCCGAGGGTGTCACAGTTGGAACTGTTAGAGGTACGGTAGCTGGCATTGCAGGGGGCACCTTGCGCCGCTCTACTGGTTTAACGATGAGAGGCCTCAAAGCGGGAGGAGGTCACTGCTTGACCATCTTTCCCTTTTGGTCGAGCACCACATCTTCGAGCTTGATGTGTTCCTAGACAAGGGCAAAAAGCTCGACTATCGTGCGGGGGTCAGAGATGACGAGGGCGTCGTGCAGCTTACTTCCTTCGGGGAGCACGCTCCTGAAGGCACTCATGGATGTCTGATCCTATCCGACTGAGTCCTCTAGGGCGAGGTAGGCACTACGAAACCATGTAGAGAAGCATCGAAGGGTCTCCCAAGCTCCCATGGTCAGGACGATCAACGATTCGATCCTCTTTGGCCATTTTTGGTTACAGTGGTACTGTTTCAGGAATAGCCCAGATAGAGTGGTGAAGTTAGGAATGGAATGGGAGGGAAACTTGTGGAACCAGTTCAAGGCTGAATTGATCAATCTGCTCGGGAAGGCATGACACAGAACATGGTCCTGGTCCTAGAAAAACAACAACATCCGGTAGGCTAAGAGGTGGTCCATGGGGTCTTGTGACCCATCGAACAACATGAACTTTGGCGGGATCCAGTGCTGAGGGAAACCCCCCTAATAAACTTCGTTTGTGAAGGGTGATCTACCTCCACGAGCGGTAAGATCTCGTAAAAGGTCGATAGGCATGCTAGGTAGCCGCCAGTGCTCGAGGATCGATGATTTTCCCAAAGCGGCTGCGCCGGCCCTAAGCGATCATGCACGCTTCCTCTAGGCCGGTCCGCACCCTCGCTGTGGCGATGCTCAGGGGTGACATCTTGTCGATCGCTTCATTACTTCGTAGGCAACCGCCTCAATGCAGGAAAGGTCGGTGCAGAGCTGCCATCTCATGAGTCTCCGTATGGGGTGACACTTCCCCCGTGGGTTCCCGCTCACACCGATGGCGCGGTTACAATCTCGCCCTCTAGACCTCGCATCTGACTCGTTAGACTCTGCACTTCGACTTCATCGACGAGGAGGAGCCAAAGGCAGAGTCAGCTCGTTACTGGAGCGCTGGGTGACAAGTCACTGAAGTCGCCCGAGAGCCGATTCTCTGGTCTTGCTCGCGACTATGCCTCCCACGGGGGGCTCCTGTTGGGATGCCTACCGTGTAAGCGCCAACGTAGGTTGATGCGACGCCGGGATCGAAGGAGGTCGCATAGGGGAAGCGACCCCTACCGATACTCTTGGCCACTGAGATTGACCCACTGATCCTTCCCTCCGTGGTTCGAGCCCGAGGGAGGGATCGGTTCTTTTATTCATCGTGGGGACTTGGTACAGCCACGTTAGTTCATCCATCATGGCCCGTTGGGTGGCCAACATCTCCATGAGAAGTTGGTTACTGAATTGGGCAGGAGGTTGGGTAGTTTGAGCTGGTATCCCACTTTGTGCAGATACGGTGCGAGCCTTCGCCCGTCTCTGTCCCCGCATGGAAGGAGCCATTAGGGCCTCCTGCGAAAGCATGGCTTTCGATCGTGTGGTCGTGGGCATTCTTATAGTAACCAGTCAAATGATCCCACAGATGATGCCAAATGTCGGGGGAAAAATCTAGTTGGCTCGGGTGCTCGACTTGCAAGCCAAGAAAAACATGAGAACGACTAGCTTCGTAAGAAGCAGACCCTCTGATGCTCAAGTCAGTGAAGATTCGAAAGGGAGGAGGCTTAGAAGCAAGAAACATTCAGGTTTCTAAATTTTGAACCTGTACTTTGGAGCCGGGGGTCATACCTTTATAGACCTTTTGCAGACCGCCAGAGTCTGACACATGACCACTTTTTTCCGCACCTTCTACACCTTCATATGTCAGTCCACATGATCCCTTTAATGGCCTTTGTCGTTTAGCCTACCAGGCGGTGGTAGTAGGGGGGGCACCGGTCTTGTCCATGCTAGGTGGAGATTCTGAAAGGCTCCAGTCTGGGGTGTTCTAGACCGACTCTGGCCGGCTCATATGGCTCGCAGTTATCTATGTAGCTCCATGGGGGTGATGACATTGTTGATTTAGTACCGCCTTACTGTGGGCGACCTCTGTGGGCAAGAAGGCGAACTCCTTTACTATTATATGATAAGGCAAGCTCCTGGGCTAGTTATGGGTGTTGAGCCTTCTAAGGGTTTCTTTAAACTATGACAGGTGCGACCTCTTCCATATGAGAACCGATCGCATGCGGTCAGGGTGAGCTGGGGGTGTTCGCGGATATCGTTCTAAGTTTTCTGTTAGTAAGAGGCGATCTCTTCCCGTGCAAGCTAGAGTTGGGCTTTTAGTAGGCTACTGACATCGTTCGAGATACTCTTTCCAACTGGCGAGTTGCATGGAGACCTTTGACTCACAGTACCTCATGAATGAGGCCTTGAGAAAAATACTGCTCTGTCCATAGGATGCAGCGATCCGCTACTGTAAGAGGAGTTAGCCAGGGGTGACCTCCTCTGCATGCGAGCCGATCGAGTACGGTCAGGCTGAGCTGTGGGCGAGCGGTGGGCGTTAACCATGGGTGACCTCTTCCGTATGCTAGCCGATCGAGTGCGGTCAGGGTAAGCTCCGAGCGAGTTGTGGGCGTCAGCTACGGGCGACATCTTCCGCATGCGAGCTAATCGCATGTGGTCAGGGTAACCTCCGGGCGAGTTATGAGCACCAGCCACGGGCGACCTCTTTTGCGTGTGAGCTGATCGCATGCGGTCAGGGTAACCTCCGGGCGATCTGTGAGCTCCAGCCACGGGCAACCTCTTCTGCGTACGAGCTGGTCGCATGAGGTCAGGGTAAGCTTCGGGTGAGTTGTGAGCTCCAGCAATGGGTGATCTCTTCTGTGTGTGAGCTGATCGCATGCGGTCAGGGTAAGCTCCGGGCAAGCTGTGAGCGCCAGCCACGGGCGACCTCTTTCGCATATGAGCCAAAATCGGGGTATGCTTCAAATCTCGAGTTCATCCGGGGTGGACTTCTGTCGTCTCGTCATGTCCTCCTCTGCTACTGCCATATGGACGACGAGCCGGTGATATTTTTTGGCACCATCATAAACCACCCAATCTACCTAGGTTTTGTTTTCCAATAGACTGTATTGTTTAGTAGGTCAAAGTGGAGAACTCCAAACTAAGGATTCACAACACATCCTAGGATTTTGGTTGTAGCCAACTAGCAGTAGAGGTCCTAGTCTTATATAAATAGTTATCAAGACTGGTTGTCTCTCTTGATTCGTTCAATACATTCTAAATGTATCAACATTACCTGACTTAGTATCTCATACCAATGGCCGAGATAGGTCATCCCTCTCACGAAAAGGTTTGGGTATTATAGTCTTACATATTAGATGTCCAGTCTAGCAGCTGACTGCGAACCTATATAAATATGTATGATACCTGCATATCTCCTATATAGGATCTCATCCACATACATGAGTTAACTCAACCATACTAAACGGACTTAGTGAGTTTATGCATCTCATTTACAATGATATATGATCGAGTTTTAGTAATGATAGTTTAATCAAATATTGGGCATGCTGGAATTGACATATAGGACATACCAATTCCAACAACATCCTTCTAGCTTGGAATCTTTTGAACAAGGGGATGATATGGCAAGTCAATATCGAAAACCATATCTTTGCTTTGCAGGATCATGGATTTCTAATCTTTCATCACCCCCTAGACCTGTAGCGTCCATTTTCGACCCCAATATTACGATGACCAGATTCATGAACCTTGAATCCATGACTTGGAATAAGCCATTTCTTCGCCACTTATTTGACTAATTCACTGACAATTCCATTTATCAAATTCACCTCCCCCAATACAATGAAGGCTCAGTAGACAAGATGATTTGGCAATATTCCAACAATGATAAATTTTCTAGCAAGTCAGCCTATGCAATTGCCAGACAAGAACAAGTCCCAAATGCAGAATCTTCAAGCTCCATTCTTCAAAGAGAAATTTGGCTAATGCTTTGGAAACAACAGAAGCTTATGCTACACATCAATTTCATTATGTTACGTCTATTGTGCAGTATTTGTGGGGGAAAATCTTCATGCCGACCCGAAGACTTCACCGCACCAATCAATTGAGGTTCGAGTCGAAGATCGTTGTTCGATCTGTTGATTGGAGTTTCCGCTTTCAATACACAAGCAAAGAGATGCAATCAGAGAGAGTTGACACGAGAGGTGATCTCGGAGTTCAGCCGAAGCCTACGTCTCCGTGCTATAGGGAGCAACCCGAATTCACTAACACTTTTCTCGAAGTGATCTCGACAGGCCGAGTATCACCTAAGTCACTTCGTTCTCTTCAAAGACAAGAAGAAGATCGAGGAGAGTGGAAGGAATGGAAAACTGGAATTCCAGAGCTCTGGTTTCTGGGATCAGATTTCAGATTTGAAAACTAGATCCATTTACATTCGAAGGGTCTGCTATTTATAGAGGAATTTTGGGGTAAATGGCGGTTTCTGCTGTCGTATCTGGGGATTCTCCAGGCAGGGCTGGTGGGTCCCGCGGTAGTCATCGTGGGCCCACTAGGCAGGGCCGGTGGGTCCCGCGGTAGTCTTCGTGGGCCCACCAAGCAGGGCCGGTGGGTCCCGCGGTTGTCTTCGTGGGCCCACCAGGCAGGGCCGGTGGGTCCCGAAGTGGGCCCACCAGGTAGGGCTGGTGGGTCCCGCGGTAGTCTTCGTGCCCCACCAAGCAGGGCCGGTGGGTCCCGCGGTAGTCTTCGTGGGCCCACCAGGCAGGGCCGGTGGGTCCCGTGGTAGTCTTCGTGGGCCCACTAGGTAGGGCCGGTGGGTCCCGTGGTAGTCTTCGTGGGCCCACCAGGCAGGGCCGGTGGGTCCCGCGGTAGTCTTCGTGGGCCCACCAGGCAGGGCCGGTGGGTCCCGTGGTTGCTAGACTTCTGCCAAAATTTGCACCCAAAGTTACCCCCTCCAAGTTAGCTAGAGACTACCCTGGCTGGCTTGGATTCTTGGTGCAAAACTAACCCTCTGCCATGAAATGCAAAGAAAAACGTGTCGAGTGTCAGTGTCAAAAAAGGCTGATCGGTAAATTTTGACCGATCGGTCAAAGTTGATCGATCGGTCAATTTTGATCGATCGGTTAAGTTCAACCGGTCAAGGTTGAGGTGATCGGTCAAAAAATACAGTTTTTTGACCGATCACGTAGGAATTCGACCGATCGGTTGAACTTGATCGATCGGTCAGGTTTGACCGATCGGTTAAGTTCAACCGGTTGAGGTTGAGGTGATCGGTCAAAAAACACAGTTTTTTGATCGATCACATAGGAATTTGACCGATCGGTTTGAACTTGACCGATCGGTCAGGTTTGACTGATCGATTAAGTTAAACCGGTCGAGGTTGAGGTGATTGGTCAAAAAACACAGTTTTTTGACCGATCACGTAGGAATTCGACCGATTGGTTGAACTTGACCGATCGGTCAGGTTTGACCGATCGGTTAAGTTTAACCGGTCGAGGCTGAAGGGATCGGGCAAAAAACCAAGTTTTTTGCCCTATCCAGTAGGAAATCGACCGATCGGTTGAATTTGACCGATTGGTTAAAGTTGATCGATCGGTTAATTTCAACCGGTCAAGGTTGAAGGGATCGGGCCAAGTTTTTTGCCCGATCCAGTAGGAAATCGACCGATCGGTTGAATTTGACCGATCGGTCAAAGTTGACCGATCGGTTAATTTCAACCGGTCGAGGTTGAAGGGATCGGGCAAAAAACCAAGTTTTTTGCCCGATCCAGTAGGAAATCGACCGATCGGTTGAATTTGACCGATCGGTCAAAGTTGACCGATCGGTTAATTTCAACCGGTCGAGGTTAAAGGGATCGAGCAAAAAACCAAGTTTTTTGCCCGATCCAGTAGGAAATCGACCGATCAGTTGAATTTGACCGATCGGTCAAAGTTGACCGATCGGTTAATTTCAACCGGTTGAGGTTGAAGGGATCGAGCAAAAACCCAAGTTTTTTGCCCGATCCAGTAGGAAATCGACCGATTGGTTGAATTTGACTGATCGGTCAAAGTTGACCGATCAGTTAATTTCAACCGGTCGAGGTTGAAGGGATCGGGCAAAAAACCAAGTTTTTTGCCCGATCCAGTAGGAAATCGACCGATCAGTTGAATTTGACCGATCGGTCAAGGTTGACCGATCAGTTAATTTCAACCGGTCGAGGTGATTGGGCAAAAGAGCCTGTTTTTTTGCCCGATCCTTTTGTAAATTACCCGATCGTCTGCCTGTCGAAAGGGTAAAGTCTTCGAACGACAATTTAAAGTAGATTCGTCTGCTTGAATCAGTGGTCCATCTGGATCGGTGAGTCTTCTGGACCAGCGGTTCGGTTGGACCGGCGGTTCGCTTGGACCGGTGGTTCAAATGGTTCGACGCTTCGTCTGGTCCTGACAGTTCGCTTGGTTTTGCGCTTGCTACGGATTAATGCCACGTGTCTTTTCAAAAACACAGGATTTGACCTGGTGATGACACGTGTCTTCTTGATTTGCGCGCTAGTTTCCTCTGGGTATATATGCTTCTCCGGTTTTCATTTTTGCCTCACGCTTTCAGAATTTTTTCGAAGTCCAGAACTCTTTGCTCTCGATTTTCTGTTCTTTGCAATCTCCCGATCGGTTGAAATGGCATTTTCCTCGGGTTCGATCAAGATCAAGAACTTGGTCCCTTCGAAGAGGAAGGGGAAGGAGAGGGCTGAAGTGTCACTTGTCCAGAAAGGCCGTGGCAAGGGCAAGGGTGAACTCGGGGAGTTGGGATAAGGGAGTGGGATTTGCTACTGCACCGTCGAGGCCAGAGCATATCCCCAAAGCAAGTTTCGTTCTGGCGCCCCTGATGTCGCTGACGGAGGAGCCTGCCTATGAGTACAATGTCGTTGGGAAGCTCACAGACGTGAAGAGGGCAAAGTGGCAGACACTGCTTGCTTGCTTCACAGAGGGGAAGGTCCGTCCATCTCTTTCTGGAGTTCAGTCCGCCTTTGGCATCGACAAGCGGACGGTCTTCACAAATTTTGCCAGCAAGGAGCAGGTAATGGGGACTGTGGTCACCATAGGCCAGCTGAATTGTGGATTGTGCCTCCCACTGCTACCATTCGCCGCGAGGTTACTGAATACCTCAGGTCTTTGTCCCGAGCAGATTTTCGGGAACGCGTGGAGGATCATCTACGCCTTCTGCCGCGTAGAATCTGACTTCCAAGAGGAGCTGAAGGCTTGCTACTCCAGCATTCCTGAGGGCTAGGAAGCAAGGATAGAGTTGGGCTATTTCTTCTACCACTATAAGTGGGCTTCAAGGAAGGATAGCCCATTCTTTAACTAGACAGGTGTCTCTACCTTGCGCCCGATCGTCGACACCGTTGCCTCCGACAAACTCTACACCGACTGGCCGATCTTGATTTCCGGTGCATGGAATCCTCTTTTGGTGCTCGAGACCCCTAGGAATCAGGTACACAAAGAGGTCAAAATGTACTGCACGGGAGGAGCTTTTGCTTGGACGTTCGATCGGGTTGGGGCCCTGGACAATCTTTTTTTGGAGCTGACATGCGGCATGCGTTCGTGGAAGCGCGCAGTTTTCGAACTGCCCCGTTCGTCATGGCAATGCCAACCTCCTCCACCGACTGCAAGCCCAGTACAAGGATAACGAGGTCTTGTATTCCGATTATGAGGAGGATCCTCAATCGGGCAAGATCGTCAGAAGAATCCGGGCCGAGGGGAAGGCGTACGGAGCAAGGTGTTGTCTGCCAACTGAGGAGAAGATCATGATCAATCGCAAGGGCCAGGTGAAGAAGAGGAAGGTCTTCATTGAGGAGGAGAAAGAAGAAGAAAAAGAAGAAGAAGAAGAAGAAGAAGAAGAAGAAGAAGAAGAAGAAGAAGAAGAAAAGGAGAAGGAAGATGAAGATAAAGATGATGAAAATGAAGATGGAGGTGATGACGATAATGACGACGATGGGAATGACGATGACGAAGATGACGACGACGGAGGAGACGGGGGTGACGGTGGGGGTGAGGAGATTCCTCCTACCCCTACTGGAGGTGATGAAAGAAAAGGGGTTGGTGAGGAAGAGATTCCTCCCACCCCCATTGGTGGTGAAGAGGATTCGCAGCCCATCCCATCGACGAGGCTAAGGCCCGTCGAATGGAAGCTGTGATGGATGCCGTGGGTGACGGCCAGAAGGTACAGCCCACGTACCACTTTGAGGAATTGAAGCGTCCGACTCGTATCCGAATCAGGTTCTCAGGGAGTGATGGGGTTGCAAGCAACCCCACGCCCCTCGATCAAATACCTCTGAGCATCCTTCGGATTGAGGGTGCTTCGATGAGCGATGGGATGGAGGTTGAGCAACCTACTCCCGCCGCTTGTCTTTCGGCTGCCCAGGTGGCCGAGGAGACAGCCGCTCTAGTGGCCAGACTCGAGCAACCTGGCGGGCAGCAAGAAGAAGGGGAGATCACTCCTCCTTGAAGTGTTCCTTCCCCCGCACACATGGAGGGAGGAAGCCGCGTGGATGCTGGGACTCCCCACCTTCCTCCAAAGACAACCCCCGTTAAGGAGAGGTCGGCCTCCAGGGGTAAGAGCTCCGATCGGGGGAAGGATAAAGTGCCTTAAGTCGATGTCACAGGTATAACCTTGCTGATTTCTCTTTTTGATTGCATTGTCTTTGATGTTCAAAAATACTCTAACTCTTTGAACTTCTGTATTGATTGTAGATACTTCTGCTGGCACGGCTCAGAAGCTAAGAAACTTGGGTGAGGTTGATATCAACCACCCAACGAGTGTGATCCGGAAGCTCTACAACCTTCCGGATGCGCTACTCTAGAAGAAGCCTATGACAGGCTTGAAGTGGTGGTATGTGCATCAGCTTGACTTGATTTGAATTGTGTATCTTCAGGAATGTTTCTAACTCTTCTTGTTTACTTGCAGAACTCAACGGTCCTGAAGTTCACTAGCAAGCTCTTAAAGAAGGCCGGAGAGCATGGAGCTTCATCTAAAGTTTCTCGTTTAACGGCCGAGCTGGAGGCTGCTAACGAGGAGAAGGCCAAGCTGAAAGAGCTTCTTTCTGCCAAGAAGGAGGCTCTGAAGGCCAAGAAGGAGGCCCTCAGCAAAGAGAAGGTCGAGAGCAAAATGTGGCTTGACAGCTATGTTGATCGAGGCCAAGAGCTCGAACATTTGAAGAATCGATTCATTAAAATTGAGACCTTGTCCTTTGAGCGCGCGACTGAAATAAAGGATTTGAAGGCTCAACTTGCTGCAAAGGAAGCTGCTTTCACTTCCAAGGAAGAGATCTTCACGAAGGAGTTGGAGCATACACCCGCCGAGTGTGAGAGCTTCAGGTCGACAGCGGAGAAAGCACTAGAAGCCCTCAGGATCTATACTGGTGGCACCCATTCCTCAAAGGCTTCTGTAGCGAGTAAGGCTCGAGGTGGATCCGAAGGAGAGAGGTCTCGTGCTCCAAGTATGGCCAAGCCCTGACTGATTCTATCTCTTCTTCTTTCATTGTATCTGTAAACTCTTCACATGAAAATCTCACTCCTGTACTCAGAAATTTTGAGAAATAAAGATATCTTTTTGTTGTTTGAAATTGTATGTCTCTTGTGTTGAATATCTTTGAATGTTGTGTTCTGGATGGTCTTGAAATGTTTGCATATATATAAACATTTGAATGTAAGGGGCCGAGTCGCAACTCGATCACCCAAACTTGTTATGTTACTTGAAAATTGAAGGTTGTGTTGTAACACAACTTGAAATCGTTTAACATTTGTATGTGAGGGGTTGAGTCGCAACTCAAGAACCTAAACTTGTTAGACGATATTGAAATTGAAGGTCATTTATCATTTGTAAGTAAGGGGTAGTGTCGCAACACCAGATCCCAAACCTATTAAATTGACCTAGTGACTTGAAGGTTGTTCTGCATTACAACCCGAAACCGTTTAACATCTGCCTGTAAGGGGTTGAGTCGCAACTCAAGCACCCAAACTTGTTAAACGACCTGGTAATTTGAATGTAGATAATTTGAAACTGCTTCAGAACTTGAATTGAAAAGTTGGACATTTGAACACTTGAAAGAGATCTTTATTCATCATGGAATTTACATCATGGATAGAACAATTTGAGATGTCAAGCATTCCAAGCTCGTGGTAGTCTATCTCCCTCTGGCGAAATCAGTCGATAAGACCCTTTGCCTCCTATTGATTCAACAATGTAGGGTCCTTCCCAGTTGGGAGCTAGTTTCTCGCTGCTGTGCTCTTTGGTGTTGTAGAAGACTGCTCTGAGGACTAGGCTGCCAATTGGGAACTGTCTCTTGTTGACCTTTTGATTATAGGCTCGCTTGATCTTCTGTTGATACTTGATAACACGAACGATTGCTAGATCTCATAATTCTTCAGAGAAATCAAGGTCATTGACTTGAAGTTCTTCATTGACACCTTCTTCAACTGCTTTGGTCTTCAAAGTTCTTGATATGTTTTCTGTTCGTAGCACTGCTTCTGACCCGTATATCAGACGGAAAGGTAAAAAATCAGTTGATCTTCTCGGAGTTGTTCGATAGCCTCATAGAACTTTTGGTAGGACTTGCTCCCACAATCCTTTCTTGTTATTAAGTTTCTTCTTGAGTATATCCAAAATAGCTCTGTTTGAGGCTTCAGCTTGACCATTGCACTGAGGGTATCTTGGAGTTGAGTAGAAAAGCTTGATTCCATTGTTCAGGCAGAACTCCCGGAACTTGTCGGAGTAGAATTGGGCTCCATTGTTAGCAACTAGGACTTGTGGCGTGCCAAACCTCGAGAAGATATTGTGCCTGATGAACTTGATGACTTCATCGTCAGTTTCTCAGAAGAGTGGCACTACTTCAACCCACTTAGTGAAGTAATCTATGGCCAGCAGCAGATACTTCTTCTTACTTGGAGTTGGTGGGAAGGGACCCAAGAAGTCCAACCCCCATTGATGGAAAGGCCAAGGGCTCGTCAGCTGATGGAGTTCGTCTGCTGGGAGATGGATGGCCCGAGCATATCTTTGGCAAGGTTCGCATCTTTGAACCACTTGGTGAGCGTTCCTTGCCATTGTTGGCCAGTAGTGACCTTGCAGTTTCATCTTGGCTTCAAGAGATCTTCCTCCCGAGTGATTCCCGCAGGCTCTGGAATGGATGTCGACTAAGATTGTCTTGATTGCAAAGGACCAATGCACTTGAGTAACATCCCATTATGTGATTTGAAATATAGATCTTCTTCTTGAATGCTATAGCATGGAAGCTTTCTTTGAAGTCTTCGGGCTTGAATTGGATCTTCGGGCACCTTGCCATGTTTGAAGAAGTCGAAGATTGGCTGTCTCCAATCCTCGAGCTCGTTTGTGGTGGTAAGGTTCGAGGCCAGTTGTTCTCCACCCCCAGATCTTTCTGTAACGGCGATGATCTGTTGCTCGGGGGTGGTCTTTGGCGATTCTTGATAATCGATTTGTATCTGTCTTTCTCCGAGCGATTCTCCAAGAACCGAGGCAGCATTGGCTAGGGCATCTGCTTCTCGATTTTCTGTTATTGGGATTTGAATGAACTCAATATTAGCAAATCGTTATTGAAGATGTCGCACTAGAGCTAAGTAATTTTGCATTCTTTCTTCTCTCGCCGTGTACTCCCCGTTGATCTGTCTTATGACTAGCTGGGAGTCGCTGTAGAGAATGAGTCGATCCACCCCCAGGGATTCAACCATTTTGAGCCCGGAGATGAGTGCTTCGTATTTAGCTTCGTTGTTGGTGGCATTGAATCCAAGGAGAACGGCCTTCTGAAGATGATCAAGTTTGGGGGATACTAAGACTATCCCAATTCTCGAACCAATTGTGCTTGAAGCTCCATCAGTGTAAAGCTTCCATTGAGCTGATGTAGTGGCAGGAGCCTTAAGGCTTGGATCAATCTTTGTAGCCGTATTAGATAGAAATTCGTCTTCGTCTTCAAGGCCCATATCGACATCTTCCTCCCAAGTTATGGGATCTTCAACTGGAAAGTAAGCTAGAAAGTTAGCAATTGCCTGCCCCTTGATTGAAGTGCGAGATTCAAATTGGATCCCGAGAGCGCTCATCTCGATCACCCCATTTGGTCATTCGACCAGCTCGACCCGCCTTGTCAATAATATCTTTGAGTGGGTGTTCTGAGATGACTGTGATCTGATGGGAAACGAAATAAGGTTGGAGACGATGTGATACGGTGAGCAAGGCCAGTGTGACCTTCTCCGTCTTTGAGTAACGAGTTTCAGTCGGAAGGAGAGTATGGCTGATGTCGTAGATCGGATTTTCGACGCCTTCTCTCTTGCTGACTAAGACTGCACTGATTGCTTGATCGGTAACGGCGAGATAGAGCCATAGATCTTCTTTTGGAAGTGGAGCTGTTAGGATGGGAGCTCGTACGAGATATCTCTTGATGTCTTAAAAGGCTTCCTCGCAAGTTGGACTCCACCCAGAGGTATCCGCCTTTCGTAGCTTGTCGAAGAGCGGCTTGCACTTGTCGAAAGACTTTGAGATGAATCGATTGAGGGCTGCTAATCTTTCAGTAAGGCGTTGCACTTCCTTCCGATTGGTAGGTGATGGCATATCCAGAACAGCTCGAATTTGGTCAGGATTAGCTTCGATGCCCCTCCTGGTCACAAGATGGCCCAGGAATTTGCCCGATTGGACTTCGAAAGCACACTTAGCTGGATTGAGCTTCATGCAGTACTTTCGGAGGATTTAGAAGGTTTCCATCAGATCGGATAGATGACTCTCTCGAGTAGAACTCTTGGTGAGGAGATCGTCGATGTAAACTTCGATATTGCGACCGATTTGATCTTCGAATATCTTGGTGACCAGCCTTTGATAGGTAGATCCAGCATTTTTAAGGCCGAATGGCATTATGTTGTAGCAGTAGAGACCTCGGTTAGTCACGAAGCACATCTTCTCTTGATCATCTGGATGAAGCGGAATTTGATTGTACCCAGAGTATCCGTCCATGAACGATAAGAGCTCGTGGCCAGCAGTGGCATCGACGAGCCTATCGATTCTTGGCATGGGGAATGTAACTTTGGGACAAGCCTTGTTAAGGTTGGTGAAGTCGATGCGCACTCTGACCTTCCCATTCTTTTTTAGGACAGTGACTATATTGGAAATCCAAGTAGGGTACTCTACTTCACGAATGAAGCCTGCTGCGAGTAGCTTACTGATCTCTTCTTGAACTGCAACTTGTAGTTCGGGTCGGATAGTGCGTGGCTTTTGTTTGATAGGCTTCACTTCTTCTTTGATTGCGAGCCGATGGCAAGCGTCATCTGGATTGATCCCAGGCATATCTTCGAAGCACCAGGCGAAGACGTCGATGTTTGACTGAAGGAAGGATACCATGTCTCGCGCTTCTGTGTCGCTAAGACCGGTACCGATGAATGTTTGTTGAGGGAGATCTCCTTTGCCGATATTGATTGGAATGATTTCTTCGATTGAAGGTGAAGTCTCCTACTCGATTGGTGGGGGCTCGGCCATCGGGATCTCCTTTGATTGCTATGTTGTAGAAGGACTAGCTTCATCTCTGGGTCGCTTTGGAGGAGCAATATTTATCTTACGATCTGTCTTCGCCGCAGCCGCTTCGCAAGATCGCCCGGCTTGTTGATCTCCCCGGATGGAGACAATGCCTTCTCCCGTTGCAAATTTGAGGAGTTGATGGTAAGAAGAGGAGATGTCATTGATTTGGTACTGAAATGGTCGACCCAGGATGACGTTGTAGTTGGATGTTCCTTTGACGATTGCAAATCTCACCGAGACTCGAGTCTCTTAGCTGAGGTCGAGGGTGAATCTCGATTCGCCCATTGTGTTGCTTTGCTCGCCGTTGAAGCCCGTGATCACCGTCGGGACGACGTCAAGGCTTAAGTATTTATATCCCAGACGTTTGAAGCAGTCTGAGAACATAATGTCGATGGAGCTTTCGGTGTCGATAAGAATTCGATTGACAGTGCTTCCATCGATGAGGAGCTTCAAGACCAGGGGGTCTCGATGTGGAGTATGAACTCCTTGAAGATCAGCGTCATTGAAAACGATGGTAGGCCAAGCCAAACCCTTGATAGGCTTCTCGATCCAGGTGTCTTCCTTATTCGCCGCAGAACGAACGTGGAATATGCACCGAACTTGCCGATCAACTTCCTTCCCAGTCAGTGCTTGATTGTGCAATGTTCCGTGAATGCCAAATACGTTGGCATTCACAGTGAGAGGTGATCGGTTGGAAGAGATTTAATGGACCCAGCAAGCTTCTTTCCCCTTTGCAGAGGATCGGTGTTGATCTTGTCCGCCCTTGACGAACTCTTGTAGATGGCCCTCTCGCAGCAGATCATCGTGGTGATATCTCAGTCGATAGCACCGATCGGTGGAATGGCCGTGACTTCTGTGAAAGTCACAGTAGACCGTTTTGTCTACAGTGACCTTGGTGTCAGGCTATAGAGGATTGGGCCTTCGAAGAAATTCTTCATGTTGAATGCGGTCGAGGATCTGCTCGATCGGTAAATTCCACTCGGTGAAAGTGGTCTTCTTTAATGGAGATCGGCGTCCGTCGTTTCTTGATCGCTTGTTCGCAGGGGGAACTGCTGCTTTCGCGTTGTGAGCTTTGGCAGCATACTTCGGAGCTTCTCTCTCAGTAGGCCTTCACTTCAACTCTCGCCCTTTTCGGGCGACTTGATCATCCTCAACCTCAATCTCCCTTTGGATTCGATCAAACATTGAACCCAGGGAAGGAGGGGGATTGCGGATGAAGTCGTTGTAGATGTGGAGGTCGAAGCGGAGAGCATTCTGGAGGGCTAGCATGATGGCCTCGTCATCCAAATGCCTTCCTGAGAGGGCGGCATGCTCGTTACGGAATCTCCTTGTGAAGCTGCGGAGACTCTCGTCAGCACCCATCCTCAGCCGGTAGAGGGAATCAAGTTTCTTCTTTGGCTTCAAGTTCAGCTGGTAGTGCTGCACGAAGTGATTGGCCAAGACATCGAACTGGGTGATGGACCCGGCTCAGAGATTATGGTACCAATCGAGGGATGGTTCATCGAGGCTTCCGGCGAAGGTGCGACAGAGCACGTTGTTTTCTTCTTCATGCGGCGTCAGAGCTTGCTTGAAGGTGAGAATATGGAGAGTTGGATCTCCCTTGAGGCAATTGAATTTAGGGAGAGTGGGTGTTCTCCATCCCCTTAGAAATATAGATTCGAACAGACTTCGATGGAGTGGCCCAGCGGAGGAGTATCCGTCCCTACGACTATGCCCCCGACCTGGATACAGGTCAAGAGGAAAGATTGCAAGGTCTTGTTCAGGCCTTTGAGTATCTGTCGGTTGGAGTCAATGGCAAAGGTCCGATCCGAGTCCACGTTGAAGCGGAATGGATGGAGAAACTCTACTCTTTGAGGGAGCCCCTTTCATCTGGTGTCTCCTTGGTATGTCAGACTTTCAAGGTGTCCTCTTGGCGCAGTTTCGACCGGAAGAGGATTGGGAGGACTCATAGTCGATGCGATCCCACACACTCTGCTTCCACGGGGCAGCAGAGGGAGTTGGGTCGCGACGAATCCTCTCGAGGGCAGCAGGGCCCATTGATCTCCGTGGCTCGGAGTGAATCGATTGTCGTGGTAGATCGACCCTCTCGTTAGTTGAGGGGATAGGGAGAGCAATCCCGGCCTCGGAGGCTGCCTTCTTGAGGGCATCCATCTCAGCGGTAAGGGCGGCGTTCTGCTTGGCTAGTTGTAGTAATTGAAAATCGACCGTCAAGATTTGGTATGTGGATGGCGGGTCTTTAACAGGAGTAGGGGCAGTTTGCCCCGTTGATTGTCGAGGGGGTTGAGGGATCGGTCGATCAATCGATCTCCCGCTGCCTGAACGAGTACCCATATCGGCGACAACAAGGGGCTGTCCGAAGTTGAGCCTTTGACTCATTGAACGAGTCTCAGGACGAGCTTGATGTGTGTTACTTCCTTCTAGTTGACCCTGATGCTTCGTCCTCACCATTTAGAGAGCGAAGGGTGCAAAGAGAGTGCCGAAGTCCTAATGGTTGTCTGCTCAACCGAAGGGGCTAGGAAGTCTGATCGGTTGTCTGCTCAACCGATCTGAAACTTCTTGTAGGGCGAACTTGGCTTCTCGCTCAATCCCATAGACGGCGCCAAACTGTGGGGGAAAATCTTCGTGCCGACCCGAAGACTTTGCCGCACCAGTCAATTGAGGTTCGAGTCGAAGATCGTTGTTCGATCTGTTGATTGGAGTTGCCGCTTTCAATATATAAGCAGAGAGATGCAATCAGAGAGAGTTGACATGAGAGGTGATCTCGGAGTTCAGCCGAAACCGACGTCTCCGTGCTATAGGGAGCAACCCGAATTCACTAACACTTTTCTTGAAGTGATCTCGACAGGCCGAGTATCACCTAAGTCACTTCGATCTCTTTAAAGATAAGAAGAAGATCGAGGAGAGTGGAAGGAATGGAAAACTGGAATTCCAGAGCTCTGGTTTCTGGAATCAGATTTCAGATTTGAAAACTGGATCCATTTACATTCGAAGGGTCTGCTATTTATAGAGGAATTTTGGGGTAAATGGTGGTTTCTGCTGTCGTATCTGGGGATTCTCCAGGCAGGGCCGGTGGGTCCCGCGGTAGTCATCGTGGGCCCACCAGGCAGGGCCGGTGGGTCCCACAGTAGTCTTCGTGGGCCCACCAGGCAGGGCCGGTGGGTCCCGCGGTTGTCTTCGTGGGCCCACCAGGTAGGGCCGGTGGGTCCCGAAGTGGGCCCACCAGGCAGGGCCGATGGGTCCCGCGGTAGTCTTCGTGGCCCACCAAGCAGGGCCGGTTGGTCCCGCAGTAGTCTTCGTGGGCCCACCAGGCAGGGCCGGTGGGTCCCGTGGTAGTCTTCGTAGGCCCACCAGGCAGGGCCGGTGGGTCCCGTGGTAGTCTTCGTGGGCTCACTAGGCAGGGCCGGTGGGTCCCGCACTAGTCTTCGTGGGCCCACCAGGCAGGGCCGGTGGGTCACGTGGTTGCTAGACTTCTGCCAAAATTTGCACCCACAGTATTCTCTCAAATCGGGACATCTTGACTAGGGCTGTGCAAAAACCGACCCGAACCGTCTAACCGAACCGAAACTGACCAAAATTTAACCGAAATAACCGAACCGAACATCAAACCGAACCGAAAACAAACCGAACCGACAAAACCGATTAAATCGGTTTCGGTTTCCGGGTATGGAAAACTGAACCGAAACCGAAAAAACCGACCAGACTTCTTAAATCATAAACTCAACGGCCATAATACTTTTGTTTCCAGTAAGTGCAAGTATGAAGTAATTATGTAACATCTACAATGCTTCAAAAGAGTGAACGTCGGTTGATTTTACTTTGAACTTTTATTTTGGTACTATGTAAGGATACAATCATCAACTTATTTGTGACAAACTGACAATTAAGATTCAAGAGCCAAGGGCTCTAACATATCTCATATCAACCGAAACCGAACCGAAACCGAACCAAAAACCGATCACACCGAACCGACAAAAACCGACCATTTCGGTTTCGGTTTTGATTTTTTGAAAACCGAAAAAAAATAAAATCGACAAAACCGACACCGAAACCGACCGACAAAACCGATGCTCACCCGTAATCTTGACCAAGGGGATCAACGACATTGATATTATCTGTCCACGATGCAGAGTCAAGGATGAATCCTATGTCCACACATTCTTCCATTGTTCTTATGCATCCTCGATTTGGTTTGGCTCGCCCGCTAGCCTTGACTCTCGATTTTGATTCCTATCTCCGAATGGATTCCACACTTGATGCGAACTAATTCCGGAAACAGAAATTACTTATCTTATGCCACCACTCTTTGCTTTATTTGGAAAGCCAGGTGTTGAAAAATATTTAAAAGGAAACTCATCCCTCCTATAGCCACCATCCAGAGGATACAATCCACATTGATGGCTACTGATCAAACCTACAATTCCACTGATACGGACCTCGACTCATCCCTAAATGCTAGTAACTTGCACCAGTCAACCACAAATGGAATCCTCCCTCACAAGGATCGTTCCTATTCAACGTGGATGCTGCCATCGACCCCTTCATAGCTCCTAGCACATATGTGGTTCGTGATCATCAAGATACTCTTATTTCAGCAGCAACCTCAACCTTCAACTCCACGGATCCTCTCTTAGCAGAAGCATTTGCAATAAAGACGACATTGCTAGCGGCTCAAAGTTTCACGGGAACCCATCTCATTCTCGAAGGAGATGCCAAGACTATCACATATATGCTTCTCCATCCAGATCGTGAACCCGGCCTCTTGGCGTATAGCTCCTATCTTTCTGGATTGTAGATTCTTATTAAGGCAACTAGAGACGACATTCGACACCTTTCCAGAAATTCCAACTATGCCGCGTATAATCTTGTGAGATATGGGCTTTGTAATGCTATGTATCACTCTAGGGATCTCCTCTCTGCTCCCCCCAGAGTTAGAGAAACTCTTTGTAATGATGCATTGAATCTTTAAACCGAGCCCAGAGCTCCTTTATAAAAAAATTAAAAGTTGGTGTGAGCATTTTTTAACCCCATGTTGCGTGGGAAAAAGAGGTAGATGAGCATACACTACAAAAAAGCACTTTTTACCGACGAAAATATTCCGTTGATATAATTATATTTTCGTCGATAAAGGTTTATGGTGATAGATTGAATTTCTGTCGCTGGCTGTCGGGAAAGATGGCGTCGGGAAAGATAAAAGTGATGGTTCCATGATTCCGTCGGTAATAAACATTAATACCGACGGAATAATAGATTTCGTCGGTACTATATGAGTATTTAAAAAAAATTAATATAGATTATTACCGACAGTAACAAATTTGACCGTCGATACAGATTTATATAATACCGACGGGATAACGAATTCCATCGGTAAAAATCTATATATTATCGACGGTATAGAAAAATCCGTCGGTAAAAATCTATATATTACTGACAGAAATTAGTAGCCATCGGTTAAAGTTATTTATAAAGTATTTAATAAAATATTTATACCGATGAAAATTATATCGTCCGTCGGGAATAAAACTAATATTTACCACAATACACAAAATTACCACAGTACTAGACAATCACAGATAATTATAATACTAAAATATATAACAATATTAATATTTTTTTTTAAATATTACAAAATTATTTTTACACAATCAAAAAGTAGAGAAGCTACATGCCCTAGCTCAACTCCTTACGCTGCCAATAAAAATGCTGGTGCTGTCATCCCCTGACGTCGCACATCCTGCAATTAACAACATATATTTGTTAAATAAATGGTTGATATCTATAACTAAAATAAATATTAAATCTATTAATTGGTTTTGATTCGATCTAATAATTGAGAGGGTAAGTCTAATAATGATTAAAAAAGGGGGGTGAGTTTAATAATGATTAAAGTGGGGGTGATTTACTAATTAGCATATAATTTTAGTGGGGTAAGTCAAATTTGCCATAATATAAAAAGATGTTAAAAAAACTAAACCAGGTTTGGATTCGATCGGATTTTGAACTTGGTTTTGATTCGATTGGATTGTTATTGGATACTTTTCGGATCAGATCGTTATCGGATTGATCGGATTGTTATCGGATTTTGTAGATATTTTAATA
Organism: Chamaelirium japonicum; assembly: GCA_947650365.1. Taxonomy (NCBI): domain Eukaryota; kingdom Viridiplantae; phylum Streptophyta; class Magnoliopsida; order Liliales; family Melanthiaceae; genus Chamaelirium; species Chamaelirium japonicum. Next base: position 63,097,777 of record OX393550.1, read on the forward strand.
TTTTACCCTCCGATTGACTAATTTAGAGTCTAAGTTTTTGCAAATCATAAGTTTTTGGTTTTCGGCTTTTCAACTTGGTTTGGATTCTACAAGATCGTTATCCGATCGCATCCGATAATTCATATTTATATGGTTTTTCATATTTCAGACTTACGAACAAGTATTTAGTAGATATTTTAAGATTTTGTGCTCCAATTGACTAATTTGGAGTTTAAGTGTTTACAAATCATATGTTTCCAGCTTTCGACTTTTAAACTTGGTTTGGATTCAATTGGATCATTATCGGATCGCATCCGATAATTCATACTTTTATGGTTTTTCATATTTCAGACTTGCGAACAAGTATTTAGTACATATTTGAAGATTTTGCTCTCCGATTGACTAATTTCGACTCTAAGTGTTTGTAAATCATAAGTTTTTGACTTTCGGATTATGAACTTGGTTTGCATTTGATCGGATCGTTATCGGATCGTATCCGATATTCATACCAGTATGATTTTTTGTATTTTAGAGTTGCGAATAAGTATTTAGTAGATATTTCAAGATTTTATCCTTCTATTGAGTAATTTAGAGTCTAAGTATTTGCAAATCATAAGTTATCAGCTTTTGGCTTTTGAACTTGATTTTAATTCGATCAGATCGTTATTGGATTGTATCCGATAATTCATACCTGTATGGTTTTTCGTATTTCGAACTTGTGAACAAGTATTTAATAGATATTTCATGATTTTGCCTTCCGATTGACTAATTTAGAGTCCAAGTGTTTGTAAATCATAAGTTTTTGACTTTCTACTTTTGAACTTGGTTTGGATTTGATCAGATCGTTATCGAATCACATCTGATATTTCTTACTTGTATAATTTTTTATATTTTGAACTTGCGAACAAGTATTTAGTAGATATTTCAAGATTTTGTCTTCCGATTGACTAATTTAAAGTCTAAGTGTTTGTAAATCATAAGTTTTTGACTTTTGAACTTGATTTTGATTTGATCAGATCGTTATTGGATCGCATCCAATAATTTGTACTTATATGGGTTTTCATATTTCAAACTTTCGAATAAGTATTTAGTAGATATTTTAAGATTTTGTACTCCGATTGATCAATTTAGAGTCTAAGTGTTTGCAAATCATAAGTTTTTAGTTTTCGACTTTTAAATTTGGTTTGGATTTAATCAGATTGTTATCGGATCGCATCCGATAATTTGTACATGTATGGTTTTTCATATTTTGGACTTGAAAATATGTATTTAGTAGATATTTCATAATTTTGCCCTCCGATTGACTAATTTAGAGTCTTAAGTGTTTACAAATCATAAGTTTTCGACATTCGGATTATGAATTTGGTTTGGATTCGATCGGATTGTTATCAAATCACATCCGATAATTCATACCTGTATGATTTTTTATAGTTTGAACTTGCGAACAAGTATTTAGTAGATATTTCAAAATTTTATCCTCTGGTTAACTAATTTAGAGTCTAAGTATTTGCAAATAATAAGTTTTCAGCTTTCGACTTTTGAACTTGGTTTGAATTCGATCGGATCGTTATCGGATTGTGTCCTATAATTCGTACCTAGATGGTTTTTTATATTTCAGACTTGCAAACAAGTACTTAGTAGATATTTCAAGATTTTGCTTTCTGATTGACTAATTTAGGGTCTAAGTGTATGCAAATCATAAGCTTTTGACTTTCGGATTTGGAACTTGGTTTTGATTCAATCGGATCGCATTCGATAATTCATACTGGTATTGTTTTTCATATTTCGGACTTACGAACAATATTTAGTAGATATTTCAATATTTTGCCTTCTTATTGACTAATTTCGAGTCTAAGTATTTGCAAATCATAAGTTTTTGACTTTCGGCTTTTGAACTTGGTTTGGATTCGATTGGATCGTTATCGGATTGCATCCGATAATTCATACTTGTATGGTTTTTCGTATTTCGGACTTACAAACAAGTATTTAGTAGATATTTTAGAATTTTGCCTTCCGATTGACTAATTTAGAGTCTAAGTATTTGTAAATCATAAGTTTTTGACTTTTGGCTTTTAAACTTGGTTTAGATTCAATTGGATCGTTATCGGATCGTATCCGATAATTTGTACTTATATGGTTTTTCATATTTCGGACTTGTGAACAAGTATTTAGTATATATTTAAAGATTTTAAACTTGATTTGGATTCGATTGGATCGTTATCGGATCGCATCCAATATTTCGTACATGTATGGTTTTTCATATTTCAGATATCTAAACAAGTATTTAATATATTTTTTAAGATTTTGCACACCGATTAGCTAATTTAGAGTCTAAGTTTTTACAAATCATAACTTTTCGGCTTTCGGATTATGAACTTGGTTTGGATTCGATCGGATCGTTATCGGATTGCATCTGATAATTCATAACTGTATGATTTTTTGTATTTCAGACTTGTAAATAAGTATTTAGTAGATATTTCAATATTTTATCCTCCGATTGACTAATTTAGAGTATAAATGTTTGTAAATCATAAGTTTTTGGTTTTTGGCTTTTGAACTTTGTTTGAATTTGATCAAATCGTTATTGGATCGCATCCGATAATTCATACATGTATGGTTTTTCTTATTTTGGACTTGCAAATAAGTATTTAGTACATATTTCAAGATTTTGCCTTACGATTGACTAATTTAAAGTTTAAGTATTTGCAAATCATAATTTTTTGACTTTCAACTTTTGAACTTGGTTTGGATTTGATCAGATCGTTATTGGATTGCATCCGATAATTCGTACATGTATGGTTTTTTGTATTTCGAACTTGCGAACAAATATTTAGTAGATATTTCAAGATTTTACCTTCTGATTGATTAATTTAGAGTCTAAGTGTTTGCAAATCATAAGTTTTTGATTTTCAGCTTTTGAACTTGGTTTGAATTCGATCGGATCATTATCGGATCGCATCCGATATTTCGTACTTGTATGGTTTTTTATATTTTGGACTTGTGAACAAGTATTTAGTAGATATTTAAAGATTTTGCCCTCTGATTGACTAATTTAGAGTTTAAGTATTTGAAAATCATTAGTTTTCGTCTTTCGGATTTTAAACTTTGTTTGGATTCGATTAGATCATTATCAGATCATATCCGATAATTCATACTTATATGGTTTTTTGTTTTTCGGATATCTAAATAAGTATTTAATAGATATTTTAAGATTTTGTGCACCGATTGGCAAATTTAGCGTCTAAGTGTTTGTAAATCATAAGTTTTCGACTTCTGAATTATAAATTTAGTTTGGATTCGATCGGATCGTTATCAGATCGCTTCCAATAATTCATACCTGTATGATTTTTCGTATTTCAGAGTTGCGAATAAGTATTTAGTAGATATTTCAAGATTTTATCCTCCAATTGATTAATTTAGAGTCTAAGTATTTGCAAATCATAAGTTTTTGACTTTCAGCTTTTGAACTTGGTTTGAATTCAATCGGATCATTATCCGATCGCATCCGATAATTCATACCTATATGGTTTTTTGTATTTCGGACTTGCGAATAAGTATTTTGTAGATATCGAAGATTTTACCTTCCGATTGACTAATTTAGAATATAAGTGTTTGCAAATCATGAGTTTTCGACTTTCAATTTTTGAACTTGGTTTGGATTCGATTGGATCGTTAATGGATCACATCCGATAATTCATACCTGTATGGTTTTTCGTATTTCGGACTTGCGAACAAGTATTTAGTAGATATTTTAAGATTTTGCCTTCCGATTGACTAATTTAGAGTCTAAGTGTTTGAAAATCATAGGTTTTCGACTTTCGATTTTTGAACTTGGTTTGGATTCGATTGGATCATTATCGGATCGCATCTGATAAATCACACTTGGATGGTTTTTCGTATTTCGAACTTACGAACAAGTATTTAGTAGATATTTCAAGATTTTGCCTTCTGATTGACTTATTTAGCGTCTAAGTATTTGTAAATCATAAGTTTTTGACTTTTGTCTTTAGAACTTGGTTTGGATTGGATCGGATCGTTATCGGATCGCATCTGATAATTCGTACTGGTACGGTATTTTGTTTTTCAGACTTGCGATCAAGTATTTAGTAGATATTTTAAAATTTTGCCTTTCGATTGACTAATTTAGAGTGTAAGTGTTTTCAAATCATAAGCTTTTGACTTTCGAGTTTTGAACTTGGTTTAGATTCAATCGGATAGTTATTGGATCGTATCCGATAATTCGTACTTTTATGGTTTTTCATATTTCGGACTTGCGAACAAGTATTTAGTAGATATTCCATGATTTTGCCTTCGGATTGACTAATTTAGAGTCTATGTGTTTGCAAATCATAAGTTTTTGACTTTTGCCTTTGGAACTTAGTTTAGATTCGATCGGATCGTTATCGGATCGCATTTGATAGTTCATACTTGTATGGTTTTTCTTATTTCGGACTTGTGAACAAGTATTTAGTAGATATTTCAAGATTTTACCTTCCAATTGACTAATTTATAGTCTAAGTGTTTGCAAATCATAAGTTTTTAACTTTCAACCTTTGAACTTGGTTTGAATTCGATCAGATCGTTATTGGATTGCATCCGATAATTCATACTTGCGAACAAGTATTTAGTAGATATTTCAAGATTTTGCCTTTCAATTGACTAATTTAGGGTCTAAGTATTTGCAAATTATAAGTTTTTGGCTTTCAGCTTTTAATCATGGTTTGGATTCAATCGGAGCCTTATCGGATTGCATCCGATAATTCGTACCTGTATGGTTTTTCATATTTCGGACTTGCGAACAAGTTTTTAGTAGATATTTTAAGATTTTGCCCTCTGATTGACTAATTTAGAGTCCATTTTACTTAACGTGATTACAAAACCCTGTTTTATACGTAACATGATTTTGATTTTATTTCAACACAACATGATTCAAACCTACTTAACACAGCATGGTCCAATCTCTACTTAATATAGCATAATTCTCAAGTCCTAACTAAATATTGATTTTAGTCCTAGTAAGCATAGATTACTATTTATATTTAAGGATGGCTTCATAATTTTGAATAAATCATGGCTTCACAGTTCTGAAATATATAATGCTTCACCATTTAGAGTTTAACATGGCTTCACTATTCCAAAGTTATCATGGTTTCCAAATTTTGAATCAAACATGGTATCTCAAATTTAACATGACTTCAAAGTAAGTATGACATCTCAATCTCAACTAAACATAGCATCTTGAAATTTAGTTTATGTATTATCTCAAATTTTAATTCAACCCTAACCGAACATAGCTTGAAGCTCTAAATCATGGAATTTCATAAACCCAAATTCAAAATAGCATTATCCACACCCAAATCCAAACATGGCGTATCAACAATCCTAATTCAATATAGCACAATCCTAAATTATCATGAACTAACAATCCTTCTAGTTAGCATAACATACACTCTCTAATTAAATATAATTTACCCTAATTAGGCATTGAATATTGTTCTCTAACAAATCCTATCATAAATCAACACTCAAATTAAAGCATATCCTACACAAAATCAGTCCCTCATTTAACATGGGCTGTCTTAATTTCAAGCACAAAATCAGTCGCTAAATCAACATGGGTTCCATCGCAATATCATACAATCCCTAAATCAACATGGGTTCTATCGCAATATCCTACACAAAATCAATCCCTCATTCAACATGGGTTTCGTCTTAATTTCAAGAAAAAAATCAGGTTGGGATCGACGTGTCTAGGTGGTCGTCGGCATGTCTTGGTAAGTCAACAAGGTCTTAAACGATATTAGGATTTCATGGTAAGTCCATACGCAGAGAATTAGGATTTTGTGGTAAATTTAAACCTAAGTCTAACCCTAACTAATCACAAAAGTCTTCGAATTTCTCAAAAATCTTCAAATATTCACCTAAACCCCCTAATCCTAACCTAAACCCTAAACCTAATCTAAACCCTAAACCTAAACCCTAAAGCTAATCTAAACCCTAAACCTAACCCTAACCCTAACCTAAACCTAAACACTAAACCTAACCCTAACCCTAATCCTAAACCTAAACCCTAAACCTAACCTAAAACCTAAACCTAACCCTAACCCTAACCCGAATCCTAAACTTAAACCCTAAACCTAAACCCTAAACCTAAACTTAAACACTTAACCTAACCCTAATCCTAAACCTAAACCCTAAACCCTAACGAATATATACACTTTCTGAAGACGAATGTATACTCTTTCTAAAACGAATGTATATACTTTCTGAAGATGAATATATACTCATTCTGAAGATGAATGTATACTTTTAGGGACCTTCGCTAATATAGCAAATTATGGTGTCTTGAGGCTAATATAGCAAATTATGGTATCCTGAGGCTAATATAGCAAATTAGTCGCTCTGAACCACGGTATCACCGTGGTTTGGGGTCCGAGCGTTGATACCTGTTATTCCGGTCGGCATGGCCGCAGAGACAGAACTACATAGAGACCAAGGGGGGCCATGGCCACTCCTAAATTTTTGATTTGGTAAATAACACTTTGCCCCCCTTAAGTTTAGCTAAAAAAAGCAAGTAAGGCTGCAAACGAGCCGAGCCAAGCCGAGCTTTGGACTGCTTGAGCTTGGTTCGGTTAAAAGCTTGGTTGTTCAAGCTTGGGCTTGGCTTGTTTTGTAATCGAGCCGAACCGAGCCGAGCTGAGCTTTGATCTATTCGAGCTTGGCTCATTTAATAAACGAGCCTACTCAACCGAGCTCTTACCGAGCTTGTTCATGAACTTTATCTTAAGCCAAATCTTAGACTATATATATTTGGTCTATTCATGTCTTTTATAAACTTATTCACGAGCCTATTTACAAGCTTGCTCACGATTCTAAACGGACATGTTCACAAGCCCAACCGAGCCAAGCTTTAGTATGTTTGAGCTTGGCTTGTTCATTAAACAAGCCTAAACATACTCTATAAATTTTAAAAACTATATTTTTCTCCCTATAATTCAGTTTTATTCAGATAAAAATGATCAAATGAGGAAATGAAGTAGTTGACAAAAAGGGTATTGTGCTAACATTTCAAACTTTAGGGTGCGATTTGGAACAAAATTAACTAAAGGTTCTACCGGAGAGGGAGAGGGAGGAGGAGGAGGAGAAGAAGGAAGAGGAGGAGGGGACAAAAACTCACCGGAAAGGTAGAGGGAGGCCTCAGCCGGAGGAGGATAATGAGGAGGAGGAGGAGGAGGAGGGGGGGGGGGGGGGGGGGGGGGGTGGACGAGAACTCACCGGAGAGGGAGAGGGAGGCCTCAGCCGGAGGAGGGTAAGGAGGAGGAGAAGCAGGCAGTGCCGACGGGAGGGGAGGGGAGGCGGCCGGGAGGCGCGCGGAGTTGTCGCCGGTCCAGATCGAGGTGCGTGGAGGAGTCATCGCCGGATCAGATCAATCACAGTTAGGGCCAGGGGTTGAGTTTTCTGTATTTAATTGTAGACTTTTTACCAACATACATCTAATTATCCGTCGGTAAATATATATTAAATACCAACGACCGATTTATACTGTCAGAAATAATACACTCTTTCCCGATGGTATTATTATTTCAGTCGGTAATTAATATTAAATATTTATTATATATAACAATTTATATTACTGACATGTATCTATCTTTTTGTTGGTAATATATAATATTTTACTAACGAATATTATATAAACCGCCGGCAAAAATATTATACCGACAAATATTTATTATCTGTCGGTAATTAAACTGAAAAAAAACTTAAAATATAAAAGTTATTTTATCGACAGATATTATAGAAACCGTCGGTAAAGAGCATTATTATACCGACGGAAATAAAATATTCCATCGGCAAAAAACTTTCTTTTGTAGTGATATAAATGTGGTCTTGAACCTTTCAAAAAAAAAAAATAATAATAAAGGAGGTCTTGAGAGGACTAGTGTCTTCAAGATACAAGTGGTAGATGGATCGATGCCTATGGAGAGATTGCTTGGATAAAAAGAGGTAGATGAGCTTATAAGTGGGGTCTTGAACATGGCTAGTGTCTTTAAGATACAAGTGGCCAATGGCTATCGGAGCTATGCGGCGCACAACTCGCACACGTCGTGCATGTACGATAGAAGATTGGGCGCACTTTAGAGGTGCAGGTTGTACTTTACACGTGTGCCTCATTTCCATGAGCTAATCAAGCCGGTCGATGAGTGACTAGCATGCTCGTGCGGATTGATCAAGATCGCTAGAGCTTTTGGGTATGGGATCCTTTCCGGTATGGTTATTGGAACCTCAATACCCATACCCTAAACCCGATTGCCACGCCCCTCTAACTTGTGTATCCATAACCCCCCCCAATCAATCCGCATTTTTGGGTCCTTCCATCATTTTGCACAAGTTCCGAATTTACACTTCACCTTATATATTTATCCAAACCCAATATTTTAAACCCTAGGTCATGAAAACAAGCACAAGGGTAGGGGTGTGCAGGATCCAAACCAAACCAATCAAACCGACCAAATCAAACCAAACCAAACTGACCAATTTTGATCGGTTTCGACACACTCAATGGATCAGATCAGATTGGGTTTTAAAAAAAACGACATGATTGGATTGGTTGACGGATTTTTAAATTTAAAACCATCCTAAACCAAACCGAACCGACATATGTATATATATAATATATATATATATATATATATATATATATATATATATATATATATATATATATATATATATATATATATATATATATATATATATATATAATATTTTATTAAATATATTATATGTCCTTATATACCTTTGCTCCAACAACCATTGCAATATTGTAGGATGACTCAAAATAAATAAAAAATCTTATTTAGGCATAATGATTTGATAACAATTATTATTTTTTAACTTTAAATTAGGTCCTAAAAGAAAAGGAAGGGGGGGGGGGGGGGGGGGGGGGGGGGGGGGGCAATAAGAACATGGTCCAAAGCCTAAACCGATCATTTAATCCAATCCAAACCGACTTTAATTGGATTGGATTCCTATCTTAGTTCGGTTTGGATTGTATTGAAATTCCTCAAAATGGACCAAGATTGGATCGGTTTGGGTTTTGCCTAAATAGGTTGGTTTCAAACCGATGCACACCCCTACACAAGGGCTTGGACCGTAATATATCATTTTGGCTCTTCCGGTTTATCCCTACACAAATCACATACCATCCAAGAATATTACCTTTTTACCACTAATCAATTGAGTCTTATTTATCCATTTAAGAAACCAAAGGCTATTATGGGAATAGCAATCCCACTATAACCCATTCTTCCTTCCATCTTTTTTTTATACCATTTTGCCATTCTCTATGTCACTAATCTATTGAATCTTATTTATCCATTAAAAAAACAAGGGCTATCATTGGAAGGGCAATCCCACTAACCCATTCTTTCTTTCATCTTATATTTTGTTCCCCATTTTATCCTTCTCAATCCTATGTTTTAAAACAACATCAAGAAAATGTTTGGGTAGGGTATGGGCATAGAAACCCTACCCGATTAACTTTCTGGTATGGGTATGGATACCCCAATACCCATACCCGAAACCAATTGCAACTCTAACTTGTGATCGGACCCCGACCGGAAACATCAAGTACGGGTATGGGTACAAATGTACTTTCATGTATGGGTTTGGGTTGTACAAGGTTTTTACAAGGCTTGGGTATAGTATGGATATGGGTTGTACAAGGTTTGGGTAGGGTATAAGTATAGGAACTCTATCTACCTGGTAGGGTATGGGTATAGGAACTCTATCCTATTCACTTTCGGGTATGGGTACGGCCGTACGGGTATGGGTATTGGTACCTTAATGCTATTTACAAGGCTTGGGTAAGGTATGAGAATAGGAATTCTACCCAATTAACTTTCAGGTATGGGTATAGGTATGGGTACCTCAATATCCATATCTGAAACCCGAAACCTGATTGTCTCTCTAATCTAATAGAACATGTTAGGGCCGTTCGGATTTTTTACAACCCTGCCATCCTCAAAATCGTGTAGAGACAAGTTATCCATCCGATCTAATTGTATGGATCAAACACATCCCAATCCTCATATCCCTCAAACCGTTCGATCTATCACAACCGTCCATCTCTTTCTCTCTCTCCCCCTCTCTCTCTTCCCCATGATCTATCTCTCTCTCTCTCTCTCTCTCTCTCTCTCTCTCTCTCTCTCTCTCTCTCTTTCTCTGTCTCTCTTTCTTCCCAACAATTTCTCTCTCTCCATTTCTCTCTCTTCACAATCGTCCATATTTCTCTCTCTTTCTCTCTACGTTTCTCTTTCTTTCTTGTCCCCACGATCTCTCTCTCTCTCTCTCTCATTTCAGGGTTGGGAGGAGTGGTGGTGGGGTGGTCGTGCCGAAGGCACTTGCTCCATGCCAATTAATCGGTACAGGCATGCGTCAGTGTACATATAATATACATATACCCCATATTTGGATCCTATGTCATTAAAACAAAAGTAAGGAAGGAAGTGCAGTGTTGCATTCTTGCACTTCCCATTGTTGCGAGTGGGGCTATTGGCACACCAATATTTGCTCTCCAAACACCATTTCAAAGTTTTTTTTATTATAAAATTATCCCCAAGTAAAATGACCAATTTTTTTATTATTATGTTCGAGACACGTTCGGCCGACTAGGGTCAAACAAGTTACAGTATGTTCGGCTGACCAGAGCTGAACAATGTATTATACATTCGGCCGATCACGACCGAACATACTGTACCATGTTGGGTGGCCGAACGCACTATGTAATGTTTGGCTTTGGTCGGCCAAACGTACTGTATAATGTTCGACTCTGGTTGGTCGAACGTAAGGTTTGGATGCCGGTAGATGACGACGAAGAGAGGAGCTCGTCATCTGGGAGGGGAAGCTCAGGGAGGAGGTGAGCTCAGGGAAGGGGTGAGCTTGGGGAGGGGCGGGTCAGATCGGGGAGGGGCGGGGAAGCTCGGGGAGGAGATGAGCTCGGGGAGGGGCGGAGAGCAAAGATGAGCTCGTCGGAGGAGCTCGTCGGAGCAGTTGATGGTGGAGGTAGGGTTTTAGGGTTTGGGTGTGTGTATGTGTGTGGAGTAATTTGGGGAAGAAGGGTAGTATATGAATTTTTAAAAATTGGAGGTGTGCAATGACCAAATATCTAAAATTTTTAAAACTGGGTGGTGTGTGAAAGTATTTGGCGTGTGAAAAGGAATACTTGGTGTGTCAATAGCCCCACTCCATTGTTGCCCTATAAAAATTATCAATATGTCCTTATGCCCCTATTATTATTTTATGTGTCCATACTATATACTAAAATTGCTATTTTCAATTTGTGTATGTGTAAAAGGGAATTCATAGATCAACAACTGTTGCACATGCAATGCACGTGCCCAATGCTCTAGTACTAGATAATACAATTCGACTCCAAACTCATTGTCTACCCAAAATCTAACCGAACTCATATCCCTACCTATTCTCTAGCTACTAAAACCAATGTAATAATAAACCAAAAGAGCTTCTTACCACTACATTGTCATAACTTGATTTTTATTTCCTCGAGCAATTGCATGTCTGATGGAGAAAAAGAAACATAATTATATTCAATTCATTCCCGAAACCGAACGAATGGACCCTCTTCTACTCTAATGGGTTTGGGTCAGGTATGGACCCTGCCATACCCAAATGGGTATAGGTAGGGTCTGACCCGAACCCGACCTGTTGACTCCCCTAATTCTTTGACATCACGTAAGTGTTATCATAACCGGACTGGACCGACGGTTGGATTGGTAAACCGGTGAATAAACTGGTTTGACAAAGCTTCTATACCGAAAATGCAATCGAACCGTCGAAAACCAGCTAAGCCACCTGGTTTTTGCTAGACCCGTCGCCTGGCTGGTTATATTATGTTGAAACTCAGCGGCTTTATTTATGGTCTTCGAAATTCTCGGTTTGGCCCTTGGTACCTAGGTGCAAGAGGGGTAAGAGCATCTCCAGCGGATGACCCATCCGATGGGCCCCACTTGAACATGGGTAATACTGTTCCAATTCAAGCTCCAGTAGATGACCCATGTATGTTGTCCCTATTGTTTTTATACAAACCCATCTGCATCTTTGTAGATGGTTTTCCACAACCCAAATGATACACATGGCAATGTCAAAAAGATGATGATGATCCGACAGACCAGATCTATTTGCCTATCACTTTCGGCCTGAAATTTTAATCAAGAGGCTATAAATCATCCAAGATTTTATAAAATTTCAAGAGTGTTTTTACAAAAATATTATATGGGTCATTCGTTGGAGTTCTTTTTTCATATTATGCATAAGTTGAATTGGCAATCCTTTAGCTATGCAAAGTACAGATGCTTCTGGGTCATCTGTTGGAAATACTCTAACTAAGGTAATTAATTTACCCGCCTAACCCCCAATATGCAGCCTAAGTCGTGACTCGTGAGCAATGCCAAAATAAGCCCTAGAAAACAAAGCGCCGCTCCTCAAGTCCTCGATGCTTGCCGAGTGCCGACTGCTGCTCGACGGTCGCTCGCCGCCAACTCGAATCCCGTCGCTTGCTAAAGCTTGTCGGCGCTTGACGCCGACGTCTGTTGCCGCTTGCACGAAGCCTGCTTACACCTGTTGCTGCTCGTCGAAGCCTGCCGTCATACGATGCCTACTGATTGGGCGCTCGACGCCTGTTGACTACCTTAATGTCTGGCCTGTCCGCTGGCTCAACCGGTTGACCCTCCGGTTGAACCAAAGACTCGGGACCCAGGCCCCAGACCGGGTCAGTACGTAAGTGTCCGGTCCGACCGGGTCCTATAACATTGGTGCTGAGAGCGATTTTGTTCCACCGTCCTAAAAAGGTTTGAGCAATAATTCCCCTCTCATTGATCCATTTCAAGAGCATGTGTGTCATTTCATTCTATTCATCAGGGTGAAATGACCAAAAACCCTCGAAATAGACCAATGAGAGAGAGTGGGAGAGGTTGGAACAAAATCGTTCTCGTACGTGCGTTGTTCATTCTGGAGGGGAAATACTATATATTTAACCAGACTTCTTTTAACCATTTTGGAAATACGATATACCTAATCTTCGTCCGGCCAGCAGCAAATCTACCATCATTATTGCTGGATTTCTATATAAAGGGAAGAACGTAGAGCCGCCATTAATCCCCACACCCTGCCACCTATCCATACAAATACGACCATAGTCCCCCAACCCTACGAATAAAACCAATCGACCCAAACACTGCTATATCGAGCCTGCCTTCTGTTGGTCGTGAGTTTGCCTTCCTCTCTCTCTCTCTCTCTCTCTCTCGACGTAGTTCTCCTCCTACAGAGAAAGAGAAGAAGAAACTACAGGCAACCATGGCTCCTAGGTTATTCATCATCGTGTGTATTGCTTGTTTGTTCTCAAGCCACGTCAGCACCCGCGCAGGTACGCTGTGATGATCGATCCACCCATCACCGATAATTTGTGCTACAGGTTTGATAAAATCCCCCAATATTGTTTTAATTTCAGCGGCGCGTCACACCGTCGGTGTGAACTACGGGATGATGGCTGACAACCTCCCACCACCGGACAGGGTGGTCGCCCTCTGCCAATCCCGGAAAATAAACAGGCTCCGCCTCTTCAACCCGGACCACGGCGCCCTCCGAGCCCTGCAAGGCTCCGGCATCGAAGTCGTGCTCGGAACCCTCAACCAGGACCTGCGGGGGCTCGGCGACGACCCATCTTCCGCCGCCAGCTGGGTCGCCACCAACGTCCTCCCCTACGCCGGCAGCGTCGCCTTCCGCTACATAACCGCCGGCAACGAGGTGATCCCCGGCGACCAGGCCGCCAGCGTCCTCCCGGCCATGCGGAACCTCGCCGCCGCCCTGGCCTCGGCCAACCTTACGATCCCCGTCACCACCGTCGTCTCCACCCAGGTGCTCGGTGCCTCGTTCCCACCATCAGAGGGCACCTTCTCGGACGCGGCGGCGCCGGTTATGGGCCCGATAGCCGCATTCTTGGGGTCCCACAAGTATCCGCTTCTCGTCAACGTGTATCCCTACTTCGCCTACTTGGGCGACACCGCCAACGTCCGGTTGGACTACGCCCTCTCCACCGCCGGCGGTGTCGTCGTGCAGGACGGCGCGATGGGGTATCGCAGCCTCTTCGAGGCGATCGTGGACGCTGTGTATTCGGCGCTGGAGAAAGTCGGAGGGGACCGTGTCCGTATAGTTGTTTCTGAGACCGGGTGGCCGTCTGGGGGTGGCGCTGTCGGGGCCACGGCGGCCAATGCGAGGACGTATAACAACAACGCGGCGGCGCGCGCGAGGAGCAACGTGGGGACGCCCAAGCGGCCGGGGAAGAGGATAGAGACGTACCTGTTTGCGATGTTCAATGAGAGGCTCAAGCCTGCCGGGACCGAGCAGAACTTTGGATTGTATCACCCTAATATGACCGCAGTCTACCATGTTCATTTCTGAAAGCAATGAACATGGTTGGACCACCTTGATTGGATAGGCTTACAAATCTATCGACTTATACTATCTATCTATTTATACTACTGTAATAAAGTTGAGGTCTTTATTGCCATGTGGCAGCCTCCCCATTCTCTCTCTCTCTCTCATAGTAATGCTATTTCAACAAACTAGGGACAATATGCTGACAGCTCCACATGACAAGATTGTTGAGGATCCACAAAGATCAATCGCACAAACGATTCTCTGATGGATTCATCCAGAACAAGTAACCAAATACAAGAAGAAAATTTTTTAAAAAAAGTCGAAACAATCACAGAGGGGAAACGAGAGATTTATGTGTAAACCCTTGCGGAAAAAAATCACTTACGAAGGCGATCGAACAATCCACTAGAATGAAGAACCAACCGAAGTTAAAATCAATGCTCAACTCCAAAGAGATAAACTCTTTTCGCCGAAAGCATCTTCTTCTCTAGGTCCTCACCAAGCCTCTCCAAGCATCTCTCAAAGAACACAATGTTTTCATTATCTTCAAGACCCTAACTAACACCCTTTAATATTGGGTGTCGATCCCTTGAATCCCTCATCCAATGGTCGAAACGGATATGAAATTTGTCAAGTAATGAGTCCCAATCGATAAAGGAAAGATTCAAACATGTGCATAGCTTGATCACAGTGCTCACCACCTAGACAGAATAGACTGCGGTGATTTGGGGAGCAGGCGGTACGTACGACGGTGCGCACCCCAAGGCAGAGGGAAAATGAAGTCGAGCGAGGCCTGGTGTCTTCTGCAAATCGATCCATACTTCAACAATCTCCATCTTGACGAGATGTCGCTAACAAAATCTGATCGTCATCTCCACCTACACCTTAATGGTGCTCAAGCGATACCTCCTCGGTGTCCTAAAATGCATTCTCAAAATGTGCCAAAGCAACATGCAGTGTCAGCACCTTGAAGGTGTGAAACTCCTCAAATCATCTTGACCAAACTTAGATATGCCTAAACTTTGTCAATGGAATCGGCTTCATCAACATGTCGACTGGATTATCCTGTGTGGGAATCTTCTTCAAAGAAATCATCATCTTCTTGATAGTCTGCCAAACAAAATAATACATGATATCAATATGCTTCGTTCGTGAATGATGAACCTGATCGTTATTCGCCAAATAGATAGCACTTTGGCTATCCGAAAACATCACCATACTAGACTACAAAAAATCAAACACATCCACAATTCCTCGAAGCCAAATTACCTTCTTAGAGCCCTCCGTAATGCCTATGTATTCTACATCTATTGTCGACGGTATAGGAAGGCCTTCCAACTCACTGGACCTTCTGCCAATGTAAATGTATAACCTGTCATAGACTTAAGCCCATCTAGATCACCAGCAAAGTCTGTGTCAACATATCCCATTGTATCCCTGACTGACTCACCGTCCCGCTGAAGGAGTAACCTCAGGTCTAATGTAACCTGAGGTACCACAATATTTTCTTCACACCCAACCAATGATCCTTCTCTGGATCAGTCATGTAATATGTGGACGTGTGCATGCTAATGTAACAACTAGCCATATTGATCGCCAATGCAATATGTGGACGTGTGCATGCTATTGCGTATATCAAATTGGTGACTGTGCTCGTATACGACATACGAGCCATATAAACATACCCATCCTCGGTGCTAGAAGATTGTTTCACCGGTAGCCGAAAGTGTGCATCAAATAAAATGCTAACTGGCTTAGGACCACAAATCCTATAACGAGAAATCACCTTATGAAGATAGCTAATTTGTGCCAAGGAACTATACCATGCTTCTGATACTTGTGAGTCTCCATCCTAATAAATTTTTTAGCACTGACCAAGTAGTTCATCTCAAACTCATCGCTCAATCGAGATTTAAGAATGTTGATATTTGACATGCTCTTAGTAGCGATAAGCATGTCATTCGTATATAAAAGAAGATACACCATGGAACCGTTATGAAGTTTCCTGAAGTAGACGTAGTGATCATACTCACTTCTGACATACCCATAATCCCCCATGAATATTTTGAATTTCTTATACCATTGTCTTTGTGACTACTTGAGATCATATAAGGACTTCCTTAATTGACATTTATATTATTCTTTCCCTTCCATTACGACCCCTCAGGCTGCTGCATGTAAGGTCTCCTTATGTTGCCATTAGTTTTTAGTGATTTAAACAAACCTGCTTTATCGGTGTAGTACGTAGCTATAAAGTTAGGAGGATAGAGTTAGGTTTGGCTAAATTACGATAAAGAAGTACCATTGTGGTCAAAATCACTACTACCATCATTTCCTATATGTTTATGCATGTAAGGTACATTTCTAACTTTTTAGGATTAGACATTATATTTGTGATTATGATTTGGGTACATGACTAGCTAAACACACATACACACACACCCCTGGTTCTGTTCAATCTTTTTATCATTTTAGTTCTTTGCATGCATGTTCATTTCAAAAACAAATATTAAAGATGTATGGACATCTTTTAGTTTAGAAATGATCACATGAGCATGCTGGACTTTAAACGTTTCTCCTCGCTCGGAACAAGGACCGTAACCCTAAATTTGTGTGTGTATAGCGAGCTAGTCGTGCGCACGACTGCATAGTTATGCGCTCGACTTTGCCTTAGCCTTTTTGGACTATCAAGCCTAGTCTGCATAACTAAAGTCGTGCACACGACTTTCCCAAGTTGTACGCATGATCCTAATTGGCCACACTCTATTTGATGTCCACCTTATACCCCACATGGGATGGTCCTATGGCACACTGATACATGGCCGATCGTGCATACGACTTCAAAGTCGTGCGCACGACTTAACTTAGAACATTTTAAATGGTTAAGTCGGTCGGCTCAACCTATCCACATGACTTGGCTGAGACAGACCCTTAGAGATAAGGATCTCTTCCTTGGTCTTAGCCAACTATCTAAGAGCTCCCTTGAGATATAAATATCCTACCCCTACACCCCTTAGTTGCTAATGAGTCCATGGATAATAAATCCATGTTTATTAATTAGTAAGAAAAGAAGAGGGCCTCAGGGTTTAGAGAGTTCATCTTTGAGCTCCATTTTCTCTCTTCTTTTCTTTCTCTTCTTTTCTTCAACCTTCTACCTAGATCAAATCTATGGAGGTTGGACTCATAGCTTGAATGACTACTTGAGAGTAATCAAACTCCTTGTACGTGTTCATTCAAGTTAGAATGGGTAAAGCTACCTAAGGATCTATGGTGTTATCCAACACCTAGATCTAAAACTAGGTTTTGAGGGTTTTCCTAAGAGTTTGAATCTCTTGAGTGTACTAGGTTTAGGAGCTTGATCGAAGATCTCAAAAAAGGTTAAGATCACCTTCTATTCTAGTTACTCCTTAGATCCAAGCTCATTTTCCTTTTGTTTTGTTTCCTCTACTTCACTTGCACATACCTTGTGCTTCCACCGCCGTGTGGAAGTCTCTTGTGAGAGCGCTCCATGACGCTGTTCGCATTCACCCTTGGCAACACCGCTCGCTTTGGAAAGCCCCTTCAGAAAGAAGAACAAGCGGAGAAGAGGAACGATGACGGAGGTGCAAGAGTCAGCTTAGTTCAACACCTATAAAGTGAGAGCCACCTCCACTTCACCGAAGGCGCGGGTCACGGACCTAGGGGCTAAGGGGTAATCTTTGTGTAATCATGTCTAGTTTGCTTGTAACCTTGTTCTGATTTTTGAAGGATAGCTAGACACCTCTGTGTGAAGCGTCTACGCCCGGTCTTGACCAGAGGGTGGTTTTCATCCATGTGGGTGCAAATTTTGACCAGAAGTCTCACAAACAGCGAGACCCACCAACCCTGCCTGGGGGTCCCCAGACACGACAGCGGCACCCGCCAGCCCAGCCTGGGGGTCCACAAAGATAACATCGGGACCCACCAGCACTGCCTGGAGGGTCCACAGAGATAATATCGGGACCTACCAGCCCTGCCTGGGGGGTCCACAGAGGCAATCGCGGGACCCACTAGCCCTGCCTGAGGGGTCCACGGTAGCAACCATGGGACCCTACCAGCCGTACCTGGGGGGTCCACGGAGGAAACCGTGGGACCTACCAGCCCTGCCCGGAGGCTCCACAGAGATGACAGCAGGACCCACCAGCCCTGCCTGGGGAATCTCCAGATACGACGACAGAAATCGCCATTTGCCCTGGATTTTCTCCAAAAGATTTCTATAAATAGCAGACTCTTCAAATGTAAAAAGATCAAAATTTGAAATCAAATTCCAAAGATCCTAAAACTAGAGAAAAAACCCTCAAAAACACAGAGCTTTGACATCCTAACCTTTTGATATTTCATTCCCTTCGATCTTCTTTTTGAAGAGACCAGTGACACTCGGCCTGTCGAGGTTACTTAGATCAAAGTGTTAGTGACTTTGGGTTGCTCCCTATAGCACGGAGACATAGGCTTCGGCTGAACTCCGAGATCATACCTTGTGTTAACCTATATTCTGTTTCCATATAGCAAGCTTTAACTCAAAGGTACCAAGACAACAACCTCAAACCTACCTTCCAGACGATAGTTCGATCAAAGACCTTCTACTCAATTCGATTGACTAGTTGGGCGGAGTCTTCGGATCGACACGAAGATCATCCCCCATAGTTTGGCGCCGTCTATGGGATCTATCAAAAAGCCAGTTCAACTCTACAATAAATATCAGATCGGTTGAGCAGACAATCGGTCTAGATAGCCAAATTTCCCAGCCCCCTCAGTTGGGCAGACAACCATTAGGATACCGGCAATCTAGTTGCATCCTTCGTTTTCTCTAAATAGCGAAGAGGAGGCATCAGGATCATCTAGAGGGAAGTAACACACAGCAAAATCAACCTCGACCTAAAACTTTTTCAATGAGTCAGCGACTCAACTTCGGGCAGCCTCTCACTGTCCCCGAGATGGCAGCTCGTTCAAGAAGCAGAAGATCGGTCGATCGACCGATCCCCCCGCCACTCCAACAGTCGATCGGGCAAACTGCCCCCACTCCTGCAGAGGACCCTCCATCCACCTAACAGATCTCGGCGCTTGACTTTCAGCTACTACAGTTGGCTAAACAGAACACTACGCTCATAACCGAGAGAGACACCCTCAAAAAGGCAGCTACTGATGCCGGGGTTGTCTTCCTCGTCCCTTCATTCAATAAGAGAGTCGATCCACCTCGATAATCGATTCACTCTAAGCTACGAAAGTCTATGGGCACCGCAACCACCGAGAAAGTTTGACGCAACCCCACCACCTCTGTAGCTCCATGGAAGCAGAGTGTTTGGGATCGTATTGACAACCAATCATCTCAATCATCCTCGGGTCGCAAATGTGTTAGGCAAGCACAGTCGAAACCCAATATACGGGTGAGACATCGGACGAAGGAAGCACCATCAAAGAGTAGAGCTTCTCTATCTCTCCCACTCCAACGTGAAGCTGAAATCGAGCTTCGTCACAAGATTCATCCAGCAACTACTCAAGGGTGTGGACAAGACCTCTCGATCTTGCCCTTCGATTTGCATCCAAGTCGGGGACATGGGCGCAGAGAAGGATACTCTTCTGCTGGACCCCTATATCGAAGTTTATTTCAATCATCCTTCCCGAGAGGCTAGAGGACTCCTACTCCCCCGAAGTTCAACTGCCTCAAGGGGGATCCTACCCTCCACATCCTTGTATTCAAGCAAGCTTTGAAGCCGCACGAAGAAGAGAACAATGTACTCTACCGAACCTTCGTCGGAAGCCTCGACGAACCATCCCTCGATTGGTACCACAACCTTCGTGCTGGGTCCATCATCCAATTCGGAGTACTCACGAACCACTTCGTGCAACACTATCAATTCAACTTGAAACTGGAGAAAAAACTTGATTCCCTCTACCGGTTGAGGATGGAAGCTGATGAGAGTCTTCGCAGCTTGACGCGAAGATTCCGTAACAAACACGCCGCTCTCTCCGGACGGTATTTGGATGACAAGGCAATCATGTTGGCCTTCCAAAATACTCTCGATTCGATCTGCATATCTACAATGATTTCATTCGCAATCCCTCGCCTTCCCTGGGTTTGATGTTTGACCGAATCCAGAGGGAGATTGAAGTTGAGGACGATCAAATCACTCGGAAGGGACATGAAACCAGACGACGACCTGCCGAGAGATAAACGCCGAAGCGTACTGCCAAAGCTCACAACACGAAAGCAGTTGCACCCCCGCCGTCTAAGCGGCCAAGGAACGATGGTTGTAGATCACCTCCGAAGAAGATGACATTCACAGATTGGATCCTTCCGGTCGAGCAAATCCTCGATCTGATTCAATATAAGGAGTTTCTTCGACGGCCAAATCCACTGCAACCAGATACCAAGGTTACCACTGATAAATTGGTCTACTACGATTTTCATCGCAGCCACGGCCACCCTACTGATCGATGCTACCGGCTAAAATAACATCTAGAAGACTTGCTGCGTGAAGGCCATCATCAAGAGTTCATCAAAGGAAAATGTGATCAATGCCAACCTTCTTCTGCGAAAGGAAAGGAAGCTTGCTGGATTCACCAAATTTCTATCGGTCCATCACCTATCACTGTGCGAGCCAATGTCTTTAGTATCCATGGAGCATTGCATAACCAGATGCTTAACGGAAAAGAGGTCGACCGACAAGTTCGACGCATCTTCAATGTTCGCTCCGCAGCGAACATACTCCGTATCGGGATCCCCTGGTCCTTCGGCTTATCATTGACGAGAGCACTGTCAACCGCATTCTCATCGACACCAGAAGCTCCATCGATATCATGTTCTCAGATTGCTTTAAGCGTCTGGGGCATAAATATTCAAGCCTAAAATTTGTCCCAATCGTGATCACGGGCTTCAATCGAGTCTCCGTGAGGTTCGCCATCGTCGAAGGAATGTCCAACTACAACATCATCCTTGGGCGACCATTCCTCCATCAGATCAATGCCATCTCCTCTTCCTATCATCAACTCCTCAAATTTAAAACAGGAGAGGGTATTGTCTGCATCCGAAGAGATCAACAGGCAGGGCGATCTTGTGAAGCAGCTACAGCAAAAGCAAATCGTCGAGTAGATCTGGCGCCACCAAAGCGTCCGAGAGATAAAGTTGGCACTTCTTCAAGATAGCAACCAAAGGAGATCCCACTGTCCGAACCTCCATCAATCGAGTGGGAAGCTTCACCTTCAATTAAAGAAATCTCTCGAGTAAATATCGGCAGTGGCGATCTCCCTCGAGAGACGTTTACCAGTCTCAGTGATGCAGAAGCGTGAGACATGGTATCCTTCCTTCAGTCCAATATTGACGTCTTCACTTGGGCTTTCGAAGATATGCTCGGGATCAATCCGGATGAAGCGTGTCATCGACTTGCTATCAAAGAAAGAGCGAAACCCGTCAAGCAAAAACCTCAGGCAATCCGACAAGAACGTCAAGCTGCAGTTCAAGAGGAGATTAGTAAGTTACTTGTAGCAGGCTTCATTCGTGAAGTAGAGTACTCTACTTGGATCTCCAACATCATCGCAGTTCCTAAAAAGAATGGGAAGATCAGGGTTTGCATCGACTTCACCAACCTCAACAAGGCATGCCCCAAAGACCCATTTCCCATGCCAAGGATAGACAGACTCGTTGACGCCACTAATGGCTATGATTTCCTATCTTTCATGGATGGGTACTCCGGGTATAACCAAATCCCCCTGCATCTGGACGATCGAGAGAAGACATGCTTTGTGACAGACAGAGGCCTCTACTGCTACAATGTAATGCCTTTTGGCCTCAAGAATTCTAGATCAACCTATTAAAGGCTAGTCACAAAGATGTTCGAAGAACAAATCGGGCGCAACGTTGAAGTTTACATCGACGACCTCCTCACCAAGAGTTCCAGTCGTGAGAGCCATCTCTCCGATCTGGCAGAAACATTTTGAATCCTTCGAAAGTATCACATGAAGCTCAACCCAGCCAAATGTGCCTTCAGAGTTCAATCGGGCAAATTCCTGGGTCACATTGATTAGGAGGGGCATAGAAGCCAACCCCGACCAAATTCGAGCAATCCTCGATATGCCCTCACCTACCAATCAGAAGAAAGTGCAATGCCTCACTAGGAGATTAGCTGCTTTTAACCGATTCATCTCAAAATCTTCTGACAAGTGCAAGCCACTCTTCGACAAATTACGGAAGGCTGATACCTCCGGATGGAGTCCAATTTGTGAGCAAGCCTTTCAAGATGTCAAAAGCTATCTCACACGAGCTCCAATCTTGATAGCTCCACTTGCGAAAGAAGGTCTCTGGCTTTATCTCTCCATACCCAATCAACCCATATGTGCGGTCTTAGTTAGCAGAAGGGAGGGCACAGAATGTCCAGTCTATTACATCAGTCATACCCTTCTTCCGGCAGAGATTCGCTATTCGAAGATCGAGAAAGTCACACTGGTCTTGCTCACAGAATCATGACTTCTCAGACCCTACTTTGTCTCTCACCCGATAACAGTTGTCTCAGAGCACCTACTCAAAGACATCCTCATTTAAGGCAGGTCGAGCGGGTCGAATGACGAAAAAAGTGATCGAGATGAGTTCTCTTGGGATCCAGTTCGAACCTCGTACTGCTCTCAAATGGCAGGCGATTGCTGATTTCCTTACCGATTTCCCCGTTAAGGATCCCATCACTTGGGAGGAAGACGTTGATATGCACCTTGAAGATGGAAACGAACCTCCACTTAATCCTATTCTGAAAACCCTCGCTTCGAGTCTTGAGGCTCCCACTATCTCGTCGACCCAATGAAAGCTCTACACTGATGGGGCTTCAAGTGCGATCGGTTCGGGAATTAGGATAGTCTTAATATCCCCTGAACTCGATCATCTTCAAAAGGCTATCTTCCTTGGGTTCAACACCACCAACAACGAAGCAGAGTATGAGGCGCTCATCTCCGGAATAGAGATTACTGAATCTCTGGGGGTAGATCGACTCTCCATCTACAGCGACTCCTAGCTTGTAATTAGGCAGATCAATGGGGAGTACACAGCGCGAGAAGAAAGGATGCAACATTACTTAGCTCTGGTGCGACATCACCAACAATGTTTCATTAGCACCGAATTCATCCAAGTCCCAAGAGCAAAAAATCAAGAGGCAGATGCCCTAGCTAATGCTGCTTCGGTGCTTGGAGACTCGCTCGGAGAAAGGTGAATACAGATCGACTATCAAGAGCCGCCCAAGACTACCATCGAGCAGCAGATCGTTGCCACTACTAAAAGATCTGGGGGTTGGAGACAGCTAGCCTTCAATCTTACCATGGCGCACAAACTCAGAGATTAGAGACAGCTAATCTTTGACTTCTTCAAACAAGGCAGAATGCCAAAAGATCCAATCTAAGACAGAAAACTTCAAAGGAAGCTCCCATGCTACAGTCTCCAAGAAACAGATCTCTATTTCAGATCACACAATGGGATGCTGCCCAAATGTGTTGGTCCCCTACAAGCGAAGGTGATCCTAACTGACATTCACTCCGGGGCCTGTGACAATCATTCAGCTGGAAGTTCTCTCGAAGCCAAGACTAAACTTCAAGGTCACTACTAGCCAACCATGGCAAGAGATGCTCACTAGGTAGTTCAAAGGTGCGAGCCTTGTCAACGACACACTAGAGCTATCCATCTCCCAGCAGATGAACTCCATCCATTAACAAGTCCCTGGTCCTTCCACCAATGGGGGTTGGACATCTTGGGTCCTTTCCCACCATCACCATGCAAGAAGAAGTATCTGCTGCTGTCCATAGATTACTTCACCAAATGGGTGGAAGCGGTGCCACTCTTTCGAGAGACCGACGATGAAGTCATCAAGTTCGTCAGATATAATATCTTCTTGAGATTTGGCACACCCAAGTCCTGATTGCTGACAACGGAGCTCAAATCGATTTTGATAAGTTCCGAGACTTCTGTCTAAACCACAGGATCAAACTCTTCAACTCGATGCTGAAATACCCTCAATGTAATGGTCAAGTAGAAACCACTAATAGAGCTATCCTCGGTCTACTCATGAAGAAGCTGGATGACAAGAAAGGATTATGGGAGAAGGTCATACCAGAGGTTTTGTGGGGCTATCGAACTACATTCTAATTCACTCGTACGATCCATTCTAATTCATTCGTAAGATCCATTCTAATTCATTTGCACAATCCATTCTAATTCATTCATACGATCCATTCTAATTCATTCGTATGATCCATTCTAATTCATTCGCACGAATGTATCCATTCTAATTCATTCGTACGATCCATTCTAATTCATTCGTACGATCCATTCTAATTCATTCATACGATCAATTCTAATTCATTCGCACAATCTATTCTAATTCATTCGTACGATCCATTCAAATTCATTCGCACAAATATATCCATTCTAATTTTTTCATATGGTCCATTCTAATTCATTCGTATGATCCATTCTAATTCATTCACACGAATGTATCTATTCGAATTCATTCCTACGATCCATTCTAATTCATTCGTCCGATCTATTCTAATTTATTCGTATGATCCATTCTAATTCATTTGCACGAATGTACCCATTCTGATTCATTCGTACGATCCATTCTAATTCATTCGTATGATCCATTCTAATTCATTTGTACGATCCATTCTAATTCATTCGCACGAATGTATCCATTCTAATCCATTCGTACGATCTATTCTAATTCATTCGTACGATCCATTCTAATT
Organism: Chamaelirium japonicum; assembly: GCA_947650365.1. Classification (NCBI taxonomy): domain Eukaryota; kingdom Viridiplantae; phylum Streptophyta; class Magnoliopsida; order Liliales; family Melanthiaceae; genus Chamaelirium; species Chamaelirium japonicum. Next base: position 63,122,950 of record OX393550.1, read on the forward strand.
CATTCGCACAAATGTATCCATTCTAATTCATTCGTACGAACCATTCTAATTCATTCGTATGATCCATTAATTCATCGAACAATCCATTCTAATTACCTTCCAAAAAAAAAAAAAAAAAAACAATCCATTCTAATTCATTCGTACGATGCATTCTAATTCATTCGCACGAACATATCCATTCTAATTCATTCATACGATGCATTCTAATTCATTCGTACGATCCATTCTAATTCATTCGTACGATAAATTCTAATTCACTTGCACGAATGTATCCATTCTAATTCATCGTATGATCCAATCTAATTCATTCGTACGTTCCATTCTAATTAGAATGGATCGTACGAATGAATTAGAATGGATCGTATGATGAATTGGAAAGGATACATTCGTACAAATGAATTAGAATGGATCGTACGAATAAATTAGAATGGATCGTACGAATGAATTAGAATGGATACATTCGCGCGAATGATTTAGAATGGATCGTATGAATGAATTAGAATGGATACATTCCTGCGAATGAATTAGAATGGATCGTACGAATGAATTAGAATGGATCGTACGAATGAATTAGAATGGATACATTCGTGCGAATGAATTAGAATGGATCGTATGAATGAATTAGAATGGATCATATGAATGAATTAGAATGGTTCATAAGAATGAATTAGAATGGATCGTATGAATGAATTAGAATGGATCGTACAAATGAATTAGAATGGATCGTATGAATGAATTAGAATGAATCGTACGGATAAATTAGAATGGATCGTACGAAAGAATTAGAATGGATACATTCGTGCGAATGAATTAGAATAGATACATTCGTACGAATGAATTAGAATGGATCATACGAATGAATTAGAATGGATCATACAAATGCATTAGAATGGATCGTACGAATGAATTAAAATGGATACATTCGTGTGAATGAATTAGAATGGATCATACGAATGAATTAGAATGGATCGTATGAATGAATTAGAATGGATCAAATGAATTACTTAGAATGGATCATACGAATGAATTAGAATGGAAACATTTGTACGAATGAATTAGAATGGATCGTACAAATGAATTAGAATGGATAGATTCATGCAAATGAATAAGAATGAATCATACGAATGAATAAGAATGGATAACACAAATGAATTAGAATGGATCGTACGAATGAATTAGAATGGATACATTCGTGTGAAAAAATTAGAATGGATCATATGAATGAATTAGAATGGATCAAACGAATGAATTAGAATGGATACATTCATGCGAATGAAGTAGAATGGATCATACGAATGAATTAGAATAGATCGTACAAATGAATTAGAATGGATCGTAGGAATGAATTTGAATAGATACATTCATACGATTGAATTAGAATGGATCGTACGAATGAATTAGTATGGATCATATGATTGAATTAGAATGGATCCATTCGTACGAATGAATGAGAATGTATCGTACGAATGAATTAGAATGGATCGTATGAATGAATTAGAATGGATCGTATGAATGAATTAGAATGGATACTTTTGTACTAATGAATTAGAATTGATCGTACGAATGAATTAGAATGGATCATACGAATGAATTAGAATGGATCCATTCTAATTCATTCGTACGATCCATTCTAATTCTTTTGCATGAATGTATCCATTCTAATTCATTTGTATGATCCATTCTAATTCATTCGCACGAATGTATCCATTCTAATTCATTCGTACAATCCATTCTAATTCATTCGTACGATCCATTCTAATTCATTCATATGATCAATTCTAATTCATTCGTATGATCCATTCTAATTCTTTAGAACGAATGTATCCATTCTAATTCATTCGTATGATCCACTCGAATTTATTCGTACGATCCATTCTAATTCATTCGCACGAATATATCCATTATAATTTATTCGTACGATCGATTCTAATTTATCGTACAATCCATTCTAATTCATTCGTACGAACTATTCTAATTCATTCGTATGAACCATTGTAATTCATTTGCACGAATGTATCCATTATAATTCATTCGTATAATCCATTCTAATTCATTCGCATGAATGTTTCTATTCTAATTAATTCGTATGATCCATTCTAATTCATTCATACGATCCATTCTAATTTATTCACATGAATGTATCCATTCTAATTCATTCGTACGATCCATTCTAATTCATTCGTATGATCCATTCTAATTCATTCGTACGATCTATTCTAATTCATTCGAACGATCCATTCTAATTCATTCGTACGATCCATTCTATTTTATTCGCATGAATGTATCCATTCTAATTTATTCGTACGATCCATTATAATTCATTCTCATGAATATATCCATTCTAATTCATTCGTACGGTCCATTGTAATTCATTCATACGATCCATTCTAATTCATTCGTATGATCCATTCTAATTCATTCGCATGAATGTATCCATTCTAATTCATTCGTACGATCCATTCTAATTCATTCTTATGATCCTTTCTAATTCATTTGTAAGATCCATTCTAATTTATTCGCACATATGAATCCTTTCTAATTCATTCATACGATCCAATCTAATTCATTCGTACGATCCATTCTAACTCATTCGTACTATCTATTCTAATTCATTCTTATGATCTATTCTAATTCATTCGCACGAATGTATGCATTCTAATTCAATCGTACGATCCATTCTAATTTATTCGTACAATCCATTCAAATTCATTCATACGATCTATTCTAATGGAGAAATTAGAATGGATCGTACGAATGAATTAGAATGGATACATTCGTGCGATCCTTTCTAATTAGAATGGATCGTATGAATGAATTAGAATGGATTGTACGAATGAATCGATACATTCTAATTCATTTGTACGATCGATTCTAATTCATTCGTAGGATCCATTCTAATTTATTCACATGAATCTATCAATTCTAATTCATTCGTACGATCCATTATAATTCATTCGCTCGAATGTATCCATTCTAATTCATTCGTAGGATCCATTCTAATTCATTCGTACGATCCATTCTAATTTATTCGCACGAATGTATCCAATTTAATTCATTCGTACGATCCATTCTAATTCATTCGCACGAATGTATCCATTCTAATTTATTCGTACGGTTCATTCGAATTCATTCGCATGAATGTATCCATTCTAATTCATTTGTATGATCCATTATAATTCATTCATACGATCCATTCTAATTCATTCGCACGACCCATCCTAATTCATTCGTACGATCCATCAGAATGGATCGTACGATCCATTCTAATTTATTCGCACAAATGTACCCATTCTAATCCATTCGTACGGTCCATTCTAATTCATTCGCACGATCCATTCTAATTCATTCGCACGATCCATTCTAATTCATTCGTACGGTACATTCTAATTCATTCGTACGGTCTGTTCTAATTTATTCGTACGATCCATTATAGTTCATTCGCACGAATGTATCCATTCTAATTCATTCGTACGATCCATATTAATTCATTCGTACGATCCATTCTAATTCATTCTAATTCATTCGCATGAATGTATCTATTCTAATTCATTTGTATAAACTATTCTAATTCATTCATACGATCCATTCTAATTCATTCGCACGAATGTATCTATTCTATTTCATTCGTACTATCCATTATAATTCATTCGTACGATCCATTCTTATTCATTCATTCGATCCATTCTTATTCATTCATACGATCCATTGTAATTCATTAGCATGAATGTATCCATTCTAATTCATTCATACGATCAATTCTAATTCATTCGCACGAATGTATCCATTCTAACTCATTCGTATGATCCATTCTAATTCATTTGCACGAATGTATGCATTCAAATTCATTCGCACGAATGTATCCATTCTAATCCATTCGTACGATCTATTCTAATTCATTCGTACGATCCATTCTAATTTATTCGCACAAATGTTTCCATTCTAATTCATTCGTACGGGTCATTCTAATTCATTCGTACGATCCATTCTAATTCATTCGTATGATCAATTCTAATTCATTCACACGAATATATCATTTCTAATTCATTCGTATGATCCATTCTAATTCATTCGTACGATCCATTCTAATTCATTCGTACGATCCATTCTAATTTATTCGCACGAATGTATTTATTCTAATTCAGTCGTACGATCCATTCTAATTTATTCGTACGATCCATTCTAATTCATTTGCACGAATTCATTCGTACGATCCATTCTAATTCATTTGTACGATCCATTCTAATTCATTCATACGATCCATTATAATTCATTCATATGATCCATTTTAATTCATTCGTACGAATGTATCCATTCCAATTCATTCGTACGATCCATTCTAATTCATTCGTATGATTTAGTCTAATTCATTTGCATGAATGTATCCATTCTAATACATTCGTACGATCCATTTAATTCATTCGTATGATCCATTCTAATTCTTTCGTACGTTCCATTGTAATTCATTCGCACGAATGTATCCATTCTAATTCATTCGTGCGATCCATTCTAATTTATTCGTATGATCCATTCTAATTCATTCGTACGATTCATTCTAATTCATTCGCACGAATGTATCCATTCTAATTCATTCGTACAATCGATTCTAATTCATTCTTACGATCCAGTCTATATCATTCGTCCGATCAATTCTAATTCATTCGTACGATCCATTCTATTTAATTCACATGAATATATCCATTCTAATTCATTCGTATTATCCATTCTATTTCATTCGTACGATCCTTTCTAATTCATTCATACGATGCATTCTAATTCAATCACACGAATGTATGCATTCTAATTCATTCATATGATCCATTCTAATTCAGTCGTACGATCCATTCTAATTCATTCGCACGAATGTATCCATTCAAATTAATTCGTACGATCCATTCTAATTCATTCGAACGATCCATTCTTATTCATTCGTATGATCCATTCTAATTCATTTGCACGAATGTATCCGTTCTAATTCGTTTGTACGATCCATTCTAATTCATTCATTTGATCCATTCCAATTCATTCGTACGATCAATTCAAATTTATTGGCACGAATTTATCCTTCCTAATTCATTCATGTGGGTGCAAATTTTGGTAAGAAATCTGCAAGCAGCGGGACCCACCGGCCCTGCCTGGTGGGCCCACGAAGACTACAGCGGGACCCACCGGCCCTGTCTGGTGGGCCCACGCAGACTACAGCGGGACCCACTGGCCCTGCCTGGTGGGCCCACGCGGACTACAGCAGGACCCACCGGCCCTACCTGGTGGGCCCACGAAGACTACAGCAGGACCCACCGGCCCTGCCTGGTGGGCCCATGAAGACTATCGCGGGACCCATCGGCCCTGCCTGGTGGGCCCAATAGCCTGTGGAATCCCCCAGAAGACGGTAGCGGGGCCCACCAACTGTACCTGGAGGATCCCCGGATGTTGCAGCTTAAACCGCCATTTACCACCAGATAATCCTATAAATAGCAGAGCCTTCAAATGTAAATGGACCCGAAAATTCTGATTTCCACTCTGAGATCTGATTTTCAAAATCCAGAGCTCTGGAATTTCTCAGCTTTCCTTCTTCCATCTCTCTTTGATCTTCTTCTCTCCTTCGAAGAGATCAGAGTGCTTTCAGTGATGCTCGGCCTGTCTAGATCGCTCCAATATAAGTGTTAGTGAATTCGGGTTGCTCCCTATAGCACAGAGACGTAGGCTTCGGCTGAACTCCGAAATCACATCTCTCGTGTCCAATTTTCTTTGCTTGCATATTGAGAATCCCAACTCCCATCGACAGATCAAACAACGATCTTCAACTTCAACTTCAATTGACTGGTGTGGCGAGGTCTTCGGGTTGGCACGAAGATTTTCCCCCACAATTTGGCGCCGTCTGTGGGATCCGAACGAGAAGCTGTGTCCGTTCTACAACTAACATTAGATCAGTCAAGTGGACAACTGATTGATAGTCAAACTTCCTCGCCCCCTCAGTTAAGCAAACAACCGCTCGGACGTCGGCACTCTCGTTGCACCCTGCGCTTACTGAATGGCGAAGACGAAGCACCAGGGTCAACCAGAAGGAAGTAACACTCAACAACAAGCTCGTCCTGAGACTCGTTCAATGAGTCAAAGGCTCAACTTCGGGCAGCCCCATGCTGTCCCCGAGATGGGGGTTCGCTCAGGGAGTGGGAGATCTGTCGATCGACCGATCGCCCATCCCCCACGACAGTCAATTGGGCAAACGGCCCCCGCTCCTGTTGAAGACCCTCCATCGACCTACCAAATCTCTGCGGTCGACTTCCAACTGCTCCAATTGGCGAAGCAAAACGCCACCCTCACCGCTGAGAGGGATGCTCTTAAGAAAGCAGCTTCCGAGGCTGGGATCGCTCACTACAAAAAAAACAGTTATTACCGACGGACAATATCCGTCGGTAATATTAAAATTTCGTCGGTAATATTATATAGCGACGGAAGATATTTCCGTCGCTGGCTGTCGGGAAAAAAGGCGTCGGGGAAAACAATACGACGGACCAAATATTACCGTCGGTATTAATAATTAATACCGACGGTAATTAGAACACCGTCGGTAATATTTAACAAATTTAAAACTAATATAATATAGTATTGCCGACGAACTATAAGAATCCGTCGGTAATACTATATATATTACCGACAAATATATATATTACCCGTCGGTAATAATATATATATTACCGACCAAATTAATATCACCGTCGGTAATACTATATATATTACCGACGGATATATATATTACCCGTCGGTAATACTATATATATTACCGACGGATATTATATGCCGTCGGCAAATCATTAATAATTTAAAAAAAATAAAAATATTATTACCGACGGAATAATTCATTTCCGTCGGTAATAAGTATCTTTTTTTTTTTAATAAATTTACCTAAATAATGTTATTTAATTCCTGTGATTCAATACCACAATATATTACCACAATTTATCAAATATTACCACAATTTATCAAATATTACCACAATTTATCAAATATTACCACAATTTATAAAATATTACCTAAATTGATAAAAAATTACAGCAAATTATCAAATATTACCACAGTTCCCGGCCGACAATTATAGATAGAAGAAAAAATAACCATATATTACAAAACAATATTTACACAATCCAGAACTGAGAGATGATACATGTCCTATCTCAACCACCCCCGCCCGCCACCAACGCCGGTGCTCTCATCGATCCCCTGACGCCGCCCTATCTCAACCACGCCCGCCCACCACCAACGCTGGTGCTCTCATCGATCCCCTGACGCCGCCCTGCTCCTGCAATTAACATGTATTTGTTAAAAAAATGGTTTATATCTATAACTGAGTCTAAGCGTTAAAAAATGATAAGTTAGCGTGTTTCGATTTTGAAATAGGTTTGGATTCGATCCGATCGTCATCGGCTCGGCATCCGGTAATTTGAACTTGGAATTATTCCGTATTTCGGACTTGCGAGCGGGTTCTAATTGGATATTTGACCAATTTACGCTCCGATTCACCGATTTAGAGTCTAAGTGTTGGAAAATCATAAGTTAGCGTGTTTCGGATATGAAATAGGTTTGGATTCGATCCGATCGTCATCGGCTCGGCATCCGGTAATTCGAACTTGGATTTATTCCGTATTTCGGACTTGCGAGCGGGTTCTAATTGGATATTTGACCAATTTACGCTCCGATTCACCGATTTAGAGTCTAAGTGTTGGAAAATCATAAGTTAGCGTGTTTCGGATATGAAATAGGTTTGGATTCGATCCGATCGTCATCGGATCGGCACCCGGTAATTCGAAGTTGGAATTATTCCGTATTTCGGACTTGCGAGCGGGTTCTAATTGGATATTTGACCAATTTACGCTCCGATTCACCGATTTAGAGTCTAAGTGTTGGAAAATCATAAGTTAGCGTGTTTCGGATATGAAATAGGTTTGGATTCGATCCGATCGTCATCGGATCGGCATCCGGTAATTCGAAGTTGGAATTATTCCGTATTTCGGACTTGTGAGCGGGTTCTAATTGGATATTTGACCAATTTACGCTCCGATTCACCGATTTAGAGTCTAAGTGTTGGAAAATCATAAGTTAGCGTGTTTCGGATATGAAATAGGTTTGGATTCGATCGGATCGTCATCGGCTCGGCATTCGATAATTCGAACTTGGAATTATTCCGTATTTCGGACTTGCGAGCGGGTTCTAATTGGATATTTGACCAATTTACGCTCCGATTCACCGATTTAGAGTCTAAGTGTTGGAAAATCATAAGTTAGCGTGTTTCGGATATGAAATAGGTTTGGATTCGATCCGATCGTCATCGGCTCGGCATCCGGTAATTCGAACTTGGATTTATTCCGTATTTCGGACTTGCGAGCGGGTTCTAATTGGATATTTGACCAATTTACGCTCCGATTCACCGATTTAGAGTCTAAGTGTTGGAAAATCATAAGTTAGCGTGTTTCGGATATGAAATAGGTTTGGATTCGATCCGATCGTCATCGGATCGGCACCCGGTAATTCGAAGTTGGAATTATTCCGTATTTCGGACTTGCGAGCGGGTTCTAATTGGATATTTGACCAATTTACGCTCCGATTCACCGATTTAGAGTCTAAGTGTTGGAAAATCATAAGTTAGCGTGTTTCGGATATGAAATAGGTTTGGATTCGATCCGATCGTCATCGGATCGGCATCCGGTAATTCGAAGTTGGAATTATTCCGTATTTCGGACTTGTGAGCGGGTTCTAATTGGATATTTGACCAATTTACGCTCCGATTCACCGATTTAGAGTCTAAGTGTTGGAAAATCATAAGTTAGCGTGTTTCGGATATGAAATAGGTTTGGATTCGATCGGATCGTCATCGGCTCGGCATTCGATAATTCGAACTTGGAATTATTCCGTATTTCGGACTTGCGAGCGGGTTCTAATTGGATATTTGACCAATTTACGCTCTGATTCACCGATTTAGAGTCTAAGTGTTGGAAAATCATAAGTTAGCGTGTTTCGGATATGAAATAGGTTTGGATTCGATCCGATCGTCATCGGCTCGGCATCTGGTAATTCGAACTTGGATTTATTCCGTATTTCGGACTTGCGAGCGGGTTCTAATTGGATATTTGACCAATTTACGCTCCGATTCACCGATTTAGAGTCTAAGTGTTGGAAAATCATAAGTTAGCGTGTTTCGGATATGAAATAGGTTTGGATTCGATCCGATCGTCATCGGATCGGCACCCGGTAATTCGAAGTTGGAATTATTCCGTATTTCGGACTTGCGAGCGGGTTCTAATTGGATATTTGACCAATTTACGCTCCGATTCACCGATTTAGAGTCTAAGTGTTGGAAAATCATAAGTTAGCGTGTTTCGGATATGAAATAGGTTTGGATTCGATCCGATCGTCATCGGATCGGCATCCGGTAATTCGAAGTTGGAATTATTCCGTATTTCGGACTTGCGAGCGGGTTCTAATTGGATATTTGACCAATTTACGCTCCGATTCACCGATTTAGAGTCTAAGTGTTGGAAAATCATAAGTTAGCGTGTTTCGGATATGAAATAGGTTTGGATTCGATCCGATCGTCATCGGCTCGGCATCCGGTAATTCGAACTTGGAATTATTCCGTATTTCGGACTTGCGAGCGGGTTCTAATTGGATATTTGACCAATTTACGCTCCGATTCACCGATTTAGAGTCTAAGTGTTGGAAAATCATAAGTTAGCGTGTTTCGGATATGAAATAGGTTTGGATTCGATCCGATCGTCATCGGCTCGGCATCCGGTAATTCGAAGTTGGAATTATTCCGTATTTCGGACTTGCGAGCGGGTTCTAATTGGATATTTGACCAATTTACGCTCCGATTCACCGATTTAGAGTCTAAGTGTTGGAAAATCATAAGTTAGCGTGTTTCGGATATGAAATAGGTTTGGATTCGATCCGATCGTCATCGGATCGGCACCCGGTAATTCGAAGTTGGAATTATTCCGTATTTCGGACTTGCGAGCGGGTTCTAATTGGATATTTGACCAATTTACGCTCCGATTCACCGATTTAGAGTCTAAGTGTTGGAAAATCATAAGTTAGCGTGTTTCGGATATGAAATAGGTTTGGATTCGATCCGATCGTCATCGGATCGGCATCCGGTAATTCGAAGTTGGAATTATTCCGTATTTCGGACTTGCGAGCGGGTTCTAATTGGATATTTGACCAATTTACGCTCCGATTCACCGATTTAGAGTCTAAGTGTTGGAAAATCATAAGTTAGCGTGTTTCGGATATGAAATAGGTTTGGATTCGATCCGATCGTCATCGGCTCGGCATCCGGTAATTCGAACTTGGAATTATTCCGTATTTCGGACTTGCGAGCGGGTTCTAATTGGATATTTGACCAATTTACGCTCCGATTCACCGATTTAGAGTCTAAGTGTTGGAAAATCATAAGTTAGCGTGTTTCGGATATGAAATAGGTTTGGATTCGATCCGATCGTCATCGGCTCGGCATCCGGTAATTCGAAGTTGGAATTATTCCGTATTTCGGACTTGCGAGCGGGTTCTAATTGGATATTTGACCAATTTACGCTCCGATTCACCGATTTAGAGTCTAAGTGTTGGAAAATCATAAGTTAGCGTGTTTCGGATATGAAATAGGTTTGGATTCGATCCGATCGTCATCGGATCGGCACCCGGTAATTCGAAGTTGGAATTATTCCGTATTTCGGACTTGCGAGCGGGTTCTAATTGGATATTTGACCAATTTACGCTCCGATTCACCGATTTAGAGTCTAAGTGTTGGAAAATCATAAGTTAGCGTGTTTCGGATATGAAATAGGTTTGGATTCGATCCGATCGTCATCGGATCGGCATCCGGTAATTCGAAGTTGGAATTATTCCGTATTTCGGACTTGCGAGCGGGTTCTAATTGGATATTTGACCAATTTACGCTCCGATTCACCGATTTAGAGTCTAAGTGTTGGAAAATCATAAGTTAGCGTGTTTCGGATATGAAATAGGTTTGGATTCGATCCGATCGTCATCGGCTCGGCATCCGGTAATTCGAACTTGGAATTATTCCGTATTTCGGACTTGCGAGCGGGTTCTAATTGGATATTTGACCAATTTACGGTCCGATTCACCGATTTAGAGTCTAAGTGTTGGAAAATCATAAGTTAGCGTGTTTCGGATATGAAATAGGTTTGGATTCGATCCGATCGTCATCGGATCGGCATCCGGTAATTCGAAGTTGGAATTATTCCGTATTTCGGACTTTCGAGCGGGTTCTAATTGGATATTTGACCAATTTACGCTCCGATTCACCGATTTAGAGTCTAAGTGTTGGAAAATCATAAGTTAGCGTGTTTCGGATATGAAATAGGTTTGGATTCGATCCGATCGTCATCGGCTCGGCATCCGGTAATTCGAACTTGGAATTATTCCGTATTTCGGACTTGCGAGCGGGTTCTAATTGGATATTTGACCAATTTACGGTCCGATTCACCGATTTAGAGTCTAAGTGTTGGAAAATCATAAGTTAGCGTGTTTCGGATATGAAATAGGTTTGGATTCGATCGGATCGTCATCGGATCGGCATCCGATAATTCGAACTTGGAATTATTCCGTATTTCGGACTTGCGAGCGGGTTCTAATTGGATATTTGACCAATTTACGCTCCGATTCACCGATTTAGAGTCTAAGTGTTGGAAAATCATAAGTTAGCGTGTTTCGGATATAAAATAGGTTTGGATTCGATCGGATCGTCATCGGCTCGGCATCCGGTAATTCGAAGTTGGAATTATTCCGTATTTCGGACTTGCGAGCGGGTTCTAATTGGATATTTGACCAATTTACGCTCCGATTCACCGATTTAGAGTCTAAGTGTTGGAAAATCATAAGTTAGCGTGTTTCGGATATAAAATAGGTTTGGATTCGATCGGATCGTCATCGGCTCGGCATCCGATAATTCGAACTTGGAATTATTCCGTATTTCGGACTTGCGAGCGGGTTCTAATTGGATATTTGACCAATTTACGCTCCGATTCACCGATTTAGAGTCTAAGTGTTGGAAAATCATAAGTTAGCGTGTTTCGGATATGAAATAGGTTTGGATTCGATCCGATCGTCATCGGCTCGGCATCCGGTAATTCGAAGTTGGAATTATTCCGTATTTCGGACTTGCGAGCGGGTTCTAATTGGATATTTGACCAATTTACGCTCCGATTCACCGATTTAGAGTCTAAGTGTTGGAAAATCATAAGTTAGCGTGTTTCGGATATGAAATAGGTTTGGATTCGATCCGATCGTCATCGGATCGGCACCCGGTAATTCGAAGTTGGAATTATTCCGTATTTCGGACTTGCGAGCGGGTTCTAATTGGATATTTGACCAATTTACGCTCCGATTCACCGATTTAGAGTCTAAGTGTTGGAAAATCATAAGTTAGCGTGTTTCGGATATGAAATAGGTTTGGATTCGATCCGATCGTCATCGGATCGGCATCCGGTAATTCGAAGTTGGAATTATTCCGTATTTCGGACTTGCGAGCGGGTTCTAATTGGATATTTGACCAATTTACGGTCCGATTCACCGATTTAGAGTCTAAGTGTTGGAAAATCATAAGTTAGCGTGTTTCGGATATGAAATAGGTTTGGATTCGATCCGATCGTCATCGGATCGGCATCCGGTAATTCGAACTTGGAATTATTCCGTATTTAAAAGAAAAACAGAGGCTACATCATTACCATGAGAGAAAGAGAGACCATTTACGATTCGATTTACTGATTTATAGTCTAAGTGTTGGAAAATCATAAATGTGATAATATGATCTAAACTCAAATTAGTAAGATTCATATTTTTTGCTAATATTATAAAGATTAGTAAGTACCTGATCATGAGGATGAGCCACCGCTAGACCGGCTTATGAATTCATTAAATTTACGCTCCAGTTCCCTGCGAGCTTGTCTTTCCTCATCGAGGGCCTTCTTCTCCGCCTCAACCCTCTGCTCGAGGGCTTGCCTCTGCTCTCGCTCCACCTCCATCCTCTGCTCGAGGGCCTGCCTCTGCTCTCGCTCCGCGTCTAGCGCAGACTGCAGCTGAGTGATAGCACCGGTCTGGGTGTCCCGTGCCCTCGAGCGCATACCCTCTCGTCCAAAGTAGGAGGAGGGCGTGACTCCAAGGCCCGTACAGAGGACACGGCCGTGCGTGGCAGGTCTCAGCACAGTATCCATCGCTGAGTCGACAGATACTGAGCTGGAGGAGGAGCCGGCCTCGCCCGACGGGGTCACCAGAAGTCGCATCCTCTCCTATATAAAAGCAACCAATGATATTCAATGATATTTTATGGCATATGTATAAGAATATATTAACAGTAATTTAATTACTTACCACTTGCGAGGCAACCCTGTCGTCCAGAAATGCCCCATCGACACGCCGCCTCCTAGAGGCCTCAAAAAGGTCAATCCTATTAGGCTCGTGGCCCAAGGACTGTGTCTGTTGGACATATAAAATAAATAGACGAGTTAATATAACATGTATAGAGCTTTAAATAATAACAATGTTTGTATCATTTACCAGCTGCTGGGCAAGCTGGGGCATGGAGGTCCTCCCCTTCACTGGAGCAGGTGTCGTCGAGGCACTTCTATTCTGCTTGCCTATAGCAGATTTATTCTGTGCAATCGATTAAATTTTGAAACATCAATACAAATTTTTAGTATAACATTAAAACAAGTACGAATCAACAAAATTATAATTATACCTGAAAGTTAGGGGTGGCCCAGTGAGCGACCAAAAACTGTAGAATGTGTAGCGGTGGCGCGTCTCTCGTCCCAGCCGCAGCCTGTACCTCCTCAGCCGGCTGGCCGACCAAGTAACCGTAGAGCTTGTAGAGCTCGTGACGGTAATCCCTGTACCGCTCACCCATCGTCTTCCACAAGTCCTCCCGATGGGTGTCGGTTTCCATGTTCTCCCATTTAAATTTCTCCTGCAAAATCAATTTAGAAACAAGTCATTTTATCAAATCAAATTATAAAGAAGTACGATATTATTCTAAAATGCTTTAATGAAACTAACGTACCAAAAACTGCTGATACATCCTCTCCTTATAGGATGCATCAATGTTCTTCCACCCCCTTAACCCCACAATCGGGGCATTCCTCTCCTCCCGTACTATCATGCCGACCCACGTGGCGGCGTCAGAAGCGTGCTCGCCCACAAAGGTATGGCCGCTCCACTGTAGGGACAGCGGCTCGCGTAAGGCCGACAAGCGCCGGGCCGTCGTCACGCCCCGGTCGCCTACGTACCTGGTCGACCCTGCAAATAAAATATACATCAGTACTGAAGAAGTATTTACAACATGTATAAAACGTTAGATCTAAACATTACCTGTGGGCGTAGACGCTGCAGCCGAGTGCTGAGCAGTGCTCGAAGCTCCGGAGGCTGCGACCACAGCAGGAGCTGGTGTGGAGAGAGGAACAGCACTACCAGATCCGGACGGCTCAGCCTCGGACCCTGGGGTGGCAGCCGGAGCGCTCTCAGCTACCCTACCCCTGCCTCTGCCTCTGCCTCTACGAACATATGACCGTGATGCCATCTGAAACAATTTAATTTACATATGAAACAGTAAGATTTAAGATTTACATATGAAACAATATGAAACAGTTTGATTTACATATGAAACAGTATGATTTACATATGAAACAATATAAAACAATATGAACCCGCTCGCAATATGAAACAATATGAAACAATATGAAACAGTTAGACTCTAAATCGGTTAATCGGATCGTAAAGTGGTCAAATATCCAATTAGAACCCGCTCGCAAGTCCGAAATACGGAATATAATTCCAAGTTCGAATTATCGGATGCCGATCCGATGACGATCGGATCGAATCCAAACCTATTTTATATCCGAAACACGCTAACTTATGATTTTCCAACACTTAGACTCTAAATCGGTGAATCGGAGCGTAAATTGGTCAAATATCCAATTAGAACCCGCTCGCAAGTCCGAAATACGGAATAATTCCAAGTTCGAATTACCGGATGCCGAGCCGATGACGATCGGATCGAATCCAAACCTATTTCATATCCGAAACACGCTAACTTATGATTTTCCAACACTTAGAGTCTAATTAAGACCACTTACGTACAAACCCAGTTAGCCATATGCGTTTGGGACATATCCAGAGTTGCTTGGCTTAACCAACAGCCCTTGATAGCATCCTTTTGGGTTCAAAATTAAACGGGAACAACATTGGCTGCACACTTGCTGCACCTGTTATTCACGTTTAAATGATCCACATGGACCGTCCCGATTGAGCCATAAGCAAGTACAGTGTACCAGTCGGGAAGTAAAAATGCTCTTGTCCTTTCTTGGGAAAAAAAAAATTTTAATTTCTTTTAACCATAATGATGCGTCCCGATCACAGCCGTCCGTTGCACAAAACCCCAATTGGCAGGCTGTGATTGGATGACACGCCATTCTGGTTAGGTATTCAGGTTAGAGGTTGGGGGTGAAAAGTAAACCTTCCATTGCGGTTGGTTTGTCGTGCATTCTAGAGGTCATAGGTCTGAGTCCACCAACAAATTGGCTCTTGTACGAGGGCGTCAGATGTTTGGCCGTCCAAGTGGACCTACTTGGCCTTGGTGAGCCAAATATTCAGCCAGAGTCTGATGCTTGACTCAACCCTGATTCAGACTCAGGTGCGCCCCTCATTGTGACCGGTGGTACGGGCTTCCTGGTCTTGATTTTGGATCGTTTGTTTGGTTCTACAAAGGCACGTACAGTTCGGGTGCATGGCACGCGCACATCTCGAGCTAGTTGACCGCGGTCCCAACTATTAAACAACTACCACACAGAGGCGGAGCCAATATAGGCCCAGTGGGGGCAGCTGCCCCCACTGAGATTAGCAAAAAAAAAAAAAAACTAATGCTATTTGTACAGTGTCAACAACACGTTGATAATCAACCAATGAAGTGGAGTTGGTTCAGAGATCTGATGGGTCTGATTTGTCAATGAGTAGTACACTTTGCCCACTGAAGTTTAGCTGAAAGACACTTAACCCCCCAATAGTTTAAGAACTACATTTTAACCCTTTCAATTAAGTTTTCATCAGATAAAAGATTACCAAATGAGAAAATAAAATAGTTGACAAAAGGGTGTATATGCTAACATTTCAAACTTTAGGGAGCCATTTCTTTCTCTTTCTCTTTCTCTCCCTCTCTAGATAGTTATTCACGATTTTTTGTGTAATATTTTTTTCAATGGGAGATTTTTGCATGCCTATGAACTGAAAGCGGAATTTTTTTGTAGTCCATTCAAATCCTTTGTTAGTAGAAATTGGATAAAACTTTTAAAGCCAAGCAAAGGTTGCCCCCACTGGAGTGAATTTCTGGCTCCGCCACTGCTACCACACATCAATGATCACCCACGAGGAGGAGGAGGAGGAGGAGGAGGAGCTCACCGGGGGGAGGAGGAGGAGGAGGATCTCACCGGCCGGAGCCCACGAGGACGAGGAGGGACGACGGATGCCCACGAGGAGGAGGAGGGACGACGGATGCCGGATCTCACCAACCGCCGGTCGATCGGTCGGCCGGAGGGACGCGACGGGGCCGGGGAGGGGGGGAGGGAGGCCGGGGAGGGGGGGAGATGGGGGGGAGATTTAGAGAGAGAGAGAGGGCCGGGGGAGAGTTTCAGATCGAAATAGAACAGAGAAGGCTAGGAGGGGATCGCTGAAATTAACTTATGGCAGGCGTTTTACCGACGGTAAATTTTACTTCCGTCGGTAAAAATATCTTTTATCGACGGCACAATAATATCTGTCGGTACAAATCCACCTTTTTACCGACGGATACTTAATGTCCGTCGGTAAAACTCCACGACTAACAAACAAGTTCAATTTTTTCCAGAGGCTCGGTTTGGCACCCTGAGAACTGTCGGGACATTTTACCGACGGCAATTTAATTACCGTCGGTATTATACCGACGGATAGATAAATTCCGTCGGTATAATCCCGACCAAACTTCAAGCTCAATTTTTCCCAGAGGCTCGGTTTGGCACCCTGAGAACTGTCGGAACATTTTACCGACGGAAACGTAATTACCGTCGGTACAGTGCCGACGGAAATATAATTTCCGTCGGTCTAATTAGTTATACCGACGGAACTTTTAAGTCCGTCGGTAAATAGTACGACGAAACTCTCCCTTCTATTTTTTTCCAGAGGCTCGGTTTTTACACTGAGTTTCGTCGGGACAATATTACCGACGGAAATTTTATTACCGTCGGTATATGGCCGACGGAGATATTATAGCTGTCGGTAACATTGTTTATACCGACGGAACTACAATGTCCGTCGGTACAATATCACGACGATGACATTTTGCCGACGGTTTATATGTTACCGTCGGTATAAAGTATATTACCGACGGTAAATATGTATACCGTCGGTATAAATATGCACAGAAAATTAAAAAAATTGAAGTTATAATACCGACGGATATTATTGTCACCGTCGGTAAAAAGTGTATTATTACCGACGGTGATAATAATGTCCGTCGGTAAAGACCCTATTTCTTGTAGTGGCTCTTCCAATCCCCTCTACAAGTGAGAGGGTCAATCTTCCTCGACATTCAATCCACTCCGAGCAACGGAGGTCAATAGGCACTGCTGCCCTCGAGAGGATTCAACGCGACCCAACTCCCTCTGCTGCCCCCTGGAAGTAGAGTGTTTGGGACCACCTCGACGACGAGTCCTCCCAATTATCTTCTGGTCGCAACTGCGATAGGAAGGCTCCTTCAAATCCCGATATACCAAGGAGACACCAGATGAAAGGCGCTCCTTCCAAGAGTAGAGTCTCCCCTTCCATTCCACTCCAACGCGGACTCGAATCGGACCTTCGCCACCGACTCCAACCTGCTGATATTCAGAGGCCCGAACAAGACCTCTCGATTCTACCTCTCGATCTACATCCAGCTCGGGGGCATGGTCATAGAGATGGGTACTCCTCTGCCGGGCCTCTCCACCGGAGTCTATTCGAATCAACATTTCCAAGGGGATGGAGAACTCCCATTCTCCCCAAATTCAATTGCATCAGAGGAGATCCAACTCTCCATATACTTGCCTTCAAGCAAGCCCTGACACCACACGAAGAAGAAAACAACGTACTTTGTCGCACTTTTGCTGGAAGTCTCGATGAGCCGTCACTCGACTGGTATCACAATCTCCGAGCTGGGTCCATCACCCAGTTCGGTGTTTTGGCTAACCTCTTTGTGCAGCACTATCAACTCAATCTGAAGCCAGAGAAGAAGCTCGACTCCCTCTATCGGCTAAGGATGGGTGCTGATGAGACTCTCCGTAATTTCATAAGGAGATTTCGCAACGAGCATGCTGCTCTCTCTGAAAGACATCTGGATGATGAAGCAATCATGTTGGCTTTCCAGAACGCCCTCCGCTTCGATCTACACATCTACAACGACTTTATTCGCAATCCCCATCCTTCTCTGCGTTCTATGTTTGATCAGATCCAGAGAGAGATTGAGGTCGAGGATGATCAAGTCGCTCGAAAAGGGCGAGAAACGAAACGAAGACCGGCAGAAAGAGAAGCTCCGAAGTATGCTGCCAAAACTCACAACGCTGAGGCAGCAGCTCCTCCAGCCAATAAGCGATCAAAGAATGACGGACATCGATCTCCAACGAAGACCACTTTCACCGAGTGGAATTTACCGGTCGAACAAATCCTCGACCGTATTCAACACAAGGAGTTTATTCGAAGGCCCAATCCGCTTCAACCAAATTCAAAATTCACAGCTGACAAAACGGTCTACTACGACTTCCACCGAAGTCATGGCCATTCCACCGATCGGTGCTATCGGCTGAAGTTCCATCTTGAAGACTTATTGCGAGAAGGCCATCTTCAAGAGTTCGTCAAAGGCGGACAAGATCAACGTCGAGCCTCTGCAAAGGGGAAAGAGGTGTGTTGGGTCCATCAAGTCTCCTCCAACCGGCAACCTATCTCTGTGAATGCCAATGTCTTTGGTATTCATGGAACATTGCACAATCAAACTTTGACCGGGAAGGAAGTGGATCGGCAAGTTCGACGCATCTTCCACGTTCGTTCTGCTGCGAACAAGGAGGATACCTGGATCGAGAAGCCTATCGAAGGTTTGGCTTGGCCATCCATTGTTTTCAACGACTCCGACCTTCAAGGAGTTCATACTCCCCACTGAGATCCTCTGGTCTTGAAACTCCTCATCGACGGAAGCACCGTCAATCGGATCCTCATCGACACCGGGAGCTCCATCGACATTATGTTCTCAGATTACTTCAAGCGTCTAGGACATAGATACTCAAGCCTCGACGTCGTCCCGACCGTGATCACTGGCTTCAATGGCAAACAAAGCATCACGGTGGGAGAATCGAGATTCACACTCGATTTTAGCCGAGAGACTCGAGTCTCGGTGAGATTCGCAATAGTCGAAGGAGTGTCTAGCTACAACGCCATTCTCGGGCGACCATTCCTCCACCAGAACAATGCCATCTCCTCTTCTTATCACCAACTTCTCAAGTTTGCAACGGGAGAAGGCATCATCTGCATTCGAGGCGATCAGCAAGCTGGGAGATCTTGTGAGGCTGCAGCGACTAAAACAGATCGTAAGATCAATATTGCTCCTCCAAAGCGACCGCGAGACGAAGCTGGTCCTTCCAAATAGCAATCAAAGGAGATTCCTCTAGCCGATCCTCCACCAATCGAATGGAAAGCCTCACCTTCAATCGAAGAAATCATCCCTATCAATATCGGCAGAGGAGATCTCCATCGACAAACTTTCATTGGTACCGGTCTTAGCGACGCAGAAGCGCAAGACATGGTATCCTTTCTCAAGTCCAATATCGATGTATTTGCTTGGTGCTTTGAAGACATGCCAGGGATCAGTCCAGATGATGCCTGCCACCGGCTTGCTATCAAAGAAGAAGTGAAACCAGTCAAGCAAAAGCCACGCACCATCCGACCAGAGTTACAAATTGTCGTTCAAGAAGAGATCAGCAAACTACTCACAGCAGGCTTCATCCGTGAAGTAGAGTATCCTACTTGGATCTCTAATATAGTTGTTGTACCAAAGAAGAATGGGAAGGTCAGAGTGTGCATCGATTTTACTAATCTCAACAAGGCTTGTTCCAAAGACCCATTCCCCATGCCAAGGATAGATAGACTCGTCGATGCCACTGCTGGCCACGAGCTATTGTCTTTCATGGATGGGTACTCTGGGTACAATCAAATTCCTCTTCACGCTGATGATCAAGAAAAGACATGCTTTGTGACTAGCAGAGGTCTCTATTGCTATAATGTAATGCCATTCGGCCTCAAAAATGCTGGTTCCACTTATCAAAGGTTAGTCACAAAGATGTTCGAAGGTCAGATCGGTCGCAACGTCGAAGTCTACGTCGACGATCTCCTCACAAAGAGCTCCATTCGAGGAAAGCATTTATCCGATCTGGCGGAAACCTTTCAAGTCCTTCGAAAGTATCGTATGAAGCTCAATCCGGCCAAGTGCGCTTTCGGAGTTCAATCTGGCAAATTCCTGGGTCATCTTGTGACCAGGAGGGGTATTGAAGCCAATCCCGATCAAATTCGAGCCATCCTTAATATGCCATCACCTACTAATCGGAAGGAAGTGCAACGCCTCACTGGAAGACTTGCTGCCCTCAATAGGTTCATCTCAAAGTCTTCCGACAAATGTAAACCTCTGTTCGACAAGCTGCGAAAGGCGGATACATCAGGATGGAGTTCAATTTATGAAGAAGCTTTCCAAGGCATCAAGAAATATCTGGTGCAAGCTCCTATCCTTACTGCTCCACTTCCAAAAGAAGACTTGTGGCTTTATCTCGCCGTGACCGATCAAGCAATCAGTGCGGTTCTAGTCAGCAGAAGAGAAGGCATTGAGCATCTAGTCTACTACATCAGTCATACTCTTCTTCCGGCTGAAACTCGATATTCAAAAACTAAGAAGGTCATTCTGGCCTTGCTCACTGCATCACGTCGCCTCCAACCCTACTTCGTCTCTCATCATATCACTGTCATTTCAGAACATCCACTCAAAGATATTGTTGACAAAGCTGGTCGAGCTGGTCGAATGACTAAATGGGTGATCGAAATGAGTGCTCTGGGAATTCAATTCGAATCTCGCACTTCCATCAAAGGTCAAGCTATTGCTGATTTTCTAGCTGATTTTCCAGTCGAAGACCCCATCACTTGGGAAGAAGATGTCGATATGCGCTTGGAAGATGAGGCTAATCCTCCGATCAATCTTGCAACAAAAACCGATCCAAGCCTCGAGGCTATTACCACAACTCCTCTATGGAAGCTTTATACTGATGGAGCTTCAAGTACGATCAGTTCGGGAACTGGGATAATCTTGGTATCCCCCGAACTTGATCATCAGCAGAAGGCCACTCTCCTCGGATTCAATGCCACCAACAACGAAGCCGAATACGAAGCACTTATTTCCGGACTCGAAATGGCGGAATCCTTGGGGGTAGATGTGGGTGCAAATTTTGGCAAGAAGTTTGCAAACAGCGGGACCCACCGGCCCTGCCTGGTGGGCCCCCGAGTACCACAGCGGGACCCACCGGCCCTGCCTGGTGGGCCCCCGAAGACAACAACGGGACCCACTGGCCCTGCCTGGTGGGCCCCCGAGTACCACAGCGGGACCCACCGGCCCTGCCTGGTGGGCCCCCGAAGACAACAGCGGGACCCACTGGCCCTACCTGGTGGGCCCTAAGACGGCAGCAGAGCCCACCAGCTTTACCTGGAGGATCCCCAGATACGACAGCAGAAACCGCCATTTACCCCGGAATTCCTCCCAGAGAAGCCTATAAATAGCAGAGCATTCGAATGTAAAGGGATCGAATCTGAGATTGAATTCTCAGTTCTAAAAAACCAGAGCTCTGGGATTTCCAACTTCCCATCTTCCACCTCTCTTTGATCTTCTTTTTCTCTCGAAGAGATTAGAGTTTTCAGTGATACTCGGCCTGTCGAGATCACTTCAACATAAGTGTTAGTGAATTCGGGTTGCTCCCTATAGCACGGAGACGTAGGCTTCGGCTGAACTCCGAGATCACATCTCCTGTGTCAAACTCTCTCTCTCTCTGATTGCCTCTCTGTTTACATATCGAAAGAGGTAACTTCAACTCCAATCAACAGATCGACCAACGATCTTCGACGTCAACTTCAACTCCAATTGACTGGTGCTGCGAGAGTCTTCGGGTCGGCACGAAGATTTTCCCCCACAGTTTGGCGCCGTCTGTGGGATCCGATCAAAAAGTCCAACTCTCCGTTACTACTTGATCGGTTGAACCTATAACTGATCTTGATAGTCAAACTTCCTCGCCCTCTCGGTTGATCAGACAACTGAACGGCACTCTCGTTGCACCTTTCGCTCTCTGAATGGCAAGGACGAAACATCAAGGTCAACCAGAAGGAAGTAACACTCAATAACAAGCTCGTCCTGAGACTCGTTCAATGAGTCAAAGGCTCAACTTCGGATAGCCCCTTGCTGTTCCTGAGATGGGGATTCGTTCAGGGAGTGGCAAGTCTGTCGATCGACCTATCGCCCACCCCGCGCGACAGTCGATTGGGCAAACAACACCCGCTCCTGCTGAAGACCCTCCGTCGACCTACCAAATCTCTGCTATCGACTTCCAATTGCTCCAATTGGTAAAACAAAACGCCACCCTCACTGCTGAGAGGGATGCTCTGAAGAAAGCAGCTTCCGAGGCTGGGATCGCTCTACCTCTTCCCTCTGCAAGCGAGAGGGTCGATCTTCCACGACATTCAGTCCACTCCGAACAACGGAGGTCAATGGGTACTACTGCCCTCGAGAGGATTCGACGTGATCCAACCCCCTCTGCTGCCCCCTGGAAGCAGAGTATTTGGGATCGCCTCGAAGATGAGTCATCCCAATCTTCTTCTGGCCGCAACTGCGACAAGAGAATACCTTCGAAGCTCAACATACCAAGGAGGCATCAGATGAAAGGCGCTCCTTCAAAGAGTCGAGTTTCCCCTTCCATCCCACTTCAGCGTGGGTTTGGATCGGACCTCCGACATCGACTTCAGCCGGCAAATACTTCGATGCCTGAGCAAGACCTTATGATCTTGCCTCTTGACCCACCTCTAGGTCGAGGACATGGTCGCAGGGATGGCTATTCTTCTGCCGGACCTCTACATCGAAGTCTCTTTGAGACAACATTCCCAAGAGGATGGAGAACTCCTGTCCTCCCCAAATTCAACTGCGTCCGAGGAGATCCTACTCTCCACATTCTCGCATTCAAGCAAGCTTTAACACCGCACGAAGAAGAAAACAATGTGCTCTGCCGCACCTTCGCAGGAAGTCTCGATGAGCCGTCGCTCGACTGGTATCACAATCTCCGAGCTGGGTCTATTACCCAGTTCGATGTTTTAGCTAAACTCTTCGTGCAGCATTATCAGCTCAATCTAAAGCCCGAGAAGAAGCTCGACTCTCTATATCGGCTAAGGATGGGTGCTGACGAGACTCTCCGAAGTTTCACTAGGAGGTTTCGTAACGAGCATGCTGCCCTCTCTGGA
Organism: Chamaelirium japonicum; assembly: GCA_947650365.1. Classification (NCBI taxonomy): domain Eukaryota; kingdom Viridiplantae; phylum Streptophyta; class Magnoliopsida; order Liliales; family Melanthiaceae; genus Chamaelirium; species Chamaelirium japonicum. The sequence goes on from OX393550.1 coordinate 63,146,545, forward strand.
AGACATCTGGATGATGAAGCCATTATGTTGGCTTTCCAGAACGCTCTTCGCTTCGATCTACACATCTACAACGACTTCATCCGTAATCCCCCTCCTTCTCTGGGTGCTATGTTCGATCGAATCCAGAGAGAGATCGAGGTCGAAGACGATCAAGTCGCTCGTAAAGGGCGAGAAACAAAACGAAGGCCTGCGGAAAGAGAAGCTCCTAAGTATGCCGCCAAGGCTCACAACGCTGAGGCAGCAGCCCCTCCAGCCAACAAACGATCAAAGAATGATGGGCGTCGATCTCCAACGAAGACCACTTTCACCGAGTGGAATATGCCGGTCGAACAGATACTCGACCGTATTCAACATGAAGAGTTCGTTCGGAGGCCCAACCCCCTTCAGCCGAACTCGAAATTTACAGCTGATAAAACAGTGTATTGCGACTTCCACCGAAGTCACGGCCACTCCACCGATCGGTGTTTTCGGCTGAAGTTCCATCTTGAAGACCTATTGCGAGAAGGCCATCTTCAAGAATTCGTCAAAGGCGGACATGATCAACGTCGAGCCTCTGCAAAGGGGAAAGAAGTGTGTTGGGTACATCAAATCTCCTCCAACCGGCAACCAATCTCTGTGAAAGCCAATATCTTTGGCATTCACGGATCATTGCACAATTAATCAATAACCGGGAAAGAAGTAGATCGACAAGTTCGACGCATCTTCCATGTTCGTGCTGCAGCAAACAAGGAAGACACTTGGATCGAGAAGCCCATTGAAGGTTTGGCTTGGCCCTCTATCATCTTCAATGACGCAGATCTTCAAGGAGTTCACACTCCCCATCGAGACCCTCTTGTCTTGAAACTCCTCATCGACGGAAGCACTGTTAACCGGATCCTCATTGACACCGGAAGCTCCATCGACATTATGTTCTCAGACTGCTTCAAACGTCTAGGACATAAGTATCAAAGCCTCGACGTCGTCCCGACCGTGATCACCGGCTTCAACGGCGAACAAAGCATCACGGTGGGCGAGTCCAGATTTACCATCGACCTCAGCCGAGAGACTCGAGTCTCGGTGAGGTTTGCAATCGTCGAAGGAATGTCTAGCTACAACGCCATTCTTGGGCGGCCATTCCTCCACCAGATCAATGCCATCTCCTCTTCTTATCACCAACTTCTCAAGTTTGCAACAGGAGAAGGCATCGTCTGCATTCGAGGTGATCAACAAGCTAGAAGGTCTTGTGAGGCTGCTGCGGCTAAAACAGATCGAAAGATCAACATTGCTCCTCCAAAGCGGCCACGAGATGAAGCTGGTCCCTCTTCCAAATAGCAATCAAAGGAGATTCCGCTGACCGAACCTCCACCAATCGAATGGGAAACATCACCTTCAATTGAAGAAATCATCCCTATCAACATTGGCAGTGGAGATCTCCCTCGCCAAACATTTATTGGTACCGGTCTTAGCGACGCAGAAGCGCAAGACATGGTATCCTTCCTCCAGTCCAATATCGACGTCTTCGCCTGGTGTTTTGAAGACATGCCTGGTATCAATCCGGATGATGCTTGTCACCGACTTGCAATCAAAGAAGAAGTGAAACCTGTCAAGCAAAAGCCACGCACCATCCGGCCAGAGCTGCAAGTTGCTGTTCAAGAAGAAATCACCAAGCTACTCGCAGCAGGCTTCATCCGAGAAGTAGAGTATCCTACCTGGATCTCTAACATAGTTGCTGTTCCAAAGAAGAATGGGAAAGTCAGAGTCTGCATCGACTTCACCAACCTCAACAAGGCTTGCCCCAAAGACCCATTCCCCATGCCAAGAATCGATAGACTCGTCGATGCCACCGCTGGCCACGAGCTATTGTCTTTCATGGATGGGTATTCTGGATACAATCAAATTCCACTTCATACAAACGATCAAGAGAAGACTTGCTTCGTGACTAGCCGAGGTCTCTACGTCTACAACGTAATGCCATTCGGCCTCAAAAATGCTGGTTCCACCTATCAACGGTTAGTCACAAAAATGTTCGAAGATCAGATCGGCCGCAACGTCGAAGTCTATGTTGATGATCTCCTCACCAAGAGTTCCATTCGGAGCAAGCATCTTTCTGATCTGGCAGAAACCTTTCAAGTTCTTCGAAAATATCGTATGAAGCTCAATCCAACCAAGTGCGCTTTCGGAGTTCAATCTGGCAAATTCCTGGGTCATCTTGTGACCAGGAGGGGTATTGAAGCCAATCCTGATCAAATTCGAGCTATCCTCGACATGCCATCACCTACCAATCGAAAGGAAGTGCAGCGCCTCACTGGAAGACTTGCTGCCCTCAATCGGTTCATCTCAAAGTCTTCTGACAAATGTAAACCTCTCTTCGACAAACTACGAAAGGCGGATACTTCAGGGTGGAGTCCAATTTGTGAAGAAGCATTTCAAAGCATCAAGAAATATCTGGTGCAAGCTCCTATCTTGACGGCTCCACTTCCACAAGAAGACTTATGGCTCTATCTCGCCGTAACCAATCAAGCAATCAGTGCAGTCTTAGTCAGTAGAAGAGAAGGCTTCGAGCATCCAGTCTATTATATCAGTCACACTCTTCTCCCGGCTGAAACTCGCTATTCAAAAACTGAGAAAGTCATCCTAGCCTTACTCACTGCATCGCGTCGCCTTCAACCATACTTCGTCTCTCACCAGATCACTGTCATTTCAGAACATTCGCTCAAAGATATCATTGACAAAGCTGGTCGAGCTGGTCGAATGACCAAATGGGTGATCGAAATGAGTTCCCTGGGGATTCAGTTCGAATCTCACACTTCTATCAAAGGTCAAGCTATTGCTGATTTTCTAGCTGATTTTCCAGTTGAAGATCCCATTACTTGGGAAGAAGATATCGATATGCGCTTGGAAGATGAGGACAATACTCCGATCAACCTTGCAACAAAAATTGATCCAAATCTCGAAGCTACTGCTGCAACTCCTCCCTGGAAACTTTATACTGATGGAGCTTCAAGTTCGATCGGTTCGGGAACTGGGATAGTCTTGGTGTCCCCTGAACTTGATCATCTCCAGAAAGCCACTCTCCTCGGATTCACTGCCACCAACAACGAAGCCGAATACGAAGCACTCATTTCTGGACTCGAGATGGCGAAATCCCTGGGGGTAGATCGAATTATCGTCTATAGTGACTCCCAATTGATCATAAGGCAAATCAATGGAGAGTACATAGCTCGCGAAGAAAGAATGCAACTCTACTTGGCCTTAGTACGACATCTTCAACAACGTTTTATTGCCGCTGAATTCATTCAAATCCCCAGAGCAGAGAACCGAGAAGCAGATGCCTTAGCCAATGCTGCCTCAGTTCTTGGAGACTCACTCGGAGGAAGGCAAATACAGATCGATTATCAAGAAGTGTCCAAGACCACCCCCGATCAACAGATCCTTACTACTACAAAAGAATCTTGGGGTGGAGTTCAACTTGAAGACTGGAGACGATCAATCTTTGATTTCTTCAAGCATGACAAAATGCCGGAAGATCCAAATCAAGCCCGAAGACTTCAAAGGAAGCTCCCATGCTACATTCTGCAAGGTGAAGATTTATATTTCAAATCTCACAACGGGATGTTGCTCAAGTGCCTTGGTCCCGAGCAAGCACTGGCAATCCTAATTGATATCCACTCTGGAACTTGTGGGAATCATTCGGGAGGGAGATCTCTTGAAGCCAAGATGAAACTACAAGGGTACTACTGGCAAACAATGGCAAGGGATGCTCAACAAGTTGTTCAAAGATGTGAGCCATGCTAAAGACACGCTCGAGCTATTCATCTCCCTGCAGATGAGCTTCATCAACTATCAAGTCCCTGGCCATTCCATCAATGGGGGTTAGATTTCTTGGGTCCTTTCCCTCCAACTCCAAGCAAGAAGAAGTATCTACTGCTGGCCACGGATTATTTCACCAAATGGGTTGAAGCTGTGCCCCTCTTCCGAGAGACTGACGACGAAGTGATCAAATTCATTCGGCGCAACATCTTCTCAAGGTTTGGTACACCTCAAATTCTTGTTGCTGACAATGGAGCTCAGTTTGACTCCGACAAGTTTCGAGAGTTCTGTCTCAACAACGGTATCAAGCTATTCTATTCAACTCCAAGATATCCTCAATGCAATGGCCAAGCTGAAGCCTCAAATAGAGCCATACTTGGTATACTCAAGAAGAAACTCAACGACAAGAAAGGATTGTGGGAGCAAGTCCTACCTGAAGTTCTTTGGGGGTATCGCACAACTCCGAGAAGATCAACAGGGTTCTCACCCTTTCGTCTAACATATGGATCGGAAGCAGTACTCCCAACAGAAAATATATCAAGTACTTTGAAGACCAAAGCAGTTGAAGAAGGAATCAATGAAGAACTTCGGATCAATGATCTAGACTTCTCCGAAGAATTACGAGATCAAGCATCACTTCGTATGGCCAAGTACCAACAGAAGATCAAAAGAGCCTACGACAAGAAAATCTACAAGAGACAGTTCCCAGTGGGCAGCCTAGTTCTCAGAGCAGTTTTCTACAACACCAAAGAGCACAGCAGTGGGAAGCTTGCTCCCAACTGGGAAGGTCCATATATCGTTGAATCAGTAGGAGGCAAAGGTTCTTACAGACTGGTCACACCAGAAGGAGATAGATTGCCTCGAGCTTGGAATTCCAGACACCTCAAGATGTTCTACCCATGATGTAAATTCTGTGATGAATAAAATTCTCTTTCAGATGTTCAAATGTGCAAGTGTTCAGCTTTTCAATTCAAGTTCTAAAGCAGTTTCAAATTCAAGTTACCAGGTCTTTTAACAAGTTTGGGTGTTAGAGTTGTGACTCAACCCCTTACTAGCAAATGTTAAAAACTGACCATATTCAAGTTACCAAGTCTTTTAACAAGTTTGGGTGTTAGAGTTGCGACTCAACCCCTTACTAGCAAATGTTAAACTGACCTTCAAGTTTCAATGTTCAAATTCAATCAATTTCGATGTCGTCTAACAAGTTTGGGTGCTTGAGTTGCGACTCAACCCCTCACATTCAAGTGTTACACGAATTCAAGTTTCAATTTTCAAGTTGCAATAAGTTTGGGTGCTTGAGTTGCGACTCAACCCCTTACATACAAGTGTTGCGTAGATTCAAATTCAAATTTCAAGTTAAACAAGTTTGGGTAATCAAGTTGCGACTCGATCCCTTACATTCAAAGGATTGTATCTATGCTAATGCTATCCAGAACATAATATTCAAAGACATTCAACTCAAGAGACATCCAATTTTTAAACACCAAAGAGATTTCTATTATTATCAAAAATGTGACAAGTACAGGAGCGAGCTATTACATATCAAGAGTTTACAAGCACAACAACTGAAAGGAAGAAAAAGTCTCAAGGCTTGGCTACACTCTGCGCACGCGACTTCTCCCCCTCAGATCCAGCACGAGCTTTGCTCGCCGCTGATGCCTTGGAGGATCGGACACTGGCAACATGGGCCCTGAGTGCTTCTGCCGCCTTTTCAGCTGTTTCCCTGTAGCTCTGGCACTCACTCCGCATATGCTCCAGCTCCTTCTTATGAGTCTCTGCTGAAGCAGCAAGTTGAGCCTCCAGCTCCTTTATTCGAGCAGCACGATCGAAGCCCAAGTTCTCGATCCTGAAGAATCGTTTCTTCAGATCTTCAAGCTCGTGACCCCGGCCTCATATCCATTCTGCCAGCCCTTGCTCTCCAACTTTTCCTTGCGAAGGGCCTCGGTCTTGGCCTTCAATGCCTCCTTTTTTGAGGATAGAGCCTCCCTCAGCTTATCCCTCTCCTCGCTTACGACCTCCAATGCGGCAGATAAGCGGGAGACTTCAGCTGAAGCTTCTTTGGCTTCCGCCTTCATGGAGAGCTTGGTCGCGACATTCAAAACTGCTGAATTCTGCAAAAAGAACAAAAGAGTTAGAATTATTCTGAAGATGCAATTCAGATGATCATTCGAGCAAGATGCACTTACCACCAGTTCGAGCCTGTCGAAAGCTTCATCCAGAGTAGCCCCTGGAAGATTGCAGAGTTTCCGGATCACGGATGTGGGGTGGTTGATGTCAACATCACCCAAACTCTTCATCTTCGGGGTCGAGCCAGCAGGCGCACCTGCAATCAACACGAAAGTTCAAAGTGTTAGATTATTTCCAATCTTCAGAGGCAAGAAAATCGAGGCAAGTTAGTACAATTACCTGAGGCTTCAACCCTTGGCTCCTTACCCTTTCGGCGATCGGAACCACTTTGAAGGGTCGTTTTCTCCTGAGTAGGGGCCGGCGTTGGCTGAGGTTGAGTAGCTCCATCGCCCACGCGACTTTCCCTCTCCAAATGGATAGGAGAGGGAGCATCCCGGGGAGGTGAGACTCTTTCTTCCTCCTGTGGCCCGCCTGGTTGGATGAGTCCCGCTACCATGGCCGCCACCTCCTCAGCCAGAGACTGAGAGGGGGGTGGGGGTTGTTCAACTTCGATACCCCCGCTCGTGGTTGCTCCTTCGAGGCGGGGTACTTCAGGTGGAATTTGATCGAGGGGTGTGGGGTTGCTTCCAACCCCACCACTCCTCGACCACTTAATTTTGAAGCGCAGCGGCTTCTTCAATTCATCAAACTTGTAGGTGGGAACCGCCTTTGGGCCATCACCTTCTATGTCGAGAATTTCCTCCATTTGACGGGCTTTAACCTCGTCAATAGGAATAGGAATCGAGTCTTCCCCTGTTGCACCACCAGTGGGGGTGGGAGGAATTTCTTCCTCACCACCCCTATTCTCACCATCTCCACCAGAGGGGGTGGAAGACAGATCATCCTCACCGCCCCCTTCCTCGTCCTCGTCATTACCACTATTGTCGTGGCTGACATTCTCGGTCTCTTCGTCTTCCTCGATGCTCCCCTTCTTTTCTTTTTCTTCTTCTTCTTCATTCTTCTTCCCTTGGTCTTCATCTTCCTTTTGCTTGAGGGTTTTTCATTTCTTCTTCACTGGGCCTCTTTGGATCACCAGTTTCTCCTCCACAGTGGGCAAGCGGCGCCTTGCAGTGTAGATTTTCTTCTCGGCCCGAATCTTCCGGATGATCTTGCCCGAATGAGGGTCTTCCTCATAGTCAGAGTATAGGACTTCATTGTCCTCGTATCTATCCTTTGATCGGTGGAGGAGATTGGCCTTGCCATATCTCACAGGGCAGTTGGAGAATTGCTTCCACGACCTGGTTCCACAGGTCAACTCTAGAAATAAGTTATCGATTGCTCCAGCCCTCTCGGAGGTCCAGGCAAAGATGCCTCCCTCGCAGTACATCTTCACTGCGTCATGCACTTCACCTCGGGGGGTATCGGGCACTGAGATGGGTGTCCATGCACCGGTAACAGAGATAGGCCAATCTGTATACAATTTGTCCGAAGGGACTGTATCAGTTAGCGGGCGCAGTGGAGACACACCGGTCAAATTGTAGAATGGGCTGTCCCTTCTGTAAGCCCATCGATAGTGGAAGAAGAAGTATCCAAGCTCGATCCGAGCGTCTTCACCTTCCGGGATGCTGGAGTAGCAGGCCTTCAAGTCCTCTTGAAAATCCGACTCCACGCGGCAGAATGCGTAGATAATTCGCCAGGTGTTTCCAGTGACCTGCCCCGGGCAAAGGCCAGAAGTGTTCAGTAATCTTGCCGCAAAGGGTGGCAACGGTAGACGCAGACCGCAGTTGAGTTGGCCGATGGTTACGATGGTTCCCATGACCTTCTCATTGCTAGCAAAGCTGGTGAAGACGGTCTTCTTGTCGATGCCGAATGCAGTCTGAATGCTGGGGAGCGAAGGTTGCACCCTCCCTTCGGTGAAGAAAGAGAGCAATGTCTGCCACTTCTTCCTCTTCGAATCTGTGAACTCGCCACCAGTATTGTATACATACTCAGTTTCCTCTGACAGAGACATGAGCGGGCCCAGAACGAACTGTACTTTAGGGATATGCTCTGGCCTCGATGGCGCTGAAGCAAACCCTACTCCTTGGTGTCTTTTTCCCAGCTGCCCCAGTTCGGCAAGCACAGCCTTGCCCTTGCCGCGGCCGCCCTTCGGAGAGAATGGAACCTCAATAATCTCTTTCCCTTTCCTCTTCGAAGGGACCCCGCCTGACTTCTTCGAGCTTCCAGAAGATGCCATCTGATCGATCAAGTAAAAGCAGAAATCGGGAGCAAAAGCGTCTGGACTTCGAAAAATTTTGGAAGCGTGAGGCAAAAATGACAGCCAGTGAAACTTATATACCAAGGATGAAACAGGTACGCAAATCGAGGAGACACGTGTCTTCACCATATCAAATCGCGTGTTTTTGTAGGAACACGTGGCATCCATCCACAGCTTGCGCAAAATCAGGCGAACCGTCGGACCAGACGAAACGTCGGACCACTGGTCCACGTGAACCAAACGGTCCAAGCAAGCCACCGGTCTGAGTAAACCGGACCACCGATCAAAAGCCTCATTCAAACCAACCAAAGATTCAAAACAGGAAGGATCAAGCCCCATCGATGTTCAAAACTCTGCCAGAAGATCAGAACAGAACAGCTGTAAAACCCTCTCTGAGGGCAGGTTCAAAACATTCATTCGATCAGTCAAATTTCTACTGGATCTGGCAAAAAACCAAGGTTTTTTGCCGATCACTCGAACCTTGACCGGATATTTTTAACCGATCGGTCAACCTTGACCGATCGGCTAAAATCATTCGACCGGACAAATTTCTACTGGATCTGGCAAAAAACCAAGGTTTTTTGCCGATCACTTGAACCTTGACCGGATATTTTTTAACCGATCGGTCAAACTTGACCGATCGGCTAAAATCATTCGATCGGTCAAATTTCTACTGGATCTGGCAAAAAACCAAGGTTTTTTGTCGATCACTCGAACCTTGACCGGATATTTTTTAACCGATCGGTCAAACTTGACCGATCGGCTAAAATCATTCGATCGGTCAAATTTCTACTGGATCTGGCAAAAAACCAAGGTTTTTTGCCGATCACTCGAACCTTGACCGGATATTTTTTAACCGATCGGTCAAACTTGACCGATCGGCTAAAATCATTCGATCGGTCAAATTTCTACTGGATCTGGCAAAAAACCAAGGTTTTTTGCCGATCACTCGAACCTTGACCGGATATTTTTTAACCGATCGGTCAAACTTGACCGATCGGCTAAAATCATTCGATCGGTCAAATTTCTACTGGATCTGGCAAAAAACCAAGGTTTTTTGCCGATCACTCGAACCTTGACCGGATATTTTTTAACCGATCGGTCAAACTTGACCGATCGGCTAAAATCATTCGATCGGTCAAATTTCTACTGGATCTGGCAAAAAACCAAGGTTTTTTGCCGATCACTCGAACCTTGACCGGATATTTTTTAACCGATCGGTCAAACTTGACCGATCGGCTAAAATCATTCGATCGGTCAAATTTCTACTGGATCTGGCAAAAAACCAAGGTTTTTTGCCGATCACTCGAACCTTGACCGGATATTTTTTAACCGATCGGTCAAACTTGACCGATCGGCTAAAATCATTCGATCGGTCAAATTTCTACTGGATCTGGCAAAAAACCAAGGTTTTTTGCCGATCACTCGAACCTTGACCGGATATTTTTTAACCGATCGGTCAAACTTGACCGATCGGCTAAAATCATTCGATCGGTCAAATTTCTACTGGATCTGGCAAAAAACTAAGGTTTTTTGCCGATCACTCGAACCTTGACCGGATATTTTTTAACCGATCGGTCAAACTTGACCGATCGGCTAAAATCATTCGATCGGTCAAATTTCTACTGGATCTGGCAAAAAACCAAGGTTTTTTGCCGATCACTCAAACCTTGATCGGATAATTTTTACCGATCGGACAAACTTGTCCGATCGGCAAAATTCATTCGATCGGTCAAAATTCCTACTGGATCGGTCAAAAAACCATGTTTTTTGACCGATCACCCTATTCTTGACCGGTTGAATTTTGACCGATCGGTCAAAATTTGACCGATCGGTCAAATATGACCGATCGGTCAAAAATTAATCGATCGGTCAAATTTCAACCGATCGGTCAAATTTCCTAATGGATCGGTCAAAAAACCCTGTTCTTTGACCGATCACCCGATTCTTGACCGGTTGAATTTTGACTGATCGGTCAAAATTTGACTGATTGGTCAAAATTAACCGATCGGTCAAAATTGACCGATCAAACAAAATTAACCGGTCCGTCCCTTTTTTGCGCTAACACTCGACAGAACTCCTCTGCATGTATGACAGGGGGTTGTTAGCTTTGCACCACGAGTCCAAGCCAGCCAAGGAGGCCTCTTAGCTAACTTGGAGGGGGTAACTGTGGGTGCAAATTTTGGCAAGAAGTTTGCAAACAGCGGGACCCACCGGCCCTGCCTGGTGGGCCCCCGAGTACTACAGCGGGACCCACCGGCCCTGCCTGGTGGGCCCCCGAAGACAACAACGGGACCCACTGGCCCTGTCTGGTGGGCCCCCGAGTACCACAGCGGGACCCACCGGCCCTGCCTGGTGGGCCCCCGAAGACAACAGCGGGACCCACTGGCCCTGCCTGGTGGGCCCCTAAGACGGCAGCAGAGCCCACCAGCTTTACCTGGAGGATCCCCAGATACGACAGCAGAAACCGCCATTTACCCCGGAATTCCTCCCAGAGAAGCCTATAAATAGCAGAGCATTCGAATGTAAAGGGATCGAATCTGAGATTGAATTCTCAGTTCTAAAAAACCAGAGCTCTGGGATTTCCAACTTCCCATCTTCCACCTCTCTTTGATCTTCTTTTTCTCTCGAAGAGATTAGAGTTTTCAGTGATACTCGGCCTGTCGAGATCACTTCAACATAAGTGTTAGTGAATTCGGGTTGCTCCCTATAGCACGGAGACGTAGGCTTCGGCTGAACTCCGAGATCACATCTCCTGTGTCAAACTCTCTCTCTCTCTGATTGCCTCTCTGTTTACATATCGAAAGAGGTAACTTCAACTCCAATCAACAGATCGACCAACGATCTTCGACGTCAACTTCAACTCCAATTGACTGGTGCTGCGAGAGTCTTCGGGTCGGCATGAAGATTTTCCCCCACAGTAGATCGAATCATTGTCTACAGCGAATCCCAGTTGATCATAAGGCAAATCAATGGAGAGTACACAACTCGTGAAGAAAGAATGCAACTCTACTTGGCCTTAGTATGACGTCTTTAACAACGTTTTACTAATACTGAATTCATTCAAATCCCAAGAGCAGAGAACCGAGAAGCAGATGCCTTAGCCAATACTGCCTCAGTTCTTGGAGGCTCACTCGGAGGAAGGCAAATACAGATCGATTATCAAGAAGTGCCCAAGACCATTCCCGATCAATAGATTATTGTTACTACAAAAGGATCTGGGGGTGGAGATCAACTGACATTGAACCTCACTACTACAAATGAACTTGAAGATTGGAGACAGTCAATTTTTGACTTCTTCAAACATGGCAAAGTACCAGAAGATCCCAATCAAGCCCGAAGACTCCAAAGGAAGCTCCCATGCTTTATCATGCAAGGAGAAGATCTATACTTCAAATCTCACAACGGGGTGATGCTCAAGTGTATTGGTCCCGAGCAAGCAAAGGCAATCCTGATTGATATCCACTCTGGAGCTTGTGGAAATCATTCGGGAGGAAGATCTCTTGAAGCCAAAACGAAACTACAAGGTTACTACTGGCCAACAATGGCAAGGGATGCTCAGCAAGTTGTTCAAAGGTGCGAGCCTTGCCAACGACATGCCCGTGCCATCCATCTCCCTGCAGATGAGCTCCATCAATTGTCAAGTCCCTGGCCTTTCCATCAGTGGGGGTTGGATTTCTTAGGTCCCTTCCCACCAACTCCGAGCAAGAAGAAGTATCTACTCCTGACCACTGACTACTTCACCAAATGGGTTAAAGTTGTGCCACTCTTTCGAGAAACTGATGATGAAGTGATTAAATTTATTCGGCAAAACATCTTCTCAAGGTTTGGTACACCTCAAGTTCTTGTTGCTGACAATGGAGCTCAATTCGACTCTGACAAGTTTCATGAATTCTGTTTGAACAACGGAATCAAGCTCTTCTATTCAACTCCAAGATACCCTCAATGCAATGGTCAAGCTGAAGCCTCCAATAGAGCTATTCTTGATATACTCAAGAAGAAGCTCAACGACAAGAAAGGATTGTGGGAACAAGTCCTACCTGAAGTTCTTTGGGGGTATCGCACAACCCCGAGAAGGTCAACAGGGTTCTCACCCTTTCATCTGACATATGGATCGGAAGCAGTACTCCCAACAGAAAACATATCAAATACTCTCAAGACCAGGGCAGTTGAAGAAGGGATCAATGAAGAGCTTCGAGTCAATGATCTGGACTTCTCTGAAGAACTACGAGACCAAGCCTCCCTTCGTGTGGCCAAGTATCAGCAGAAGATCAAACGAGCCTATGATAAGAAAGTCTACAAACGGCAATTCCCTATTGGCAGTCTGGTCCTTAGAGCAGTCTTCTACAACACGAAGGAACACAGCAGTGGAAAGCTTGCTCCCAACTGGGAAGGTCCATATATTGTCGAATCAGTGGGAGGCAAAGGCTCTTATCGACTGATCTCACCAGAAGGAGATAGATTGCCACGAGCTTGGAATTCTAGACACCTCAGACTGTTCTATCCATGATGTAAATTCCATGATGAATAAAGTTCTCTTTCAAATGTTCAAATGTGCAATTGTTTAGCATTTCAATTCAAGTTCTGAAGCAGTTTCAAATTTTCCATATTCAAGTTACCAGGTCTTTTAACAAGTTTGGGTGTTAGAGTTGCGACTTAACCCCTTACTGGCAAATCTTAAAACTATTTCAGGTTGTCAGTCAAAGCAACCTTCAAGTCACTGGTCGGTTTAACAAGTTGGGGAGTTTGTGTTGCGACACTACCCCTTACTTACAAATGTTAAACTGACCTTCAATTTTAATATTCAATTTCAATCAATTTCGATATCGTCTAACAGGTTTGGGTGCTTGAGTTGCGACTCAGCCCCTCACATACGAGTGTTACACGAATTCAAATTCAATTTTCAAAGCTACAACAAGTTTGGGTAATCGAGTTGCGACTCGACCCCTTACATTCAAAAGATTGTATCTATTCCAATGCTATCAAGAACATGATATTCGAAGACATTCAACTCAAGAGACATCCAATTTTCAAACACCAAAAAGATTTCTATTATCAAAAATTGTCAAGTACAGGAGTGAGCTTTTTCATATCAAGAACTTACAAGTGTAAACAACAAAAAAGAAGATGGGAGATCTCAAGGTTTTGCCACACTTTGCGCACGCGACTTCTCTCCCTCGGATCCAGCACGAGCTTTGCTCGCAACCGAAGCCTTTGAAGATCGGACACTGCTGGCATGGGCCCTAAGTGCCTCCATCGCCTTCTCGGCTGTTTCCCGGTAGCTCTTGACTTCAGATAGCGCATACTCTAACTTCTTCTTGGAGGTCTCCTCTCGGGCAGCAAAGGCAGCATGCTGGGCAGCAAGTTGTTCTTTCAGCTCCTTAATTTCAGTTGCACGATCACTAGACACTGTCTCAACCTTGCAGAGCCGATTCTTCAAGGATTCAAGTTCATGACCCTGTGCCTCGTTACGGTTCTGCAACCCCTTGCTTTCCAGTTTCTCTTTGCGAAGCTCCTCGATCTTAGCCTTAAGAGACTCCTTCTTTGAGGATAGCACCTCCCTCAGCTTGTCCCTCTCCTCACAGGCAGCCTTCAGTTCAGCTATCAAACGGGATACTTCAGCTGAAGCTTCCCTTTCTCCCGCCTTCCTGGAGAGCTTGCTTGCGACTTTCAAAACTGCTGAATCTGCAAAAGTACAAAAGAGTTAGAATTATTTTGAAGATACAACTCAAATGATCGATCAAGCAGATGCACCTACCACCAGTTCAAGCCTGTCGAAGGCTTCATCCAGAGTAGCCCCCGGAAGGTTGCAGAGCTTCCGGATTACAGCCGTGGGGTGGTTGATGTCAACATCACCCAAATTCTTTATCTTCTGAGTCAAGCCAACAGGCGTACCTGCAATCAACACAAGAGTTCAAAGAGTTAGAATATTTTCAACTTCAAAGACAAAGCAATCAAAATGGTGAATCAGTCCGAATACCTGAGGCATCGACCCTAGGCTCTTTTCCCTTCCCATGGCCAGAGCTCTTACCCTTCGAGGTAGATTTCTCCTTAGAGGGGGTCGGCTTCTTCTGAAGTTAGGGAGTCTCATCCCCAACACGACTTCCTCTCTCCATGTGGGCTGGAGAGGGAATGCCCCGAAGAGGTGAGATCCCCTCTTCACCTTGTGGCTGCTCGAGCCCAGCCACAAGGACTGCCATTTCCTCAGCCAGAGAGCGTGAGGGAGGAGGAGGCTGCTCAACCTCCAAACCACCGCTTGCAGTCGGGCCTTCAAGACGAGGCACATCTGGGGGTATCTGGTCGAGGGGCGTAGGGTTGCTTCCAACCCCACCGCTCCCCGAAAACTTGATCTTGAAGCGAACTGGTCGCTTCTTCAACTCCTCGAAGTGGAAGACGGGCTGTGCTTTCTTGCCGTCGCCCTCCACATCCATAACCTCCTCCATACGACGGGCTTTAGCCTCGTCAATAAGGATGGGTTGTGAGTCCACATCATCCCCTCCAGTGGGGGTGGGAGGAATTTCTTTCTCGCCAACCCCATGTCCTTGGCCACCATCAGTGGGGGTGGGAGGAATTTCTCCCTTACCACCCCTATTTCCACCATCTCCTCCAGGGGGGGTAGGAAGAGTATCCCCATCACCCCCATCTTCATCATCTTCATCATCTTCATTTCCTCCTTCGTCGCTGCCATTGCTGTCATCAGCATCATCATCATTATCATCATCACCACCCTCATCCTCTTTACCTCCACCTTCCTCCTCTCTCTCTTCTTCCTCTTCTTCTTCTTCCCCCTTTTCTCTTCATCTTTCTTCTCCTCCTCCTCAACATAGACCTTCCTTTTCTTCTTTGCCTGGCCTTGGCGATGGATCACCAGTTTCTCCTCTGTGGGTAAGGCACGCTTGGCTCCATACGCCTTCTTCTCAACCCGAATGTTTCTAACAATTTTGCCGGATTGAGGGTCCTCCTCATAATCGGATTAGATGACCTCGTTATCTTCATAACGAACCTTCGATCGATGGAGGAGGTTGGCATTGCCGTGTCGAACCGGGCAATTCGAGAATTGCTTCCATGATCGAGTCCCGCATGTCAGCTCCAGGAAAAGATTGTCAATAGCCCCTACTCGCTTCGAAGACCACGAGAGAGCTCCTCCTGCACAGTACATATCTATCTCTTTGTGCACCTTGTACCGGGGAGTCTCAGGTACCGACAGAGGAGTCCACGCACCGGACACCGATAGCGGCCAGTCGGTGTAGAGCTTGTCCGAGCCGATGGTATTAATAATCGGGCGAAGGGCGGAGACACCCGTCAGATTATAGAATGGACTATCTTTCCTCCAAGCCCATCGATAATGATAGAAGAAATACCCCAGCTCGATCCGGGATACTTCACCATCAGGGAGGCTGGAATAACATTCCCTGAGTTCCTTCTGGAAGTCAGACTCTATGCGACAGAAAGCGTAGATGATCCTCCAGGCGTTTCCAGTAACCCACCCGGGATAAAGACCGGAGGTGTTCAGCAATCTCGCGGCAAAAGGCGGCAATGGAAGGCGCAGTCCACAGTTGAGCTGGCCAATGGTGACGATGGTTCCCATCACTTGCTCTTTGCTCGCATACGTGACGAAGATTGTCCGCCTGTCGATACCAAAAGCGGATTGAACTCCTGGAAGCACTGGTCGAGACTTCCCCTCTGTGAAACATGCTAGCAACTTCTGCAGCTTCTCCCTCTTCAAGTCAGTAAGTTTGCCACCAATATTATACCCAAACTCTGGTTCCGCCGACAGAGGCAGCTGCGGGCAAAGAACAAATCTTGCTTTGGGGATGTGCTCCGGACGGGAAGGTGCAGACGCAAACCCCACTCCCTGGTGCCTCTTGCCCAATTGACCAAGCTCGATCAACTCAGCCTTGCCTTTGCCACGGCCCTTCGGGACAGATGAAACTTTAATAATTTCCTTCCCCTTCCTCTTGGGAGGAACTGCACTCTTCTTCGAATTACCGGAGGAGGCCATTCGATCGATCAAGAAAAAGAAAAGGACAGGGAAACAAAGAACGAGAGATTGAAAGCAAAAGCTCTAGACTTCGAAAATTTTCTGAAAGCGTGGGGCGAAAATGACAGCCAGAGAAGCTTAAGTATCCTGAGGGAATTAAGCGCAGAAATCGAGATGACACGTGTCATCACCATATCAAATCGTGTGTTTTTGTAGGTACACGTGGCATCCATCCATAGCAAGCGCAAAATCAGGTGAACAGTCGGGACCAGACAAAACGTCGAGCCGGCCGGATCACCGGTTCAAATGAACCACCGGTTCAAGCGAACCACTGGCTCTACCAAACCACTGGGCCTGAAGATTCAACTCATTGCACAAGTATTTTGTCCGATCAACCGGCGGGATGGTGGGTAATTTATTAGAGGATTAGATGAAAAAACAGGCTCTTTCGCCTTAACCCTCAAACCTTGACCGGCTGATTTTAACCGATCGGTCAAACTTGACCGATCGGTCAAAATCAACCGATCGGTCGATTTTCTACTGGATCAGGCAAAAAACTTGTGTTTTTTGCCGATCACCCAAACCTTGACCGGCTAATTTTAACCGATCGATCAAACTTGACTGATCGGTCAAAATCAACTGATCGGTCGATTTTCTACTGGATCAGGCAAAAACTTGTGTTTTTTGCTGATCATCCAAACCTTGATCAACTGATTTTAACCTATCGGTCAAACTTGACCGATCAGTCAAAATCAACCGATCGGTCGATTTTCTACTGGATCAGGCAAAAAACTTGTTTTTTTTGCCGATCACCCAAACCTTGACCGGCTGATTTTAACCGATCGGTCAAACTTGACCGATCGGTCAAAATCAACCGATCGGTCGATTTTCTACCGGATCAGGCAAAAAACTTATGTTTTTTGCCGATCACCCAAACCTTGACCGGCTGATTTTAACCGATCGGTCAAAATCAATCGATCGGTCGATTTTCTACTGGATCAGGCAAAAAACTTGTGTGTTTTGCCGATCACCCAAACCTTGACCGGCTGAATTTAACCGATCGGTCAAACTTGACCGATCGGTCAAAATCAACCGATCGGTTGATTTTCTACTGGATCAGGCAAAAAACTTGTGTTTTTTGCCGATCACCCAAACCTTGACCGGCTGATTTTAACCGATCGGTCAAACTTGACCGATCTGTCAAAATCAACCGATCGGTCGATTTTCTACTGGATCGGTCAAAAAACTATGTTTTTTGACCAATCACTCCAACCCTGACCGGTTGAATTCGACCGATCGGTCAATATTGACCGATCGGTCAAGTTTGGCCGATCAGTTAAGTTTGACCGATCGGTCAAATTTGACCGATCAGTCAAGTTTGACCGATCTGTCAAATTTGACCGATCAGTCTATTTTGTTGCTAACATTTTGACAGAGCTCCTTTTGACAGGGGATCGATAGCTTTGCACCAATAATCGAAGCCAGCCAAGGCGGACTCTTAGCTAACTTGGAGGGGGTAACTGTGGGTACAAATTTTGGTAAGAAATAAGCAAGCAGCGGGACCCACCGGATCGCCTGGTGGGCCCACGAAGACTACAGCGGGACCCACCGGCCCTGTCTGGTGGGCCCATGCAAACTACAGCGGGACCCACCGGCCCTGCCTGGTGGGCCCACGCGGACTACAGCAGGACCCACCGGCCCTACCTGGTGGGCCCACGAAGACTATAGCAGGACCTACCGGCCCTGCCTGGTGGGCCCACGAAGACTATCGCGGGACCCACCGGCCCTGCCTGGTGGGCCCAATAGCCTGTGGAATCCCCCAGAAGACGGTAGCGGGGCCCACCAGCTTTACCTAGAGGATCCCTGGATGCTGCAGCATAAACTGCCATTTACCACCAGATAATCCTATAAATAGCAGAGCCTTCAAATGTAAATGGACCCGAAAATTCTGATTTCCACTCTGAGATCTGATTTTCAGAACCCAGAGCTCTGGAATTTCTCAGCTTTCCATCTTCCATCTCTCTTTGATCTTCTTCTCTCCTTCGAAGAGATCAGAGTGCTTTCAGTGATACTCAGCCTGTCTAGATCGCTCCAATATAAGTGTTAGTAAATTTGGGTTGCTCCCTATAGCACGGAGACGTAGGCTTCGGCTGAACTCCGAAATCACATCTCTCGTGTCCAATTTTCTCTGCTTGCATATTGAGAATCCCAACTCCCATCGACAGATCAAACAACGATCTTCAACTTCAACTTCAATTGACTGGTGTGGCGAGGTCTTCGGGTCGGCACGAAGATTTTCCCCCATAATTCGTACGATCTATTCTAATTCATTCATACGATCCATTCTAATTCATTCGTACGATCCATTCTAATTCATTCGCACGAATATATCCATTCTAATTATTTCGTACGATCCATTCCAATTCATTCGTACGATCCATTCTAATTCATTCGTACGATCTAATTCATTCGTACGATCTATTCTAACTCGTACGATCTATTCTAATTCATTCGCACGAATGCATATATTTTAGTTCAGTTGTACGATCCATTCTAATTCATTCAGACGATCTATTCTAATTCATTCGCACGAATATATCCATTCTAATTCTTTCGTATGATCCATTCTAATTCATTTGTACGATCCATTCTAATTCATTCGCACGAATATATCTATTCTAATTTATTTGTACGATCCATGCTAATTCATTCGCACGAATGTATCCATTCTAATTCATTCATACGATCCATTCTAATTCATTCGTACGATCCATTCTAATTCATTCGCACAAATGTATCCATTCTAATTCATTCATACGATCCATTCTAATTCATTCGTACGATCCATTCTAATTCATTCGCACGAATGTATCCATTCTAATTCATTTGTACGATACATTCTAATTCATTCGTACGATCCATTCTAATTCATTCGCATGAATGTATCCATTCTAATTCATTCGTACGATCTATTCAAATTCATTCGTACGATCCTATCTAATTCATTCATACGACCATACTAATTCATTCATACGATCCATTCTAATTCATTCGTACGAACCGTTCTAATTCATTCATACGATCTATTCTAATTCATACATACGATCTATTCTAATTCATTCGTAAGATCCATTCTAATTCATTCGTAAGATCCATTCTAATTCATTCGTACGATCCGTTCTAATTCATTCGCACGAATGTATCCATTCTAATTCATTCCTACATTCCATTCTAATTCAATCATACGATCCATTTTAATTCATTTGTACGTTCGTACGATCCATTCTAATTCATTCGTACGATCCATTCTAATTTATTCGCACGAATGTATCCATTCTACTTCATTCGTACGATCCATTCTAATTCATTCGCATGAATGTATCCATTCTAATTCATTCGTACGATCCATTCTAATTCATTTGTACGATCCATTCTAATCATGCATACTATCCATTCTAATTCATTCGCACGAATGTATCCATTCTAATTCATTCGTACGATCCATTCTAATTCATTTATACGAATGTATCCATTCTAATTCATTCGTACGATCCATTATAATTCATTCGTACGATCCATTCTAATTCATTCGCATGAATGAACCCATTCTAATTCATTCCTACGATCCATTCTAATTCATTAGCAATGGTCCATTCTAATTCATTCGTGCGAATGAATTAGAATGGATCATACGAATGTAGTAGAATGGATCGTACGAATGAATTAGAATGAATCGTACGAATGAATTAGAATGGATACATTCGTACGAATAAAGTAGAATGGATCATACGAATGAATTAGAATGGATCGTACGAATGAATTAAATGGATACATTCGTGCGAATTAATTAGAATGGATCGTTCAAATGAATTAGAACGGATCCATTCTAATTCATTCGTACGATCCATTTTAAATCATTCGCACAATCCATTCTAATTCATTTATACAATCCATTCTAATTCATTCACATGAATGTATCCATTCTAATTCATTCGTACGATTCGTTCTAATTCATTCGTACGATCCATTCTATTTCATTCGCATGAATGTATCCATTCTAATTCATTCGTACGATCTATTCAAATTCATTCGTATGATCCATTCTAATTCATTCGTACGATTCATTCTAATTCATTCGTACGATCCATTCTAATTCATTCGCACGAGTGAATCCATTCTAATTCTTTCGTACAATTCATTCTAATTTATTCGCACGAACGAATGTAGCCATTCTAATTCATTCGTACGATCCATTCTAATTCATTTGCACCAATGTATCCATTCTAATTCATTTATATGATCCATTCTAATTCATTCGTACGATCAATTCTAATTCATTTGTATGAATGAATTAGAATAGATCGTACGAATGAATTAGAATGGCTACATTCGTGCGAATGTATTAGAATGGATCATACAAATGAATTAGAATGGATCATATGAATGAATTAGAATGGGTCGTACGAATGAATTAGAATTCGTATGATCCATTCTAATTCATTCGCACGAATGTATCCATTCTAATTAATTCGTACGATCCATTCTAATTTGTTCATACGATCTATTCTAATTCGTTCGTACGAATGTATCCATTCTAATTCATTCGTACAATCCATTCTGATTCATTCGTATGATCCATTCTAATTCATTCGCATGAATGTATCCATTCTAATTCATTCGTACTATCCATTCTAATTCATTCGCACAAACGAATGTAGCCATTCTAATTCATTCATATGATCCATTCTTATTCATTCGCACTAATGTATCTATTCTAATTTATTCGTACGATCTATTCTAATTCATTCGTACGATCCATTCTACTTCATTCGTACGAATGAATTAGAATGGATCTTACGAATGAATTAGAATGGATACATTCGTGCGAATGAATTTGAATGGATCGAACGAATGAATTAGAATGGCTACATTCGTTCATGCGAATGAATTAGAATGGATCGTACGAATGAATGGATACATTTGTGCGAATGAATTAGAATGGATCGTACGAATGTATGGTTACATTCGTGCGAATGAATTAGAATGGATACATTCATACGAATGAATTATAATGAATCGTACGAATGAATTAGAATGGATCGTACAAATGAATTAGAATGGATACATTCGTGCGAATGAATTAGAATGGATACATTCGTGCGAATGAATTAGAATTGATTGTATGAATAAATTAGAATTGAATGGATCGGGCGAATGAATTAGAATGGATCATACGAATGAATTAGAATGGATACATTCGTGCGAATGAATTAGAATGGATAATACGAATGAATTATAATGGATTATACGAATGAATTAGAATGGAAACATTCGTACGAATGAATTAGAATAGATCGTATGAATGAATTAGAATGGATCGTACGAATGAAATAGAATGGATACATTCGTGCGAATGAATTAGAATGGATCGTACGAATAAATTAGAATGGATATATTCGTTATTGCGAATGAATTAGAATAGATCGTACGAATGAATTTGAATGGATCATACGAATGAATTATAATGGATCGTACGAATGAATTAGAGTGGATCGTATGAATGAATTTGAAAGGATATATTCGTTCGTGTGAATGAATTATAATGGACCGTACGAATGAATTAGAATGGATCGTACGAATGGATTAGAATAGTTCGTACGAATGAATTAGAATGGATAATTCATTCGAATGAATTAGAATGGATCGTACGAATGAATTAGAATGGATCGTACGAATGAATTAGAATGGATACATTCTTGCGAATGAATTTGAATGGATCGATACATTCTTGCGAATGAATTTGAATGGATCATATGAATGAATTAGAATGGATCGTATGAATGAATTAGAATGGATACACTGGTGCGAATGAATTAGAATGGATCGTACGAATGAATTAGAATGGATCGTACGAATGAATTAGAATAGCTCCTATGAATGAATTAGAATGGATCATACGAATGAATTAGAATAGATACATTCGTGCAAATGAATTTGATACATTCGTGCGAATGTATTTGAATGGGTCGATACATTCGTGCGAATAATTTTGAATGGATCGTACGAATGAATTAGAATGGATATATTCATGAAAATGCATTAGAATGGATCGTATGAATTAATTAGAATGGATCGTACGAATGAATTCGTGCGAATGAATTAGAATGGATCGTATGAATGAATTAGAATAGATACATTCGTGCGAATGAATTAGAATGGATACAATCGTGAAAATGATTTAGAATGGATCGTGCGAATGATATAGAATGGATCGTGCTAATAAATTAGAATAGTTCCTACGAATGAATTAGAATGGATACATTCATGCGAATGAATTAGAATGAATAGTACAAATGGATTAGAATATATCGTACGAATGAATTAGAATTGATACATTCATACAAATGAATTAGAATGGATACATTCGTGCGTATTAATTAGAATGGATAGTACGAATGAATTAGAATGGATACATTCGTGTGAATGAATTAGAATGGATCATTCGGCTGAATTAGAATGGATACATTCGTACGAATGAATTAGAATGGATCGTACGAATGAATTAGAATGGATTGTACAAATGAATTAGAATGGATACATTCGAGCGAATGAATTAGAATGAATCGTATGAATGAATTAGAATGGATCGTACGAATGAATTAGATTGGATCATACGAATGAATTAGAATGGATACATTCGTGTGAATGAATTAGAATGGATCGTACGAATGAATTAGAATGGATCGTACGAATGAATTAGAATGGATCGTACGAAGGAATTAGAGTGGATACATTCGAGCGAATGAATTAGAGTGGATCGTACGAATGAATTAGAATGGATCATACGAATGAATTAGAATGGATACATTCGTGCGAATGAATTAGAATGGATCGTACGAATGAATTAGAATGGAACGAATGAATAAACTAGAAAGGATACATTCGTGCGAATGATTTAGAATGGATCGTACGAATGAATTATAATGGATCGTATGAATGAATTAGAATAGATCGTATGAATGAATTAGAATGAATACATTAGTGCGAAAGAATAAAAAAGGATCGTACGAGTGAATTAGAACGGATCGTACGAATGGATTAGACTAGTCGTACGAATGAATCTTAATGGATCGTACGAATTAATTAGAAAGGATACATTCGTGCGATGAATTTGAATGGAATGTTCGAATGATTTAGAATGGATCGTACGAATGAATTAGAATGGATCATACGAATGAATTAGAATGGATCGTACGAATGAATTAGAATGGATACATTCGTGCGAATGGATTAGAATGGATCGTACGCATGAATTAGAATGGATCGTACGAATGAATTAGAATGGATACATTCATGAGAATAAATTAGAATGGATCGTACGAATGAATTAGAATGGATCGTACGAATGAATTAGAAGGGATCGTACGAATGAATTAAAATGGATTCATTCCTGTGAATGAATTAGAATGGATCATACGAATGAATTAGAATGCATACATTCGTGCGAATGAATTCGAATTGATCGTACGGATAAATTAGAATGTCTACATTCGTTCATGCGAACAAATTAGAATTGATCATATGAATGAATCAGAATGGATACATTTGTGCAAATGAATTAGAAAGGATACATTCGTGCGAATGAATTAGAATGGATTGTACGAATGAATGTAGCCATTCTAATTTATTCATACGATCCATTCTAATTCATTAGAAAGGATACACGAATGTATCGATTCTAAGTCATTCGAACGACCCATTCTAATTCATTCGTATGATACATTCTAATTCATTCGCACGAATGTATCCATTCTTATTCATTCGCACGAATATATACATTCAAATTCATTCGTACGATCCATTCTAATTCATTCGCGCGAATGAATATAGCCATTCTAATTCATTCATACGAATGAATTAGCTTGGATCTTACGAATGAATTAGAATGGATACAATCATGCGAATGAATTAGAATGGATACGTTCGTGCGAATGAATTAGAATGGATCATACGAATGAATTAGAATGGATTGTACGAATGAATTAGAATTGACACATCCGTGTATCCATTTTAATGAATTAGAATAGATCGTATGATTGAATTAGAATGGCTACTTTTGTTCGTACGATCCATTCTAATTCATACGCACGAATGTATCCATTCTAATTCATTTGCACGACTGTATCCATTCTAATTCATTCGTACGATCCATTCTAATTCATTCGCACGAACAAATTTAGCCATTCTAATTCATTTGTACGATCCATTCTAATTCATTCGCACGAATGTATCCATTCTAATTCATTCGTACGATCCATTCTAATTCATTCGTACGATCCATTCTATTTAATTCGCACAAATGTATCTATTCTAATTAATTCGTACGATCCATTCTAATTCATTCGCACGAATGTATCCATTCTAATTCATTCGTACGATTCATTCTAATTCATTCATACGATCCATTCTAATTCATTCGCACGAATGTATCCATTCTAATTCATTCGTACGATCCATTCTAATTAATTCATGCGATCCATTCTAATTCATTCTCACAAATATATCCATACTAATTAATTTGTACGATCCATTCTTATTCATTCGTACGATCCATTCTAATATATTCGCACGAATATATTAGAATAGATCATACGAATGAATTAGAATGGATCGTACAAATGAATTAGAAAGGATACATTCGTGCGAATGAATTAGAATGGATCGTTCGAATGAATTAGAATGGACCGTACGATTGAATTAGAATGGATCGTACGAATGAATTAGAATGGATCATACGAATGAATTAGAATGGATCATACGAATGAATTAGAATGGATCGTAGGAATGAATTAGAATGGATCGTACGAATGAATTAGAATGGATCATACGAATGAATTAGAATGGATCGTAGGAATGAATTAGAATGGATCGTATGAATGAATTGGAATGGATCGTGTGAATGAATTAAGATGGATACATTCGTGCGAATGAATTTGAATGGATCGTACGAATGAATTTGAATGAATATATTCGTGCGAATTAATTAGAATGGATTGTACGAATGAATTAGAATTGATCGTACGAATGAATTAGAATGGATACATTCGTACGAATGAACTTAAATGTATCGTACGAATGAATTAGAATGGATCATATGAATGAATTAGAATGGCTATATTCATTCGTACGAATGAATTTGAATGGATACATTCGTGCAAATGAATTAGAATGGATCATACGAATGAATTAGAATGGATACATTCGTGTGAATGAATTAGAATGGATATATTCGTGCGAATGAATTAGAATGGATCGTACGAATGAATTAGAATGGATACATTCAAATGAATTAGAATGGATCATACGAATGAATTAGAATGCATACATTCGTGCGAATGAATTAGAATGGATCGTACGAATGAATTAGAATGGATACATTCGTGCGTATTTATTAGAATGGATCGTACGAATTAATTAGAATGGATTGTATGAATAAATTATAATGGATCATACGAATGAATTATTATGGAACGTACGAATGAATTAGATTGGATACATTCGTGCGATGAATTTGAATGGATCATACGAATGAATTAGAATAGATCGTACGAATGAATTAGAATAGATCATACGAATGAATTTAATGGATCGTACGAATGAATTAGAATGGATACATTCGTGCGAATGAATTAGAATGGATCGTACGATGGATGCATTCGTGCGAATGAATTAGAATGGATCATATTAATGAATTAGAATGGATCGTACGAATTAATTACAAAAGCTCTTACAAATGAATTAGAATGGCGCTTACGAATGAATTAGAATTGATCGTACGAATGAATTAGAATGGATCGTATGAATAAATTAGAATGGATATATTCGTACGAATGAATTTGAATGGATCGTGTGAATGAATTGGAATGGATCATACGAATGAATTAGAATGGATACTTTCGTGCGAATGAATTTGAGTGGATCGTACGAATGAATTAGAATGGATACATTTGTGTGAATGAATTAGAATGGATCGTACGAATGAATTAGAATGGTTACTTTTGTACGATTGAATTAGAATGGATCGTACAAATGAATTATAATGGATCATACGAATGAATTAGAATGGATCATACGAATGAATTAGAATGGATAGTACGAATAAATTAGAAGGGATCATACGAATGAATACATTTGTACGATCCATTCTAATTAATTCGTACAATCTATTCTAATTCATTCGTACGAATGTATCCATTCTAATTCATTCGCACGAATGTATCCATTCTAATTCATTCGTGAATGGTTACATTCGTGCGAATGAATTAGAATGGATCGTACGAATGAATTAGAATGGATTCGTATGAATGAATTAGAATGGATCGTACGAATGTATTTTAATGGAGGCATTCATGCGAATGAATTTGAATGGATCGTATGAATGAATTAGAATGGATACATTGGTGCGAATGAATTAGAATGGATCATACGAATGAATTAGAATGGATCGTATGAATGAATTAGAATGGATCATACGAATGAATTAGAATGAATACATTCGTGCGAATGAATTAGAATATTTCATACAAATGAATTAGAATGGATACATTCGTGCGTATGAATTCGAATTGATCGTACGAATGAATTTGAATGGATCCTACGAATGAATTAGAATGGTCCGTACGAATGAATTAGAATGGATACATTCGTGCGAATGAATTAGAATGGATCGTACGAATAAATTAGAATGGATCGTACGATAGAATTAGAATGGATATATTCGTGCGAATGAATTAGAATGGATCGTACGAAAGTATTAGAATGGATACATTTGTGCGAATGAATTAGAATGGATCGTACGAATGAATTAGAATGGATCGTACAAATGAATTAGAATGGATCGCATACGAATGAATTAGAATGGATCGTACGAATGAATTAGAATAGATCGTATGAATAAATTGGATTGGATACATTTGTACGAATAAATTAGAATGGATCATACAAATGAATTAGAATGGATCATACATTCGTGCGAATGAATTAGAATGGATCGTACGAATGAATTAGAATGGATCGTATGAAGGAATTAGAATGGATCGTACGAATGAATTAGAATGGATACATTCGTGCGAATGAATTAAAATTGATCATGCGAATGGATTAGAATGGATCATACAAATGAATTAGAATGGATCGTACGAATTAATGAGAATGGATACATTCGTGCGAGTAAATTAGAATGTATCATACGAATGAATTAGAATGGATCATACGAATGAATTAGAATGAATCGTACGAATGAATTAGAATGGATATATTCATGCGATTCGTGCGAATGAATTAGAATGGATCGTATGAATGAATTAGAATAGTTTATATGAATGAATTAAAATGGATCATACGAATGAATTGTAACGGATACATTCGTGCGAATAAATTAGAATGGATCATATGAATGAATTAGAATGGATCGTATGAATGAATTAGAATGGATCGTACGAATAAATTAGAATGGTTCGAACGAATGAATTACAAAGGATACATTCGTGCAATTGAATTAGAATTGATCGTACGAATGGATTAGAATAGATCGTACGAATGAATTAGAATGGATCATACGAATGAATTAGAATGGATACATTCGTGCGAATAAATTAGAATTGATCGTACGAATGAATTAGATTGGATATCGTATGAATGAATTATAATGGATCGTACGAATGAATTATAATGGATTGTATGAATGAATTAGAATGGATCATATGAATGTATTAGAATGGATTGTACGAATGAATTAGAATGGATACATTTGTGCGATTCATGCGAATGAATTAGAATGGATCGTTCGAATGAATTAAATTAGTTTGTACGAATGAATTAGAATGGATCATACGAATGAATTAGAATGGATAGATTCGTGCGAATGAATTAGAATGTATCGTATGAATGAATTAGAATGGATCGTACGAGTGAATTAGAATAGATACATTCGTGCAAATGAATTTGAATAGATACATTCGTGCGAATGTATTTGAATTGGTCGATACATTCGTGCGAATAAATTTGAATGGATCGTACGAATGGATTAGAATGGATATATTCATGAAAATGCATTAGAATGGATCGTATGAATTAATTAGAATGGATCGTACGAATGAATTCGTGCGAATGAATTAGAATGGATCGTACGAATGAATTAGAATAGATACATTCGTGCGAATGAATTAGAATGGATACAATCGTGAGAATGATTTAGAATGGATCGTGTGAATGATATAGAATGGATCGTGCTAATAAATTAGAATAGTTCCTACGAATGAATTAGAATGGATACATTCATGCGAATGAATTAGAATGAATAGTACAAATGAATTAGAATAGATCGTACGAATGAATTAGAATTGATACATTCATACAAATGAATTAGAATGGATACATTCGTGCGTATTAATTAGAATGGATAGTACGAATGAATTAGAATGGATACATTCGTGTGAATGAATTAGAATGGATCATTCGGCTGAATTAGAATGGATACATTCGTACGAATGAATTAGAATGGATCGTACGAATGAATTAGAATGGATTGTACAAATGAATTAGAATAGATACATTCGAGCGAATGAATTAGAATGGATCGTATGAATGAATTAGAATGGATCGTACGAATGAATTAGATTGGATCATACGAATGAATTAGAATGGATACATTCGTGTGAATGAATTAGAATGGATCGTACGAATGAATTAGAATGGATCGTACGAATGAATTAGAATGGATCGTACGAACGAATTAGAGTGGATACATTTGAGCGAATGAATTAGAGTGGATCGTACGAATGAATTAGAATGGATCATACGAATGAATTAGAATGGATACATTCGTGCGAATGAATTAGAATGGATCGTACGAATGAATTAGAATGGATCGAATGAATAAACTAGAAAGGATACATTCGTGCGAATGATTTAGAATGGATCGTACGAATGAATTATAATGGATCGTATGAATGAATTAGAATAGATCGTATGAATGAATAAGAATGAATACATTAGTGCGAAAGAATAAAAAAGGATCGTACGAGTGAATTAGAACGGATCGTACGAATGCATTAGAATAGTCGTACGAATGAATCTGAATGGATCGTACGAATTAATTAGAAAGGATACATTCGTGCGATGAATTTGAAAGGAATGTTCGAATGATTTAGAATGGATCGTACGAATGAATTAGAATGGATCATACGAATGAATTAGAATGGATCGTACGAATGAATTAGAATGGATACATTCGTGCGAATGGATTAGAATGGATCGTACGCATGAATTAGAATGGATCGTACGAATGAATTAGAATGGATACATTCATGAGAATAAATTAGAATGGATCGTACGAATGAATTAGAATGGATCGTACGAATGAATTAGAAGGGATCGTACGAATGAATTAAAATGGATTCATTCCTGTGAATGAATTAGAATGGATCATACGAATGAATTAGAATGCATACATTCGTGCGAATGAATTCTAATTGATCGTACGAATAAATTAGAATGTCTACATTCGTTCATGCGAACAAATTAGAATTGATCATATGAATGAATCAGAATGGATACATTTGTGCAAATGAATTAGAAAGGATACATTCGTGCGAATGAATTAGAATGGATCGTACGAATGAATGTAGCCATTCTAATTTATTCATACGATCCATTCTAATTCATTAGAAAGGATACACGATTGTATCCATTCTAAGTCATTCGAACGACCCATTCTAATTCATTCGTATGATACATTCTAATTCATTCGCATGAATGTATCCATTCTTATTCATTCGCACGAATGTATCCATTCAAATTCATTCGTACGATCCATTCTAATTCATTCGCACGAATAAATGTAGCCATTCTAATTTATTATTACGAATGAATTAGCTTGGATCTTACGAATGAATTAGAATGGATACAATCGTGCGAATGAATTAGAATGGATACGTTCGTGCGAATGAATTAGAATGGATCATACGAATGAATTAGAATGGATTGTACGAATGAATTAGAATTGACACATCCGTGTATCCATTTTAATGAATTAGAATAGATCGTATGATTGAATTAGAATGGCTACATTTGTTCGTACGATCCATTCTAATTCATACGCACGAATGTATCCATTCTAATTCATTTGCACGACTGTATCCATTCTAATTCATTCGTACGATCCATTCTAATTCATTCGCACGAACAAATTTAGCCATTTTAATTCATTTGTACGATCCATTCTAATTCATTCGCACGAATGTATCCATTCTAATTCATTCGTACGATCCATTCTAATTCATTCGTACGATCCATTCTAATTCATTCGTACGATACATTCTATTTAATTCGCACAAATGTATCGATTCTAATTCATTCGTACGATCCATTCTAATTCATTCGCACGAATGTATCCATTCTAATTCATTCGTACGATTCATTCTAATTCATTCATACGATCCATTCTAATTCATTCGCACGAATGTATCCATTCTAATTCATTCGTACGATCCATTCTAATTAATTCATGCGATCCATTCTAATTCATTCTCACAAATATATCCATACTAATTAATTTGTACGATCCATTCTTATTCATTCGTACGATCCATTCAAATACATTCGCACGAATATATTAGAATGGATCATACGAATGAATTAGAATGGATCGTACAAATGAATTAGAAAGGATACATTCGTGCGAATGAATTAGAATGGATCGTACGAATGAATTAGAATGGACCGTACGATTGAATTAGAATGGATCGTACGAATGAATTAGAATAGATCATACGAATAAATTAGAATGGATCATACGAATGAATTAGAATGGATACATTCGTGCGAATGAATTAGAATGGATCGTAGGAATGAATTAGAATGGATCGTATGAATGAATTAGAATGGATCGTACGAATGAATTATAATGGATCGTGTGAATTAATTAAGATGGATACATTCGTGCGAATGAATTTGAATGGATCGTACGAATGAATTTGAATGAATACATTCGTGCGAATTAATTAGAATGGATCGTACGAATGAATTAGAATTGATCGTACGAATGAATTAGAATGGATACATTCGTACGAATGAACTTAAATGTATCGTACGAATGAATTAGAATGGATCATATGAATGAATTAGAATGGCTACATTCGTTCGTACGAATGAATTTGAAGGGATACATTCGTGCAAATGAATTAGAATGGATCGTACGAATGAATTAGAATGGATACATTCGTGTGAATGAATTAGAATGGATATATTCGTGCGAATGAATTAGAATGGATCGTACGAATGAATTAGAATGGATACATTCAAATGAATTAGAATGGATCATACGAATGAATTAGAATGGATACATTCGTGCGAATGAATTAGAATGGATCGTACGAATGAATTAGAATGGATACATTCGTGCGTATTTATTAGAATGGATCGTACGAATGAATTAGAATGGATTGTATGAATAAATTATAATGGATCATACGAATGAATTATTATGGAACGTACGAATGAATTAGATTGGATACATTTGTGCGATGAATTTGAATGGATCATACGAATGAATTAGAGTAGATCGTACGAATGAATTAGAATAGATCATACGAATGAATTTAATGGATCGTACGAATGAATTAGAATGGATATATTCGTGCGAATGAATTAGAATGGATCGTACGATGGATGCATTCGTGCGAATGAATTAGAATGTATCATATGAATGAATTAGAATGGATCGTACGAATTAATTACAAAAGCTCTTACAAATGAATTAGAATGGCGCTTACAAATGAATTAGAATTGATCGTACGAATGAATTAGAATGGATCGTATGAATAAATTAGAATGGATATATTCGTACGAATGAATTTGAATGGATCGTGTGAATGAATTGGAATGGATCATACGAATGAATTAGAATGGATACTTTCGTGCGAATGAATTTGAGTGGATCCTACAAATGAATTAGAATGGATACATTAGTGTGAATGAATTAGAATGGATCGTACGAATGAATTAGAATGGTTACTTTTGTGCGATTGAATTAGAATGGATCGTACAAATGAATTATAATGGATCATACGAATGAATTAGAATGGATCATACGAATGAATTAGAATGGATAGTACGAATAAATTAGAAGGGATCGTACGAATGAATTCATTTGTACGATCCATTCTAATTCATTCGTACAATCTATTCTAATTCATTCGCACGAATGTATCCATTCTAATTCATTCGCACGAATGTATCCATTCTAATTCATTCGTGAATGGTTACATTCGTGCGAATGAATTAGAATGGATCGTACGAATGAATTAGAATGGATTCGTATGAATGAATTAGAATGGATCATACGAATGAATTATAATGGAGGCATTCATGCGAATGAATTTGAATGGATCATATGAATGAATTAGAATGGATACATTCGTGCGAATGAATTAGAATGGATCATACGAATGAATTAGAATGGATCGTATGAATGAATTAGAATGGATCATACGAATGAATTAGAATGAATACATTCGTGCGAATGAATTAGAATATTTCATACAAATGAATTAGAATGGATACATTCGTGCGTATGAATTCGAATTGATCGTACGAATGAATTTGAATGGATCCTACGAATGAATTAGAATGGTCCGTACGAATGAATTAGAATAGATACATTCGTGCGAATGAATTAGAATGGATCGTACGAATGAATTAGAATGGATCGTACGATAGAATTAGAATGGATATATTCGTGCGAATGAATTAGAATGGATCGTACGAAAGAATTAGAATGGATACATTTGTGCGAATGAATTAGAATGGATCGTACGAATGAATTAGAATGGATCGTACAAATGAATTAGAATGGATCGCATACGAATGAATTAGAATGGATCGTACGAATGAATTAGAATAGATCGTATGAATAAATTGGATTGGATACATTTGTATGAATAAATTAGAATGGATCATACAAATGAATTAGAATGGATCATACATTCGTGCGAATGAATTAGAATGGATCGTACGAATGAACTAGAATGGATCGTATGAAGGAATTAGAATGGATCGTACGAATGAATTAGAATGGATACATTCGTGCGAATGAATTAAAATATATCATGCGAATGGATTAGAATGGATCGTACAAATAAATTAGAATGGATCGTACGAATGAATGAGAATGGATACATTCGTGTGAGTAAATTAGAATGTATCATACGAATGAATTAGAATGGATCATACGAATGAATTAGAATGAATCGTACGAATGAATTAGAATGGATATAGTCATGCGATTCGTGCGAATGAATTAGAATGGATCGTATGAATGAATTAGAATAGTTTATATGAATGAATTAAAATGGATCATATGAATGAATTGTAACGGATACATTCGTGCGAATAAATTAGAATGGATCATATGAATGAATTAGAATGGATCGTATGAATGAATTAGAATGGATCGTACGAATAAATTAGAATGGTTCGAATGAATGAATTACAAAGGATACATTCGTGCAATTGAATTAGAATGGATCGTACGAATAGATTAGAATAGATCGTACGAATGAATTAGAATGGATCATACGAATGAATTATAATGGATACATTCGTGCGAATAAATTAGAATTGATCGTACGAATGAATTAGAATGGATATCGTATGAATGAATTATAATGGATCGTACGAATGAATTATAATGGATTGTATGAATGAATTAGAATGGATCATACGAATGTATTAGAATGGATTGTATGAATGAATTAGAATGGATATATTTGTGCGATTCATGCGAATGAATTAGAATGGATCGTACGAATGAATTAAATTAGTTTGTACGAATGAATTAGAATGGATCATACGAATGTATTAGAATGGATAGATTCGTGCGAATGAATTAGAATGTATCGTATGAATGAATTAGAATGGATCGTACGAGTGAATTAGAATAGATACATTCGTGCGAATGAATCAGAATGAATCATACGAATGAATTAGAATGGATCATACAAATGAATTAGAATTGAATTGTATGATTGAATTAGAATGAATCGATGCATTCGTACGATTGAATTAGAATAGGTCATACGAATGAAATAGAATGGATACATTCATGCGATCCATTCTAATTCATTTGCACAATCCATTCTAATTCATTCGTACGATCCATTCTAATTCATTCGTACGAATGTATCCATTCTAATTCATTCGTAAGATCCATTCTAATTCATTCGTACGATCCATTCTAATTTATTCACACTAATGTATCCATTCTAATTGATTCGTACGATCCATTCTAATTCATTCGCTCGAATTATCCATTCTAATTCATTCGTACGATCCATTCTAATTCATTTGTACGATCCATTCTAATTCATTTGGACGAATGTATCCATTCTAATTCATTCATACGATCCATTCTAATTCATTCGTACGATCCATTCTAAGTCATTCGCATGAATGTATCCATTCTAATTCATTCGTATGAACCATTCTAATTCATTCGCATGAATGAATTAGAATGGATCATATGAATGAATTAGAATGGATCATACGAATGAATATGAATGAATTGGTATTCATTCATGTGAATGAATTAGAATGGATCGTAGGAATGAATTAGAATGGATACATTCGATTGAATTAGAATGGATCGTATGAATGAATTAGAATGGATATATTCATGCGAATGAATTAGAACAGATCATACGAATGAATTAGATTGGATCATACGAATGAATTAAAATGGATCATAGGAATGAATTAGAATGGATCGTACGATCCATTCTAATTCATTCGCATGAACGAATGTAGCCTTTCTAATTAATTCGTACGATCCATTCTAATTCATTCGCACGAATGTATCAATTCTAATTCATTCGTATGATCCATTCTAATTGATTCGCACGAATTATCCATTCTAATTCATTCATACGTTCCATTCTAATTCATTCGTACGATCCATTCTAATTCATTCGTACGAGCCGTTCTAATTCATTCGCATGAATGTATCCATTCTAATTCATTCGTACGATCCATTCTAATTCATTCGAATGTATCCATTCTGTTTCATTCATACGATCCATTCTAATTCATTCACACGAATGAATTCTAATTCATTCTAATTCATTCGTACGATCCATTCTAATTCATTCGTACGATCCATTCTAATTCATTCATACGATCCAATCTAATTCATTCGTACGATCCATTCTAATTCATTCGCACGAATGTATCCATTTTAATTCATTCGTACAATCCATTTTAATTCATTTGTACGATCCATTCAAATTCATTCATATGAATGTATCCATTCTAATTCATTCGTACGATCCATTCTAATTTATTTGTACGATCCATTCTAGTTCATTTGTACGATCCATTCTAATTCATTCGCTCGAATGTATACATTCTAATTCATTCGTCCGATCTATTCTAATTTATTCGTATGATCCATTCTAGTTCATTCGTACGATCCAATCTAATTCATTTGCACGAATGTATCCATTCATGTTCATTCGTACGATCCATTCTAATTCAATCGTACGATCCATTCTAATTAATTCGCACGAATGTATCCATTCTAATTCATTTGTACGATTCATTCTAATTCATTCATGTGATCCATTCTAATTCATTTATACAATCCATTCTAATTCATTCATACGATCCATTCTAATTCAATCGCACGAATGTATCCATTCTAATTCATTCGTACGATCAATTCTAATTCACTCGTACGATCCATTCTAATTCATTCGTACGATCCTTTCTATTTCATTCGTACGAATGTATCCATTCCAATTCATTCGTACGATCCATTCTAATTCATTCACATGAATATATCCATTCTAATTCATTCGTACGATCCATTTTAATTCATTCGTATGATTCGTTATAATTCATTCATACGATCCATTCTAATACATTCGCATGATTGAATCCATTCTAATTCATTCATACGATCCATTTTAATTCATTCGTACAATCCATTCTAATTCATTCACACGAATGTATCCATTCTGTTTAGAATGAATTAGAATGGCTACATTCGATCGTACAAATGAATTTGAATGAATCGTACGAATGAATTAGAATGGATTCATTCGTGCGAATGAATTAGAATGGATCGTATGAATGAATTAGAATGGATATATTCGTACGATCCATTCTAATTTATTTGTACGATCTATTCTAATACATTCGTACGATCCATTCTAATTCATTCGTATGATCTATTCTAATTCATTCGCATGATCCATTCTAATTCATTCGCACGAATGTATCCATTCTAATTTATTCATACGATCCATTCTAATTCATTCGAACGAATGTATCCATTCTAATTCATTCGCACGAATGTATCCATTCTAATTCATTAGTACGATCGATTCTAATTCATTCGCATGATCCATTTTAATTCATTCGTACGATCTATTCTAATTCATTCGCACGAATGTATCCATTCTAATTCATTTGTACAATCCATTGTAATTCATTCGCACGAATATATCCATTCTAATTCATTCGTACGATCCATTCTAATCCATTCGTACTATCCATTGATCCATTCAAATTCACTCGCTTGATTGTATCCAATTTAATTTATTCGTAAGATCCACTCTAATTCATTCATACGATCTATTCTAATTCATTCGCATGAATGTATCCATTCTAATTCATTCGAACGATCCATTCAAATTCATTCGTACGGTCCATTCTAATTCATTTGTATGATCCATTCTAATTCATTCATACAATCAATTCAAATTCATTCGCACGAATGTATCCAGTCTAAATAATTCATACGATCCTTTCTAATTCATTCATATGATCCATTCTAATTCTTTCGTACAATCCATTCTAATTTATTCATATGAATGTGTCTATTCTAATTCCTTCGTATGATCCATTCTAATTCATTCGTATGATCCATTCTAATTCATTCGTACGAACTATTCTAATTCATTAGTACGATCCATTCTAGTTCATTCGTAATATCCATTCTAATTCATTCGTACGATCCATTCTATTCATTCGTACGATCCATTCTAATTCATTTACATGAATTTATCCATTCTAATTCATTCGTACGATCCATTATAATTCATTCGTACGATCCATTATAATTCATTCGTACGATCCATTCTAATTCATTCGTACAATCCATTATAATTCATTTGCACAAATGTATCCATTCTAATTCATTCGTACGATCCATTCTAATACATTCGTACTATCGAATTAGAATGGATCGTACAAATGAATTAGAATAGATACATTCATGCGAATGAATTAGAATGGATCGTACGAATAAATTAGAATGGATACATTCGTGCGAATAAATTAGAATGGATCATACGAATGAATTAAAATGGATCATACGAATAAATTAGAATGGATTGTACGAATGAATTAAAATGGATACATTCGTGTGAATGAATAAGAATGGATCATACGAAGGAATACGAATGGATCGTACGAATGAATTGGAATGGATAAATTTGTATGAATTAATTAGAATGGATCGTATGATGAATTAGAATGGATCGTACGAATGAATTAGAATTGATACATTCGTGCGAATGAATTTGAATGGATATATTCATGCGAATGAATTAGAATGGATCGTACGAATGAATTAGAATAGATCATATGAATGAATTAGAATGGATTGCACGAATGAATTAGATTGGATTGTACGATCAATTAAAATTCATTCGTATGATCAATTCTAATTCTTACGCACGATCCATTCTAATTCATTCATACGATCTATTCTAATTCATTCGTACGATCTATTCTAATTCATTCATACGATCCACTAAATTTCATTCGTACGATCCATTCTAATTCTTTCATACGATCCATTCTAATTCATTCGTATGATCAATTCTAATTCATTCGTATGATCCATTCTAATTCATTCGTACGATCCATTCTAATTCATTCGCATGAATATATCCATTCTAATTTATTCGTACGATCCATTCTAATTCATTCGTATGATCCATTTTAATTCATTCATTCGATTCATTCTAATTCATTCGCAAATGGACACATTCGTGCGAATGAATTAGAATGGATTGTACGAATAAATTAGAATGGATCGTACGAATAAATTAGAATGGATCTTACGAATGAATTCGAATGGATCATACGAATGAATTCATCTAATTCATTCGTACGATCCATTCAAATTCATTCGCACGAATGTATCCATTCTAATTCATTTGTACGATCCATTCTAATTCATTCGTACGATCCATTCTAATTCATTCGCATGAATATATCAATTCTAATTCATTCGTACGATCCATTCTATTTCATTCGTACGATCCATTCTATTTCATTCGTATGATACATTCTATTTCATTTGCATGAATGTTTCCATTCTAATTAATTCGTACAATCCATTCTAATTCATTCGTACGATCCATTCTAATTCATTCGCACGAATGTATCCATTCTAATTTATTCGTATGATCAATTGTAATTCATTCGTACGATCCATTCTAATTCATTCATACAATCCATTCTAACTCATTCGTATGATCCATTCTAATTCATTCGCACAAATGTATCCATTCTAATTCATTCGTACGATCCATTCAAATTCATTCGTACGATCCATTCTAATTCATTCGTACAATCCATTCTAATACATTCGCATGAATGTATCCATTCTAATTCATTCGTACGATCCATTCTAATTCATTCGTACAATCCATTCTAATTCATTCGCACGAATGTATCCATTCTAATTAGAATGAATTAGAATGGCTCTTATGAATGAATTAGAATTGCAACATTCGATCGTACGAATGAATTAGAATGGATCGTACGAATGAATTAGAATGGATCCATTCTAATTCATTCTTACGAACCATTCTAATTCATTCACACGAATGTATCCATTCTAATTCGGATCGTACGAATGAATTAGAATGGATCGTACGAATGAATTAGAATGGATACATTCGTGCAACTGAATTAGAATGGATCGTACGAATGATATAGAATGGATGGATCCTACGAAAGAATTAGAATGGATGGATCCATTCTAATTCATTCGAACGAATATATCCATTCTAATTCATTCGTATGATCCATTCTAATTCGTTCATTCGATCCATTATTATTCATTCGTTTGATCCATTTTAATTTATTCGTACGATCCATTGTAAGTATTCATTCTAATTCATTCGCACAAATGTATCCATATAATTCGTTCGTACCATCCATTCTAATTTATTCGTACGACCCATTCTAATTCATTCGTACGATAGAATGAATCGTACGATCCATTCTAATTCGCACGAATGCATCCATTTTAATTCAATCGTACGATCCTTTCTAATTCATTCGTACGGTCCATTCTAATTCATTCGTACGAATGAATTAGAATAGATCATAGGAATGAATTAGAATAGATCGTATGAATGAATTAGAATGGATATATTTGACAGAATGAATTAGAATGGATCATACGAATGAATTTGAATGGATCCATTGAAATTCATTCGCACGAATGTATCTATTCTAATTCAATCGTACGATCCATTTTAATTCATTCGTATGATCCATTCTAATTCATTCGTACGAATGCATCCATTCTAATTCATTCGCACGGATGTATCTATTCTAATTCATTCGTATGATCCATTCTAATTCATTCTTAAGATCCATTCTAATTAATTTGTATGATCCATTCTAATTCATTCGGACGAATGGATCCATTCTAATTCATCTGTATGATCCATTCTAATTCATTGGTACGATCTATTCTAATTCATTCACACGAATGTATCCATTCTAATTCATTCGTATGAACTATTCTAATTCATTCGTATGATCCATTCTAATTCATTCGCTCGAATGTATCCATTCTAATTCATTCGTGCGAATAAAGTAGAATGGATCGTACGAATGAATTAGAATGGATCGTACGAATGAATTAGAATGCATACATTCGTGCGAATGAATTGGAATGGATCATATGAATGAATTAGAATTGATCGTACGAATGGATTAGAATGGATCGTACGAATGAATTAGAATGTATGATCCATTCTAATTCATTCGTATGATCCATTCAAATTCATTCTCATGAATGTATCCACTCTAATTCATTCATACGATCCATTTCCATTCTAATTCATTCATACGATCCATTCTAATTCATTAGCATGAATGTATCCATTCATGGATATATTTGTGCGAATGAATTAGAATGGATCATACGAATGATTAGAATGGATCGTACGAATGAATTAGAATAGATCGTACAAATGAACTAGAATGGATCGTACGATTGAATTAGAATGGATACATTCGTGCGAGTGAATTAGAATGGATCATACGAATGAATTAGAATGGATCGTACGAATGAATTAGAATAGATCGTACGAATGAATTAGAATGGATTGTATGAATAAATTAGAATAGTTCGTGCAAATGAATTAGAATGGATCATACGAATGAATTAGAATGAATCGTATGAATGCTAATTCATTCGCACGAATGTATCCATTCTAATTCATTCGTACGATCCATTCTAATTCATTAGTATGAATGAATTTGAATGGATCGTAGAATGGATCGTACGAATGAATTAGAATAGATTGTACGAATGAATTAGAAGGGATCATGCGAATGTAGCTATTCTAATTCATTCGTACGATCCATTCAAATTCATTCATATGATCTATTCTCATTCATTCGTACGAATGCATCTATTTTAATTCATTCGTACGATCCATTCTAATTCATTCGCACGAATGAGTCCATTCTAATTCTTCGCACGAATGTATCCATTCAAATTCATCCGTACGATCCTTTCCAAATAATTCATTCGGTCGTATCCATTCTAATTCATTCGTACGATCCATTCGTATTCATTCGTACGATCCATTCTAATTCATGCGCATGAATGTATCCATTCTAATTCATTCATATGATCCATTCTAATTCATTCGTTCGATCCATTCTAATTTATTCGCTCGAATGCATCCATTCTAATTTATTGGCATGAATATATCCAGTCCAATTCATACGATCCATTCTAACTCATTTGCATGAATGTATCCATTCTAATTCATTCGTATGATCCATTCTAATTCATTCATACGATCCATTCTAATTCATTCGTATGATCTATTCTAATTCATTCGTACGATCCATTCTAATTCATTCTCACGAATTTATCCATTCTAATTCATTCGAACGATCCATTCTAATTCATTCGTATGATCCATTCTAATTCATTCTCACGAATTTATCCATTCTAATTCATTCGTATGATCCATTCTAATTCATTCACACGAATGTATCCATTCTAATTCATTCGTACGATCCTCTCTAATTCATTCGTACGTTCCATTCTAATTCATTCGCACAAATGTATCCATTCTATACCATTCGTACGATCCATTCTAATTCATTCACACAAATGTATCCATTCTAATTCATTCGTACGATCCATTCTAATTCATTCATACGATCCATTCTAATTCATTCGAACGAATGTATCCATTCTAATTCATTCATATGAACCATTCTAATTCATTCGTACGATCCATTCTAATTATTTTGTATGATCCATTCTAATTCATTCACATGAATGTATCAATTCTAATTCATTTGTACGATCCATTTTAATTCATTCGCACGATCCATTCTAATTCATTCGTACGATCCATTCTAATTCATTCGCAAGAATGTATCCATTCTATTTCATTCGTACGATCCATTCAAATTCATTCGTCCGATCAAATCTAATTCATTCGCACGAATGTATCCATTCTAACTCATTCGCACGAATCTATCCATTCTAATTAATTCCTACGATCCATTCTAATTCATTCTTACGATCCATTCTTATTCATTCGCAAGATTGTATCCATTCTAATTCATTCGTACGATCCATTTCCATTCTATTTCATTCATACGATCCATTCTAATTCATTCGCGCGAATGTATCCATTCTAATTCATTCGTACGATCCATTCTAATTCATTCGTACGATCCATTCTAAATCATTCGCACTAATGTATCAATTCTAATTCATTCGTATGATACGATCCAATCAAATCCATTCGTACGATCCATTCTAATTCATTCATACGATCCATTCTAATTCCATTCTAATTCATTCGTACGATCCATTCTAATTCATTCGTACGATCCATGCTAATTCATTCATACGATCTATTCTAATTCATTCATTCGATCCATTCTAATTCTGT
This sequence comes from Chamaelirium japonicum, assembly GCA_947650365.1. Taxonomy (NCBI): domain Eukaryota; kingdom Viridiplantae; phylum Streptophyta; class Magnoliopsida; order Liliales; family Melanthiaceae; genus Chamaelirium; species Chamaelirium japonicum. Next base: position 63,188,975 of record OX393550.1, read on the forward strand.
GGGGGAAAATCTTCGTGCCGACCCGAAGACTCTCGCAGCACCAGTCAATTGGAGTTGAAGTTGACGTCGAAGATCGTTGGTCGATCTGTTGATTGGAGTTGAAGTTACCTCTTTCGATATGTAAACAGAGAGGCAATCAGAGAGAGAGTTTGACACAGGAGATGTGATCTCGGAGTTCAGCCGAAGCCTACGTCTCCGTGCTATAGGGAGCAACCCGAATTCACTAGCACTTCAGTTGAAGTGACCTCGACAGGCCGAGTATCACTGAAAACCCTCTGATCTCTTCTAATGAGAAAAGAAGATCAAAGAGAGATGGTAGATCAGAAGTTGAAAATCCCAGAGCTCTGGTTCCGAAAGTCAGATCTCAGAGTGGAAATCAGAATTTTCGGATCCTTTTACATTCGAAGGCTCTGCTATTTATAGGATTCACTGGGAGGAATTCCGGGGCAAATGGCGGTTTTCCGCTGTCGTATCTGGGATTCTCCAGGTAAAGCTAGCGGGCCCCGCTACCGTCTTCTGGGGGATTCCACAGGCTCGTGGGCCTATCGGACGGGGCCGATGGGTCCCGTGGTGGTCCTCGTGGGCCCCCCAGGCAGGGCTGGTGGGTCCCGTGGTAGTCTTCGTGGTCCCACCAGGCAGGGCCGGTGGGTCCCGTGGTAGTCTTCGTGGTCCCACCAGGCAGGGCCGGTGGGTCCCATGGTAGTCTTCGTGGTCCCACCAGGCAGGGCCGGTGGGTTCCGCGGTAGTCTTCGTGGTCCCACCAGGCAGGGCCGGTGGGTCCCGCGGTAGTCTTCGTGGTCCCACCAGGCAGGGCCGGTGGGTCCCGTGGTAGTTGGTAAACTTCTGCCAAAATTTGCACCCACAGTTACCCCCTCCAAGTTAGCTAGAGTTCGTTCTGGCTGGCTTGGATTTGGTGCAAAAAATAGCAACCCCCTGTCGCAAAAGGCATGAAGAAGCTTGTCGAGTGTTAGCACAAAAAAGGACTGACCGGTCAATTTTGATTGATCGGTCAATTTTGACCGATCGGTCAATTTTGACCGATCGGTCAATTTTGACCGATCGGTCAATTTTGACCGATCGGTCAAATTTTGACCGATCGGTCAAAATTCAACCGGTCAAGAATCGGGTGATCGGTCAAAAAACAGGGTTTTTTGATCGATCCAGTAGAAAATTTGACCGATCGGTTGAAATTTGACCGATCGGTTAATTTTTGACCGATCGGTCATATTTGACCGATAGGTCAAATTTTGACCGATCGGTCAAAATTCAACCGGTCAAGAATAGGGTGATCGGTCAAAAAACATGGTTTTTTGACCGATCCAGTAGGAATTTTGACCGATCGAATGATTTTTGCCGATCGGACAAGTTTGTCCGATCGGTAAAAATTATCCGATCAAGGTTCGAGTGATCGGCAAAAAACCTTGGTTTTTTGCCAGATCCAGTAGAAATTTGACCGATCGAATAATTTTAGCCGATCGGTCAAGTTTGATCGATCGGTTAAAAAATATCCGGTCAAGGTTCGAGTGATCGGCAAAAAACCTTGGTTTTTTGCCAGATCTAGTAGAGATTTGATCGATCGAATGATTTTAGCCGATCGGTCAAGTTTGACCGATCGGTTAAAAAATATCCGGTCAAGGTTCGAGTGATCGGCAAAAAACCTTGGTTTTTTGCCAGATCTAGTAGAAATTTGACCGATCGAATGATTTTAGCCGATCGGTCAAGTTTGACCGATCGGTTAAAAAATATCCGGTCAAGGTTCGAGTGATCGGCAAAAAGCCTTGGTTTTTTGCCAGATCCAGTAGAAATTTGACCGATCGAATGATTTTAGCCGATCGGTCAAGTTTGACCGATCGGTTAAAAAATATCCGGTCAAGGTTCGAGTGATCGGCAAAAACCCTTGGTTTTTTGCCAGATCCAGTAGAAATTTGATCGATCGAATAATTTTAGCCGATCGGTCAATTTTGACCGATCGGTTAAAAAATATCCGGTCAAGGTTCGAGTGATCGGCAAAAAGCCTTGGTTTTTTGCCAGATCCATTAGAAATTTGACCGATCGAGTGATTTTAGCCGATCGGTCAAGTTTGACCGATCGGTTAAAAAATATCCGGTCTAGGTTCGAGTGATCGGCAAAAACCCTTGGTTTTTTGCCAGATCCAGTAGAAATTTGACCGATCGAATGATTTTAGCCGATCGGTCAAGTTTGACCGATCGGTTAAAAAATATCCGGTCAAGGTTCGAGTGATCGGCAAAAAGCCTTGGTTTTTTGCCAGATCCAGTAGAAATTTGACCGATCGAATGATTTTAGCCGATCGGTCAAGTTTGACCGATCGGTTAAAAAATATCCGGTCAAGGTTCGAGTGATCGGCAAAAAGCCTTGGTTTTTTGCCAGATCTAGTAGAAATTTGACAGATTAGTTGAAAGTTTTGAACCTGACCTTAGAGAGGGTTTCGTAACTGTTCCGTTCTTCGATCTTCTGGCAGAGTTTTGAACATTGATGGAGTTTGATCTTTCCTGTGTTGAGTCTTTGGTTGGTTTGAATGAGGCTTTTGACCGGCGGTCCGGTTTACTCAGACCGGTGACTCGCTTGGACCGTTTGGTTCACGTGGACCGGTGGTCCGACGTTTTGTCTGGTCCGACGGTTCGCCTGATTTTGCGCCTGCTTCGGATGGATGCCACGTGTTCCTACAAAAACATGCGATTTGATATGGTGAAGACACGTGTCTTCTCGATTTGCGTACCTGTTTTACCCTGGGTATATGAGTTTCACTGGCTGTCATTTTTGCCTCACGCTTCAAAAATTTTCCGAAGTCCAGACTTTTTGCTCCCGATTTCTGCTTTTGCTCGATCGATCAGATGGCGTCTTCTGGAAGCTCGAAGAAGTCAGGCGGGGTCCCTTCGAAGAGGAAAGGAAAAGAGATTGTTGAGGTTCCATCCTCTCCGAAGGGCGGCCGCGGCAAAGGCAAGGCTGTGCTTGCCGAACTGGGGCAGCTGGGAAAAAGACACCAGGGAGTAGGGTTTGCTTCAGCGCCATCGAGGCCAGAGTATATCCCTAAGGTACAGTTCGTTCCGGGCCCGCTCATGTCTCTGTCAGAGGAAACTGAGTATGTATACAATACTGGTGGCGAGTTCACAGACTCAAAGAGGAAGAAGTGGCAGACATTGCTCTCTTTCTTCACCGAAGGAAGGGTGCAACCTTCGCTCCCCAGCATTCAGACTGCATTCGGCATTGACAAGAAGACCGTCTTCACCAGCTTTGCTAGCAATGAGAAGGTCATGGGAACCATCGTAACCATCGGCCAACTCAACTGCGGTCTGCGTCTACCGTTGCCACCCTTTGCGGCAAGATTACTGAACACGTCTGGCCTTTGCCCGGGGCAGGTCACTGGAAACGCCTGGCGAATTATCTAAGCATTCTGCCGCGTGGAGTCGGATTTTCAAGAGGACTTGAAGGCGTGCTACTCCAGCATCCCGGAAGGTGAAGACGCTCGGATCGAGCTTGGATACTTCTTCGTCCACTATCGATGGGCTTACAGAAAGGATAGCCCATTCTACAATTTGACTGGTGTGTCTCCACTGCGCCCGCTAACTGATACAGTCCCTTCGGACAAGTTGTATACAGATTGGCCTCTCTCTGTTACCGGCGCATGGACACCCATCTCAGTGCCCGATACCCCCCGAGGTGAAGTGCACGACGCAGTGAAGATGTACAGCGAGGGAGGCATCTTTGCCTGGACCTCCGAGAGGGCTGGAGCAATCGATAACTTATTTCTGGAGTTGACCTGTGGAACCAGGTCGTGGAAGCAGTTCTCCAACTGCCCCGTGAGATATAGCAAGGCCAATCTCCTCCACCGATCAAAGGATAGATATGAGGACAATGAAGTCCTATACTCTGACTATGAGGAAGACCCTCATTCGGGCAAGATCATCCGGAAGATTCGGGCCGAGAAGAAAATCTACACTGCAAGGCGCCGCTTGCCCACTGTGGAGGAGAAACTGGTGATCCAAAGAGGCCCAGTGAAGAAGAAACGAAAAACCCTCAAGCAAAAGGAAGATGAAGACCAAGGGAAGAAGAATGAAGAAGAAGAAGAAAAAGAAAAGAAGGGGAGCGTTGAGGAAGACGAAGAGACCGAGAATGTCAGCCACGACAATAGTGGTAATGACGAGGACGAGGAAGGGGGCGGTGAGGATGATCTGTCTTCCACCCCCTCTGGTGGAGATGGTGAGAATGGGGGTGGTGAGGACGAAATTCCTCCCACCCCCACTGGTGGTGCAACAGGGGAAGACTCGATTCCTATTCCTATTGACGAGGTTAGAGCCCGTCAAATGGAGGAAATTCTCGACATAGAAGGTGATGGCCCAAAGGCGGTTCCCACCTACAAGTTTGATGAATTGAAGAAGCCACTGCGCTTCAAAATTAAGTTGTCGAGGAGTGGTGGGGTTGGAAGCAACCCCACACCCCTCGATCAAATTCCACCTGAAGTACCCCGCCTCGAAGGAGCAACCACGAGCGGGGGTATCGAAGTTGAACAACCCCCACCCCCCTCTCGGTCTCTGGCTGAGGAGGTGGCTGCTATGGTGGCGGGACTCGTCCAGCCAGGCGGGCCCCAGGAGGAAAGAGTCTCACCTCCCCGGGATGCTCCCTCCCCTATCCATTTGGAGAGGGAAAGTCGCGTGGGCGATGGAGCTACTCAACCTCAGCCAACGCCGGCTCCTACTCAGGAGAAAACGACCCCTCAGGGTGGTTCCGATCGCCGAAAGGGTAAGGAGCCAAGGGTTGAAGCCTCAGGTAATTGTACTAACTTGCCTTGATTTTCTTGCCTCTGAAGATTGGAAATAATCTAACACTTTGAACTTTCGTGTTGATTGCAGGTGCGCCTGTTCGCTCGACCCCGAAGATGAAGAGTTTGGGTGATGTTGACATCAACCACCCCACATCCGTGATCCGGAAACTCTGCAATCTTCCAGGGGCTACTCTGGATGAAGCTTTCGACAGGCTCGAACTGGTGGTAAGTGCATCTCGCTCGACCGATCATCTGAATTGCATCTTCAGAATAATTCTAACTCTTTTGTTCTTTTTGCAGAATTCAGCAGTTTTGAATGTCGCGACCAAGCTTTCTATGAAGGCGGGAGCAAAAGAAGCTTCAGCTGAAGTCTCCCGCTTAACTGCCGCACTGGAGGTCGTAAGCGAGGAGAGGGATAAGCTGAGGGAGGCTCTATCCTCAAAGAAGGAGGCATTGAAGGGCAAGATCGAAGCCCTTCGCAAGGAAAAGTTGGAGAGCAAGGGCTGGCAGAATGGATACGAGGCCCGGGGTCACGAGCTTGAAGATCTGAAGAAACGATTCTTCAGGATCGAGAACTTGGGCTTCGATCGTGCTGCTCGAATAAAGGAGCTGGAGGCTCAACTTGCTGCTTCAGCAGAGACTCATAAGAAGGAGCTGGAGCATATGCGGAGTGAGTGCCAGAGCTACAGGGAAACAGCTGAAAAGGCGGCAGAAGCACTCAGGGCCCATGTTGCTAGTGTCCGATCCTCCAAGGCATCAGCGGCGAGCAAAGCTCGTGCTGGATCTGAGGGGGAGAAGTCGCGTGCGCAGAGTGTGGCCAAGCCTTGAGACTTTTTCTTCCTTTCAGTTGTTGTGCTTGTAAACTCTTGATATGTAATAGCTCGCTCCTGTACTTGTTATATTTTTGATAATAATAGAAATCTCTTTGGTGTTTAAAAATTGGATGTCTCTTGAGTTGAATGTCTTTGAATCTTGTGTTCTGGATAGCATTAGCATAGATACAATCTTTTGAATGTAAGGGATCGAGTCGCAACTTGATTACCCAAACTTATATGCAACACTTGTATGTAAGGGGTTGAGTCGCAACTCAAGCACCCAAACTTATTGCAACTTGAAAATTGAAACTTGAATTCGTGTAACACTTGAATGTGAGGGGTTGAGTCGCAACTCAAGCACCCAAACTTGTTAGACGATATCGAAATTGATTGAATTTGAATATTGAAACTTGAAGGTCAGTTTAACATTTGCTAGTAAGGGGTTGAGTCGCAACTCTAACACCCAAACTTGTTAAAAGACTTGGTAACTTGAATATGGTCAGTTTTTAACATTTGCTAGTAAGGGGTTGAGTCACAACTCTAACACCCAAACTTGTTAAAAGACCTGGTAACTTGAATTTGAAGCTGCTTTAGAACTTGAATTGAAAAGCTGAACACTTGCACATTTGAACATCTGAAAGAGAATTTTATTCATCACAGGATTTACATCATGGGTAGAACATCTTGAGGTGTCTGGAATTCCAAGCTCGAGGCAATCTATCTCCTTCTGGTGTGACCAGTCTGTAAGAACCTTTGCCTCCTACTGATTCAACGATATATGGACCTTCCCAGTTGGGAGCAAGCTTCCCACTGCTGTGCTCTTTGGTGTTGTAGAAAACTGCTCTGAGAACTAGGCTGCCCACTGGGAACTGTCTCTTGTAGATTTTCTTGTCGTAGGCTCTTTTGATCTTCTGTTGGTACTTGGCTACACGAAGTGATGCTTGATCTCGTAATTCTTCGGAGAAGTCTAGATCATTGATCCGAAGTTCTTCATTGATTCCTTCTTCAACTGCTTTGGTCTGCAACGTACTTGATATATTTTCTGTTGGGAGTACTGCTTCCGATCCATATGTTAGACGAAAGGGTGAGAACCCTGTTGATCTTCTCGGAGTTGTGCGATACCCCCAAAGAACTTCAGGTAGGACTTGCTCCCACAATCCTTTCTTGTCGTTGAGTTTCTTCTTGAGTATACCAAGTATGGCTCTATTTGAGGCTTTAGCTTGGCCATTGCATTGAGGATATCTTGGAGTTGAATAGAATAGCTTGATGCCGTTGTTGAGACAGAACTCTCGAAACTTGTCGGAGTCAAACTGAGCTCCATTGTCAGCAACAAGAATTTGAGGTGTACCAAACCTTGAGAAGATGTTGCGCCGAATGAATTTGATCACTTCGTCGTCAGTCTCTCGGAAGAGGGGCACAGCTTCAACCCATTTGGTGAAATAATCCGTGGCCAGCAGTAGATACTTCTTCTTGCTTGGAGTTGGAGGGAAAGGACCCAAGAAATCTAACCCCCATTGATGGAACGGCCAGGGACTTGATAGTTGATGAAGCTCATCTGCAGGGAGATGAATAGCTCGAGCGTGTCTTTGGCATGGCTCACATCTTTGAACAACTTGTTGAGCATCCTTTGCCATTGTTGGCCAGTAGTACCCTTGTAGTTTCGTCTTGGCTTCAAAAGATCTTCCTCCCGAATGATTCCCACAAGTTCCAGAGTGGATATCAATTAGGATTGCGAGTGCTTGCTCGGGACCAAGGCACTTGAGCAACATCCTGTTGTGAGATTTGAAATATAAATCTTCACCTTGCAGAATGTAGCATGGGAGCTTCCTTTGAAGTCTTCGGGCTTGATTTGGATCTTCCAGCATTTTGCCATGCTTGAAGAAATCGAAAATTGATCGTCTCCAGTCTTCAAGCTGATCTCCACCTCCAGATTCTTTTGTAGTAGTAAGGATCTATTGATCGGGGGTGGTCTTGGACACTTCTTGATAATCGATTTGTATTTGCCTTCCTCCGAGTGAGTCTCCAAGAACTGAGGCAGCATTGGCTAAGGCATCTGCTTCTCGGTTCTCAGCTCTGGGGATTTGAATGAATTCAGCGGCAATAAAACGTTGTTGAAGATGTCGTACTAAGGCCAAGTAGAGTTGCATTCTTTCTTCGCGAGCTATGTACTCTCCATTGATTTGCCTTATGATCAATTGGGAGTCACTGTAGACGATGATTCGATCTACCCCCAGGGATTTCGCCATCTCGAGTCCAGAAATGAGTGCTTCGTATTCGGCTTCGTTGTTGGTGGCAGTGAATCCGAGGAGAGTGGCTTTCTGGAGATGATCAAGTTCGGGGGACACCAAGACTATCCCAGTTCCTGAACCGATCGAACTTGAAGCTCCATCAGTATAAAGTTTCCAGGGAGGAGTTGCAGCAGTAGCTTCGAGATTTGGATCAATTTTTGTTGCAAGGTTGATCGGAGTATTGTCCTCATCTTCCAAGCGCATATCGACATCTTCTTTCCAAGTAATAGGATCTTCAACTGGAAAATCAGCTAGAAAATCAGCAATAGCTTGACCTTTGATAGAAGTGCGAGATTCGAACTGAATTCCCAGGGAACTCATTTCGATCACCCATTTGGTCATTCGACCAGCTCGACCAGCTTTGTCAATGATATCTTTGAGCGAATGTTCTGAAATGACAGTGATCTGGTGAGAGACGAAGTATGGTTGAAGGCGACGCGATGCAGTGAGTAAGGCTAGGATGACTTTCTCAGTTTTTGAATAGCGAGTTTAGCCGGGAGAAGAGTGTGACTGATATAATAGACTGGATGCTCGAAGCCTTCTCTTCTACTGACTAAGACTGCACTGATTGCTTGATTGGTTACGGCGAGATAGAGCCATAAGTCTTCTTGTGGTAGTGGAGCCGTCAAAATAGGAGCTTGCACCAGATATTTCTTGATGCTTTGAAATGCTTCTTCACAAATTGGACTCCACCCTGAAGTATCCGCCTTTCGTAGTTTGTCGAAGAGAGGTTTACATTTGTCAGAAGACTTTGAGATGAACCGATTGAGGGCAGCAAGTCTTCCAGTGAGGCGCTGCACTTCCTTTCGATTGGTAGGTGATGGCATGTCGAGAATAGCTCGAATTTGATCAGGATTGGCTTCAATACCACTTCTGGTCACAAGATGACCCAGGAATTTGCCAGATTGAACTCCGAAAGCGCACTTGGCTGGATTGAGCTTCATTCGATATTTTCGAAGAACTTGAAAGGTTTCTGCCAGATCAGAAAGATGCTTGCTCCGAATGGAACTCTTGGTGAGGAGATCATCGACATAGACTTCGACGTTGCGGCCGATCTGATCTTCGAACATTTTTGTGACTAACCGTTGATAGGTGGAACCAGCATTTTTGAGGCCGAATGGCATTACGTTGTAGCAGTAGAGACCTCGGCTAGTCACGAAGCAAGTTTTCTCTTGATCGTCTGCATGAAGTGGAATTTGATTGTATCCAGAATACCCATCCATGAAAGACAATAGCTCGTGGCCAGCGGTGGCATCGACGAGTCTATCGATTCTTGGCATGGGGAATGGGTCTTTGGGGCAAGCCTTGTTGAGGTTGGTAAAGTCGATGCAGACTCTTACTTTCCCATTCTTCTTTGGAACAGCAACTATGTTAGAGATCCAGGTAGGATACTCTACTTCTCGGATGAAGCCTGCTGCGAGTAGCTTGGTGATTTCTTCTTGAACAGCAACTTGCAGCTCTGGCCGGATGGTGCGTGGCTTTTGCTTGACAGGTTTTACTTCTTCTTTGATTGCAAGTCGGTGACAAGCGTCATCCGGATTGATACCAGGCATGTCTTCGAAACACCAGGCGAAGACGTCGATATTGGACTGGAGGAAGGATACCATGTCTTGCGCTTCTGCGTCGCTAAGACCGGTACCAATAAATGTTTGTCGAGGGAGATCTCCACTGCCAATGTTGATAGGGATGATTTCTTCAATTGAAGGTGATGTTTCCCATTCGATTGGTGGAGGTTCGGTCAGCGGAATCTCCTTTGATTGCTATTTGGAAGAGGGACCAGCTTCATCTCGTGGCCGCTTTGGAGGAGCAATGTTGATCTTTCGATCTGTTTTAGCCGCAGCAGCCTCACAAGACCTTCCAGCTTGTTGATCACCTCGAATGCAGACGATGCCTTCTCCTGTTGCAAACTTGAGAAGTTGGTGATAAGAAGAGGAGATGGCATTGATCTGGTGGAGGAATGGCCGCCCAAGAATGGCGTTGTAGCTAGACATTCCTTCGACGATTGCAAACCTCACCGAGACTCGAGTCTCTCGGCTGAGGTCGATGGTAAATCTGGACTCGCCCACCGTGATGCTTTGTTCGCCGTTGAAGCCGGTGATCACGGTCGGGACGACGTCGAGACTTTGATACTTATGTCCTAGACGTTTGAAGCAGTCTGAGAACATAATGTCGATGGAGCTTCCGGTGTCAATGAGGATCCGGTTGACAGTGCTTCCGTCGATGAGGAGTTTCAAGACAAGGGGGTCTCGATGGGGAGTGTGAACTCCTTGAAGATCTGCGTCATTGAAGACGATAGAGGGCCAAGCCAAACCTTCGATGGGCTTCTCGATCCAAGTGTCTTCCTTGTTTGCTGCAGCACGAACATGGAAGATGCGTCGAACTTGTCGATCCACTTCTTTCCCGGTTATTGATTGATTGTGCAATGATCCGTGAATGCGAAAGATATTGGCTTTCACAGAGATTGGTTGCCGGTTGGAGGAGATTTGATGTACCCAACACACTTCTTTCCCCTTTGCAGAGGCTCGGCGTTGATCATGTCCGCCTTTGACGAATTCTTGAAGGTGGCCTTCTCGCAATAGGTCTTCAAGATGGAACTTCAGCCGAAAACATCGATCGGTGGAGTGGCCGTGACTTCGGTGGAAGTCGCAATATACTGTTTTATCAGCTGTAAATTTCGAGTTCGGCTGAAGAGGGTTGGGCCTTCGAACGAACTCTTCATGTTGAATGCGGTCGAGTATCTGTTCGACCGGCATATTCCACTCGGTGAAAGTGGTCTTCGTTGGAGATCGACGCCCATCATTCTTTGATCGTTTGTTGGCTGGAGGGGCTGCTGCCTCAGCGTTGTGAGCCTTGGCGGCATACTTAGGAGCTTCTCTTTCCGCAGGCCTTCGTTTTGTTTCTCGCCCTTTACGAGCGACTTGATCGTCTTCGACCTCGATTTCTCTCTGGATTCGATCGAACATAGCACCCAGAGAAGGAGGGGGATTACGGATGAAGTCGTTGTAGATGTGTAGATCGAAGCGGAGAGCGTTCTGGAAAGCCAACATAATGGCTTCATCATCCAGATGTCTTCCAGAGAGGGCAGCATGCTCGTTGCGAAACCTCCTAGTGAAACTTCGGAGAGTCTCGTCAGCACCCATCCTTAGCCGATATAGAGAGTCGAGCTTTTTCTCGGGCTTTAGATTGAGCTGATAATGCTGCACGAAGAGTTTAGCTAAAACATCGAACTGGGTAATGGACCCAGCTCGGAGATTGTGATACCAGTCGAGCGACGGCTCATCGAGACTTCCTGCGAAGGTGCGGCAGAGCACATTGTTTTCTTCTTCGTGCGGCGTTAAAGCTTGCTTGAATGCGAGAATGTGGAGAGTAGGATCTCCTCGAACGCAGTTGAATTTGGGGAGGACAGGAGTTCTCCATCCTCTTGGAAATGTTGTCTCAAAGAGACTTCGATGTAGAGGTCCGGCAGAAGAATAGCCATCCCTACGACCATGTCCTCGACCTAGAGGTGGGTCAAGAGGCAAGATCGCAAGGTCGTGCTCGGGCATCGAAGTATTTGCCGGTTGAAGTCGATGTCGGAGGTCCGATCCAAGCCCGCGCTGAAGTGGAATGGAAGGGGAAACTCGACTCTTTGAAGGAGCGCCTTTCATCTGATGTCTCCTTGGTATGTTGAGCTTCGAAGGTATTTTCTTATCGCAGTTGCGGCCAGAAGAAGATTGGGATGACTCATCTTCGAGGCGATCCCAAACACTCTGCTTCTAGGGGGCAGCAGAGGGGGTTGGATCACGTCGAATTCTCTCGAGGGCAGTAGTACCCATTGACCTCCGTTGTTCAGAGTGGATTGAATGTCGTGGAAGATCGACCCTCTCGCTTGCAGGGGGAATAGGTAGAGCGATCCCAGCCTCGGAAGCTGCTTTCTTTAGAGCATCCCTCTCAGCAGTGAGGGTGGCGTTCTGCTTCGCCAATTGGAGCAATTGGAAGTCGACTGCAGAAATTTGGTAGGTCAACGGAGGGTCTTCAGCAGGAGTAGGTGTTGTTTGCCCAATCGACTGTCGCGCGGGGTGGGCGATAGGTCGATCGACAGACTTGCCACTCCCTGAACGAACCCCTATCTCAGGAACAGCAAGGGGCTGTCCGAAGTTGAGCCTTTGACTCATTGAACGAGTCTCAGGACGAGCTTGTTGTTGAGTGTTACTTCCTTCTGGTTGACCTTGATGTTTCGTCCTCGCCATTCAGAGAGCGAAAGGTGCAACGAGAGTGCCGTTCAGTTGTCTGATCAACCGAGAGGGCAAGGAAGTTTGACTATCAAGATCAGTTGTTGGTTCAACCGATCAAGTAGTAACGGAGAGTTGGACTTTTTGATCGGATCCCACAGACGGCGCCAAACTGTGGGGGAAAATCTTCGTGCCGACCCGAAGACTCTCGCAGCACCAGTCAATTGGAGTTGAAGTTGACGTCGAAGATCGTTGGTCGATCTGTTGATTGGAGTTGAAGTTACCTCTTTCGATATGTAAACAGAGAGGCAATCAGAGAGAGAGTTTGACACAGGAGATGTGATCTCGGAGTTCAGCCGAAGCCTACGTCTCTGTGCTATAGGGAGCAACCCGAATTCACTAGCACTTCAGTTGAAGTGACCTCGACAGGCCGAGTGTCACTGAAAACCCTCTGATCTCTTCTAAGGAGAAAAGAAGATCAAAGAGAGATGGTAGATCAGAAGTTGAAAATCCCAGAGCTCTGGTTCTGAAAGTCAGATCTCAGAGTGGAAATCAGAATTTTCGGATCCTTTTACATTCGAAGGCTCTGCTATTTATAGGATTCACTGGGAGGAATTCCGGGGCAAATGGCGGTTTTCCGCTGTCGTATCTGGGATTCTCCAGGTAAAGCTAGCGGGCCCCGCTACCGTCTTCTGGGGGATTCCACAGGCTCGTGGGCCTATCGGACGGGGCCGATGGGTCCCGTGGTGGTCCTCGTGGGCCCCCCAGGCAGGGCTGGTGGGTCCCGTGGTAGTCTTCGTGGTCCCACCAGGCAGGGCCGATGGGTCCCATGGTAGTCTTCGTGGTCCCACCAGGCAGGGCCGGTGGGTCCCATGGTAGTCTTCGTGGTCCCACCAGGCAGGGCCGGTGGGTTCCGCGGTAGTCTTCGTGGTCCCACCAGGCAGGGCCGGTGGGTCCCGCGGTAGTCTTCGTGGTCCCACCAGGCAGGGCCGGTGGGTCCCGTGGTAGTTGGTAAACTTCTGCCAAAATTTGCACCCACAAATTCATTCGCACGAATGTATCTATTCTAATTCGTTCGTACGATCCATTCTAATTCATTCGTACGATCCATTCAAATTCATTCGCACAAATATATCCATTGTAATTCATTTGGCCATTCTAATTTATTCGGCCATTCTAATTCATTCAGCCATTCTAATTCATTCATACGATCCATGCTAATTCATTCTAATTTGAATGGATCGTACAAATGAATTAGAATGGATTGTAGGAATGAATAAGAATGGATAATGGATCGTATGAATGAATTAGAATGGATACATTCATGCGAATGAATTAGAATGGATCGTACGAATGAATTAGAATGGAACGTACAAATGAATTAGAATGGATCGTACGAATGAATTAGAATGGATATATTCGTGCGAATGAATTAGAATGGATCGTACGAATGAATTAGAATAGATACATTCGTGCGAATGAATTAGAATGGATCGTACGAATGAATTAGAATGGATCGAACGAATGTAATCATATGAATGAATTAGAATGGATACATTCGTACGATCTATTCTAATTCATTCGTACGATCCATTCTAATTCATTCATATGATTTATTCTAATTCATTCACATGAATGTATCCATTCTAATTTATTCGTACGATCCATTCTAATTCATTCGTACGATCCATTCTAATTCATTCGTACGATCCATTCTAATTCATTCGTACGATCCATTCTAATTCATTCGCAAGAATGTATCCATTATAATTCATTCGCATGAATGTATCCATTCTAATCCATTCGTACGATCCATTCTAATTCATTCGCACGATCCATTCTAATTCATTTGTACGATCCATTCTAATTCATTCGTACGATCCATTCTAATTCACTCGCAAGAATGTGTCCATTCTAATTAATTTGTACAATCCATTCTAATTTATTCGCTCGAATATATCCATTCTATTCCATTCGTACGATGCATTTATCCTTTCAAATTCATTCGCATGAATGTATCCATTCTAATTCATTGTATGATCCATTATAATTCATTCGTACGATCCATTCTAATTCATTCGCACGAATGTATCCATTCTAATTCATTCGTACAATCCATTCTAATTTATTCGTAGGATCCAGTCAAATTCATTCGCACGAATGTATCCATTCTAATTTATTCGTACGATCCATTCTAATTTATTTGTACGATTATATCCATTCTAATTTATTCGTACGATCCATTCTAATTCATTCGTACGATCCATTCTAATTTATTCGTACGATCCATTCTAATTCATCGGTACAATCCATTCTAATTCGTTCGTATGATCCATTCTAATTCATACGTACGATCCATTCAAATTTATTCCCACGAATGTATCCATTCTAATTCATTCGTACAATCCATTCTAATTCATTCGTAAGATCCATTCTAATTCATTCGTACGATCCATTCAAAGTCATTCACACGAATGTATCCATTCTAATTCATTCATACGATCCTTTCTAATTTATTCGTACGATCCATTCTACTTCATTCATACGATCCATTCTAATTCATTCGTATGAATGTATCCATTCTAAATAATTCGTACGATTCATTCTAATTCATTCGTACGAACTATTCTAATTCATTCGTATGATCAATTCTAATTCATTTGTATGATCTATTCTAGTTCATTCGTACGATCCATTCTAATTAATTCGTTCGATCCATTCTATTCATTCGTGCGGTCCATTCTAATTCATTCACACGAATGTATCCATTCTAATTCATTCGTACAATCCATTCTTATTCATTCGTACGATCCATTCTAAATCATTCATATGATCCATTCTAATTCATTCGTATGAATGTATGTTGGAATGATATCGGAGGCGCAGCGGAAGGTGAAGTTGATCCCGAGGATCGTTTCGGTGTGCGGTGCATTTTAAAATTTTCATTCATATTAATCATATGTGCAAATGATAAATCAAATACGAATCGAACCCCTATAGACATCTATCGAAATGATTAACATATTTCATATCTATGCATTATGATAGATCAAGGGGTTAGTAGGTTATACCTTCGTGCGGGATTTAACATCGCGAAGAATTGCTTCAATGTTGATGAAGACAAATTCGGATCTGAACGAACACCCTTCAGTGCAAAGGCCGTAACTTTCTATCCCGACATCGGAACGGAGAGAAACTTGATTTGCCTGAAAGAAGACTTCAACGCCAAGAATTTGCAATCAGTTTGAAGTCATTTGGATTTCTATTGCTCCTGCATTGATCAAAATAGTGTAGATCTGCTCGTAAAATCTTGGCAGCAATCATGAGCGGGATCCTCGCGCAAGAGAGAAATGAATCTCATCGGATTCACCCGATCTCACATATCATCCCGGATCCTTGCACTCTAATCTCTGAGTGCCTCAGAGTACAAGTGATCTCCATCGTTTTCACACACACACTTGGAGAAGAAGATGAAGGAATAAGAGAGAGATGAACCCGAGAGAGAGAGATGGCAAAAATCTGAACCATCAGAGAAGGGGGGATGATTCTCCTTTGGAAATCTGAGAAGGAAGCACCATTTCAGATCTGAAATTCGTGCCCCTCACTCTCCCTTGCCATTTGAAACGGTTCCTCTCTCTCTCCATCTCATTACTCTCAAATTTAATGCCCCTTTTTATTACTAGTTGCCATATTAGAATTGTTGCAATTAAGGAGATGATTCAAAATCTTTCAAATCTGAATTAATCCCTTAATTATAAGTTTGATGGCCATGCAAGCTAGCACTAGTGAGGATGGCAGCCACTAGCGCATGCGGGATATTTTGAAATGACCAAAATGCCCCTATGCATCTAGTGGTCGTTCACCTCATGCGGGACTATGTATGGCCTATCTTCATCCATGATAATGCACCCTAACACTTAGGGCACCTCATCGGTATCAGCAATAAGTCAATACACCATGGGATGATGAATAGTATTTCTACTATTTACTGGGGTGCCCTTAGTAAAAGGTGGGGTGCCCCATAGTAAAAATTACTAAACTCGCATTCTGCGTTCTAGTGCAATACGCACACACGGAATGGACTTCTCATGGTATAATGGCAACATCGTATGTCTCTACATTACTCTGGGGTTGCCCCCTTGTGAACACACTTAGTCCTGTGCAACCACTATGCTCCAGTGCGATGCACTCACGGAACACAGGATGATTAGGCATTATTTCTTCAACTCATAATATGCTATGAGACAAGGAGAAAGTAATAATCCGTAACGATTGTGGATAGGGTGGAACCTTCAGGGACTAGGATTCATGGCTTCCAATTGAACCCGATCGACACACTACCCAAGTGTCCCTGTCAATCCTCTGGGTCCCGGTTAACCTGCGTGGCCACCCAGAGTGCGACGCAGGCTGCACTCCAATTCTCCCAGACTTATTAAGTTCTCTCGCATACCCCTGCTCTCTGCTTAGTATTAGTAATACGATGTCCCTCCACTTGGTGCCATGAGTCAACTCGAGTGGTGGAGAGCACCGCCAGACTCGTGTGACCATATGACTAGGTTCCTTCCAGGTTGACTATCACATCGCACCTCCGATCGCTTTGGCCAAGCAAGCAGATCCGATCAATAGCTCAACTATTGACCACCAGGCCTGGGTTTAGTGCGGTGTATGTCATACCAAGGAATGCAGCTCCCGATAAGGATGTGGATGGCCTGCAAGAGTGGCGTGCTGATGCAACGCCAGCCCGGTAACCCAGTGCACCGTGGTATTGGGTCATGGTTAGATCCCTCACACGTTGGTGAACCAAAGTTACACGCAACTGGTTAGTCCATCGGTCACGGCTCCTCAGGGTTTAGGACCGATTACCCTAAGTAGAAACACGGCTATATGCACCGGTGTCTGCTCACCAATCTGTGCACCGTGTTGGTTCCGTTCGGCCATAGACACTGTACCTGGTAATGACCATTATGGAGATACTCATGATTGTCATTCCAACAGCTTATCCTAATAGAGTGACCAACCCAAATAAGAGCTGTGAATAATTTAGGCTCATAGGACCGATCCACTGAGTCTCCCACTTAGATGGACTACTATATAGCCATGGTTCTTAAAGTTCTATAAACAGAACACGTATAATAATACATACCTTTATACAATCCTAAATAAACTATCAACTATATACAGCCAAACCTAATTTTTTTTAGCTGTAGACCACATCAAACCGAACAATCCCCCACTTGGTCTAGCGAGGAAAAATGGTCATGAGCTCTATAGCTTCTACATGCTGCCCAAAAGCCTTTGCAAAAATTCAGCAATATTATTTGCAGATGCTACCTCAGTTACCGCCACTTGCCTTTCCTCCTAAAACTACCAGATCAAGTAGAATTTGTATTTGATATGTTTCCCCTTTGTTGTGGTGTCTAGGCTCTTGCTACCGCTCTTTTGTTGTTACAAAAAAAACTGAGCCTCTGTTATGCTTTCCAAGTTTACTATGAAATTACCGAGCCATACCACCTATTTTCCTGTCACGCATGCTACAATGTGCTTAGGCTTCTATAGTAGAGCCTGTGATGCATTATAGCTTCACACTCTACTAACTAACCGCTTCTCATCCCAAGGTAAAAACTATACCTGAAGTCGACTCTCTAGATTACACATCTGATGCTAAATCAGATCTTGTGCATCCAATCGGTGTCAAGTCTTGTGAAGCATAAACTAACTCGTAGTCCTTGTTTGACGAGGATATCGAGTATACTCTTCACATCAGTCCAGCTAACTGGACCCGGATTTGACTAAAACCGACCCTCCAATCCTGCTGCACAATAAATAACTAGCATCTTATACAATCATGGCATACATAAGACTACCCTTTGCATAAGCATAGGGCACCTTCTGTATTTCTGCTATCTCCTTAGGTGTCATATGATTTATATAATTCGACAGTTTCATGCTTTAACAAGAAACCCCTTTTGGAGTCTTGTATATTGATACTGGCTAGAACCATATCTCTATACACAGCCTGTGATAGCGTGAGAATCCTGTTCTGACGATCTCGAGTTACCATGATCTCCAGAACATAACTCGCCTTAGGAAGGTCTTTCAGTCAAATTAAGATAATAACTAGACATTTAATTTAGGCAACGTTCCTACTTCATTTTCAATCAGTAGAACATCGTCTATGTAAAGTACTAAGTACACCCTATAGTTTCATCGCTCCTCTTGTACACACTAGGCTTATTTTGATCAAATCTGTATGAATAGATCATACTTGATCATGATAGATATTGCTTATCCTGGATACTTGCTTCAGTCCATAAATGAACCTTTGCAATTCTGTAAGCCAGGTATTCCTGACCTGCTAACTCCTAAGCCAGGAAACTGCATCATATATCCTCTCTTCTACCAAATTCTACCCAATGGGCTAATTTGCTAGGTGCGCAAGCCTTAGATTCAGTATACGCCCACTCGAGGGAGGGTGCGCACAGTGATCCGCTTACACGGGTCTTTAACTTTGACCCAATCCAAATATGCTTTAATAAAGCTTTGATGAACCCTGGAACAAAATAGTATCACTGGACACTGATGCAAGCATTGTCTCCATGACTTTCTGTCAGACAGTTCTATCAAAAAATTTCACTACTTCGTCGTAGCTGAAGGGGCCATCATCTTGAATTTATGGACTAATTTACAAAGTTTGTCCACAAAATCTTTCAAGAGCTTTAATGGTGCTCCCACGGCGACAAGATGGTTGTGGTACAGAGCAAATTATTTCTACAGTTTCTGGTATACTAGTGTCTGTATCATCTACTACCACTAAATTTCCGATCATGCGCTGTCCACTAGTATCCAGTAATTCACCCAGAACTACCTTACTAGTGGACATATGGTCTATAATCGAATCCCACTCTAGGTAGATGGCATTCGTAGAAACGATCACCTTCTATTCCTTAGGATCATGGATAGTCCATCTTATATTTTTCTAGGATAACCTATAAATAGATACACCTTGAACTTAGTCTCCATCTTATCCCTCATGTCCTTCTACACATATGCAGGACATCCCTGTTGTAGCTCGTGTGTCCTTAGCGTGGATTTTCTGTATTAACATTAATAAAGATGACTTTGGTTACTGTTTTAATTAGAATAATACTCTGGTATATGATAATACTCATATAATAAAAGAACCCTAGGGAACACAGTAGGCCATTGAGGCGCATGGAGGATCCATGCTTGGGAGACCCAGTGGACCAGTTCTGTGTAGACCTAGAACTAGTTCACAGCTTTGGTGATACTGGTCGCTTCACCGAGAATAAGCTGTTGGTAGGTAGAGGATGTGGTGAAGTCTCCACCATGGGAACGTGGGATTCCCATTCACCTGACCAAGCACGATGATCGTGTTGAACAGGAACCAAGACGGTGCACAGTTCAGTGATTCAGACACTGGTGCAGGAACCGTCTTACTACTATAGATAATCTGTCCTTAACCCTGAGGGACCATGTTCACTGGGCCAACCAGTTGTGTGGTGCTTTGATGTGCCAACGTGTGCGGACCTTCCATAGTCCAATACCACGGTACGTTGGGTTACCCGGCTGGCACTTGAGTGATATGTAATCCCTACAGGTTATCCGACGTCCAGTGTTGGATGGGTGCGGTTTGATGAGTCAATCTGTCCACATAGTTAACCCAGGCCTGGTGGTTGTCAGTATGACTGACGATGTTCTGGATGCTAGGCATAGCACCGGAAGATGTGTGGTGTTATTGTTGGAATGATATCAGAGGCGCAACGGAAGGTGGAGTTGATCCCTAGGATCGTTTCGGTGTGCGGTGCATTTTAAAATTTTTATTCATATTAATCATATGCGCAAATGATAAAACAAATATGAATCGAACCCCTATAGTCATCTATCGAAATGATTAACATATCTCATATGTATGCATTATGATAGATCTAGGGATTAGTAGGTTATACCTTCGTGCGGGATTTAACACCGCGAAGAATTGCTTCAATGTTGATGAATACAAATTCGGATATGCACGAACACACTTCAGTGCAAAGGCAATAACTTTCTATCCCGATATCGGAACGGAGCGAAACTTGATTTGCCGGAAAGAAGACTTCAACGCCAAGAATTTGAAACCAGTTTGAAGTCATTTGAACTTCTATAACTGCTGAAGTGATCAAAATAGTACAGATCTGCCCGTAAAATCTGGACAGCAATCACGAGTGGGATCCTCGCGCAAGAGAGAAATGAATCTCATCTGATTCACCCGATCTCACATATCATCCCGGATCTTTGCTCTCTAATCTCTGAGTGCCTCAGAGTGCAAACGATCTCCATCTCATACACACACTTGAAGAAGATGATGAAACAATAAGAGAGAGATGGACCCGAGAGAGAGAGATGGCAAAAATCCGAACCATTAGAGAAGGGACTTTGGTTCTTTATCGGAAATATGAGAAGGATGCACCATTTCAGATCTGAAATTCATGCCCCTCACTCTTCCTTGCCATTTGAAACCGTTCATCTCTCTCTCCATCTCATTACTCTCATATTCAATGCCCCTTTTTATTACTAGTTGCCATATTAAAATTGTTGCAATTAAGGAGATGATTCAAAATCTTTTAAATCTGAATTAATCCCTTAATTATAAGTTTGATGGCCATGCAAGCTAGCCCTAGTGAGGATGGCGGCCATTAGGGCATGCGGGACATTTTGAAATGATCAAAATGCCTCCATGCATCTAATGGTCGTTCACCTCATACGGGACTATGTATGGCTCATCTACGTTAGGGCTGTGCAAAAACCGACCCGAACCGGCTAACCGAACCGAAACCGACCAAAATTTAACCGAAATAACCGAACCGAACATCAAACCGAACCGAAAACAAACCGAACCGACAAAACCGATTAAATCGGTTTCGGTTTCGGTTCCCGGGTATGAAACACCGAACCGAAACCGAAAAAATCGACCCGACTTCTTAAATCATAAACACAACGGCCATAATACTTTTGTTTCAAGTAAGTCCAAGTACGAAGTAATTATGTTACATCTATAATGCTTCAAAAGAGTGAACGTCGGTTGATTTTGCTTTGAACTTTCATTTTGGCACTATGTAAGAACATAATCATCCACTTATTTTTGATGAACTAACGATTAAGATTCAAGAGCCAAGGGTTCTAGCATAACTCATATTAACCGAAAACGAACCGAAAACCGATCACACCGAACCGACAAAAACCGACCATTTCGGTTTCGGTTTCGGTTTTGATTTTTTGAAAACCGAAAAAAAATAAAACCGACAAAACCAACACCGAAACCGACCGACAAAACCGACGCTCACCCCTAATCTACGTGCACGATAATGCACCTTAACACTTAGGGCACCTCATCGACATCAGCAACAAGTCAATACACCATGAGATAATGAATAGTATTTTTACTATTTACTGGGGTGCCCTTAGTAAAAGGTGGGGTGCCCCATAGTAAAAATTACTAAACTCGCATTCTGCGTTCTAGTGCAACACGCACACACGGAATGAACTCCTCATGGTATAATGGCAACATTGTATGTCTCTATACTACTCTGGGGTTGCCCCCTAGTGAACACACTTAGTCCTGTGCAACCACCATGCTCCAGTGCGATGCACTCACGGAACACAGGACGATTAGGCATTATTTATTCAACTCATAATATGCTGTGAGACAAGGAGAAAGTAATGATCCGTAACGATCGTGGATAGGGTGGAACCTTCAGGGACTAGGATTCATGGCTTCCAACCAAACCCGATCGACATACTACCCAAGTGTCCCTGTCAATCCTCTGGGTCCCGGTTAACCTGCGTTGCCACCCAGAGTGCGACGCAGGCTGCACTCCAATTCTCCCAGACTTATTAATCTCTCTTGCATACCCCTGCTCTTCGCTTAGTATTGGTAATACGATGTCCCTCCACTTGCTGCCATGAGTCAACTCGAGCGGTGGAGAGCACCGTCAGACTCGAGTGACCATATGACTAGGTTCCTTCCAGGTTGACTATCACATCGCACCTCCGATCACTTTTGGCCAAGCAACCAAATCTGGTCAACAGCTCAACTGCTGACCACCAGGCCTGGGTTTAGTGCGGTGTATGTCATACCAAGGAACGCACTTTCCGGTAAGGTTGTGGATGGCCTGCAAGAGTGGCGTGCCGATGCAACGCCAGCCCGGTTGTAACATCTCCAAATAAAATAATAGAAACAAGGACATTATAAGAAAATTTTTATAAAAAGTTCAAAATAAAAATTGGACGGCACCATTGCGTTCGTCTCATCGAAACGATCAAAAAACATATATAAACTTTTATATTTTGAATTCATTTAAAGAATTTAAAAATTGAAAAGAAAAAGGGAATATATGTATAAATATAATAGCCAATAGAAGGATTCGAACCCGAGACCCATTTTAATAAAATTTTAAACCAATTTCCTCTAACCAAAAATCCGTTAAAATTTTTCTATTCAAAAACAATTCAAATAATTGTTATATTAAAGAGGGAATACCAATCGACATCTGTGACCTTTCGTTTCCGATCGGACGAAAACCGTCGCACAGCCAGAGGGAATACCAATCGACATCTGTGACCTTTCGTTTCCAATCGAACGGCCATAATATGAAACGACCGTTTTGCAATAAAGACCCCGGGACACTTCGTATTCCCGGATGGCCTATATAAACCCCCCCTCCCACAGATATCTTCACACAAGCCCCTCGTAACCCATTGGGAAACCACCACCCGCCGCCAGCCACCGTCGCCGGTCGACCGCCGCCGACCAACCGCCGCCGCCGGCCGACTGCCTGTCGCCAGCCGACCGCCGCTGCCGACCGACCACCCGCCGCCGACTGCCACTCGCCGCCGCCCGACTGCTCGCCGCCGGCGACTGCCGCCGCAGCTGGTCGCCTCCCGCCGCCGGTCGCCGCCTACCAAAACCCCCCTCCGGTTAGTATAGTTTATTAATATTTTTGGTGGGCCGAAGCCCAATAAGCCCAATTAGAACCCATTATGTTATATGGGCTGAAGCCCATTAAGGTGTTGGGCCAAGCCCATTTAGTTTAAAATTTAAAATGATAGAATGACTCTAATTTTTTTAACTGAAACATTATTGCTAAAGACAACTGAACTGTTTTTACTAAGGGCAGACACAAATTAAAATCTGCTTAAAGCCAACTGTTTTGGCCGTACCGGGAGCAAACGAACTCAGAATTGAGTTCCGTTTGTTGCCACGGTTCCAGAATGAAAAGTTCTACACACCAGTATAGATTTAAAGTATTTTTGAAATTACAAAAATATCCCTAAAGAAGAAAAAAAAACCCATTAGTTCACATCGAAAAATATTTCGGAAAATCCTGGAAAAATTTAGGAAAAAAAAACTAACGAATTATAGTAACATATTTTTAGGTTTTAAGCGTGCTAAGGCTTCGGTAGGGGATTTTAACCAAGTTTGTTCATGCTAAATATATGATATAGATTATCGGTAAATTGCTATAGAGTAGTAAATTGTGAAGTACGTGATCATTTATTTGGGTGTGGGGCTAGCCCTGGCTGAGGCCAGAAAGTACCTGAGTGTGGGTCTAGCCCTGGCTGAGGCCAGAAAGTACCTGGGTGTGGGGCTAGCCCTGGCTGAGGCCAGAAAGTACATAGGTGTGGGGCTAGCCTAGTCTGAGGAACTAAAGTACCTAGGTGTGGGGCTAGCCTTGTTGCGGACAAAAAGTACCCGGGTAAGGCTTGAGATTCCTATCCTGGCGGAAGGGCCAAAAAGGGAATCGGGTGATCCATGTTTTCTATTATTTATATTTTATAGTTATGCCTACTGTTTTTCGATACATATGTTTAGCATGAAATAAACTAAGTCATGAGGTGAGTCAGTGGTTTAGACTCACCCCCCTACAGATGTTGTGCATCCTTCAGAGCCCAACCCTGCAGGACTTGAAGAAGATGAGGAGCGATCGGGAAACGACCCAGAAGGAGTTGAGGACCCACTCTACACCCCTTTCTACGATGATGATGGAGCCGGAATATGAAGTGCCAATGTTGAAAGATTTAGCATTAAGCTTTTATATTTTCCAGAAATTGTATCAAACAATGGTGTTTATAATAAAGTGGCTCAGTTAAGTTCCATAATTGATGGAATTTATTTATACCAAGTTTTTATTCATAACACCCCAGTATTATACGGGTTGAATAAATCTGTAAAATATCGGGGCGTTACACTAGTAACCCAGCGCACCGTGGTATTGGGTCGTGGTTAGATCCCTCACACATTGGTGAACCAAAGTTACACGCAACTGGTTAGTTCATCGATCATGGTTCCTCAGGGTTTAGGACCGATTACCCTAAGTAGAAACACGGCTATATGCACCGATGTCTGCTCACTGATCTGTGCACTGTGTTAGTTCCGTTCGGCCACAGACACTGTGCCTGGTAATGACCATTATGGAGATACTCATGCTCTGTCATTCCAACAGCTTATCCTGATAGGGCGACCAACCCAAATCAGAACTGCGAACGATTTAGGCTTATAGGACCGATCCACTGAGTCTCCCACTCAGATGGACTACTGTATAGCCATGGCTCTTTAAGTTCTGTAAACAGAACATGTATAATAATACGTACCTTTGTACAATCCTAAATAAACTATCAACCATATAGAGTCAAACCTAGGGTTTTATGAGTTGTAGACCACATCAAACCTAACAATCTCCCACTTGGTCTAGGGAGGAAAAACGGTCATGAGCTCTATAGCTTCTACATGCTGCCCAAAAGCCTTTGCAGGAATTCCCTAAAGGAATCAGCAACATTATCTGCAGATGCTACCTCAGTTACCGCCACTTGCCTTTCCTCCTAAAACTACCAGATCAAATAGAATTTGTATTTGATATGTTTCCGCTTTATGGTGGTGCCTAGGCTCTTGCTACCGCTCTTTTGTTGTTACAACAAAAAACTAAGCCTCTGGTATGCTTTCCAAGTTTACTATAAACTTACTGAGCCATACCACCTATTTTCTTGTCACGCACGCTGCAATGCTGCAATGTGCTTAGGCTTCTGTAGTACAGCTCGTGATGCATTATAGCTTCACACTCTGCTAACTAACCGCTTCTCATCCCAAGGTGAAAACTATATCGGAAGTTGATTCTCTAAATTACACTTCTGATGCTAAATCAGATCTTGTGCATCCAATCGGCGTCAAGTCTTGTGAAGTGTAAACTAACTCGTAGTCCTTGTTTGACGAGGATATCGAGTATACTCTTCACATCAGTCCAGCTAACTGGACCCGGATTTGACTAAAACCGACCTTCCATTCCTACTGCGCAACAGATAACTAGCATCTTATACAATCATGGCATACATAAGACTACCCTTTGCATAAGCATAGGGCACCTTCTGTATTTCTGCCATCTCCTCAGGTGCCATAAGATTTATATCATTCGACAGTTTCAAGCTTTAGCAAGAAACCCTTTTTGGAGTCTTGTATATTGATTCTGGCTAGAACCATATCTCTATGCATAGCCTGTGATAGCGTGAGAATCCTGTTCTGACGATCTCGAGTTACCATGATCTCTAAAACATAACTCGCCTCATGAAGGTCTTTCAATCGAATTAAGATAATAACCAGACATTTAACTTAGGCAACATTCCTACTTTATTTTCAACCAGTAGAACATCGTCTATGTAAAATATTAAGTACACCCCTATAGTTCCATCGCTCCTCTTGTACATACTTGGCTTATTTTGATCAAATCTGTATGAATAGATCGTACTTGATCAAGATAGATATTGTTTCTCCTGTATACTTGCTTTAGTCCATAAATGAACCTTTGCAATTCTGTAAGCCAGGTATTCCTTACCTGCTAACTCCTAAGCCTGGAAACTGCATCATATATCCTCTCTTCTGCCAACTTCTACCCAATGGGCTAAGTTGCCAGGTGCGCAAGCCTTAGATTCAGTATATGCCCACTCGAGGGAGGGTGCGCACAGTGATCCGCTTACACGGGTCTTTAACTTTGACCCAATCCAAATATGCTTTAATAAAGCTTTGATGAACCCTGGTACAAAAGAGTATCACTAGACACTGGTGCAAGCTTTGTCTCCATGACTTTCTGTTAGACAGTTCTGTCAAAAAATTTTACTACTTCGTCGTAGCTCAAGGGGCCATCCTTTTGAATTTATGGACTAATTTACAAAGTTTGTCCACAAAATCTTTCAAGAGCTCTAATGATGCTCCCACTGTGACAAGATGGTTGTGGTACAACGCAAATTATTTCTATAGTTTCTGGTATACTAGTGTCTGCATCATCTATTACCACTATGTTTTCGATCATGCGCTCTCCACTAGTATCCAGTAATTCACCCAGAACTACCGTACTAGTAGACATATGGTCTATAATAGATTCCCACTCTAGGTAGATGGTATTC
Source organism: Chamaelirium japonicum (assembly GCA_947650365.1). Taxonomy (NCBI): domain Eukaryota; kingdom Viridiplantae; phylum Streptophyta; class Magnoliopsida; order Liliales; family Melanthiaceae; genus Chamaelirium; species Chamaelirium japonicum. Next base: position 63,215,517 of record OX393550.1, read on the forward strand.
GTAGAAACGATCACCTTCTATTCCTTAGGATCATAGATAGTCCACCTTATATTTTTCTAGGATAACCTATAAATAGATACACCTTGAACTTAGTCTCCATCTTATCCCTCTTGTCCTTCTGCACATATGCAGGACATCCCCATATACTAAAATACCGTAGTATCAGCTTTCGCTCAGACCATATATTTTCAGGGGTATGAGGCATTGATTAGATGAGACATTATTCAAGATATACTCTACAGTTTCTCAAGGTGTAACCCATAGAAGGTGGGTAGAAAACTTGGCAAAACTCATCATTCTATAGACCATGACCAACAAGGTCTGATTCCTTCTCTTGCATATTCCATTCTGGCATGGTGTCCCTGGAGCAATTAACTGAGATATCATCCCATGCTCAATCAGGTACCTATGGAACTCATCCAATAGATATTATCCATCTGGATGCTCTTGGAACCACATACGTCAGAATGGGCTAACTCCAATACCTCAGTGGCCTTTTTCAGTCATTTTGCCTTCCAAACAAGACTCACAGGTCGGAAGGATCTTCGAGAGATATGTATCTAGAAACTCGGCCTTCACTAACCTTTGAATTATGTCTGAGACAATATATCTAAGTCATAGGAGCCACAATTAAATTAAGTTATCCCATGGAATAAGATGAATATGAATTAGATACTACAGCTATTATGTAATCTATTTTCGAACTAGATTTTGATACAAAAAGATTGTTATGAGCTATTCCTTTAGTAATGAAGATACCTATTCAGTTTAAGAGATGCACTGAAGCCATCGATTAGAACTGAAAATCTTTATTTAGCTCGGAGGAAACATAACTAAATCTCTAAGGATCAAAATCCTTCTATCGAAAAATCTAAGATAACATATTAATAGCTTCCTCAGTTGTTATGGTATCAGTATCTATGTTAGGACCACCTTACCAATAAGTAGCCTTCTACTTTTCTTGAATATCTATGGACACAAAGTTCATATTTCACGAAGCAGAAGCACTGTTACTAGATGGCAATTCGACTCTACCAAGAGTTGATGTTTACCTGTCCTAGCACCCTGAGTCCATATTCAATCTTCCAATGCCCCTTCTATTGCCACATCGGAAGCACTTTCGCACTAGGCTTCACCAGACTTAAGAGTCCGATCTTGATTCTATACAAGCATTGTTTTAGTTTCTGATCAGTTCTTACTTTTAGGCACTTCATAAAAGGCCTAAGTTACGCACTAAAGGAATCACCTTTAATCTTGATCCCATCCTTAGTGACCTGGATAGCTCCCAGAAGTTTCGCATTTATCATCTCCAGCTTGTAAAGGCTGAAGTCTCTGACAAAGCCTTCAAAGGTTCCATATAAGGATGCAAGACAGATGTTCTCCATCACCTCGACAACTAGCACTATGTCAAAGAAAACCAGTTCGCTCTGGAACCCAAGAATATGTTTCCAAACCAGTATTCCATCTAACATCTTAGTGCTGATGAGTTTCTTGATTGTGAGATAGCGAGTCATTTGACTGCGCCCCTCAGACATCTGATGCTGTAACAGAATATTACATCAGAGGACCTGGCATATGTCTGACTTACTTCTGAAGAGTTGTCCGCAAGTATGCTATGACATAGCACTTGCATATCTCTACAGACTCTCGTTAGTCGTTATATGCCCTAGCCTGTGCCACAGTGGCATCTAGACCCGATGGGTCTGGTTTAGGGACATTAAGATTTATAGCCATTGTAGTTTACCAACCCTAAACATAAGGTCTGATTGTATTACCGGTCTAAGAAGTCAGTACCCTTTATCTAGTTGTCTAATGGGATAGCGGACAGGGGATCTATGGTTGAATATAGATTGTATTAAAACTTATTTTAAGGATATTATTAAAACAAGCTAATTACATCCATATGCCAACGCTACCCTCAAAGCGATGACATTTCTATGGAGTAATTTACCATGTATACGAGATCTCGGATTTGGATACACCCGCCCGAGGGGGCAGTGTGTATCGTCCTCCGCTCACATCGGATCTTTCCGACCCAATCCAAATCTACCACAAACGGGCTATGATGGACCATGGTACCTTTTGGCCAGCCCCCCGTGATCTCCATGCGACGCAACGGGTAGCCTCACGGGTGCTTCAGATGCTTACCCACGAGCCTAGGCAATCATGACACGGGAGTTCATGCGGCCCCCGCGAGGGCGGGAAAAGCCCTTCTCTCCTGGCATTATAACCACCATATCCCGAAGAAGACTACTAAGCCTCTGGCATGACAGAACATAACTCTCACCCGAGGGGGATGTTGAGCCATACCCTATCACCCAGAAATTCAGCAATTGGCCGTGGAGGCCAGGGGCACTCTAACTGAGTCCTCTTACACATCCCTTAATTATGGTGAGGGTTATTTTAATGCAAGTATTTTAGTTCCTAGGTTGTGACAACCTAGACCTAGACCCTAGTCATACCGCGCTCCCACTAGAGTTAAGACCTCTTATAAAGTATATATAGACTTGGAAAGGACCATAGTCCCTATCCCATGGATACTCAGTTGTCACCTTTCTCCCGAGAATCACATTACGTACTCTCTAAGCCTTCGATACTAAATAAAATGATCATTACCCTTTGTGCTCTAGAGCCTAGCCTATGGTCTAGACATACAAGGAAAGGTCTCCCATTAGTATGACTCCTCATATGTAACTTGATGTCTGATGTCGTAGATGATCACCACATCACTATTGGTTTCGATGTCAAACCAATTAGGGATATCCGACAACCTCCGTCGAACCTCTACCTAATGGTGGCATAACCGAGTGTTATGGGATCCAACTACCATCAAACACCAATTAGACTATGGGTGTCATTAAATGGAGATCTAACCTAATGGTCGCATGAACCAAATGAGGAATAGACATCCTACAAATAGTGGGGAAAGGGCATCCCACAATCTAACACATACTGCATCAGATTATATTCTATCACCGAGGTTTAAAGAAATATCCAACCAAAGAAAAACAAACATCCATTGATATCAAGTTCAGGATCCGACCCCTGAACCTGACTAGCAATGCTCTGACATTTCTTCAATGGCATCTTCCAGATATTCCTTACTTTGGGCGACCTTGTCCTCCAAGACTTCAACCTGTAACTGAAAATACTAGTACACTCTGAGCAATTGCTCGTTCGTACACATTTTCCTAGGTAGAAGAATAAAGACAAGAATAGAAATAAGGGCACGGAAAAACCAAGCCGTGGTCAACCTCTACGCACTTGTCCCATTAGGCCTTATATTCATCCATCACAGAAACAATCGAAATTCCATACAATTATATTTCGGGGTCCGACCCCCGAAAGCAAACAATCACACTATAGCGGTGCCCTGCAAAACACACAATGCATAACATGTGACATATATGAATATATGATCTACGCAAACCCCGGTGACGCATTCGTTCATCAAATGCACATACGATTCGTTCCATGAAAAATTTTCTTATGAATCGCACACCAAAATGGCTCTGATACCATTTGTTGGAATGATATCGGAGGCGCAACGGAAGGTGGAGTTGATCCCTAGGATCTTTTCGGTGTACGGTGCATTTTAAAATTTTTATTCATATTAATCATATACGTAAATTATAAAACAAATATGAATCGAACCCCTATAGTCATCTATCGAAATGATTAACATATCTCATATGTATGCATTATGATAGATCTATGGATTAGTAGGTTATACCTTCGTGCGGGATTTAACACCGCGAAGAATTGCTTCAATGTTGATGAAGACAAATTCAAATCTGCACGAACACACTTCAGTGCAAAAGCCGTAACTTTCTATCTCGATATCAGAACAGAGCGAAACTTGATTTACCGGAAAGAAGACTTCAACGCCAAGAATTTGAAACTGGTTTGAAGGCATTTGGACTTCTATAACTGCTGAAGTAATCAAAACAATGCAGATCTGCCCGTAAAATCTGGACAGCAATCACGAACGGGATCCTCGCGCAAGAGAGAAATGAATCTCATCGGATTCACCCGATCTCACATATCATCCCGGATCCTTGCACTCTAATCTCTGAGTGCCTCAGAGTGCAAGTGATCTCCATCAATCTCACACACACACTTGAAGAAGAAGATGAAAGAATAAGAGAGAGATGGACCCGAGAGAGAGATATGGCAAAAATCCGAACCATAAGAGAAGGGACTTTCGTTCTTTATCGGAAATATGAGAAGGATGCACCATTTCAGATCTGAAATTCGTGCCCCTCACTCTCCCTTGCCATTTGAAACCGTTCCTCTCTCTCTCCATCTCATTACTCTCATATTCAATGCCCCTTTTTATTACTAGCTAGTTGCCGTATTAAAATTGTTGCAATTAAGGAGATGATTCAAAATCTTTTAAATCTGAATTAATCCCTTAATTATAAGTTTGATGGCCATGCAATCTAGCCCTAGTGAGGATGGCAGCCATTAGGGCATGCGGGACATTTTGAAATGACCAAAATGCCCCCATGCATCTAGTGGTCGTTCACCTCATACGGGACTATGTATGGCTCATCTACGTGCACGATAATGCACCCTAACACTTAGGGCACCTCATCGGCATCAGCAACAAGTCAATACACCATGGGATAATGAATAATATTTTTACTATTTACTGGGGTGCCCTTAGTAAAAGGTGGGGTGCCCCATAGTAAAAATTACTAAACTCGCATTCTGTGTTCTAGTGCAACACGCACACACGGAATGAACTCCTCATGGTATAATGGCAATATCGTATGTCTCTACACTACTCTGGGGTTGCCCCCTAGTGAACACACTTAGTCCTGTGCAACCACCATGCTCCAGTGCGATGCACTCACGGAACACAGGACGATTAGGCATTATTTATTCAACTCATAATATGCTGTGAGACAAGGAGAAAGTAATGATCCATAACGATCGTGGATAGGGTGGAACCTTCAGGGACTAGGATTCATGGCTTCCAACCGAACCCGATCGACACAATACCCAAGTGTCCCTATCAATCCTCTGGGTCCCGGTTAACCTGCGTGGCCACCTAGAGTGCGACACAGGCTGCACTCCAATTCTCCCAAACTTATTAAGCTCTCTCGTATACCCCTGCTCGCCGCTTAGTATTGGTAATACGATGTCCCTCCACTTGCTGCCATGAGTCAACTCGAGCGGTGGAGAGCACCGTCAGACTCGAGTGACCATATGACTAGGTTCCTTCCAAGTTGACTATCACATCGCACCTTCGATCACTTTTGGCCAAGCAACCGGATCTGGTCAACAGCTCAACTGCTGACCACTAGGCCTAGGTTTAGTGCGGTGCATGTCATACCAAGGAACGCACCTCCCGGTAAGGATGTGGATGGCCTGCAAGAGTGGCGTGCCGATGCAACGCCAGCCCGGTAACCCAGCGCACCATGGTATTGGGTCGTGGTTAGATCCCTCACACGTTAGTGAACAAAAGTTACACGCAACTGGTTAGTTCATCGATCACGGTTCCTTAGGGTTTATGACTGATTACCCTAAGCAGAAACATGGCTATATGCACCGGTGTCTGCTCACCGATCTGTGCACCGTGTTGGTTCCGTTCGGCTACAAACACTGTGCCTGGTAATGACCATTATGGAGATACTCATGCTCTGTCATTCCAACAGCTTATCCTGATAGGGCGACTAACCCAAATCAGAGCTGCGAACGATTTAGGCTTATAGGACCGATCCATGGAGTCTCCCACTCAGATGGACTACTATATAGCCATGGCTCTTTAAGTTTTGTAAATAGAACACGTATAATAATACGTACCTTTGTACAATCCTAAATAAACTATCAACCATATACAGTCAAACCTAGGGTTTTACGAGTTGTAGACCACATCAAACCTAACAGTTATAGATGACAAGTCATCAAACCCTAGTCAGATGATCGATCGGGATCTGACGGTGCTCCCCACCGCCCGAGTCGTATCATGTCACCAGTAATAGGTGGGACTAAGGATTATCGGAGTATAGTAGAGAACAGGGTTACGAGGGAGTAACATAAGTTTAGGATCACTAGAATTCAACTCGCGTCACAATCTGGGTGGCTACGCGGGTTAATCGGATTAGGGCTGATTAACGGAACTTTCGGTATATCACCGGAACAGTAAATCAGGGATCCGATTGGAGCTAGAGATCCAAAACCCTGAAGGTTCCACCCTGTCATTGCGTATAGGAATTGTTCCCCGACCTAGTTGGATACGTTGGATATGAAGTAGCGCGATGGAGCGCAAGCCCGGAGCCTAAGAACCTAATTCACGTGTGTTACGGGCCGTAGGGGTATTTTGGTAAATACTGAAATATGGCTCAGAACATATTGAATATGGATCTTAAAATGAGAAGAATAAATCCAGGTCTCATAGGCGCTGACGGAACTCGATTTCGAGTAGCGCACCTCACTTAGTCTCTCTTTCAGTTTTCCACTTTTCGTAAAGGGTGTTTTCGTCCGGGCTTCACGATAGACACCCGAGAGACCTAAATCCGACCACCCCTCATCCCTATCCACCTAGGGGCCGGCCCTAGGCTCCTTGGAGCCATGGGAGACCGGCCCTATAAAGGAAATAGGGAGGGGAGGGCCGGCCCTAATGGTTCTACTCCCTCTCTTCCAAAAATCCGACCCCTAGTTCTCCTCCTTTGTGGTTTCGGCCAAGGAAAAGAGAGGAAGAAGAAGGGAGAAGGAAGAGGAAGGAAGGAGAAGGAAGAAAGGAGAAAGAGGAGGAGAAAATCTTGAGGCTCGCCATCGTCTTCGCAACAGATTCCTCCGTTGGCTCGAAATCCTTGCACTCAGAGACGGGATTTCGAGGATTCTTCAATTCGCAAAGGACAAGGTGCTATCTGACAGTTTTCCTTGTGATTCAAGTACGGTTCTTCATCATTCCGTAATCTTCGGATCATAGATCCATAAGGTATGATGAATCTAAACACCTAAGTAGATGCATTCATGTCTTCCGTAGATCGTAGTATGCCTCTAGGTTGTCCGCACATATGCTAAGATTGTAGATTTTCATGTAGATTGTTTTATAGCGAAATTGTAATGAAACATACACCGTATGATCTTCGGATCTTTCTTTTGCTTCCGCTGCGACTCTGATACACGGATCCAATTCCAACAATTGGTATCAGAGCACGCTTTGGTGTATGTTTCATGCATGAATTCGTGAAAACATCATGTGAATATATGATGGCATATGTTTTCGTCGGGGTTCGGCGTAGATCATGCATATGGATTGTGCTATGTATTGTCTCTTTATAGGTGCCGCGCTGAATAGTAATATGTGAATGCATGTATCCGGGGGTCGGATCCCGGATTTATTTTTGCATTGATTATTATTGTGGATTTTAAGGCTCTAGATGGGCGAGGGTGGGGGTTGACCATCCTCGGTTCCCTGGCCATGTTTCTAGGATTGTCTTCTTTACTTTCTAGCGAAATTGTACACGAACGAGCACTTGCTCGGAGTGTGTTAGTTTGTCGGTCACAGAAAGAAGGAGATGATGCTACATCCACGGTTCGGGCAAGCGGTACCATGGCGTGCAAAGACCCGGTGAAAGCGTGCACGTTGGCGATGATGGGGATCATCGTCAGAGATCGTGCAGAACGGAAGAGCAGGATATCTTGGCTGTGCTATTCAGGTTCAGGGGTCAGACCCTGGACTTGATTCAGTTTGGATGCTTTCTCTGTTATTTCTCTTTATTCAGTATTTAGAGAACCCCGGTGATAATATGATTATCATTCTTGCTTGTGAGTTTGTCTCTAGATCAGGCTTAGGGTTAGTACTAAGATTATGGATTCATTGGTGTCTCTATATGCTTCTAACATATGCGAATCCAGTGGCTAGCTAAAAGGAAAGGCGGTAACCACCCTCGTGGTAATTCAGGTAGCCAAGTACTGTGCACCGAGATAGACGCAATGTTAGATTTGTTTAGAGATAATTAACTAATGTCTCCATAAGAAGTATGAAAATCCTAGTGGGATGCCCTTTCCCCACATGGTCCTAGCGACCAAGTTAGGTTAGAATTTCACTGTGTGATACCCGTTTCTAGATGACATTTGATGGTAGTATGAACTCATCATGATTTGGTTATGCCACCATTAGGTTGAGGTCCGGCGGAGGTTGTCGGATGTCCCTATTTGGCCAGATCGAAACCTGTAATAAGATAAGGTCTACTATGACATCAGGCATCAAATTGTGAACAAGGCGTCATTGTGGGGGAAAATCTTCGTGCCGACCCAAAGACTTTGCCTCACCAGTCAATTGAAGTTGAGGTTGAAGATCGTTGTTCGATCTGTTAACTGAAGTTGCTGTTTCTGATATATAAACAGAGAGATGCAATCAGAGAGTTTGACATGAGAAGTGATCTCGGAGTTCAGCCGAAGCCTACGTCTCCGTGCTATAGGGAGCAACCCGAATTTACCAACTCTTTTCTCAAAGTGATCTCGACAGACCGAGTATCACTGAAGCCTCTCCGATCCCTTCAAAGACAAGAAGAAGATCGAGGAAAAGTGAAGGATGGGAAGTTAGAAAATTCCAGAGCTCTGGATTTCTGAAAATCAGATCTCAGAACTGAAATTCGGATCCTTTTACATTCGAAAGGTCTGCTATTTATAGGGAAATTTTGGGGTAAAAGGCGGTTTCTGCTGTCGTATCTGGGGATCCTCCAAGCAGGGCTGGTGAGTCTTGCCGTAGTCTTCGTGGGCTCACCAGGCAGGTCAGGTGGGTCCTGCGATAGTCTGTGTGGGCCCACCAAGTAGGGCCGGTGGGTCCCGCGGCAGTCTTCGTGGGCCTACCAGGCAGGGTCGGTGGGTCCCGCTGTTTGCAGACTTCTTGCCAAAATTTGCACCCACAGTTACCCGCTACAAGTTAGCTAGAGGCCAACCTTGCTAGCTTGGATTCGTGGTGCAAAAAACTATCAACCTCTGTCACGAAAAACACAAGAATAAAGCTTGCCAAGTGTTAGCATCAAAAAAGGACTGATCGGTCAATTTTGACTGATCGGTCAATTTTGACCGATCGGTCGAATTTGACCGATCGGTCAAAGTTGACCGATCGATCGATTTCAACCGGTCGGGGTCGAAGTGATCGATCAAAAAACTCTGTTGTTTGACCGATCTAGTACCAAATCGACCGATCGGTTTAATCTGACCGATCGATCAAATTTGACCGATCGGTTAATTTTAACCGGTCGAGGTTGAAGTGATCGGTCAAAAAGCTCTGTTTTTTGACCGATCTAGTACCAAATCGACCGATCGGTTGAATTTGATCGATCGGTCAATTTTGACCGATCGGTTAATTTCAACCGGTCAAGGTTGAAGGGATCGGGCAAAAAACCAAGTTTTTTGCCCGATTTCGTAGGAAATCGACCGATCGGTTGAATTTGACCGATCGGTCAAGTTTGACCGATCGGTTAAATTCAACCAGTCGAGGTTGAAGGGATCGTGCAAAAAACCAAGTTTTTTGCCCGATTCAGTAGGAAATCGACCGATCGGTTGAATTTGACCGATCGGTCAAGTTTTGACTGATCGGTTAAATTCAACCGGTCGAGGTTGAAGGGATCGGGCAAAAAACCAAGTTTTTTGCCCGATTCAGTAGAAAATCGACCGATCAGTTGTTTTTGACTTATCGATCAAGTTTGACCGATCCGTTAAATTCAACCGGTCGAGGTCGAAGGAATCGGGCAAAAAACCAAGTTTTTTTTGCCCGATTCAGTAGAAAATCAACCGATCGGTTGAATTTGACCGATCGGTCAAGTTTGACCAATCGGTTAATTTCAACCGGTCGAGGTTGAAGGGATCGGGCAAAAAACCAAGTTTTTTGCTCGATTCAGTAGAAAATCGACCGATCGGTTGAACTTGACTGATTGGTCAAGTTTGACTGATCAGTTAAATTCAACCGGTCAAAGTCGAAGGGATCGGGCAAAAAACCAAGTTTTTTGCCCGATTCAGTAGAAAATCGACCGATCGGTTGAATTTGACCGATCGGTCAAGTTTGATCGATCGGTTAATTTCAACCGGTCGAGGTTGAAGGGATCGGGCAAAAAACCAAGTTTTTTACCCGATTCAGTAGAAAATCGACCGATCGGTTGAATTGGACCGATCGGTTAAATTCAACCGGTCGAGGTTGAAGGGATCGGGCAAAAAACCAATTTTTTTGCCCGATTCAGTAGAAAATCGATCGATCGGTTGAATTTGACCGATCGGTCAAGTTTGATCGATCGGTTGAAATTCAACAGGTGGAGTTTGAAGGGATCGAGCAAAAAACCAAGTTTTTTGCCCGATTCTCTGGTAAGTTACCTGATCGTCTGCATGTTGAATGGGTAAAGTTTTTGAATGGAAAATTTTGAAGTAGACTTCTGCTTGAATCAGTGGTCCGTCTGGACCGGTGAGTCTTCTGAGTCGGCGGTCCGATTGGACCGACGGTTCGATTGGACCGGCGGTTCAAACGGTTCGACGCTTCGGCTGGTCTGACGGTTCGCCTGATTTTGTGCTTGCTATGGATTGATGCCACACGTTTTTTCAAAAACATGGGATTCGATTTGGTGATGACACGTGTCTTCTCGATCTTTACGCCAGCTGCTCCTGTGTATATATGCGTTTCTGGGTTTCATTTTTACCTCACGCTTTCAAAATTTTTCGAAGTCCAGAACTCTTGCTCTTGATTTTTTGTTCTCTCGTTCTCCCGATCAGTTTTGAGATGGCCTCTTCTGGTAGCTCAAAGAAGATCAACATCGTGCCCTCGAAGAGGAAGGGGAAGGAGAGGGTCGAAGTGTCGCCTGTCCAGCCAGGCCATGGCAAGGGCAAAGGCGAACTTGGAGAGTTTGGAAAGAGGCACCAAGGTGTGGGGTTCGCCTCAGCGCCATCAAGGTTAGAGTTCATTCTGAAGGCCAAATTTGTATTGGGCCCCTTGAGGTCACTGACAGAGGAACCTGCTTACGTGTACAACGTCGGTGGGAAGCTCAAAGATGTGAAGAGGGCCAAGTGGCATTCACTGCTCGCTTGCTTCACAAAGAGGAAGGTCCGTCCGTCTCTTCCTGGAGTTCTGTCCGCCTTCGGCATCGACAAGAGGACGGTCTTCGTCAATGTCGCCAGCAAGGAGCAAGTGATGGGGACGATAGTCACCATCGGCCAGTTGAATTGTGGACTGCGCCTCCCACTGCTGCCGTTTGCTGCCAGACTGCTGAACACTTCTGGCCTTTGTCCCGAACAGATCTCTGGGAATGCTTGGAGGATTATCTACGCTTTCTGCTGCGTGGAGTCTGACTTCCAAGATAAGCTCAAGGCATGCTACTCCAGCATTCCTGAGGGTGAAGAAGCCCGGATCGAGCTAGGATACTTCTTTTATCACTACAAGTGGGCGTCGAGGAAAGACAACCCTTTCTTCAACTTGACAGGCGTTTCTGCCCTGCGCCCGATCGTCGATACCGTTGCCTCCGACAAGCTTTACACCGATTGGCCGCTTTCGGTTTTCGGTGCTTGGACTCCCCTCTCGGTGCCTGAGACCCCAAGGAATCAGGTACACCAAGAGGTCAAGATGTATTGCACGGGAGGAGCTCTTGCTTGGACATCAGATCGGGTGGGGGCCCTGGACAATCTGTTTTTGGAGTTGACATGCGACACACGTTCGTGGAAGCAATTCTTGAATTGCCCCGTTCGTCATGGTAATGCCAACCTCCTCCACCGACTGCGAGTCCGTTACGAGGACAATGAGGTATTATATTCTGATTATGAGGAGGATCCTCAATCAGGAAAGATCATCAGAAGGATCTGGGCCGAGAAGAAGGCATACGGAGCAAGGCGTCGCCTGCCTACTGAGGAGAAACTCGTGATCAACCGCCGGGGCCAAATCAAGAAGAGGAAGGTCTTGGTTGAGGAGAAAAAGGAAGAAGAAGAAAAAGAGAAAGATGATGAAGATGATGATGATGACGATGAGGACAGGGGCGATGACGATGAGGAAGACAACGATGATGATGACGATAATGATGAGGGTGGCAACGGTGGTGGTGATGAGATTCCTCCTACTCCTATCGGAGGTAATAAAGGAAATGGGGGTGGTGAGGAAGAAATTCCTCCCACCCCCACTGTTGGTGGCAATGAAGAAGGGGGTGGTGAGGAAGAAATTCCTCCCACCCCCACTGGTGGAGGCGATGAGGACTCGCAGCCGATCCCTATCGACGAGGCTAAGGCCCGTCGTATGGAGGAGGTAATGGATGCATTGGGCGATGGCTAGAGGGTACAGCCCACGTACCGCTTCGAGGAGTTGAGGCATCCCACTCGACTTCGGATCAAGTTCTCAGGGGGTGATGGGGTTTCAAGCAACCCCACACCCCTCAACCAGATTCCTCCGAGTATTCCTCAAATCGAAGGTGCTTCGACGAGCGGCGGGATTGAGGTTGAACAGTCTACTCCTGCCGCTCGTCTGGCCGAGGAGATGACCGCACTTGTGGCCAGGATCGGTTAGCCAGAAGGGCAACAGGAAGAAGGGGAGATTACTCCTCCGCGAGACGTTCCTTCTCCCGTTCATATGGAGGGAGGGAGTTGAGTGGATGCTGGGACCCCCCAACCCCTGCCAGAGACAACCCCTCTCAAGGAGAAGTCGACCCCCAAGGGTAAGAGCTCCGAACGGGGAAAGGGTAAAGCCTCTCGAGTCGATGCCACAGGTATCTCTTCTAACTCATCTTCTCTTGACTACATTGCCTTTTGAAGTTTGAAAATATTCTAACTCTTGGAGCTTTTGTATTGATTGTAGATACTCCTACTGGCACGGCTCAGAAATTGAAAAACTTGGGTGAGGTTGATATCAACCACCCAACGAGTGTGATCCGGAAGCTCTGCAACCTTCCAGATGCTACTCTAGAAGAAGCCTTTGACAGGCTTGAAGTAGTGGCATGTGCATCTACTTGACTTGATATTTGAGTTATATGTTCAGAAATAATTCTAACTCTTCTGTTTACTTGCAGAACTTAGCAGTTTTGAAGTTCGCTAGCAAGCTCTTCAGGAAGGCAGGAGAGCGGGAAGCTTCATCTGAGGTATCCCGTTTGATAGCTGAACTGGAGGCTGCGAACGAAGAGAAGGATAAGCTGAGAGAAATTCTTTCTTCCAAGAAGGAGGCCTTGAAAGCCAAGATTGAGGCCCTTCGCAAGGAGAAGATGGAGAGCAAGGGGTAGCAGAATGGCTACGAGGCTTGGGGCCACGAGCTTGAAGAGTTGAAGAACCGATTCTTCAAAATGGAGACCTTGGCCCATGACCGTGGGGTGAAGCTCCAGGAGTTGAAGGGCAAACTTGACGGCAGGGAAGCTGCTCTTGCTACTAGAGAGGCTGCTCTTGCTGTTAAGGAGGCTGCTTCTTCTGCCAAGGAGGAGGCTCTCAAAAAGGAGTTAGAGCATACGCAGGCTGAATGCAATAGTTTCAGGGAGACGGCAGAGAAGGCGGTGGAAGCACTCAGGGTTCGAGCTAGCAGTATCCAATCTTCAAAGGCATCTGTGGCGAGCAAGGCTCGGGGTGGATCCGAAGGAGAGAGGTCACGTTCCCCAAGATTAGCCAAACCTTGATGTAGTCTATCTGTTCTTTGTTTCACAGATAGAAGCTTACTCCTGTACTTAACAACTTTTTGATAATGAAAGATCTTTTTGGTGTTAGAAATTACATGTCTCTTGTGTTGAATATCTTTGAATGTTGTGTTCTGGATGGTGTTGGAATGTTTGAATATACATACACTTGAATGTAAGGGGCCAAGTTGCAACTTGATCACCCAAACTTGTTAAGTAACTTGAAAATTGAACTTGAATTCGTTTAACATTTGTATGTGAGGGGTCGAGTCGCAACTCAAGCACCCAAACCTGTTAGACGATATCGAAATTCAAGGTCATTGAACATTTGTAAATAAGGGGTAGTGTCGCAACACAAACTCCCAAACCTGTAAAATTGACCAGTAACTTGAAGGTTGCTTTACATGACAACCCAATACCGTTTAACATTTGCCCGTAAGGGGTTGAGTCGCAACTCAAGCACCCAAACTTGTTAAATGACCTTGTAATTTGAATGTAGATAATTTGAAACTGCTTCAGAACTTGAATTGAAAAAGCTGAGCATTTGAACACTTGAAAGAGAATTTTATTCATCATGGAATTTACATCATGGATAGAACAATTTGAGATGTCTGGCATTCCAAGCTCGTGGTAGTCTTTCTCCTTCTGGTGAGATCAGTCGATAAGATCCTTTGCCTCCTACTGATTCAACAATGTAGGGTCCTTCCCAGTTGGGAGCTAGTTTCCCGCTACTGTGTTCTTTTGTGTTGTAGAAGACGGCTCTGAGAACTAGGCTGCCAATTGGGAACTGTCTTTTGTGGACCTTTTGATCGTAGGCTCGTTTGATCTTCTGTTGATATTTGGCCATACGAAGGGTTGCTCGATCTCGTAGTTCTTCAGAGAAATCCAAATCATCGACTCGGAGCTCTTCATTTATTCCTTCTTCGACTGCTCTAGTATTCAAAGTACTTGATATGTTCTCCGTTGGGAGTACTGCTTCCGATCCATATGTCAGACAAAAGGGTAAGAACCCTGTTGATCTTCTCGGAGTTGTGCGATATCCCCAAAGAACTTCTGGTAAGACTTGCTCCCATAATCCTTTCTTGTTATCAAGTTTCTTCTTGAGTATACCCAAAATGGCTCTGTTTGAGGCTTCAGCTTGTCCATTGCATTGAGGGTACCTCGGAGTTGAGTAGAAAAGCTTGATGCCGTTGTTCAGGCAGAACCCCCGAAATTTATCAGAGTCGAATTGGGCTCCATTGTCAGCAACTAGGACTTGTGGGGTACCAAACCTCGAGAAGATATTGTGTCTGATGAACTTGATGACTTCATCGTCAGTTTCTCGAAAGAGTGGCACTGCTTTGACCCATTTGGTGAAGTAATCTGTGGCCAGTAGCAGATACTTCTTTTTGCTTGGAGTTGGTGGGAAAGGACCTAGGAAGTCCAACCCCCATTGATGGAACGGCCATGGGCTTGTCAGTTGATGAAGCTCGTCCGCTGGGAGATGGATAGCCCGAGCATGTCTTTGGCAAGGCTCGCATCTTTGAACCACTTGGTGAGCATCTTTCATTATTGTGGGCCAGTTGTAACCTTGCAACTTCATCTTAGCTTCAAGAGATCTCCCTCCCGAATGGTTCCCGTAGGCTCCGGAATGGAAGTTGATTAGAATCTCCATCGCTTGCCTAGGGCCAATACACTTGAGTAAGATCCCATTGTGAGACTTGAAATATAGATCTTCACCTAGAAGGGTATAGCATGAAAGCTTTCTTTGTAGCCTTCGGGCTTGATTTGGATCTTCGGGCATTTTTCCATGTTTGAAGTAGTCGAGGATTGGCTGTCTCCAATCCTCAAACTCATTTGAAGTGGTAGGGTTCGAGGCCAATTGTCCTCCACCCCCAGATCTTTCTGTAGTAGCGACAATCTGTTGTTCAGGGGTGGTCTTGGGCACTTCTTGGTAATCGATTTGTATTTGTCTTTCTCCAAGTGAATATCCAAGAACTAAGACCACGTTGGCTAAAGCATCTGCTTCTCGATTCTCTGCTCTTGGAATTTGAATGAATTCGGTGTTAGTAAAACATTGTTGAAGACGTCGCACTAGGGCCAAGTAATTCTGCATTCTTTCTTCACGAGCTGTGTACTCCCCGTTGATTTGCCTTATGATCAGCTGGGAGTCGCTGTAGACGATGATTCGATCCACCCCCAGGGATTCAGCCATTTCAAGCTCGGAAATGAGTGCTTCATATTCGGCTTCATTGTTGGTGATATTGAATCCGAGGAGGGTGGCCTTCTGAAAATGATCAAGTTCAGGGGATATCACGACTATCCCAGTTCCCGAACCGATCGTACTTGAAGCTCCATCAGTATAAAGCTTCCATGGAGGAGTTGTGGCAATATCCCGAAGGCTTGAATCAGCTTTTGTAGCCGGTTTGAACGGAGGTTCAGCTTCATTTTCTAAGCGCATATCGACATCTTCTTCCCAAGTTATGGGGTCTTCAACTAGAAAGTCAGCTAGAAAATCAGCAATTGCCTGACCTTTGATAGAAGTGCGAGATTCGAATTGAATCCCCAGAGCACTCATTTCGATCACCCATTTGGTCATTCGACCTGCTTGACCAACTTTGTCAACGATATCTTTGAGAGGGTGTTCTGAAATGACTGTGATCTGATGAGAGACAAAGTAGGGTTGGAGGCGACGTAATGCAGTGAGCAAGGCCAGAATAACCTTCTCAGTTTTTGAGTAACGAGTCTCAGCCGAAAGAAGAGTATGGCTGATATAGTAGATCGGATGCTCGATGCCTTCTCTTCTGCTGACTAGGATCGCACTGATTGCTTGATTGGTGACGGCGAGATAGAGCCATAGATCTTCTTTTGGAAGTGTGGCCATCAGGATAGGAGCTTGCACCAGATATTTCTTGATGTCTTGAAAAGCTTCTTCGCAAATTGGACTCCACCCAGATGTATCCGCCTTTCGTAGCTTGTCGAAGAGCGGTTTACACTTGTCGGAAGACTTCGAGATGAATCTATTAAGGGCAGCAAGTCTTCCAGTGAGACATTGCACTTCCTTCCGATTGGTAGGTGATGACATGTCGAGGATGGCTCGAATTTGGTCGGGGTTGGCTTCAATGCCCCTCCTGGTCACAAGGTGACCTAGGAATTTGCCCAATTGAACTCCGAAAGCACACTTAGCCGGATTGAGCTTCATGCGATACTTTTGGAGGATTTGGAATGTTTCTGTCAGATCGGATAGATAGTTTCCCCTACTGGAGCTTTTGGTAAGGAGATCGTCGACGTAAACTTCAACGTTGCGACCGATCTGATCTTCGAACATCTTTGTGACTAACCGTTGATAAGTAGATCCAGCATTTTTTAGGTCGAAAGGCATTACATTGTAGCAGTAGAGACCTCTGCTAGTCACAAAGCATGTCTTCTCTTGATCATCAGAGTGAAGCGGAATTTGATTGTACCCAGAGTATCCATCCATGAAAGATAATAGCTCGTGGCCAGCAGTGGCATCAACGAGTCTATCTATCCTTGGCATGGGGAATGGATCTTTGGGACAAGCTTTGTTGAGGTTGGTGAAGTCGATACACACTCTGACCTTCCCGTTCTTCTTTGGAATAGCAACTATGTTGGAGATCCAAGTAGGGTACTCTACTTCACGAATGAAGCCTGCTGTGAGTAACTTACTGATCTCCTCTTGAACAGCAACTTGTAGTTCTGGTCGGATTGTATGTGGCTTTTGCTTGACAGGCTTTACTTCCTCTTTGATCGTGAGTCGGTGACAAGCGTCATCTTGATTGATCCCAGGCATATCTTCGAAGCACCAAGCGAAGACGTCGATGTTGGACTGAAGGAAGGATACCATATCTCGCGCTTCTGCGTCGCTGAGACCGGTATCGATGAAGGTTTGTTGAGGGAGATCTCCACTGCCGATATTGATTGGAATGATTTCTTCGATTGAAGGTGAGGCCTCCCACTCGATTGGAGGGGGCTCGGTCAGCGGAATCTCCTTTGACTGCTATTTTGAAGAGGGACCAGCTTCATCTCGTGGTCGCTTTGGAGGAGCAACATTTATCTTTCTATCTGTCCTTGCCGCAGCCACTTCGCAAGATCGCCCGGCTTGTTGATCACCTCGTATGCAGACAATGCCTTCTCCCGTTGCAAACTTGAGGAGTTGATGATAAGGAGAGGAGATAGCATTGATCTGGTGAAGGAATGGTCGCCCGAGAATAGCGTTGTAGCTGGACGTTCCTTCGATGATAGCAAATCTCACCGAGACTCGAGTCTCTCGGCTGAGGTCGAGAGTGAATCTCGATTCGCCCATTGTGATGCTTTGTTCGCCGTTGAAGCCTGTGATTACTGTCGGGACGACGTCGAGGCTTGAGTATTTATGTCCCAGATATTTGAAGCAGTCTGAGAACATAATATCGATGGAGCTTCCGGTGTCGATGAGGATTCGATTGACAGTGCTTCCGTCGATGAGGAGCTTCAAGACCAGGGGGTCTCGATGCGGAGTATGAACTCCTTGAAGATCACTATCATTGAAAACGATGGAGGGCCAAGCCAAACCCTTGATAGGCTTCTCGATCCAGGTGTCCTCTTTGTTTGCAGAAGAGCGAACGTGAAAGATACGTCGAATTTGCCTATCGACTTCCTTCCCGGTCACTGATTGATTGTGCAATGATCCATGAATGCCGAAGATGTTGGCACTCACAGTGAGAGGAGTTCGGTTGGAAGAGATTTGATGGACCCAGCAAGCTTCTTTCCCCTTCGCAGAGGATCGGCATTGATCTTGCCCGTCTTTGGTGAACTCTTAGAGATGGCCCTCTCGCAACAAGTCTTCGAGATGAAATCTTAGCTGATAGCACCGATCGGTGGAATGGCCGTGACTTCGGTGGAAGTCGCAATAGACCATTTTATCAGCCGTGAATTTAGTGTTTGGCTGAAGAGGATTGGGCCTTCGAAGGAATTCCTCATGTTGAATACGGTCGAGGATCTACTCGATTGGTAAATTCCACTCGGTGAAAGTGGTCTTTGTAGGGGATCGACGTCCGTCATTCTTTGACCGTTTGTTGGCAGGGGGTGCTGCTGTCTCAGCGTTGTAAGCTTTGGTAGCATATTTCGGAGCTTCTCTCTCAGCAGGCCTTCGCTTTGACCCTCGCCCTTTTTGGGTGACTTGATCGTCCTCAACCTCAATCTCCCTCTTGATTCGATCAAACATTGAACCCAGAGAAGGAGGGGGATTGCGGATGAAGTCGTTATAGATGTATAGGTCGAAGCAGAGAGCGTTCTGGAAAGCCAACATGATGGCTTCATCATCCAGATGACTTCCGGAGAGGGCGGCGTGCTCGTTGCGGAATCTCCTTGTGAAGCTGTGGAGACTCTCGTTAGCACCCATCCTCAGCCGGTAGAGGGAGTCGAGTTTCTTCTCAGGCTTCAAGTTCAGCTGATAATGCTGCACAAAGAGATTGGCCAAAACACTGAACTGGGTGATGGACCCAGCTCGAAGATTATGGTACCAATCGAGGGATGGTTCGTTGAGACTCCCCGTGAAAGTGCGGCAGAGTACGTTGTTTTCCTCCTCATGCGGCGTCAGAGCTTGTTTGAAGGCGAGTACATGGAGAGTTGGATCTCCCTTGACGCAGTTGAATTTGGGGAGAGTGGGAGTTCTCCATCCCCTTGGAAATGTAGTTTTAAACAGACTTCGATGGAGTGGCCCGGCAGAGGAGTACCCGTCCCTATGACCATGCCCTCGACTTGGATGTAGATCGAGAGGCAAGATCGAGAGGTCTCGCTCGGGCATTTGAGTGTTTGCCGATTGGAGTCGGTGACGAAGGTCCGACCCAAGTCCACGTTGAAGCAGAATGGACGGAGAAACTCTACCCTTCGAGGGAGCCCCTTTCATCTGGTGTCTCCTTGGTACATCGGGCTTTGAAGGTGCCCTCTTGGCGTAGTTACGACCAGAAGAGGATTGGGAGGACTCATCGTCGATGCGATCCCAAACACTCTGCTTCCACGGGGCAGCAGAAGGAGTGGGGTCGCGACGAATCCTCTCAGGGGCAGCAGTGCCCATTGATTTCTGTTGCTCAGAGTAGATTGATTGTTGCGGTCGATCGGCCCTCTCGTTGGTTGAGGGAATGGGAAGGGCGATTCTTGCTTCAGAGGCTGCTTTCTTGAAAGCATCTCTCTCAGCAGTGAGGACGGCGTTTTGTTTTGCCAATTGAAGTAGTTGAAAGTCGACCGCAGAGATTTGTTAGGTTGATGAAGGGTTCTCAGCAGGAGCAGGGGTAGTCTACCCAATTGATTGATAAGGAGGAGGGGCGATCGGTCGATCGACTGATCTCCCGCTTCCTGAGTGAACCCCCACATCGGGGACAGCAAGGGGCTGTCCCAAATTGAGCCTTTGACTCATTGATCGAGTCTCAGGACGAGGTTGACGTATTTTACTTCCTTCTAGTTGACCCTGATGTTTCGCCCTCGCCATTTAGAGAGCGAAGGGTGCAACGAGAGTGCCGACGTCCGAACGGTTGTCTGTTCAACCGAAGGGGCTAGGAAGTCTGATCGGTTGCCTGTTCAACTGATCTGACTTGTTGTAGAGCAAACTTGGCTTCTCGTTCGATCCCACTGACGGTGCCAAACTGTGGGGGGAAATCTTCGTGCCGACCCGAAGACTTCGCCTCACCTGTCAATTGAAGTTGAGGTTGAAGATCGTTGTTCGATCTGTTAAATAAAGTTGTTGTTTCTGATATGTAAACAGAGAGATGCAATCAGAGAGTTTGACACGAGAAGTGATCTCGGAGTTCAGCCGAAGCCTACATCTCCGTGCTATAGGGAGCAACCCGAATTCACTAACTCTTTTCTTGAAGTGATCTCGACAGACCGAGTATCACTGAAGCCTCTCCGATCCCTTCAAAGACAAGAAGAAGATCGAGGAAAAGTAAAGGATGGGAAGTTAGAAAATTCCAGAGCTCTGGATTTCTGAAAATCAGATCTCAGAACTGAAATTCGGATCCTTTTACATTCGAAAGGTCTGCTATTTATAGGGAATTTTTGGGGTAAAAGGCGGTTTCTGCTGTCGTATCTGGGGATCCTCTAGAAGGGCTGGTGGGTCCTGCCGTAGTCTTCGTGGGCTCACCAGGCAAGGCTGGTGGGTCTCGCCGCAGTCTGTGTGGGCCCACCAGGCAGGGCCGGTGGGTCCCGCGGTAGTCTTTGTGGGCTTACCAGGCAGGGCCGGTGGGTCCCGTGGCAGTCTTCGTGGGCCTACCAGGCAGGGCCGGTGGGTCCCACTGTTTGTAGACTTCTTGCCAAAATTTGCACCCACAGTCATCATAGTGGGAGTGCTTTCCACGTTGACCTTAGGCTAGGCTCTAGATCTTAGGATTATGGACAAACTAGTAAAGTATCGGGATCCTTGGAATCTATGTAATGTGATCCTTGCAAGAAAGGCGAAAGCTGAGTATTCAAGGTATGGACTATGATATTTTCCGAGGATACTAATGCTTTGTGGGAAGGTTTGTAATCCTAGTGGGAGCGCGGTAGACCAGGGTCTAAGTCTAGGAGGTCGTGACCTTTCTAGATATGCATAAAACCTCATAATGAAGGGATGTGTAAGAGGTTCCCTCCAAAGGGGAGCCCCTGGCCTCCACAATCAACCGGCTAAGGGTCTGGGTGGGAGGTACGTAGTTCGATATTCCCACTACCTCTCACCGGGTGAGAGCTGTGTTTTCTTCCATGCTGGTTCGCCTAGTGGTTTCCTTCGGGACATGGAGGATGCCGGTGGCAGTGGGTGACGGTTTTATCCTGCACCGCGGGAGCCTATGAACCCCCCTGCTGACACCACCTAGATTTGTGGGAAGCATCCGAAAGCTTGTGTGAAGCCGCTGTTGCTGCGCACGCGGGTCACATAAAGCTGGACAAAAGGAGACTGGGAGGTCTTTCAGTTTGCCATGGGTAATACTGATGAAGACTGGGTCGTAAACACCCCGTTGGCAGAAGCGGTTGCATGCTCTCACCGAGATGCTGTCTCCAATTTAAGGTCGATAGTCTCAGTGCTCCAGCCCAGGGATTTTAGATTCCTGGATGTCTCTACTTGAGGTAGTGAAGACATAGCGGCTGGAGTAGACATTATCTATTTCTAAATTCCATGAAATAGATTGTAGTAGACCCTAACTATTGCTTTAAACCATTGTTTACAGAAATCATGACCAAGCTCGACCCCCTTGCCTCCATACTTAATGATAACAAACTTACGGGACCAAACTACGAGGACTGGAAGCGTAACCTAATGCTCGTCCTAAGGGTTGGCAAACACACAATTGTCCTAAGTACCCCTCAACCGGCCATGCCGGGACCAAGTGCAATTGAGGCCCAGTTAAAGAAATGGAAAGACTGGCTAGATGCTGATGAGATGGGCAAGTACTACATTGTGGCATCCTTGCAGACCGTCTTTCAGAAGCAAGTCGAAGACATGGCCTTTGCTTCAGACATGATGCTCTACCTGAAGGAAATGTTCGAGGGTCGTAGTCGGGTAACTCCTTACCTAACCATCAAGAAATTGGTGTCCACAAAGATGGCAGAGGGGACTTTAGTTCGGGATCATATGCTGAAATTGTTTGGCTATATGAACGAGCTTGGTTCCTTGGATGTCATCTTGGATGCAGAGATCCAGACCGACATTTTCCTCGCGTCTCTGTCAGGAGCGTTTGAGGGCTTCGTTACCAACTTCAACCTTAGCCGGTTGGAGATGTCTAACGCAGAGCTCCTAGCGGTGCTCTAGGCGGTAGAGGACAGGATGAAGGCAGGAGTCCAGTCCCTAAACGTGGAGCGGAATTCTTCTCTGAAAGCCAAGGGCAAGTTTCAGAAAAGAAAGTCTAAGAAGCCCGTGAAGATGGGCCAGGTGCAGTTGCAGGTTCCCAAGCAGAATGGTCCGGCCAAGCCCAAAGGAAAAAGTTTTTGATGCGGCAAGAAGGGGCACTGGAAGGGCGACTGTCGCGCGGCTCCCAGGAAGGTTGAGACAGGTATATCTCAAATCCAAATAGTGGAATCCCTAGTAGTATCCAGTTATTCTCCAGTCTCATGGATTGTGGATTCTGGTTCCACTAACCATGCTTGCAATAATTTGCAGGGGTTCAAGGAGACAAGAAAACTGGGTGATGGGGAGATAATCCTAAGCATGGGAACTGAGGTCGTGGCAAAGGCTAAAGCAGTTGGAGATGTCGTTTTTCAGTTCCTTGATGGAAGAAGTTTATTACTTAGAGACATACTTTATGTACCGTCCTTGAGATGAAATTTAATTTCTGTTTCCTTATTGAATAATGAAGGTTTTTTAGTTTTATTTGATGCTTCTGGTGTATCAATTAAATTGAAAGGTTTCTTTGTTTGTAGGGGAAAGATATAGAGTGGTCACTATGTAATTAACTCCAATCATAAGCAGGATAACATAACTGAAGCTTGTGTGATTAATTCATCTAAAAGGAAAAATCCCTCAGATAATCCAATACTCCTTTGGCATCTAAGGCTTGGACACATAGCCTCAGACAGGATTCACAGGTTGGTTAAGGTAAGACTCTTAAGTCCAGATATTTCAGAAAGCCTACCGACGTATGAGTCTTGCTTGGAAAGCAAGATGACTAAAAGGTCTTTCCGAGCCAAAGGTAGCAGATCTAAGGAGGTATTGGAGTTGGTACACACTGATGTATATGGGCCCATAAGTGTCCGTGCCATAGGAGGCTTCGAGTATTTCATCACCTTCACGGATGATCACTCGAGGTTTAGATACATATACCTAATGCGGCGAAAGTCTGAATCTTTTGATAAGTTCAAGGAGTTCAGAGCTGAAGCAGAAAAGCAGACGGGTAAAAGTATCAAGTCTCTACGATCGGATCAAGGAGGCGAATACCTATCGGATGAATTTATTGGGTACCTGCGTGACCATGAGATCGTATCCCAATTGACTGCACCAGGGACACCACAACAAAATGGTGTATCTGAGAGGAGAAACCGAACTTTGTTAGACATGGTTCGGACTATGATGAGTTATGCAATATTGCTACCTAGTTTTTGGGGATATGCCCTAGAGACGGCAGCATATACTTTGAACTTTGTTCCATCAAAGTCAGTTCCCCTAACTCCTTGGGAGCTGTGGTTGAAGCGAAAGCCAAGCCTATAGCACTTTAGGATTTGGGGTTGTCCAGCACATGTGCGGAAGGACAAGCGAGATAAGATAGAGTCAAAAACTAAGGTATGTCTGTTCGTTGGGTATCCAAAAGGGACAAAGGGTGGTTTATTTTATGATCCTGAGGATATAAAGGTTGCCGTCTCGATGAACGCTGTATTCCTGGAGCTGGATTATTTAATAGACCATAAGCCCACCAGTAAAGTAGTTCTTGAAGAATTGCTTGGTACTGATGGGAGTACGTAGACAAAAAATGTAGTAGGAGCCGATACCACTAAGATAAACGATACTGTAGAATCGACTCCTATGGAACCCTCGTAGGTTCGTCGCAGTGGGAGGACCACAAGTGCTCCTGATAGATACATTGGAGAAGCCTTTATGGTAGATCCAGAGTTTCAGGAGGATGATCCTCTGAACTATGATGAAGCGATGGTATCCTCTGACCATGCAGCATGGCAGGAAGCCATGGAGGCAGAACTAACATCGATGTCCCAAAATTCAGTCTGGACACTTGTAACACCACGTCACAACATTAAACCTGTTGGGTGTAAGTGGGTGTACAAAAGAAAAAGAGGTCCGGATGGTACTGTTGAGACTTACAAAGCTAGACTAGTCGCTAAGGGTTATACCCAGCGAGAAGGGATCGACTATGACGAAACCTTTTCGCCAGTGGCTATGCTTAAGTCTATCCGGATCCTCTTGTCCATTGCAGCCCATTATGATTGGGAGATCTGGCAAATGGACATCAAGACCGCATTCCTCAACGGGGATTTGGAAGAAGACATCTACATGTCTCAGCCTCCAGGCTTTGTCGCAAAAGGTCAGGAAGGTCTGGTGTGCAAGTTGCAAAGGTCCATTTATGGACTGAAGCAAGCATCCAGAAGTTGGAACATATATTTTGATTAGACTATCCAGTCTTATAGATTTGAACAGAACGTGGATGAACCATGTGTTTATAAAAGGAGCGATAAGACTGCAGTAGTTTTTTTAGTACTTTACGTGGATGATATCCTGTTCATCGGATACGATGTTGGAACGTTGTCTACAGTGAAGGTGTGGTTATCCTCTTAATTTGACATGAAAGACCTGGGTGAAGCGAGTTATGTTCTGGGGATCAAGGTAACTCGAGATCGCCAGAACAAGATTCTCTCTGTCATAGTCAGCCTACATAGATACTATCTTGGTCAGATTCAGTATGCACAACTCCAAGAAGGGACTAGTTCCATTCAGACATGGAATGAAGTTGTCCAAGGATCAGGATCCTAAGACTCCTAAGGAGAGGGCAGAGATGCAGAAGATACCTTATGCTTCGGCTGTAGGGAGTCTGATGTATGCTATGCAGTGCACGAGACCAGATTTATGCTATGCAGTAGGCATGATGGGCAGATATCAGTCAAATCCGGGTCCAGGGCACTGGACTGCTGTAAAAAGTATACTCAAGTATCTCCGTAGGACGAGAGATTATGAGATAGTTTACTCTTCACAGGAACTGATACCGATTGGATATACGGATTCTGACTTTGCGTCAGATCCGGAATCTAGGAGATCGACGTCAGGGTTTGTGTTTTCATTAGGAGGAGGAGCTGTCAGTTGAAGAATCGTGAAGCAGGGATGCATCGCGGATTCGACGACAGAGGTTGAGTACGTTGCGACGTGCGAAGCAGCTAAGGAGGCGGTGTGGCTCAAGAAGTTCCTTACGGACTTAGGATGCGTACCGGGAGCTCAAGATCCTATTGTCCTTTATTGTGACAATAGTGGAGCGGTAGCACAGTCCAAGGAGCCAAGATATCACTAGTAGAGCAAGCATATCGAGCGGAAATACTACATTATCCGGGACTTACAGAAGCAAGAGGAGGTTGCAAAGACTCAGGTGGCGTCTGCAGATAACATGGCGGACCCTTTCACAAAGGCGTTACCGACTAAGGCTTTTGAGAAGCATATGGATGCCATGGGAGTTAAGACTGTTGTTCTCCGCTAGGCCAAGTGGGAGATTGTTGTAGCTCGTGTGTCCTTAGCGTGGATTTTCTGTATTAACATTAATAAAGATGACTTTGGATATTGCTTTAATTAGAATACTACTCTGGTATATGATAATACTCATATAATAAAAGGATCCTAGGGAACACAGTAGGCCACTGAGGCGCATGGAGGATCCATGCTTGGGAGACCCAGTGGACCAGTTCTGTGTAGACCTAGAACTAGTTCACAGCTTTGGTGATGCTGGTCGCTTCACCGAGAATAAGCTATTGGCAGGTAGAGGATGTGGTGAAGTCTCCACCACGGGAACGTGGGATTCCCATTCACCTGACCAAGCATGATGATCGTGTTGAACAAGAACCAAGACGGTGTACAGTTCAGTGATTCAGACACTGGTGCAGAAACTGTCTTACTACTATAGATAATCTGTCCTTAACCCTGAGGGACCATGTTCACTGGGCCAACCAGTTGTGTGGTGCTTTGATGTGCCAACGTGTGCGGACCTTCCATAGTCTAATACCACGGTACGTTAGGTTACCCGGCTGGCGCTTGAGTGACATATAATCCCTACAGGTTATCCGACGTCCAGTATTGGATGGGTGCGGTTTGATGAGTCAATCTGTCCACACAGTTCACCCAGGCCTGGTGGTTGTCAGTACGACTGACAATATTCCGGATGCTAGGCATAGCACCGGAAGGTGTGTGGTGTTATAGATGACAAGTCATCAAACCCTAGTCAGATGATCGATCGGGATCTGACGGTGCTCCCCACCGCCCGAGTCGTATCATGGCACCAGTAATAGGAGGGACTAAGGATTATCGGAGTATAGTAGAGAACAGGGTTACGAGGGAGTAACATAAGTTTAGGATCACTAGAGTTTAACTCGCATCGCACTCTGGGTGGCTACGCGGGTTAATCGGATTAGGGGTGATTAACAGAACTTTCGGTATGTCACCGGAATAGTTAATCAGGGATCCGGTTGGAGCTAGAGATCCTGAACCCTGAAGGTTCCACCCTATCGTTGCGTATAGGAATTGTTCCCCGACCTAGTTGGATACGTTGGATGCGAAGTAGCGTGATGGAGCGCAAGCCCGGAGCCTAAGAACCTAATTCACGTGTGTTACGGGCTGTAGGGGTATTTTGGTAAATACTGAAATATGGCTCAGAACACATTGAATATGGATCTTAAAATAAGCGAAATAATTCCAGGAGCTTATAGGCGCTGACGAAACTCGATTCCGAGTAGCGCACCTCACTCAGTCTCTCTTTCAGTTTTCCGCTTTTCGTGAAGGGCGTTTCGTCCGGGCTTCACGATAGACACCCGGGAGACCTAAATCCGACCCCCCCTCATCCCTATCCACCTAGGGGCCGGCCCTAGGCTCCTTGGATCAATGGGAGATCGGCCCTATAAAGGAAATAGGGAGGGGAGGGCCGGCCCTAATGGTTCTACTCCCTCCCCTCCAAAAATCTGACCCCTAGTTCTCCTCCTTTGTGGTTTCGGCCAAGGAAAATAGAAGAAGAAGAAGGGAGAAGGAAGATGAAGGAATGAAAAGGAAGAAAGGAGAAAGAGGAGGAGAAAATCTCAAGGCTCGCCATCATCTTCGCAACGGATTCCTCCGTCGGCTCGAAATCCTTGCACTCAGAGACGGGATTTCGAGGATTCTTCAATTCGCAAAGGACAAGGTGCTATCCGACAGTTTTCCTTACGATTCAAGTGTGGTTCTTCATCGTTCCGTAATCTCCGGATCATAGATCCATACGGTATGATGAATCTAAACACCTAAGTAGATGCATTCATGTCTTTCGTAGATCGTAGTATGCCTCTAGGGTGTCCGCACATATGCTAAGATTGTAGATTTGCATGTAGATTGTTTTATAGCGAAATTGTAATGAAACATACACCATATGATCTTCGGATCTTTCTTTTGATTCCGCTGCGACTCTGATACACGGATCTAATTCCAACAATCCCCATATACTAAAATACCGTAGTATCGACTTTCGTTTAGACCACAGCTTTTTAGGGGTATGAGGCATTGATTAGATGAGACATTATTCAAGATATACTCTACCGTTTCTGAAGGTGTAACCCATAGAAGATGGGTAGTAAACTTGGCAAAAACTCATCATTCTTTAGACCATGTCCAACAGGGTCTGTTTTCTTCTCTTGGATATACCATTCTGGCATGGTGTCCCTGGAGCAATTAACTGGGATGTCATCCCATGCCCCATCAGGTACCTATGGAACTCATCCAATGGATATTATCCATCTGGATGCTCTTGGAACCACATACGTCAGAATGGATTAACTCCAATACCTCAGTGGCCCTTTTAGTCATTTTGCCTTCCAAACAAGACTCATAGGTCGGAAGGATCTTCGAGGAATCTGTATCTAGAAACTCGGCCTTCACTAACCTTTGAATTATGTCTGAGACAATATATCTAAGTCATAGGAGCCATAATTGGGTTAGGTTATTCTAAGGATTAAGATGAATATGAATTAGGTACTACCGATGTTATGTAATCTATTTTCGAACTGGATTTTAATACAAAGATTTTATTATGAGCTATACCTTTAGCAATGTGTGGGGGAAAATCTTCGTGCCGACCCAAAGATTTCGCCTCACCAGTCAGTTGAAGATTCGAGTCGAAGAGATCGTTGTTCGATCTGTCGATTGGAATTCGAACTCTCGATATGCAAGCAGAGAAAATTGGACACGAGAGATGTGATCTCGGAGTTCAGCCGAAGCCTACGTCTCCGTGCTATAGGGAGCAACCCGAATTCACTAACACTTATATCCAAGTGATCTCGACAGGCCGAGTATCACTGAAAACACTCTAGTCTCTTCGAAGGAGAGAAGAAGATCAAAGAGAGGTGGAAGATGGAAAGCTGAGAAATTCCAGAGCTCTGGATTCTGAAAATCAGATCTCAGAGTGAAAATCAGAAATTTCGGATCCATTTACATTCGAAGGCTCTGCTATCTATAGGATTCTCTGGTGGTAAATGGTGGTTTCTGCTGCAGCATCTGGGGATCCTCCAGGTAAAGCTGGTGGGCCCCGCTACTATCTCCTGGGGGATTCCACAAGCTTTTGGGCCCACCAGGCAGGGCCAGGTCCCACTGTAGTCTTCGTGGGTCCACCAGGCAGGGCTGGTGGGTCCCGCTGTAGTCTTCGGGGGGCCCACTAGGCAGGGCTGTTGGGTCCCGCTGTAGGCTTTGGGGGGCGCACTAGGCAGGGCTGGTGGGTCCCGCTGTTTGCAGACTTTCTGCCAAAATTTGCACCCACAGTTACCCCCTCCAAGTTAGCTAAGAGACCACCTTGGCTGGCTTGGATTTATGGTGCGAAGCTAGCGATCCCCTGTTATGTATGTAAAGAAACTTTGCCAAGTGTTAGCGTTAAAGGACTGATCGGTCAATTTTGACCGATCTGTCAAAGTTGACCGATCGGTCGAAGTTGACCGATTGGTCAAAGTTGACCGATCGGTCGAAGTTGACCGATCGGTCGATTTCAATCGGTCAAGGACGGGGTGATCGGTCAAAAAACACAGTTTTTTGACCGATCTTGTAAAAAATCGACCGATCGGTTGATTTTGACCGATCAGTCATGTTTGACCGATCGGTTAAAATCAGCCGGTCAAGGTTCGAGTGATCGGGCAAAAAACCAAGCTTTTTGCCCAATCCAGAAGGAAATCGACCGATCGGTTGATTTTGACTGATCGGTCATGTTTGACCGATCGGTTAAAATCGGCCGGTCAAGGTTCGAGTGATCGGGCAAAAAACCAAGTTTTTTGCCTGATCCAGTAGAAAATCGACCGATCGGTTGGTTTTTACCGATCAGTCATTTTTGACCGATCGGTTAAAATCAGCCGGTCAAGGTTCGAGTGATCGGGCAAAAAACCAAGTTTTTTGCCCGATCCAGTAGAAAATCAACCAATCGGTTGATTTTGACCGATCGGTCATGTTTGACCGATCGGTTAAAATCAACCGGTCAAGGTTCGAGTGATCGGGCAAAAAACCAAGTTTTTTGCCCGATCCAGTAGAAAATCGACTGATCGGTTGATTTTGATCGATCGGTCATGTTTGACTGATCGGTAAAAATCAGCCGGTCAAGGTTCGAGTGATCGGGCAAAAAACTAAGTTTTTCACCTGATCTAGTAGAAAAATCGACCGATCGATTGATTTTGACCGATCGGTCAAATATGACCGATCGGTTAAAGTCAGCCGGTCAAGGCTTGAGTGATCGGGCAAAAAACTAAGTTTTTCACCTAATCTAGTAGAAAAATCGATCGATCGGTTGATTTTGACCGATCGGTCAAACATGACCGATCGGTTAAAATCATCCGGTCAAGGTTCGAGTGATCGGGCAAAAAACTAAGTTTTTCGCCTGATCCAGTAGAAAAATCGACCGATCGGTTGATTTTAACCGATCGGTCAAACATGACCGATCGGTTAAAATCAGCCGGTCAAGGTTCGAGTGATCGTGCAAAAAACTAAGTTTTTCGCCTGTTCCAGTAGATAATCGACCGATCGGTTGATTTTGACCGATCGGTCATGTTTGACCGATAGGTTAAAATCAGCTGGTCAAGGTTGGAGTGATCGGGCAAAAAACTAAGTTTATTGCCTGATCCAGTAGAAAATCGACCGATCGGATGAATTTGATCAATCGGTCAAGTTTGACTGATCGGTTAAATTCAGCCGGTCAAGTTGAAGTTTCGAATCTGCCCTTCAGAAAAGGTAGTATAGCTTGTTCTTCTTCTTGATCTTTGGGCAGAGTTTATGAACATTGATGGAGTTTGATTTTTTCTGTTTGTTGAATCTTCGGTTTGCCTGAATGAGGTTTTGAACCAGCGGTCCGGTTCACTCGGACCGGTGGTTTGCTTGGACCGGTGGCTCGTTTGGACCGGTGGTCTGACGCTTCGTCTGGTCCCGACTGTTCGCCTGGTTTTGCGCTTGCTACGGATAGATGCCACGTGTACCTGCAAAAACACGCGATTTGATATGGTGATGACACGTGTCCTCTCGATTTGTACGCCTAATTCCCTCAGGATACTTAAGCTTCCCTGGCTGTCATTTTCGCCTCATGCTTTCAGAAAATTTTTCGAAGTCCAAGACTTTTGCTCCCAACCTCTCATTCTTTGCTCTTTGCTCTTTCTCGATCGATCGAATGGCTTCCTCTGGTAATTAGAAGAAGATGAGCGCAGTTCCCTCGAAGAGGAAGGGGAAAGAAATTGCCGAAGAATCATCCCCCCCCAAAGGTTGGGGTAAAGGCAAGGCAGTGCTAGTGGAGTTGGGCCAACTGGGCAAAAGACATCAAGGAGTTGGATTTGCCTCAGCGCCATCTAGGCCAGAGCATATCCCGAAGGTGAAGTTCGTCTTGGGCCCTATGCTACCTCTGGTGGAGGAGCCTGCCTATGCTTACAACACAGGCGGCCAGCTTACCGACAAGAAGAGGGCAAAGTGGCAAAGGCTGTTGGCATGCTTCACAGAGGGGAAGATCCGGCCTTCACTGCCTGGGATTCAGTCTGGCTTTGGCATCGACAAGCAGACCGTGTTTGTGAACGTTGCCAGCAATGAGCATGTGATGGGGACAGTGGTCTCCGTGGGTCAGCTGAACTGCAGACTTCGTCTTCCGCTGCTGCCGTTTGCCGCGAGGTTGCTAAACACCTCCGGCCTTTGCCCAGGACAGATCACCGGCAACGCATGGAGGATAATCTACGCCTTCTGCCACGTAGAGTCAGATTTCCAGAAGGAGTTGAGGGAATGCTACTCCAGCCTTCCAGATGACGAAGAGGCCCGGATCGAATTGGGCTACTTCTTCTTCCATTACCGATGGGCTTCGAGGAAAGACAGCCCTTTCTTCAACCTCACAGGGGTTTCCGCTCTACGCCCCCTCACTGACACATTTGCCTCCGATAAGCTGTATACGGAGTGGCCGCTCTCAGTGGCTGGTGCCTGGACGCCACTTTCAGTGCCAGAGACTCCTCGCGTTGAGGTAAACAAAGAGATCAAAATGTATTATGCAGGAGGAGAGCTAGCTTGGCCTTCGGAGAGGGTTGGGGCTATCGACAACCTGTTTTTGGAGTTGACCTACGGGACCAGGTCATGGAAGTAGTTTTCAAACTTCCCAGTTAGGTATGGCAACGCCAACCTCCTCCACTGATCGCAGGCCAGATACAAAGACAATGAGGTCTTGTACTCAGACTACGAGGAGGATCCTCAGTCTGGCAAGATTATCAGAAAAATTCGAATTGAGAAGAAGGCCTATGGTGCAAGGCACCGATTGCCCACCTCTGAGGAAAAGCTGGTGATACAGAGGGGCCCAGTAAAGAAGAAAAGGAAAATCCTTGTCAAGCAGAATGAAGATGAGGATCAAGAAAAGAAGGTGGAAGATGAAGAAGAAGAGGAAGAAGAAAAGAAGAAGGAAGACGAGGAAGAAGAAGAAGAAACCAAAAACGGTAGCAACGGCGGCGACGGCGACGATGAAGATGAAGAGGATGGGGGTGGTGAGGATGATCTTCCTCCCACCCCCACTGGTGGAGATGATGGAAACGGGGGTGGTGAGGAAGAAATTCCTCCCACCCCCATTGGTGGTGATCAAGGACAGGGGGGTGGTAGGGATGAACTTTCTCCCACCACTACTGGCGGTGCAGAAGAGGAAGATTCTCTTCCTATTCCTATCGATGAGGCTAAGGCCCGTCGTATCGAGGAGGTCATGGATGTGGAGGGCGACGGCCACAAGGTGGTTCCCGCCTACCATTTCGATGAGTTGAAGAAGCGCCCGGTGCGTTTCAAAATCAAGTTTTAAGGGAGTGGTGGGGTTGGAAGCAACCCCACGCCCCTCGACCAGATTCCTCCAGTCACTCCCCGTCTCGAAGGCACGACTACAAGTGGGGGTTTGGAAGTTGAACAACCCACACCCCCGTCGCGCTCTCTAGCCGATGAGATGGCACTCATCATGGCCGGGCTTGATCAGCCAGGCGATCAGCAAGAGAAAGGGGGTGCCTCACCTCCCCAGGGTGCTCCTTCTCCTATTCACTTGGAGAGGGAGAGCCATGTGGGTGATGGGGCTCCTCAACCCCAGCCAGAGCCAACTCCCACTAAGGAGAAGTCGACCCCTCAGGGTAAGAGCTCCGATCGTGGGAAGGGAAAGGCTCCTCAAGTCGATGTCTCAGGTATCCTCATTAGATTCTACTTCTGATCATACTGCCTTTGAAGTTTGAAAAAATTCTAACTCTTTTGAACTTTTGTTTGATTTGCAGGGATTCCTGCGGGCACGACTTCACTTTTGAAAGATTTGGGTGAGGTTGACATCAACCACCCAACTCCCGTGATCCGGAAGCTCTGCAACCTTCCGGGGGCCCCGATCGAGAAAGCCTTTCATAGGCTCGAAGTGGTGGTAAGTGCACCAGCTTGAATTGTCTTTTGAATTGAATCCTCCGATATATTTCTATCATTTCTTTTCTGTTCGCAGAACTCAGCGGTTCTGAAATTTGGCACGAAGCTTTTCAAGAAGTACGGAGAGTGAGGGGCTTCATCTGAAGTCTCTCGCCTAATGGCTGAATTGGAAGCTGCCCAAGAGGAAAAGGATAAGCTGAGGGAGCTTCTATCCTCCAAGAAGGAGGCCTTGAAGGCTAAGATTGAGGCCCTTCGCAAGGAAAAACTTAAGAGCAAGGGCTGGCAGAACGGCTACGAGGACCGGGGTCATGAACTTGAATCGTCGAAGAAGCGTTTCTTCAGGATAGAGACCCTGGCCCACGACCGAGGGGTGGAGCTCCAGAAGTTGAAGGGCAAACTTGACGGCAGGGAAGCTGCTCTTGATGCAAGGGAGGCTGCTCTAGCTGCTAAAGAGGCTGCTTCTTCTGCCAAGGAGGAGACCCTTCAGAAGGAGTTGGAGCACATGCGCACTGAATGCGCGAGTTACAGGGAGACAGCTGAAAAGGCGGTGGAGGCACTTAGGATCCATGCTAGCAGTGTACGATCTTCTAAGGCTTCCGTGGCGAGTAAAGCTCGAGGCGGATCCGAAGGAGAGAAGTCGCGCGCTCCCAGTGTGGCTAAGCCTTGAGATCTTCTATCTTCTTCTTTGTTGTTACACCTGTAGAATCGCTATATGTAAAAGATCACTCTTGTACTTGGCAAATTTTTTGATAATAATAGAGATCTTTTTGGTGTTTGAAAGTTGGATGTCTCTTGTGTTGAATGTCTTCGAATATCATGTTCTGGATAACATTGGAATGTGGAATGGATACAATCTTTTGAATGTAAGGGGTCGAGTCGCAACTCGATTACTCAAACTTGTTGTAACTTGAAAATTGAATTTGAATTCGTGTAACACTCGTATGTGAGGGGTTGAGTCGCAACTCAAGCACCCAAACCTGTTAGACGATATCGAAATTGATTGAGATTGAATATTGAATTTGAAGATTGGGTAGTGTCGCAACACAAACTCCCCAACTTGTTAAACCGACCAGTGACTTGAAGGTTGCTTTGAATGACAACCTGAAATCGTTTTAACATTTGCCCGTAAGGGGTTGAGTCGCAACTCAAACACCCAAACTTGTTAAAAGACCTTGTAACTAGAATATGGATAATTTGAAACTGCTTCAGAACTAGAACATTTGAATAGTTGAAAAAGATCTTTATTCATAATGGAATTTACATCAAGGATAGAACAATTTGAGGTGTCTAGAATTCCAAGCTCGTGGCAATCTATCTCCTTCTGGTGAGATCAGTCTATAAGAGCCTTTGCCTCCCACTGATTCGACGATATATGGACCTTCTCAGTTGGGAGCAAGTTTCCCACTGCTGTGTTCTTTAGTGTTGTAGAAAATTGCTCTGAGAACTAGGCTGCCCACTAGGAACTGTCTCTTGTAGACCTTCTCATCGTATGCTCGTTTGATCTTCTGCTGATACTTGGCCACACGAAGGGAGGCTTGGTCTCGTAGTTCTTCAGAGAAGTTCAGATCATTGACTCGAAGCTCTTCATTGATCCCTTCTTCAACTACCCTGGTCTTAAGAGTATTTGATATGTTTTCTGTTGGGAGTACTGCTTCCGATCCATATGTCAGACGAAAGGGTGAGAACCCTGTTGACATTCTCGGGGTTGTGCGATACCCCCAAAGAACTTCAGGTAGGACTTGTTCCCATAATCCATTCTTGTCGTTGAGCTTCTTCTTGAGTATACCAAGAATAGCTTTATTGGAGGCTTCAGCTTGACCATTGCATTGAGGATATCTTGGAGTTGAATAAAAGAGTTTGATCCCGCTGTTTAGGCAGAACTCTCGAAACTTGTCGGAGTCAAATTGAGATCCATTGTCAGCAACAAGAACTTGAGGTGTACCATATCTTGAGAAGATGTTGTGCCGAATGAATTTGATCACTTCATCATCGATCTCTCGGAAGAGTGGCACAGCTTCAACCCATTTGGTGAAGTAGTCCGTGGCCAGTAGTAGATACTTCTTCTTGCTTGGAGTTGGTGGGAAGGGACCCAAGAAATCCAACCCCCATTGATGGAAAGGCCACGGACTCGACAATTGGTGAAGCTCATCTGTAGGGAGATGGATAGCTCGAGCGTGTCGTTGGCATGGCTCGCATCTTTGAACAACTTGCTGAGCATCCCTTGCCATTGTCGGCCAGTAGTAACCTTGTAGCTTCGTCTTGGCTTTAAGAGATCTTCCTCCCAAATGATTCCCACAAGCTCCAGAGTGGATATCAATCAGAATTGCCTTTGCTTGTTCGGGACCAATACACTTGAGTATCACCCCGTTGTGAGACTTGAAGTATAGATCTTCTCCTTGAATGGTATAGCATGGAAGCTTCCTTTGAAGTCTTCGGGCTTGATTGGGATCTTCTGGTACTTTGCCATGTTTGAAGAAGTCAAAAATTGACTGTCTCCAATCTTCAAGTTCATTTGTAGTAGTAAGGTTCAACATCAATTGATCTCCACCCCCAGATCTCTTTGTAGTAGCAAGGATATGTTGTTCGGAGGTGGTCTTGGGCACTTCTTGATAACTGATTTGTATATGTCTTCCACCAAGTGAGTCTCCAAGCACTGAGGCAGCATTGGCTAAGGCATCTACTTCTCGATTCTCTACTCTTGGGATTTGAACGAATTCGGTATTAGTAAAACGTTGGTGAAGACGTCATACTAAAGCCAAGTAGAGTTGCATTCTCTCTTCACGAGCTGCGTATTCCCCATTGATTTGCCTTATGATCAGCTGGGAATCACTGTAGACGATGATTTGATCTATCCCCAGGGATTCAGCCATTTCAAGTCCGGAAATGAGTGCTTCGTATTCGGCTTCGTTGTTGGTGGCATTGAACCCGAGGAGAGTGGCCTTTTGGAGATGATCAAGTTCGGGGGATACCAAGACTATCCCAGTTCCCGAACCGATCACACTTGAAGGTCCATCAGTATAAAGCTTTCATAGAGGAGTTGTGGCAATAGCCTCGAGGCTTGGATCGGTTTTTGTTGCAAGATTGATCGGAGAATTAACCTCATCTTCCAAGCGCATATCGACATCTTCTTCCCAAGAGATGGGGTCTTCAACCGGAAAGTCAGCTAGAAAATCAGCAATGGCCTGACCTTTAATGGAAGTGCGAGATTCGAATTGAATCCCCAGAGAGCTCATTTCGATCACCCATTTGGTCATTCGACCAGCTCGACCAGCTTTGCCAACAATATCTTTGAGTGGGTGTTCTGAAATGACAGTGATCTGATGAGAGATGAAGTAGGGTTGGAGGCGACGTGATGAAGTGAGCAAGGCCAAGATGACCTTCTCAGTTTTTGAATAGCGAGTTTCAGCCGGAAGAAGAGTATGGCTGATATAGTAGACTGGATGCTCGATGCCTTCTCTTCTGCTGACTAGGACCGCACTGATTGCTTGATTGGTCACGGCGAGATAGAGCCACAAGTCTTTTTTTGGAAGTGGAGCAGTAAGAATAGGAGCTTGCACCAGATATTTCTTGATGCCTTGGAAAGCTTCTTCACAAATTGGGCTCCATCCCGATGTATCTGCCTTTCGCAGCTTATCGAAAAGAGGCTTACATTTGTCGAAAGACTTTGAGATGAACCGATTGAGGGCAGCAAGTCTTCCAGTGAGACGTTGCACTTCTTTCCGATTGGTAGGTGATGGCATGTCGAGGATGGCTCGAATTTGGTCGGGATTGGCTTCAATGCCCCTCCTGGTCACAAGATGACTCAGGAATTTGCCAGATTGAACTCCAAAAGCGCACTTGGCCGGATTGAGCTTCATACGATACTTTCGAAAGACTTGAAAGGTTTCCGCCAGATCGGATAAATGCTTTCCTCGAATGGAGGTCTTTGTGAGGAGATCGTCGACGTAGACTTTGACATTGCGACCGATTTGATCTTCGAACATCTTTGTGACTAACCTTTGATAAGTGGAACCAGCATTTTTGAGGCCGAACGACATCACATTGTAACAGTATAGACCTCTGCTAGTCACAAAGCATGTCTTCTCTTGATCATCATGATGAAGCAGAATTTGATTGTACCCAGAGTACCCATCCATAAAAGACAATAGCTCATGGCCAGCAGTGGCATCGACGAGTCTATGTATCCTTGGTATGGGGAGTGGGTCTTTGGGACAAGCCTTGTTGAGATTGGTAAAATTGATGCACACTCTGACCTTCCCGTTCTTCTTTGGTACAGCAACTATATTAGAGATCCAAGTAGGATACTCTACTTCACGGATGAAGCCTGCTACGAGTAGTTTGCTGATTTCTTCTTGAACAACAATTTGTAATTCTGGTCTGATCGTGCGTGGCTTTTGCTTGACGGGTTTCACTTCTTCTTTGATAGCGAGCCTGTGACAAGCGTCATCTGGATTGATCCTAGGCATGTCTTCAAAGCACCAAGCAAATACATCGATATTGGACTGGAGGAAGGATACCATGTCTTGCGCTTCTGCGTCGCCAAGACCGGTACCAATGAAAGTTTGTCGATGGAGATCTCCTCTGCCGATATTGATAGGGATGATTTCTTCGATTGAAGGTGAGGCTTCCCATTCGATTGGTGGAGGATCGGCCAGTGGAATCTCCTTTAATTGCTATTTGGAGGGACCAGCTTCGTCTCGCGGCCGCTTTGGAGGAGCAATATTGATCTTACGATCTATTTTAGCTGCAGCAGCCTCACAAGACCTCCCAGCTTGCTGATCGCCTCGTATGCAGACAATGCCTTCTCCCGTTGCAAACTTGAGTAGTTGGTGGTATGAAGAGGAGATGGCATTGATCTGGTGGAGGAATGGTCGCCCGAGAATGGCGTTGTAGCTGGATACTCCTTCGACAATTGTAAACCTCACCGAGACTCGAGTCTCTCGGCTAAAGTCGAGAGTGAATCTCGATTCGCCCACCGTGATGCTTTGTTCGCCGTTGAAGCCAGTGATCACGGTCGGGACGACGTCGAGGCTTGAGTATCTATGTCCCAGACATTTGAAACAATCTGAGAACATAATATCGATGGAGCTCCCGGTGTCGATGAGGATTCGATTGACGGTGCTTCCGTCGATGAGGAGTTTCAAGACCAGAGGATCTCGATGGAGAGTATGAACTCTTTGAAGATCGGAGTCGTTGAAAACAATGGATGGCCAGGCCAAACCTTCGATAGGCTTCTCGATCCAGGTATCCTCCTTGTTCGCAGCAGAACGAACGTGGAAGATGCGTCGAACTTGCCGATCCACTTCCTTCCCGGTCAAGGTTTGATTGTGCAATGTTCCATGAATACCAAAGACGTTGGCATTCACAGAGATAGGTTGCCGGTTGGAGGAGATTTGATGGATCCAACATGCTTCTTTCCCCTTTGCAGAGGCTCGACGTTGATCTTGTCCGCCTTTGACGAACTCTTGAAGGTGACCTTCTCGCAATAAGTCTTCAAGATGGAATTTCAGCCGATAGCACCGATCAGTGGAATGGCCATGACTTCGGTGAAAGTCGCAATAGACCGTTTTGTCAGCCGTGAATTTTGAATTTGGTTGAAGAGGATTGGGCCTTCGAAGGAACTCTTCGTGTTGAATGCGGTCGAGTATCTGCTCGATTAGTAAATTCCACTCGGTGAAAGTGGTCTTCGTTGGAGATCGACGTCCGTCATTTTTTGCTCGCTTGTTGACTAAGGGGCTACTGCCTCAGCATTGTGGGTTTTGGCAGCATACTTGGGAGCTTCTCTTTCCGCCGGTCTTCGCTTCGTTTCTCGCCCTTTTCGAGCGATTTGATCATCTTCAACCTCGATCTCCCTCTGGATTCGATCGAACATAGAACCCAGAGAAGGAGGGGGATTGCGGATAAAGTCGTTGTAGATGTGTAGATCGAATCGGAGGGCGTTCTGGAAAGCCAATATGATGGCTTCATCATCCAGATGTCTTCCAGAGAGGGCATCATGCTCGTTGCGAAATCTCCTGGTGAAATTGCGGAGAGTCTCATCAGCACCCATCCTCAGCCAATATAGGGAGTCGAGCTTCTTTTCTGGCTTCAGATTGAGTTGATAATGCTGCACGAAAAGGTTAGCCAAAATACCGAACTGGGTGATGGACCCAGCTCGGAGATTATGATACCAATCAAGTGAGGGCTCATCGAGACTCCCGGCGAAAGTGCGACAAAGCACGTTGTTCTCTTCTTCGTGTGGTGTCAAGGTTTGCTTGAAGGCAAGTATATGGAGAGTCGGATCTCCTTTGATACAGTTGAATTTGGGGAGGATAGGAGTTCTCCATCCCCTTGGAAATGTTGACTCGAAGAGGCTTCGATGGAGAGGTCCGGCGGAGGAATACCCATCCCTACGACCGTGTCCTTGACCTAGATGTGGGTCAAGAGGCAAGATCGCAAGGTCTTGCTCAGGCATTGAAGTATTTGCCGGTTGAAGTCGGTGTCAAAGGTCCGATCTAAGTCCACATTGGAGTGGAATGGAAGGGGAGACTCTACTCTTTGAAGGAGCGCCTTTTATTTGATGCTTCCTTGGCATGTCGAGCTTTGAAGGTGCTTTCCTGTCACAGTTGCGACCTGAAGAGGATTGGGAGGACTCATCGTCAAGGCGATCCCAAACACTCTGCTTCCAGGGGGCAGCAGAGGGAGTCGGGTCGCGATGAATCCTTTCGAGGGCAGCAGTGCCCATTGATCTCCATTGCTCGGAGTGGGTTAAATGTCGCGGAAGATTGACCCTCTCACTTGTAGAGGGGATAGGAAGAGCGATCCCAGCCTCAGAAGCTACTTTCTTAAGAGCATCCCTCTCAGCAGTGAGGGTGGCATTTTGCTTTGCCAATTGAAGCAATTGGAAGTCGACCGCAGAGATTTGATAGGTCGATGGAGGGTCTTCAGCAGGAACGGGGGCAGTTTGCCCAATCGACTGTCGTGCGGGCTGGGCGATCGGTCGATCGACAGATCTCCCACTCCCTGAGCGAACCCCCATCTCGGGAACAGCAAGGGGTTGTTCGAAGTTGAGTCTTTGACTCATTGATCGAGTCTCAGGACGAGCTTGTTGTTGAGTGTTACTTCCTTCTGGTTGACCCTGATGCTTCGTTCTCACCATTCAGTAAGCGAAGGGTGCAACGAGAGTGCCAATGTCCGAGCGGTTATTTGCTTAACCGAGGGGGCGAGGAAGTTTGACTATCGATCAGTTGTCTACTCGACTGATCTAATAGTAGTTGTGGAACGGACACAGCTTCTCGTTCGATCCCACAGACGACGCCAAACTGTGGGGGAAAATCTTCGTGCCGACCCAAAGATTTCGCCTCACCAGTAGTTGAAGATTCGAGTCGAAGATATCGTTGTTCGATCTGTCGATTGGAATTCGAACTCTCGATATGCAAGCAGAGAAAATTGGACACGAGAGATGTGATCTCGGAGTTCAGCCAAAGTCTATGTCTCCGTGCTATAGGGAGCAACCCGAATTCACTAACACTTATATCCAAGTAATCTCGACAGGCCGAGTATCACTGAAAACACTCTGGTCTCTTCGAAGGAGAGAAGAAGATCAAAGAGAGGTGGAAGATGGAAAGCTGAGAAATTCCAGAGCTCTGGATTCTGAAAATCAGATCTCAGAGTGGAAATCAGAAATTTCGGATCCATTTACATTCGAAGGCTCTGCTATTTATAGGATTCTCTGGTGGTAAATGGCGGTTTCTGCTGCAGCATCTGGGGATCCTCCAAGTAAAACTGGTGGGCCCCGCTGCTATCTCCTGGGGGATTCCACAGGCTTTTGGGCCCACCAGGCAGGGCCAGGTCCCACTGTAGTCTTCGTGGGTCCACCAGGCAGGGCTGGTGGGTCCCGCTGTAGTTTTCGGGGGGCCCACTAGGCAGGGCTGTTGGGTCCCGCTGTAGTCTTCGGGGGGCCCACTAGGCAGGGATGGTGGGTCCCGCTGTTTGCAGACTTTCTGCCAAAAATTTGCACCCACACAATGAAGGTACCTATTCAGTTTAAGAGATGCACTAAAGTCATCGATTAGAACTGAAAACCTTTATTTAGCTTGGAGGAAACATAACTAAATCTCTAAGGATCAAAATCCTTCTATCGAAAAATCTAAGATAACATATTAACAGCTTCCGCAGTAGTTATGGTATCAGTATCTATGCTAGGACCACCTTACCAATAAGTAACCTTCTACTTTCCTTGAATCTCTATAGACATAAAGTCTATATTTCAAGAAGCAGAAGACCTGTTACTAGATAGCAATTCAACTCTGCCAAGAGTTGATGTTTACCTGTCTTGGCACCCTAAGACCATATCTCTATCTTCCAATACCCCTTGTGTTGCCACATCGGAAGCACTTTCGTACTAGGCTTCACCAGACTTAAGAGTCTGTTCCTAATTCTATACAGGCATTGTTTTTAGTTTCTGATCTGTTCTTACTTTTAGGCACTTCATAGAAAGCCTAAGTTACGCACTAAACGAATTACCTTTAATCTTGATCCCATCCTTAGTGACCTGGATAGCTCCCAGAAGTTCCGCATTTGTCATCTCCAGCTTGTAAAGGCTGAAGTCTCTGACAAAGCCTTCAAAGGTTCCTTATAAGGATGCAAGACAGATGTTCTCTATCACCTCGACATCTAGCACTATGTCAAAGAAAACCAGTTCGCTCTGGAATCCAAGAATGTATTTCCAAACTAGTATTCCATCAAACATCTTAGTGCTGACGAGTTCCTTGATGGTGAGATAGCGAGTCATTTGACTGCGCCCCTCAGACATCTGATGCTGTAACAGAACATTGCATCAGAGGACCCGACATATGTCTGACTTACTTCTGAAGAGTTGTCCACAAGTATGCTATGACATAGCACTTGCACATCTCTATAGACTCTCGTTAGTCGTTATATGCCCTAGCCTGTACCACAGTGGCATCTAGACCCGATGGGTCTGGTTTAGGGACATTAAGATTTATAGCCATAGTAGTTTACCAACCCTAAACATAAGGTCATGATGACGCTTCCGGTCTACGAAGTCGATACCCGTTATCTAGTTGTCTAATGGGATAGCGGACAGGGGATCTATGGTTGAATATAGATTGTATTAAAACTTATTTTAAGGATATTTTTAAAATAAGCTAATTACATCCATATGCCAACGCTACCCTCAAAGCGAAGACATCTCCATGGAGTAATTTACCATGTATGCGAGATCTAGGATTCGGATACACCCGCCCGAGGGGGCAGTGTGTATCGTCCTCCGCTCATATCGGATCTTTCCGACCCAATCCAAATCTGCCACAAACGGACTATGATGGTCCATGGTACCTTTTGCCCAGTCCCCCGTGATCTCCATGCGACGCAACGGGTAGCCTCACGGGTGCTTCGGATGCTTACCCACGAGCCTAGGCAATCACAACACGGGAGTTCATGCGGCCCCCGCGAGGGCGAGAAAAGCCCTTCCCTCCTGGCATCATGACCACCATATCCCGAAGGAGACTGCTAAGCCTCCGGTATGACAGAACATAACTCTCACCCGAGGGGGATGTTGAGTCATACCCTATATCACCCAGAAATTCAGCAATTGGTCATAGAGGCCAGGTGCAGTCACACTGAGTCCTCTTACACATCCCTTAATTATGGTGAGGGTTATTTTAATACAAGTATTTTAGTTCCTAGGTTGTGACAACCTAGACCTAGACCTTGGTCATACCGCGCTCCCACTAGAGTTAAGACCTCTTATAAAGTATAGATAGACTTGGAAAGGACCATAGTCCCTATCCCGTGGATACTCAGTTGTCACCTTTCTCTCGAGAATCACATTACGTACTCTCCAAGCCTTTGATACTAAATAAAATGATCAGTATCCTTTGTGCTCTAGAGCCTAGCCTATGGTTTAGACATACAAGGAAAGGTCTCCCATTAGTATGACTCCTCATATGTAACTTGATGTC
This sequence comes from Chamaelirium japonicum, assembly GCA_947650365.1. Classification (NCBI taxonomy): domain Eukaryota; kingdom Viridiplantae; phylum Streptophyta; class Magnoliopsida; order Liliales; family Melanthiaceae; genus Chamaelirium; species Chamaelirium japonicum. The sequence goes on from OX393550.1 coordinate 63,258,590, forward strand.
TGATGTCGTAGATGATCACTACATCACTATTGGTTTCGATGTCAAACCAATTAGGGACATCCGACAACCTCCGTCGGACCTCTACTTAACGGTGGCATAACCGAGTGTTATGGGATCCAACTACCATCAAACACCAATTAGACTACGGGTGTCAATTAATGGAGATCTAACCTAATGGTCGCATGAACCAAGTGGGGAAAAGGCATCCCACAAAAAGTGGGAAAAGGGCATCCCACAATCTAACACATACTGCATCAGATTATATTCTTTCACCGGGGTTTAAAGAAATATCCAACCAAAGAAAAACAAACATCCATTGATATCAAGTTCAGGGTCCGACCCTGAACCTGACTAGCAATGCTCTGACATTTCTTCAATGGCATCTTCCAGATATTCCTTACTTTGGGCCACCGCGCTCGGTCCTCTAGTGATGAATCTCCAATCTATCCTTGTCCTCCAAGACTTCAACCTGTAACTGAAAATTCTAGTACGCTCCGAGCAATTACTCGTTCGTACACATTTTACTAGGTAGAAGAATAAAGACAAAAATAGAAATAAGGGCTGGGAAAAACCAAGCCATGGTCAACCTCCACGCGCTTGTCCCATTAGGCCTTACATTCATCCATCACAAAAACAATCGATATACCATGCAATTATATTTCGGGGTCCGACCCTCGAAAGCAAACAATCACACTGTAGCGGTGCCCTGCAAAACACACTTCGTGCATAACATTTGACATATATGAATATATGATCTACGCAAACCCCGGTGACGCATTCGTTCATCAAATGCACATATGATTCGTTCCATGAAAAATTTTCTCATGAATCGCACACCAAAATGGCTCTGATACCATTTGTTGGAATGATATTGGAGGTGCAACGGAAGGTGAAGTGGATCCCGAGGATCATTTCGTTGTGCGGTGCATTTTAAAATTTTCATTCATATTAATCATATGTGCAAATGATAAATCAAATACGAATCGAACCCCTATAGACATCTATCGAAATAATTAACATATTTCATATGTATACATTATGATAGATCAAAGGGTTAGTAGGTTATACCTTCGTGCGGGATTTAATATCGCGAAGAATTGCTTCAATGTTGATGAAGACAAATTCGGATCTACACGAACACCCTTTAGTACAAAGGCTGTAACTTTCTATCCCGATATCGGAACGGAGCAAAACTTGATTTACCGGAAAGAAGACTTCAACGCCAAGAATTTGCAATTGGTTTGAAGTCATTTGGACCTTTATATCTTCTGCAGTGATCAAAACAGTGCAGATCTGCCCGTAAAATCTGGGCAGCAATCACGAGCGGGATTCTCGCACAAGAGAGAAATGAATCACATCGGATTCACCCGATCTCATATATCATCCCGGATCCTTGCACTCTAATCTCTGAGTGCCTCAGAGTGAAAGCGATCTCCATCGTTCTCACACACACACTTGGAAAAGAAGATGAAGGAATAAAAGAGAGATGAACCCGAGAGAGAGAGATGGCAAAAATCCGAACCATCAGAGAAGGGGGGATGATTCTCCTTTGGAAATCTAAGAAGGAAGCACCATTTCAGATCTGAAATTCGTGCCCCTCACTCTCCCTTGCCATTTGAAATGGTTCCTCTCTCTCCCCATCTCATTACTCTCAAATTTAATGCCCCTTTTTATTACTAGTTGCCATATTAGAATTGTTGCAATTAAGGAGATGATTCAAAATCTTTCAAATCTGCATTAATCCCTTAATTATAAGTTTGATGGCCATGCAAGCTAGCCCTAGTGAGGATGGCGGCCACTAGGGCATGCGGGATATTTTGAAATGACCAAAATGCCCCTATGCATCTAGTGGTCGTTCACCTCATGCGGGACTATGTATGGCCTATCTACATCCATGATAATGCACCCTTACACTTAGGGCACCTCATCAGTATCAGCAACAAGTCAATACACCATGGGATGATGAATAGTATTTCTACTATTTACAGGGGTGCCCTTAGTAAAAGGTAGGGTGCCGCATAGTAAAAATTACTAAACTCGCATTCTGCGTTCTAGTGCAACACGCACACACGGAATGGACTTCTCATGGTATAATGGCAACATCGTATGTCTCTACACTACTCTGGGGTTACCCCCTAGTGAACACACTTAGTCCTGTGCAACCACCATGCTCCAGTGCGATGCACTCACGGAACACAGGATGATTAGGCATTATTTCTTCAACTCATAATATGCTGTGAGACAAGGAGAAAGTAATAATCCGTAACGATCGTGGATAGGGTGGAACCTTCAGGGACTAGGATTCATGGCTTCCAACCGAACCCGATCGACACACTACCCAAGTGTCCCTGTCAATCCTCTGGGTCTCGGTTAACCTACGTGGCCACCCAGAGTGCGACGCAGTCTGCACTCCAATTCTCCCAGACTTATTAAGCTCTCTCGTATACCCCTGCTCTCCGCTTAGTATTAACGAATGAATTAGAATGGATCATACGAATAAATTAGAATGGAACGTTCGAATGAATTAGAATGGATCATACAGAATGAATTAGAATGGATACATTCGTATGAATGAATTAGAATGGATCGAACGAATGAATTAGAATGGATCGTTCGAATGAATTAGAATAGATCGTCTGAATGAATTAGAATAAATCATACGAATGAATTAGAATGCATATGATTCATTCTAATTCATTCAGACGATCCATTCTAATTCATTCGCACGATCCATTCTAATTCATTCGTACGATCCATTCTAATTCATTGGCACGATCCATTCTAATTCATTCGTACGATCTATTCTAATTCATTCATACCATCCATTCTAATTCATTCGTATGATTCATTCTAATTCATTCAGACGATCCATTCTAATTCATTCGAACGATCTGTGGGGGAAAATCCTTGTGCTGACCCGAAGACTTCGCCTCACCAATCAATTGAAGGTTCGAGTTGAAGATCGTTGTTCGATCTGTTGATTGAAGTTGAAGCTTTCAATATGCAAACAGAGAGAATTTGACATGAGAGATGTGATCTCGGAGTTCAGCCGAAGCCTACGTCTCCGTGCTATAGGGAGCAACCCGAATTCACTAGCACTTATATCGAAATGATCTCGACAGGCCGAGTATCACCGAAACCTCTTCGATCTCTCTTCAGAGTCAAGAAGAAGATCGAGGAGAGGTGAAGGTTGAGCAGATAAAAATTCCAGAGCTCTAGTTTCTGAAAATCAAATCTCAGAACTGGAAATCGGATCCTTCTACATTCGGAGGGCTGCTATTTATAGGATTTTCTGGTGGTAAATGGCGGTTTCTATTGTAGTATCTAGGGATCGTCTAAGTAAAGCTGGTGGGCCCCGCTGCCGTCTCCTGGGAGATTCCACAGGCTCCTGGGCCCACCAGGCAGGGCCGGTGGGTCCCACGGTAGTTTTCGGGGGCCTACCAGGCAGGGCCGGTGGGTCTCGTTGTGGTCTTTCCGGGGCCCACCAGGCAGGGCTGGTGGGTCCCGCTGTTGTCTTTCGGGGGCCCACCAGGCAGGGCCGGTGGGTCCCACTGTTTGCAGACTCTTTGCCAAAATTTGCACCTATAGTTACCCCCTCCAAGTTAGCTAAGAGGCCACCTTGGCTGGCTTGGATTATTGGTACAAAGCTAACGACCCCCTGTCACAAATGCAAAGGAGCTTGTCGAGTGTTAGCGTAAAATGGACTGATTGGTCAATTTTGACCGATCGATCGATTTTGACCGATCGGTCAGTTTCAACCGGTCAGGGATGAAATGATTGGTCAAAAAACATCATTTTTTGATCGATCCAGTAGGAAATCAATCGATCAGTTAAATTTGACCGATCGGTCAAGTTTAACCGATCGGTTAAATTCAACCGGCCAAGGTTGAAGGGATCGGGCAAAAAGCCAAGTGTTTTGCCCGATCCAGTATAAAATTGACCGATCGGTTGAATTTGACAGATCGATCAAGTTTGACCGATCGGTTAAATTCCACCGGTCAAGGTTGGAGGGATCGGGCAAAAAGCCAAGTTTTTTGCCCGATCAAGTAGAAAATCGACCGATCGGTTGAATTTGACTGATCAGTCAAGTTTGGTCGATCGGTTAAATTCAACCGGTCAAGGTTGAAGGGATCGGGCAAAAAGCCAAGTTTTTTGCCTGATCCAGTAGAAAAATCGACCGATCAGTTGAATTTGACCGATCGGTTAAATTCAACCGGTCAAGGTTGAAGGGATCAGGCAAAAAGCCAAGTTTTTTGCCCGATCCAGCAGAAAATCGATCGATCGGTTGAATTTGACCGATCGGTCAAGTTTGACCGATCAGTTAAATTCAACCGGTCAAGGTTGAAGAGATCGGGCAAAAAGCCAAGTTTTTTTGCCCGATCCAGTAGAAAATCGACCGATTGGTTGAATTTGACAGATCGGTCAAGTTTGACCGATCGGTTAAATTCAACTGTTCAAGGTTGAAGGGATCGGGCAAAAAGCCAAGTTTTTTGCCCGATCCAGTAGAAAATCGACCGATCGGTTGAATTTGACCAATTAGTCAAGTTTGACTGATCGGTTAAATTCAACCTGTCAAGGTTGGAGGGATCAGGCAAAAAGCCAAGTTTTTTGCCCGATCAAGTAGAAAATCGACCGATCGGTTGAATTTGACCGATCGGTCAAGTTTGACCGATCGGTTAAATTTAACCGGTCAAGGTTGAAGGGATCGGGCAAAAAGCCAAGTTTTTTGCCCGATCCAGTAGAAAATCGACCGATCGGTTGAATTCGACCGATCGATCAAGTTTGACCGATCGGTTAAATTCAACCGGTCAAGGATGGAGGGATCCACAAAAAGCCAAGTTTTTTGCCCGATCAAGTAGAAAATTGACCGATCGGTTGAATTTGATCGATCGGTTAAATTCAACCGGTCAAGGTTGAAGGGATCGGGCAAAAAGCTATGTTTTTTGCTCGATCCAGTAGAAAATCGACCGATCGGTTGAATTTGACCGATCAGTCAAGTTTGATCGATCGGTTAAATTCAACCGGTCAAAGTTGAAGGGATCGGGCAAAAAGCCAAGTTTTTTGCCCGATCCAGTGGAAAATCGATCGATCGGTTGAATTTGACCGATCGGTCAAGTTTGATCGATCGGTTAAATTCAACCGGTCAAGGTTGAAGGGATCGGGCAAAAAGCCAAGTTTTTTGCCCGATTCAGTATAAAATCGACCGATAGATTGAATTTTGACCGATCAGTCAAGTTTGACCGATCGGTTAAATTCAAAATCTTCGTGCGACAATTTGAAGTAGAATATTCTGTTGTGAACCGGTGGTCCATCTGGACTGGTGAGTCTTCTGAACCGGTGGTTCGGTTGAACCGGTGGTTCGCTGGTTCGACGCTTCGTCTGGTCCCGACTGTTCGCCTAGTTTTGCGCTTGCTACGGATTAATGCCATGTGTCCCTGGTAAAAACACGGGATTTGATATGGTGATGACACATGTCCTCTCGATCTACGCGCCAGTTTCCTTGGGGTATATAAGTTTCTCTGGCTGTCATTTTTGCCCCACGCATTCAGAATTTTTCAAACTCCAGAGTCTTTGCTTTTTGATTCTTTATTCTCTGCTCTCTCCCGACCGATCGGAATGGCATCATCTGGTAGCGTGAAGAAGGCGAATGTGGTCCCCTCGAAGAGGAAGGGGAAGGAGATCTCTGAAGTTTCCTCCGTTCCAAAGGGCCGCGGCAAGGGCAAGGCTGTGCTTGTGGAGCTTGGTCAATTAGGCAAAAGGCACATAGGAGTTGGATTTGCTTCAGTACCATCCCGGCCAGAGCACATTCCCAAGGCGAAGTTCGTTCTGGCGCCCCTGATGTCGCTGACGGAGGAACCTGCATATGTGTAAAACACAGGTGGCAAACTCACCAATGTGAAGAGGGCTAAGTGGCAGAAGCTGCTGGCTTGTTTCACAGAAGGGAAGGTTCGACCGTCGCTTTCGGGGGTTCAGTCTGCCTTTGGTATCGACAAGCGGACGGTCTTCACAAATTACGCCAGCAAGGAACAAGTAATGGGGACCATTGTCACCATTGGCCAGCTCAACTGTGGACTACGTCTTCCACTACCACCCTTTGCCGTGAGGTTGCTGAACACCTCAGGCTTTTGTCCCGAGCAGATCTCCGGGAACGCTTGGAGGATCATCTACGCTTTCTGTCGCGTAGAATCCGACTTCCAGGAGGAGCTGAAGGCTTGCTACTCCAGCATCCCTGAGGGCGAGGAAGCGAGGATCGAGTTGGGATACTTCTTTTATCACTACAAGTGGGCGTCGAGGAAAGACAGCCTGTTCTTCAACTTGACTGGTTTATCAGCCCTGCGCCCGATCGTGGACACTATCCCCTCTGATAAGCTCTACACCGATTGGCCGATTTTGGTTTCTGGTGTGTGGACTCCGCTCTCAGTGCCCGAGACCCCACGGAACGATGTGCACAAAGAGATAAAGATGTACTGCGAGGGAGGGGTCTTCTCCTGGCCTTTGGAGCGGGTCGGCGCCATCGACAATTTGTTTCTGGAGTTGACGTGCGGCACTCAATCATGGAAGCAATTTCTGAATTGCCCGGTCAGGTATGGCAACGCCAATCTCCTCCATCGATTACACGTCTGGTACGAAGATAATGAAGTCTTGTACTCCGACTATGAGGAGGATCCTCAGTCGGGCAAGATTATTAGAAGGACCCGGGCTGAGAAGAAATCGTATGGTGCGAGGCGTCGATTGCCCTCCACAGAAGAGAAGTTGGTGATACGCCGCCAGGGCCAAGCGAAGAAGAGAAAGGTCATTGTTGAAGAGAAAAAGAAGGAAGAAGAAGAGAAAGAGAGAGAAGAGGAAGAAGATGAAAAAGGGGGAGATGATGAAGAGGATGGAGGCGATGATAGTGACGAGTGTGGGGGGAAATTTCCGAGCCGCCTTAATCGAGAACCCCGCCCCACAGTCTTGATTGAATTTGATGGTTTGTAGAGTTAGGGATTAGAAAGTTCAGAATGAGAGAGATGACACGTTGAGTTGTTGTCGAAGTTCGGTCTTACGACCTACGTCTCCGGGCGAGAGGTGCCACCTGGTTTCCACTATAATAAATATAAAGGTGGGAAAGCGTTCTCTCGACAGGCCGAGAGAAGCTTTTTACAGTGGGGGTTGCACTGAGCAACAAGAAAAGAAACTAGGGGGAGAGAAGTAAGCTCTAGCTCTGAATCCTCTCTTCCTCTGATTGAATGACCAACCCCTTTCCTGGATGCCTTGGGGGCCCTTTTATAGCGTAGGCACGTGCCCGATATGGCAGTGATGATGTGGCGATGATGACGTGGCACTGGTTCTGGGCCTCCTTGCTGGGCCCTTATTGGGCCGTTGTTCGGGCCCAATAAGGGGGAGGGCTTGATCTGCAAGCCTTGTAGAGTGGGCCCATGAACCCGGGCGGGCTTACCCACTTGGGCCGTTGCGCGGGCCCATGCCGCTCTGATCCGGTCCGGTATAATTTTTGCACCCACAGTTACCCCCTCCCAGTCGGGTCAGGACCCCCTGGGTCGGCTGGGATTCCAAGGTGCAAACGTCTTAGGATTCTGGCATGGTCGGCGAGGGTCGTCGGTGTCGTGGTTCATATTAGCAGAGTCCTGACTCGTGTTACGAGCCTAGCCAACGTGTTTGTGTTGGATACTTATATTGATCTCCGATGTCGAGACCCTTTTGGTGCGAGCCAAAAAGTCTCGGTATTGTATATGGGTGTTTCCGAGAAATTAGTGCATTTCCTGACCGAGACCCTTCTCCTTCCGCCGACGCCGAGACCCTTTTGGTGCGAGCCAAAAAGTCTCGGTTTTGCAAGTGGGCGTTCCCGAAAAGTCAATGTGTTTCTCGACCGAGAGGACGCCGAGAACCCTTCTCCTTTTGCCGACACCGAGACGCTTTTGGTGTGAGCCAAAAAGTCTCGGTTTTGCGAGGGGGCGTTTCCGAAAAGTCAGTGTGTTTCTGGACCGAGAGGATACCGAGACCCCTTCTCCTTCTGCCGACGCCGAGACGCTTTTGGTGCGAGCCAAAAAGTCTCGGTTTTGCGAGGGGGCGTTTTCGAAAAGTCAGTGTGTTTCCCGACCGAGAGGACGCCGAGACCCCTTTGCCTTCTGCCGACGCTGAGACTCTTTTGTAGGGTACCACGCTTCCGAGACGAAACCAAGCCATGTCAGGCGACACAGATCGGCCTCCATTACCAGGTGAGCCCTTACACGGGTGAGGTGTTTGATCGCTGCCTTGAGGAATTGAAGCTCGAGGTCAGGTCATTACTCGAGGCATGCAGGGAGCCGGTGGCTCGGCTCCAACTCGTCGACTCGATGCAACGTCTCAGGGTGGTGTATCATTTTGAGGAATAGATCGAAGACACCCTCAACGGAGTCTACGTCGGCGGTTGGTCGCGGGCCGAGGTGCTGGCCCCGATCGAGTCGGAGAGCTATATTGAGAATGGAGAACCACGGGCTCACAAGAGGGCTACCGTGGTACGCGGAGATCCCGGCCCAATCGAGCGTGAACGCACCGATTCCGAGGCCGTGGTACCCGGAACCAATCTACTGAGCAGTGATGCTATGAGTCCAAATCCAGCAGACCCACGAGAAGAATGTCACGATCGGGAAGAGATAGCCCGGCAGGGCATAGTATAGAAAGCTCGCGATGAAGAAGATCATGAAAAACTTCATTCTGCTTGGTCCTTTCGACCGCGAATCCCGCTCGTGGAGAGCTCTGAAGAGAGAGACCTGAGCAAGGTTAGAAGGCCACCACATTTCAGGAGGGTCTACCAAGAACTTCCTCAGCATCCCAGCCCCTCCATAACCAAGTATCTGGGTTGTGAGGACAATGATAAGGGACAAAAGAAAGCTCAAGGTCTGCTTGTAATAGGCCTTCATGACGGTAATAGCGCCGATAGAGTAGGCGTCCCCGCAGCCCTGAGAGACGCCGCAGTTGGTGAAGATGGTGATGATGACGTGCTCCTTCATGTTGAAGGGGCCGGGGTTGAGGTTGAAGCCCCACCGGCCCAGCACCCGGACCTCCCTGTTGGGGAGCACGGACGCCATGAATCGGCCGGCGGGCAGCACGGCGATCTGCATCAGGATGGCGGAGATGCTGAGGGGCTGCGTCCGGTAGGTGTAGAAGGTGTTGAGGAAGATGAGGATGGTGCAGGAGGCCACACCGAGGACCCACGCCCGGTACGTTATCACCGGGAGCGACGGGTCGTCGGTATCCGGCACGGGGCAGCGGCGCAGGCGTGCTGGCTGCGGCGTGGGACGTGCGGCGCGGTCGGCGTGTGGCTCCTGGCGCGGGGCAGTGGGGTGCGGTCGGTGGTTGGTCGCGGGCCGAGGGGCTGGCCCCGATCGGGTCGGATAGGTGAGCTGTGGGCGGCACTCCCGACTAGATCGCCCTCTCTCTCTCTTTCCTTCTACTCCCCTTTCCTTCCTTTCTTTGATGAGAGAGCATCACTCTCACTCTTTCCTTTCTTTGATGAGAGAGCAACGCTCTCTCTCTTTTTCCTTTCTTTGCCTTCACTTATTTCCTTCTCTGCTTTCTTCATACGTGAAGCACACCGAACCTTAAACCCAGACGGCTGCCTCTTTTCTCCGCTCCCTTTGCTTTGGACTTTGGTGAGAGAGCCGGCCTCTCTCCCTCTTTGCTTTCTTCACATGTGAAGCACACCGAACCTTAAACCCGGACGACTGCCTCTTTTCTCCGATCCCTTTGCTTTGGACTTTGGCGAGAGAGCCGGCCTCTCTCTCTTTGCTTTCTTTCTCCACATGCACGTGACGGGTTCAGCACTTTCCTTCTTTTTTTTTTTTTTTTTGAAATCGAGAGGAGCATTGCTATAGAATCCAAGACCCCCCCCTCTCGGTTTTCTGACGAGACCGAGGGGTAGGCTGCTAATGACGTGCCGACACACCTCCCTTTCGGTTTTCTGACAAAACCGAGGGATGGACTGCTTGTTGATGCCGACACCCCCCCCTCTCTGTCTTCTAACGAGACCGAGGGGTAGGCTGCTAATGACGTGCCGACACACCTCCCTCTCGGTTTTCTGACGAAACCGAGGGGTAGGCTGCTTGTTGACGCCGACACACCTCCCCTCTCGATTTTCTGATGAAATCGAGGGGTGGGCTGCTTGTTGATGCCGATACACCCCCCCTCTCGGTTTTCTGACGAAACCGAGGAGTGGTCTGCTTGTTGATGCCGACACACCCCCTCTTGGTTTTCTGACAAAACCGAGGGGTGGGCTGCTTGTTGATGCCGACACCCCCCCCCCTCTCGGTTTTCTGACGAAATCGAGGGGTGGGCTGCTTGTTGATGTCGACACACACACCCTCTCGGTTTTCTGACGAAACCGAAGGGTGGGCTGCTTGTTGATGCTGACACACCCCCCCTTTCGGTTTTCTGACGAAACTGAGGGGTGGGCTGTTTGTTGATGCCGACACACCCCCCCTCTCAGTTTTCTAACAAAATCGAGGGGTGGGCTGTTTGTTGATGCCGACACACCCCCCTCTCGGTTTTCTGACGAGACCGAGGGGTAGGCTGCTAATGACGTGACGACACACCTCCCTCTCGGTTTTTTGACGAAACTGAGGGGTGGGCTGCTTGTTGACACCGACACACCTCCTCTCTCGGTTTTCTGATGAAACCGAGGGGTGGGCTGCTTGTTGATGCCGACACACCCCCCCCTCTCGGTTTTCTGACAAAATCGAGGGGTGGGCTGCTTGTTGATACCGACACACCCCCCTCTCGGTTTTCTGACGAAACCGAGGGGTGGGCTGCTTGTTGATGTCGACACACCCCCCTCTCGGTTTTCTGACGAAACCAAGGGGTGGGCTGCTTGTTGATGCCGACACACCCCTCTTCTCAGTTTTCTGACGAAACCGAGGGGTGGGCTGCTTGTTGATACCGATACACACCCCCTCTCGGTTTTCTGACGAAACCGAGGGGTGGGCTGATGGTGTGCCGTCACCCCCTCCCCACTCGGTTTTTGTGCGAAACCGAGGGGGGGTTGCTTGTTGATGCCGACACACACCCCCTCTCGGTTTTCTGACGAAACCGATGGATGTGCTACTGATGGTGTGCCGTCACCCCTTCCCCACTAGGTTTTTGTGTGAAACCGAGGGAGGGCTGCTTGTTGATGCCGACACCCCATTATTGGGGCTGCTAGAAGAGGCCAAAAAGTGTCGGTATTGAAAATAGTATGTTTTTCGAATTTCAGCCCCATTTGAAACCGACACTTTTTCGGTAAAACGCTAGTGCGCGGGGATGTCGGCGAGGGACAATGCAATATTCGAGGGGGTTTCTTAGAGATAATCTAGGATGACACCGCATGATGGCCAGCCGGTCTTCACCCAATGTATTACCGCACCTGGTTACTGTATTCACCAGGTACTACGGTCACGTGAGGGTGTTGACTTGGCCAGGATCAAGGAAGCACCATTTTATCCCGTGTTACCCACTATCGACTGCACCAGTATGGAGACACACACTGACAGAGTCAGATCAACCACCCCCTGACTCATTTGGAACCGTTAGTCGTCGAAAAAAGGTGATGGCCAGTGATAATCTGATGCTTGGACCTGAGTGACAAGACTAAGCTTGGACTTTTGATCGAATGCCAATACGTCGGCGACGACGTCTCGGACTTTGTCTTCGAATGCCAAGGGTTGGGCCTTTGGCTTGTAGAGTGCCAAGGCGTTGGTCGCCTCGAACTTTGTCTTCAAGTGCCAAGGGTTGGGCCTTGGGCTTGTAGAGTGCCGAGGTGCTGGTCGCCTCGGACTTGTCTTCGAGTGCCAAGGGCTTGGCCTTGGGCTTGTAGAGTGCCGAGGCATTGGTCACCTCGGACTTTGTCTTCGAGTGTCAAGGGCTGGGCCTTGGGCTTGTAGAGTGCCGAGGCATTGGTCGCCTCGGCCTATGTCTTCGAGTACCAAGGGCAGGGCCTTGGGCTTATAGATTGCCGAGGCATTGGTCACCTCGGACTTTGTGTTCGAGTGCCAAGGGCTGGGCCTTGGGCTTGTAGAGTACCGAGGCATTGGTCACCTCGGACTTTGTCTTCGAGTGCCAAGGGCTGGGCCTTGGGCTTGTAGAGTGTCGAGGCATTGGTCGCCTCGGACTTTGTCTTCGAATGCCAAGGGCTGGGCCTTGGGCTTGTAGAGTGCCGAGGCGTTGGTCGCCTCGAACTTTGTCTTCAAGTGCCAAGGACTGGGCCTTGGGCTTGTAGAGTGCCGAGGCGTTGGTCGCCTCGGACTTTGTCTTCGAGTGCCAAGGGCTGGGCCTTGGGCTTGTAGAGTGCCGAGGCATTGGTCACCTCGGACTTTGTCTTCGAGTGCCAAGGATGTCTCCTTGAACTTGGTGCATGTCAAAGCGGTGACGTCTGCCTTGGACTTATTCTCATCGCCTCATATAGTTTAGCTTGACCTGGATTGTCAAAAGCATTTTTATCTGACTTTCGCCTTGAAAGGGTGTAGCCGAATTGCCTTCGAGCTTCCGACTTGAATGGGTTGAATCGAAGGTCTTTGGTTGACCTGGGTTACCAGGAGCTTTTTATCGAACTTTAGCCTCGAGAGGGTATAGCCGAATTGCCTTCGAGCTTCCGACTTGAATAGGCTGAATCGAAGGTCTTTGATTGACCTGGGTTGCCAGGAGCCTTTTTATCGGACTTTTGTCTTGAAAGGGCGTAGCCGATTGCCTTCGAGCTTCTGACTTGAATGGGCGGAATCGAAGGTCTTTGGTTGACCTGGGTTGCTAGGAGCCTTTTTATCGGACTTTAGCCTCGAGAGGGCATAGCCGAATTGCCTTCGAGCTTCCGACTTGAATAGGCGGAATCGAAGGTCTTTGGTTGACCTGGGTTGCCAGGGGCCTTTTTATCGGACTTTTGCCTCGAGAGGGCATAGTCGACTTTCCTTCGAGCTTCCGACTTGAATGGGTGGAATCGAAGGTCTTTGGTTGACCTGGGTTACTAGGAGCCTTTCTATCGGACTTTAGCCTTGAGAGGGCGTAGCCGAATTGCCTTCGAGCTTCCGACTTGAATGGGTGGAATCGAAGGTCTTTGGTTGACCTGGGTTGCCAGGAGCCTTTTTATCGGACTTTAGCCTCGAGAGGGCGTAGCCGAATTGCCTTCGAGCTTCCGACTTGAATGGGCGGAATCGAAGGTCTTTGGTTGACCTGGGTTGCTAGGAGCCTTTTATCGGACTTTAGCCTCGAGTGGGCGTAGCCGAATTGCCTTCGAGCTTCCAACTTGAATGGGCGGAATTGAAGGTCTTTGGTTGACCTGGGTTGCCAGGAGCCTTTTTATCGGACTTTAGCCGGCCTCGAGAGGGCGTAGCCGAATTGCCTTCGAGCTTCCGACTTGAATGGGCGGAATCGAAGGTCTTTGGTTGACCTGGGTTGCCAGGAGCCTTTTTATCGGTCTTTAGCCTCGAGAGGGCGTAGCCGACTTACCTTCGAGCTTCCGACTTGAATGGGCGGAATCGAAGGTCTTTGGTTGACCTGGTTTGCCAGGAGCCTTTTTTTTTGCCTTAATATGGTGGAATCGAACTTCGAGAGATTTCATTTTGAGAAAAAAAGACACTTTATTGATATAACAAAGTTGTAGTTACACTTTTTCAGAGGTTGCCCCGCGGACGTTACGATTATGCATCCACGTATTACATTGACTTTCTTTTCTCCACTGGTGCAACGTCTCCTACTCTCGACCTGGTTCTTTATTAGCGAGGTAGCCATCGAGCCGCCCTTCTTGGATCAGGTCTTTGATGTGATGCTTTAGCTTCCGACATGTAGAGGTTGGGTGGTCATGGCTGCGATGAAACTCACAGTAGGCAGTCGTATCTCCTGCCTGGTCGGAATTTGGAGGGAGAGGTTTTGGCCACTTGCAAAAGGGCTCGTTCTGCAAGTGTGCGAAGATGTCTTCAATGGAGGTGTTCAGCTCAGTGAACACCCTTTGCTCCCTTGGAGTTCGCCTCTTTTCTGCTGGAGGGGCTTTCGGATCTTCATTGTACCTTTTGGTCTGCACCTTTTTGTCGGACGCGGCATGGGCAGACTTCTTGTAGTGTGCTTCATTCGGAGCTTCATCATCTTTCTTATGTCGGGAGTTACGAGACTCGCGGGGCTCGCGTAGTCTTCTGGCTCGCTGATTGTCTTCCACCTCTATCTCCCGCTGTACGCGCTTGAACATCGCTTCCAAGTTATTGGGAGGATGCCGGATGAAGTCGGTGTAGACGTGGTGCTCTGGTCGGATAGCATTCTGGAATGCCAGCATGATGGCCTCCTTATTATAGGAGCGACCGGTGAGCTCAGAATGCTCATTACGAAACCTCATCGTGAAGCTCCTTAGAGACTCGTCGGAGCCCATCCTCAGCTGGTAGAGTGTATCCAGCCTCTTTTTCGGCTTTAAGTTTAGCCGATAATGGTCCATGAAGAGTTCAGCCAACTCTTTGAATATTGCCACTGTACCGGTAGGCAGTGTGTAGTACCAGTCGAGGGTAGGTCCCTCGAGGCTTCCCGCAAACATACGGCAGAGAACATGGTTCTCATATTCGTAGGGCGTCAGGGCCTGCTTGTAGGCTAGGATAGGAGAGCAGGGTCTCCCTGGATGCAGTTGAACTTTGGTAGGTTCGGTGTTCGCCAACCCAAAGGAAATGGTGTTGCAAGAACCTTGGGATGCAGTGGCCCCACCGAGGTGATTAGTTGCCTACGGTCTTGATGGCGGCGTCCCACGTCGGCAGTATGCCTTAGTCGGTTGAGCAGTTCGCGGGCATCTGTTGCTTTCGTATGCAAAGGGATAGAATGTCTAGTGGACCCTGTTGACTGAGGTGATCCTTCTCCGCGATAGTTGGGCGCACCGTTGACGTCGAGGCGATCCCACACCGTTTGCCTTGGTGCTTGTGTGGATACCTGACGCATCTCGATACGCGGCTCATGTGGTTCTTCAAGATGATGACTCACGTCTGGGCGAGTCCTTGGTTGGTCTTCATCAGTAGCTGGAGAGTTGCGGGCCACAACCCCCGCTCTTTCAATCGCCTTCTTTAGGGAATCCCTCTCTTGTTTGAGGGCCGCATTCTTCTTGAGGAGATTTAGTAGTTGGTAGTCAGCAGCCGAGATCTCGTATGTAGCCTGAGGCTCGCTTCCTTGAATAGCGTGTTCTTTGCCAGATCGATGCCTCGGGGATGACGGGTCTCGCCGATCGCTGTGCCCTTCTGGATGGCTGCCTTGCGACCCCAGCCGCTCCCGAACATTTCTTCGGTTGGTTGCAACCGATACTTCTTGTTCTTCTTCGATCATCATATCATTTGTTTGTTCAGCACCCGCCTTTGGTGAGTTGGTGCTGGCCTTCACCATCGAGCGTGTTGATGTCGGCATGATGAAGGTGTTGAGGTTGATTTGCAGGAGGACTTGTGGCTCATCCCCACAAGTTGAATAGGAGTCGGTAGATGTGTGGGTAAGACCTCTATCGATATCCCACAGACGGCGCCAAAGATTATGGGGGGAAATTTCCGAGCCGCCTTGATCGGGAACCCCGCCCCACAGCCTTGATTGAATTTGATGGTTTGTAGAGTTAGGGATTAGAAAGTTCAGAATGAGAGAGATGACACGTGGAGTTGTTGTCGAAGTTCGGTCTTACGACCTACGTCTCCGGGCGAGAGGTGCCACCTGGTTTCCACTATAATAAATATAAAGGTGGGAAAGCGTTCTCTCGACAGGCCGAGAGAAGCTTTTTACAGTGGGGGTTGCACTGAGCAATAAGAAAAGAAACTAGGGGGAGAGAAGTAAGCTCTAGCTCTGAATCCTCTCTTCCTCTGATTGAATGACCAACCCCTTTCCTGGATGCCTTGGGGGCCCTTTTATAGCGTAGGCACGTGCCCGATATGGCAGTGATGACGTGGCGATGATGACGTGGCACTGGTTCTGGGCCTCCTTGCTGGGACCTTATTGGGTCGTTGTTCGGGCCCAATAAGGGGGAGGGCTTGATCTGCAAGCCTTATAGAGTGGGCCCATGAACCCGGGCGGGCTTACCCACTTGGGCCGTTGCGCGGGCCCATGCCGCTCTGATCCGGTCCGGTACAATTTTTGCACCCACAACGAGAATGGCGACGACGACGAAGACAACGAAGATGATGAAGATGATGATGGTGGGAACGGTGGAGGTGATGAGATCCCTCCTACTCCTACTGGAGGAGATGGAGGATATGGGGGTGGTGAGGAAGAAATTCCTCCCACCCCCACTGTTGGAGAAGAAGAGAAAAGGGGTGGTGAGGAAGAAATTCCTCCCACCCCCACGGGTGATGAAGACTCGCAGTCGATCCCTATCGACGAGGCTAAGGCCCGTCGTATGGAGGAGGTGGTGGATGTAGAGGGCGATGGTCAGAGAGTGGTTCCCGCCTATCATTTCGAAGAGTTGAAGAAGCGTCCAGTGCGTCTGAAGATTAGATTTTCGGGGAACGGTGGGGTTGGAAGCAACCCTATGCCCCTCGACCAAATACCTCCAGATGCTCCCCGTCTCGAAGGCGCGACTACAAGCGGGGGTCTAGAGGTTGAACAACCTCCACCCCCTTCGCGTTCTCTGGCTGAAGAAATGGCAGCCATCGTGGTCGTGCTCGAGCATTCGAGCGGGCAGCAAGATGAAGGGGAGATCTCACCTCCTCGAGATGGTCCCTCTCCCGCACACTTGGAGAGAGGAATCCGCGTGGATGATGGGACTCCCCAACTTCAGCCTGAGCCAACCCCTGTCAAGGAGAAATCGATCCCCAAGGGTAAGAGCTCTGACCGTGGGAAGGGGAAAACATCTCAAGTCGATGCCACAGGTATCCTCACTAAATTCTTCTTCTGATTGCACTGCCTTTGATGCTTGAAAATATTCTAACTCTTAGAGCTTTTGCTTGACTTGCAGAGACTCCTGCTGGCACAACTTTGCTTTCGAAGGATTTGGGTGAGGTTGATATCGACCACCCAACTCCAGTGATCCGGAAGCTCTGTAACCTTCCGGGGGCCTCGATCGAGGAAGCCTTCCATAGGCTTGAAGTGGTGGTAAGTGCATCAGCTTGACTTGACTTTTGAATTGAACCTTCTGAAATATTTCTAACCCTTCTTGATTGTTCGCAGAATTCAGCAGTTCTGAAGTTTGGCACAAAGCTTTTCAAGAAGGTCGAAGAGTGAGAGGCTTCAACTGAAGTCTCTCGCCTGACGGCTGAATTGGAAGCTGCCCAGGAGGAGAAGGATAAGCTGAGGGAGCTTCTATCTTCCAAGAAGGAGGCCTTGAAGGCCAAGATCGAGGCCCTTTGTAAGGAGAAGCTGGAGAGCAAGGGGTGGCAGGATGGCTATGAGGCTCGGGGTCATGAGCTCGAGTCTTTGAAGAATCGATTCTTCAAGATCGAGACCTTGTCCTACGAGCGTGCAACTGAGAATAAGGAGCTGAAGGAGCAACTTGCTACAAGGATGCGGCCCTTGCTGCCAAGGAAGCCGCTTTTGCTGCCAAAGAAGCATCCCTCAAGAAGGAGTTGGAGCATACTCGTGCTGAATGCGAGAGCTTCAGGGAGACAGCCGAGAAGGCGGTGGAAGCACTCAGGATTCATGCTGGCAGCGTCCGATCTTCTAAGGCTTCTACGGCGAGCAAGGCTCGAGGTGGATCTGAAGGAGAGAGGTCGCGTGCTCCCAGTGTGGCTAAACCCTGATGTATTTCTACCTTTTTTTTTGTTTGTTATACCTGTAAAACTCTTCTCAGATTGAATCTTACTCCTGTACTTAACTTTTTGATAATGAAAAGATCTTTTTGATGTTGGAAATTGTATGTCTCTTGTTGAACATCTTCGAGTGTTGTATTCCGGATGATATTGGAATGTTGAATAGATACAATCATTCGGATGTAAGGGGTCGAGTCACAACTCGATTACCCAAACTTGTTATGTAACTTGGAAATTGAAGGTTGTTGTAATCACAACTTGAAATCGTAATATTTGTATGTGAGGGGTTGAGTCGCAACTCAAGCATCCAAACTTGTCAGACGATATCGAAATTGTAAGTCATTCAACATTTGTACGTAAGGGGTAGTGTCGCAACACAAACTCCCAAACTTGTCAAATTGACAGTGACTTGAAGGTTGTGTTGTATCACAACCCGAAATCGTTTAACATCTGCCTGTAAGGGGTTGAGTCGCAAATCAAGCACCCAAACTTGTTAAACGACCTGATAATTTGAATGTAGATAGCATTGAATATAGATAACATCGAACTTGAAAGATAATTAAAACTGCTTCAGAACTTGAGTCGACAAGGAGAACATTCGAAATTGATCTTTATTCAACACACATATTACATCAAGGATAGAACATTTTGAGATGTCTAGCATTCCAAGCTCGTGGCAATCTATCTCCTTCTGGTGAGATTAGTCGATAAGAGCCTTTGCCTCCCACTGATTCGACAATGTATGGACCTTCCTAATTAGGAGCAAGTTTTCCACTGCTGTGCTCCTTTCTGTTGTAAAAAACTGCTCTAAGGACAAGGCTACCAATTGGGAACTGTCTCTTGTAAACCTTCTGCTCGTAGGCTCATTTAATCTTCTGTTGATACTTGGCAATACGAAGGGTTGCTTGGTCTCGTAGTTCTTCAGAGAAATCTAGATCGTTGACTCGAAGCTCTTTATTAATTCCTTCTTCGACTGCTCTGGTCTTCAATGTACTTGATATGTTCTCTGTCGGGAGTACTGTTTCCGATCCATATGTCAGACGAAAGGGTGAGAACCCCGTTAATCTTCTCGGAGTTGTGCGATATCCCCAAAGAACTTCAGATAGGACTTGTTCCCACAATCCTTTCTTGTCGTTGAGTTTCTTCTTGAGTATACCCAAAATAGCTCTATTGGAGGCTTTAGCTTGACCATTGCACTGAGGGTACCTTGGAGTTGAACAGAAAAGTTTGATTCCGTTGTTGAGATAGAATTCACGAAACTTGTCGGAGTCGAATTGAGCCCCGTTGTCAGCAACAAGAACTTGAGGTGTGCCAAACCTTGAGAGGATGTTATGCCGGATGAACTTGATCACTTCATCGTCGGTCTCTCGGAAGAGTGGCACAGCTTCGACCCATTATGTGAAGTAATCTGTGGCCAATAGCAGATACTTCTTCTTGCTCGGAGTTGGAGGGAAGGGACCCAAGAAGTACAAACCCCATTGATGGAAGGGCCACGGACTTGAAAGTTGATGAAGCTCATCTGCAGGGAGATGGATAGCCCGAGCGTGTCGTTAGCATGGTTCGCACCTTTGAACCACTTGGTGAGCATCCCTTGACATTGTTGGTCAGTAATAACCTTGCAATTTTGTCTTGGTTTCAAGAGGTCTTCCTCCCGAATGATTCCCGCAGGCTCCAGAGTTGATGTCAATCAGGATTGCTTCTGCTTGTCCAGGGCCAATGCACTTGAGCAACATCCCGTTGTGAGATTTGAAATATAGATCTTCTCCTTGAATGATATAGCATGGCAGCTTTCTTTGGAGTATTCGGGCTTGATTTGGATCTTCGGGCATTTTGCCATGTTTGAAGAAGTCGAAGATTGACTGTCTCCAATCCTCGAGCTTATTTGAAGTGGTAGGGTTCGAGGCCAATTGTCCTCTACCCCCAGATCTTTCTGTAGTAGCGACGACCTGTAGTTCGGGGGTGGTCTTGGGTGCTTCTTGGTAATCGATTTGAATTTGTCTTCCTCCAAGTGAATCTCCAAGAACTGAGGCCGCGTTGGCTAAGGCATCTGCTTCTCGATTCTCTGCTCTTGGAATTTGAATAAATTCGGTGCTAGTAAAATGTTGTTGAAGACGTCGCACTAGGGCCAAGTAATTCTGTATTCTTTCTTCACGAGCTGTGTACTCCCTGTTGATTTGCCTTATGATCAGCTGGGAGTCGCTGTAGACAATGATTTGATCTATCCCCAGGGATTCAGCCATTTCGAGCCCAGAGATGAGTGCTTCATATTCGGCTTCATTATTGGTGGCATTGAATCCGAGGAGGGTGGCCTTCTGAAGATGATCAAGTTCAGGGGATACACAGACTATCCCAGTTCTCGAACCGATCATACTTGAAGCTCCATCGGTATAAAGCTTCCATGGAGGAGTTGTGGCAATATCCTGAAGGCTTGGATCGGCTTTTGTAGCTGGTTTCAACGGAGGTTCAGCTTCATCTTCTAAGCGCATATCGATATCTTCTTCCCAAGTTATGGGGTCTTCAACTAGAAAGTCAGCTAGAAAATCAGCAATTGCCTGACCTTTGATGGAAGTGCGAGATTCGAATTGAATTCCTAGAGCACTCATTTCGATCACCCATTTGGTCATTCGACCAGCTCGACCAGCTTTGTCAACGATATCTTTGAGTGGGTGTTCCGAAATGACAGTGATCTGATGAGAGACAAAGTAGGGTTGGAGGCGACGTGATGCAGTGAGCAAGGCCAGAATGACCTTCTCAGTTTTTGAGTAACGAGTCTCAGCCGGAAGAAGAGTTTCGCTGATGTAGTAGACCGGATACTCGATGCCTTCTCTTCTGCTGACTAGGACTGCACTGATTGCTTGATTGGTGACGGCGAGATAAAGCCATAGATCTTCTTTTGGAAGTGGGGCTGTCAGGATAGGAGCTTACACCAGATATTTCTTGATGTCTTGAAAAGCTTCTTCGCAATTTGAACTCCACCCAGAAGTATCCACCTTTCGTAGCTTCTCGAAGAGAGGCTTACACTTGTCGGAAGACTTTGAGATGAATCTATTGAGGGTAGCAAGTCTTCCGGTGAGACGTTGCACTTCCTTCCGATTGGTAGGTGATGGCATGTCGAGGATGGCTCAAATTTGGTCGGGGTTGGCTTCAATGCCCCTCCTGGTCACAAGGTGACCCAGGAATTTACCCGATTTAACCCCGAAAGCACACTTGGCCGGATTGAGCTTCATGCGATACTTTCGGAGGATTTGGAATGTCTCAGTCAGATCGAATAGATGATTTCCTCTACTAGAGCTTTTCGTAAGGAGATCGTCGACGTAAACTTCGACGTTACGACCGATCTGATCTTCGAACATCTTTGTGACTAACCGTTGATAAGTAGATCCGGCGTTTTTGAGGCCGAAAGACATTACGTTGTAGCAGTAGAGACCTCTGCTAGTCACAAAGCATATCTTCTCTTGATCATCAGAGTGAAGCGGAATTTGATTGTACCCAGAGTATCCATCCATAAAAGATAATAGCTCGTGGCCAGCAGTGGCATCGACGAGTCTATCTATTCTTGGCATGGGGAATGGATCTTTGGGGCAAGCCTTATTGAGGTTGGTGAAGTCGATACACACTCTGACCTTCCCGTTTTTCTTTGGAACAACAACTATGTTAGAGATCCAAGTAGGGTACTCTACTTCACGAATGAAGCGCTGTGAGTAACTTATTGATCTACTCTTGAACAGCAACTTGTAGCTCTGGTTAGATTGTACGCGGCTTTTGCTTGACAGGCTTTACTTCCTCTTTGATCGCGAGTCGGTGACAAGCGTCATCTGGATTGATTCCAGGCATGTCTTCGAAGCACCAAGCGAAGACGTCGATATTGGACTGGAGGAAGGATACCATGTCTCGCGCTTCTGCGTCGCTGAGACTGGTACCAATGAAGGTTTGTTGAGGGAGATCTCCTCTGCCGATATTGATTGGAATGATTTCTTGAATTAAAGGTGAGACCTCCCACTCGATTGGTGGGGGCTCGGTCAGCAGAATCTCCTTTGATTGCTATTTTGAAGAAGGACGAGCTTCATCTCGTGGTCGCTTTGGAGGAGCGATATTGATTTTTTGATCTGTTTTTGCCGCAGCCGCTTCACAAGATCGCCCGACTTGCTGATCACCTCGAATGCAGACAATGCCTTCTCCCGTTGCAAACTTGAGGAGTTGATGGTAAGAAGAGGAGATGTCATTAATCTGATGGAGGAAGGGTCGCCCGAGGATGGCGTTGTAGCTGGACGTTCCTTCGACGATTGCAAACCTCACCGAGACTCGAGTCTCTCGGCTAAGGTCGAGAGTGAATCTCGACTCGCCCATCGTAATGCTTTGCTCACCGTTAAATCCTGTGATTACTGTCGGGACGACGTCGAGGCTTGAGTATTTATGTCCCAGACATTTGAAGCAGTCTGAGAACATAATATCGATGGAGCTTCCGGTATCGATGAGGATTCGATTGACCGTGCTTCCGTCGATGAGGAGTTTCAAGACCAGGGGGTCTCGATGCAGAGTATGAACTCCTTGGAGATTAGTATCATTGAAAACGATGGAGGGCCAAGCCAAACCCTCAATAGGCTTCTCTATCCAGGTGTCCTCTTTATTTGCAGAAGAGCGAACATGAAAGATACGTCGAATTTGCCGATCAACTTACTTCCCAGTCACTGATTTATTGTGTAATGATCCATGAATGCCGAAGACGTTGGCATTCACAGTGAGAGGAGTCGGTTAGAAGAAATTTTATGGACCGAGCAAGCTTCTTTCCCCTTCGTAGAGGGTCGGCATTGATCCTGCCCGCCTTTGGTGAATTCTTGGAGATGGCCCTCTCGCAGTAGATCTTCGAGATGAAATCTAAGCCGATAGCACCGATCGGTGGAATGGCCGTGGCTTCGGTGGAAGTCGCAATAGACCGTTTTGTCAGCCGTGAATTTAGTGTTAGGTTGAAGAGGATTGGGCCTTCGAAGGAATTCTTCGTGTTGAATACGGTCGAGGATCTGCTCGATCGGTAAACTCCACTCGGTGAAAGTGGTCTTCGTCGGGGATCGACGCCCGTCGTTCTTCGCCCGTTTGTTGGTAGGGGGGGCTGCTGCCTCAGCGTTGTGAGCTTTGGCAGCATACTTTGGAGCTTCTCTCTCTGTAGGCCTTCGCTTCGTCTCTCGCCCTTTTCGGGCGACTTGATCGTCCTCAACCTTAATCTCCCTCTGAATTCGATCAAACATTTAACCCAGGGAAGGAGGGGGATTGCGGATGAAGTCATTGTAGATGTGTTGGTCGAAGCGGAGTGCATTCTGGAAAGCCAACATGATAGGTTCATCATCCAGATGTCTCTCGGAGAGGGCGGCGTGCTCGTTGTGGAATCGCCTTGTGAAGCTGCGGAGACTCTCGTGTGCACCCATCCTCAACCGGTAGAGGGAGTCGAGCTTCTTCTCCGGCTTCATATTTAGTTGATAATGCTGCACGAAGTGACTGGCCAAAACATCGAACCGGGTGATGGATTCCGCTCGAAGGTTATGGTACCAATAGAGAGATGGCTCGTCGAGGCTCCCGGCGAAGGTGCGGCAGAGCACGTTGTTCTCTTCTTCATGCGGCATCAAGGCTTGCTTGAAAGCAAGTATATGGAGAGTTGGGTCTCCTTTGACGTAATTGAATTTGGGGAGAGTGGGAGTTCTCCATCCCCTTGGGAATGTTGATTCGAACAAGCTCCGATGGAGAGGTCCGGCTGAGGAGTACCCGTCTCTACGACCATGCCCTCGACTTGGATATGGATTGAGAGGCAAGATCGAGAGGTCTTGTTCAAGCCTATGTGTATCAGCAGGTTGGAGTCGGTGACAAAGGTCCGATCCGAGTCCATGTTGAAGCGGAATAGATAGAGAAATTCTATTCTTTGAAGGAACGCCTTTTATCTGGTGCCTCCTTGGTATGTCAGGCTTTGAAGGTGCCTTCTTGTCGCAGTTGCGACTAGAAGAGGATTGGGAGGACTCGTCGTCGAGGCGATCCCAAACACTCTGCTTCCATGAGGCAGCAGAGGGAGTTGGGTCGCGACGAATCCTCTCGAGGGCAGTAGTACCCATTGACCTCCGTTGCTCGGAGTGGATTGATTGTCGTGGAAGATTGACCCTCTCATTTGTCGAGGGGATAGGAAGAGCAATTCCAGCCTCGGAGGCTGCTTTCTTGAGAGCATCCCTCTCAGCAGTGAGGGCAGCATTCTGCTTAGTTAATTGCAATAGCTGGTAGTCGACTGCTGAGATTTGATAGGTTGATAGAAGGTCTTCAGCAGGAGCAGGGGTTGTATTCCCTATTGATGGATGAGGAGGTGGGGCGATCGATCGATCTACCGATCTCCCGCTGCCTGATCGAGTATCCTCATTGGGGACAGCAAGGGGCTGTCCGAAATTGAGCCTTTGACTCATTAATCGAGTCTCAGGATGAGGTTGACGCATGTTACTTCCTTCTGGTTGACCCTGATGCTTTGTCCTCGCCATTTAGAGAGCGAAGGGTGCAATGAGATTGCCGACGTCCAAACGGTTGTATGCTCAACAGAAGGGGCTAGGAAGTATAACTATCTAGATCGGTTGTCTGCTCAATCGATCAGGATATTCGTTGTAGAGCGGACTTGGCTTCTTGCTCGGATCCCACAGACGGCGCCAAACTGTGGGGGAAAATCCTCGTGCCGACCCGAAGACTTCGCCTCACCTGTCAATTGAAGGTTCGAGTTGAAGATCGTTGTTCGATCTGTTGATTGAAGTTGATGCTTTCAATATGCAAACAGAGAGAATTTGACACGAGAGATGTAATCTCAGAGTTCAGCTGAAGCCTACGTCTCCGTGCTATAGGGAGCAACCCGAATTCACTAGCACTTATATCGAAATGATCTCGACAGGCCGAGTATCACCGAAACCTCTTCGATCTCTCTTCAGAGTCAAGAAGAAGATCGAGGAGAGGTGAAGGTTGAGAAGATAGAAATTCCAGAGCTCTGGTTTCTGAAAATCAAATCTCAGAACTGGAAATCGGATCCTTTTACATTCGGAGGACTGCTATTTATAGGATTTTCTGGTGGTAAATGGCGGTTTCTGCTGTAGTATCTGGGGATCCTCCAGGTAAAGCTGGTGGGCCCCGCTGCCGTCTCCTGGGGGATTCCACTGGCTCCTGGGCCCACCAGGCAGGGCCGGTGGGTCCCGCGGTAGTTTTCGGGGGCCCACCAGGCAGGGCTGGTCGGTCTCGTTGTGGTTTTTCGGGGGCCCACCACGTAGGGCCGGTGGGTCCCGCTGTTGTCTTTCGGGGGCCCACTAGGCAGGGCCGGTGGGTCCCACTGTTTGCAGACTCTTTGCCAAAATTTGCACCTACACAATCCATTCTAATTCATTCGTTCGATCCATTCTTATTCATTCGTATGAATGTATCCATTCTAATTAATTCGCATGATGGATCATACAAATGAATTTGAATGGATCGTGCGAATGAATTAGAATGGATCTTACGAATGAATTAGAATGGATAGTATGAATGAATTAGAATGGATCGTACGAATAAATTAGAATGGATCGTACGAATGAATTAGAATGGATCGTACGAATCAATTAGAATGAATTGAACGAGTGAATTAGAATGGATCGTACGAATGAATTAGAATAGATCGTGCGAATGAATTAGAATGGATCTTACGAATGAATTATAATGGACAGTACGAATGAATTAGAAAGGATCATATGAATGAATTAGAATGGATTATACGAATGAATTAGAATGAATCATACGAATGAAATAGAATGGATTGTACGAATGAATTAGAATGGATCATACGAATAAATTAGAATGGATCGTATGAATGAATTAGAATGAATCATACGAATAAATTAGAATGGATCGTACGAATGAAATAGAATGGATTGTACGAATGAATTAGAATGAATCATATGAAAGAATTAGAATGGATCGTGTGAATGAATTAGAGTGGATCATGCGAATGAATTAAAATGGATCGTGCGAATGAATTAGAATGGATCGTACGAATGAATTAGAATGGATCGTCTGAATGAATTAGAAAGGATCATACGAATGAATCAGAATGGATCATACGAATGAATTAGAATTAATCGTGCGAATGAATTAGAATCGATCGTACGAATGAATTAGAATGGATTGTGCGAATGAATTAGAATGGATCGTACGAATAAATTAGAATGGATCGTATGAATGAATTAGAATGGATCGTGTGAATGAATTAGAATGAATCATACGAATGAATTAGAATGGATCGTACAGAATGAACTTGAATAGATCATATGAATGAATTAGAATGAATCATACGAATGAATTTGAATGGATCGAGTGAATGAATTAGAATGGATCGTGCCAATGAATTAGAATGGATCGTTCGAATGAATTAGAATGGATACATTCATATGAATTAGAATGGATCGTACGAATGAAGTAGAATGGATCGTGGGAATGAATTAGAATGGATCGTTCGAATGAATTAGAATGGATACATTCGTATGAATTAGAATATATCGTACGAATGAATTAGAATGGATTGTCTGAATGAATTAGAATGGATCGTCTGAATGAATTAGAAAGGATCATATGAATGAATCAGAATGGATCATACGAATGAATTAGAATGAATCATACGAATGAATTAGAATGGATCGAGCGAATGAATTAGAATGGTTCGTACGAATGAATTAGAATGGATCATGCGAATGAATTAGAGTGGATCGTACCAATATACTAGAATGGATACATTCGTACGAACGAATTAGAATGGATCATACGAATGAATTAGATTGGATACATTCGTACGAATAAATTAGAATGGATCATTCGAATGAATTAGAATGAATCATACGAATGAATTAGAAACATTCGTACGAATAAATTAGAATGGATCGTATGAATGAATTAGAAAGGATCGTACGAATGAATTAGAATGGATCATGCGAATGAATTAGAATGGATCGTACAAATATATTAGAATGGATACATTCGTACGAATGAATTAGAATGGATCAGACGAATGAATTAGAATGGATACATTCGTGCGAATGAATTAGAATGGATCGAAAGAATGAATTAGAATGGATACATTCGTATGAATTAGAATGGATCGTACGAAATGAATTAGAATGGATAGATTCGAATGAATTAGAATGCATCGTACGAATGAATGGATCTAATTCATTCGTACGATCCATTCTAATTCATTCGTACAATCTATTCTAATTCATTCGCATGATCCATTCTAATGCATTCCTACGATCCATTCTATTTCATTCGAACTATCCATTCTAATTCATTCGCATGATCCATTCTAATTCATTCGTACGATCCATTCTAACTCATTCGTACTATCCATTCTAATTCATTCGTACGATCCATTCTAATTCATTCACACGATCCATTCTAATGCATTCATACGATCCAGTCTAATGCATTCGTACTATCCATTCTAATTCATTCGTACGATCCATTCTAATTCATTCACACGATCCATTCTAATTCATACGAATGTATCCATTCTAAATCATTCGTTCGATCCATTCTAATTCATTCGTATGATTTATTCTAATTCATTCAGACGATCCATTCTAATTCATTCGTACGATCCATTCTCATTCATTCGTACGATCCATTCTAATTCATTCGTACGATCCATTCTAATTCATTCGCACGAATGTATCCATTCTAATGCATTCATATGATTCATTCTAATTCATACGAATGTATCCATTCTAATTCATTCGTTCGATCCATTCTAATTCATTCATACGATCCATTCTAATTCATACGAATGATTTATTCTAATTCATTCAGACGATCCATTCTAATTCATTCGAACGATCCATTCTAATTCATTCGTACGATCCATTCTAATTCACTCGAACGAACCATTCTAATTCATTCCCATGAATGTATCCATTCTAATTCATTCGTACGATCCATTCTAGTTCATTCGCACGATCCATTCTAATTCATTCGCACGATCCATTCTAATTCATTCGTACGATCCATTCTAATTCATTCGGACGATCCATTCTAATTCATTCGTACGATCCATTATAATTCATTCGCACGATCCATTTTAATTCATTCGTATGATTCATTCTAATTCATTCGTACGATCCATTCTAATTCATTTGTACGATCCATTCTAATTCATTCGAACGATCCATTCTAATTCATTCGCACGATCCATTCTAATTCATTCGTACGATCCATTCTAATTGTTTCGAATGATCCATTCTCATTCATTCGTATGATCCATTATAATTCATTCATACGATCCATTCTAATTCATTCGTTCGATCCATTCTAATTCATTTAGACGATCCATTCTAATTCATTCGTACGATCCATTCTAATTCATTCGTTCGATCCATTCTAATTCATTCGTATGATTCATTCTAATTCATACGAATGTATCCATTCTAATTCATTCGTTCGATCCATTCTAATTTATTCGTACGATCCATTCTAATTCTTACGAATGTATCCATTCTAATTCATGCGAACGATCCATTCTAATTCATTCGCACGATCCATTCTAATTCATTCGTACAATCCATTCTAATTCATATGAATGTATCCATTCTAATTCATTTGTACGATCCATTTTAATTCATTCGCACGAATGTATCCATTCTAATTCAATCGCACGATCCATTCTAATTCATTGGCACAATCCATTCAAATGCATTCGTACGATGCATTCTAATTCATTCGTACGATCCATTCTAATTCATTCGTATGATCCATTCGAATTCACTCGGACGATCCATTCTTGTTCATTCGCACGAATGTATCCATTCTAATTCATTCGCACGATCCATTCTAATTCATTCGTACGATCCATTCTAATTCATTCGTACAATCCATTCTAATTCATTTGTACGATCCATTCTAATTCATTCAGATGATCCATTCCAATTCATCCGTACGATCCCTTCTAATTCATTCGCATGATCCATTCTAATGCATTCGTACAATCTATTCTAATTCATTCGTATGATTCATTCTAATTCATTCAGACGATCCATTCTAATTCATTCGCACGATCCATTCTAATGCATTCGTACGATCCATTCTAATTCATTCACACGATCCATTCTAATTCATTCGTACGATCCATTCTAATTCATTCGTACGATCCATTCTAATTCATACGTATGATTCATTCTAGTTCATTCAGACGATCCATTCTAATTCATTCGCATGAATGTATCCATTCTAATTCATTCGTAGGATCCATTCTAATTCATTCGCACGATCCATTATAATGCATTCGTACGATCCATTCTAATTCATTCACACGATCCATTCTAATTCATTCGTATGATCCATTCTAATTCAATCGAACGATCCATTCTAATTCATTCGCACGAATGTATCCATTCTAATTCAATCGCATGATCCATTCTAATTCATTCGCACGATCCATTCTAATGCATTCGTACGATCCATTCTAATTCATTCGTACGATCCATTCTAATTTATTTGTACGATCCATTCTAATTCACTCGGACGATCCATTCTAATTCATTCGCACGAATGTATCCTTTCTAATTCATTCGCATGATCCATTCTAATTGATTCGTACGATCCATTCTAATTCATTCGTACGATCCATTCTAGTTCATTCGTACAATCCATTCTAATTCATTCGTACAATCCATTCTAATTCATTCGCATGATCCATTCTAATTCATCCATACGATCCATTCTAATTCATTCATACGATCCATTCTAATTCATTCATTCGATCCATTCTAATTCATTTTTATGATCCATTCTAATTCATTCGCATGAATGTATCCATTCTAATTCATTCGTATGATCCATTCTAATTCATTCGTATGAATATATCCATTCTAATTCATTCGTACGATCCATTCTAATTCATTCGCATGATCCATTCTAAAGCATTCATACAATCCATTCTAATTCATTCATGTGGGGAAAAATCTTCGTGCCGGCCCGAAGACTTCGCCGCACCAGTCAATTGAAGTTCGAGTCGAAGATCGTTGTTCGATCTGTTGATCGGAGTTGGTACTTTCAATATGCAAACAGAGAGAGTTTGACACAAGAGATATGATCTCGGAGTTCAGCCAAGGCCTACGTCTCCGTGGTATAGGGAGCAACCCGAATTCACTAACACTTGTATCAAAGTGATCTCGACAGGCCGAGTATCACCGAACACACTCTGATCTCTTCGAAGACAAGAAGAAGATCGTAGAGAGGAGGAGGAGGGGAAGGTGAGGAATTCCAGAGCTCTGGGTTTCTGAAAATCAGATCTCAGAACTGAAATTCGGATCCATTTACATTCGAAGGGCAGCTATTTATAGGATTTTCTGGTAGTAAATGGCGGTTTCTGTGGTCGTATCTGGGGATCCTCCAGGTAAGGCTGGTGGTCCTGTGGGGGAAAATCTTCGTGCCGACCCGAAGACTCTCGCAGCACCAGTCAATTGGAGTCGAAGTTGATGTCGAAGATCGTTGATCGATCTGTTGATTGAAGTCGAAGCCTTTTGATATGCAAGTAGAGGAATGCAATCAGAGAAATTGTGACACGAGATGTGATCTCGGAGTTCAGCCGAAGCCTACGTCTCCGTGCTATAGGGAGCAACCCGAATTCACTAACACTTCAGTTGAAGTGACCTCGACAGGCCGAGTGTCACTGAAAGCTCTCTGATCTCTTCGAAAGAGAAAAGAAGATCAAAGAGAGATGGTAGATCGGAAGTTAGAAATCCCAGAGTTCTGGTTTCTTAGAACTGAGAATTCGATCTCTTTTTCAGAATCCATCCTTTTACATTCGAAGGCTCCGCTATTTATAGGCTTCTCTGGTGGGGAATTCCGGGGTAAATGGCGGTTTCTGCTGCCGTATCTGGGGATCATCCAGGCAGGGTCGGTGGGTCCCGTGGTAGTCCTCGTGGGCCCACCAGGCAGGGCCGGTGGGTCCTGTGGTAGTCCTCGTGGGCCCACCAGGCAGGGCCGGTGGGTCCTGTGGTAGTCCTCGTGGGCCCACCAGGCAGGGCCGGTGGGTCCCGTGGTAGTAGGTAAACTTATGCCAAAATTTGCACCCACAGTTACCCCCTCCAAGTTAGCTAGAGTGCATTCTGGCTGGCTTGGATTTGGTGCAAAGAACGGCAACTTCCTGTTTGAAAAAGGGACACGAAGAAACTTGTCGTATGTTAGCGTAAAAAAGGACTGACCGGTCAATTTTGATTGATCGGTCAAATTTTGACCGATCGGTCAAATTTGACCGATCGGTCAAATTTCGACCGATCGGTCAAAATTCAACCGGTCAAGGATCGAGTGATCGGTCAAAGGACACGGTTTTTTGACCGATCTAGTAGAATTTTGACCGATCAAAAGATTTTGACTGATCGGTCAAAATTTGTCCGATCGGACAAATTTTGACTGATCGGTTAAATTTTGACTGATCGGTCAAAATTCAACCGGTCAAGGTTCGAGTGATCGGTAAAAAACATTGGTTTTTTGCCAGATCCAGTAGAAATTTGACCGATCAAATAATTTTCGCCGATCGGACATGTTTGTCCGATCGGTGAAAAAATATCCGGTCAAGGTTCGAGTGATCGGCAAAAAAACCTTAGTTTTTTACCAGATCCAGTAGAAATTTGACCGATCAAATAATTTTCGCCGATCGGACATGTTTGTCCGATCGGTGAAAAAATATCCGGTCAAGGTTCGAGTGATCGGCAAAAAACCTTGGTTTTTTGCCAGATCCAGTAGAAATTTGACCGATCAAATAATTTTCGCCGATCGGACATGTTTGTCCGATCGGTGAAAAAATATCCGGTCAAGGTTCGAGTGATCGGCAAAAAACCTTGGTTTTTTGCCAGATCCAGTAGAAATTTGACCGATCAAATAATTTTCGCCGATCGGACATGTTTGTCCGATCGGTGAAAAAATATCCGGTCAAGGTTCGAGTGATCGGTAAAAAACCTTGGTTTTTTGCCAGATCCAGTAGAAATTTGACCGATCAAATAATTTTCGCCGATCGGACATGTTTGTCCGATCGGTGAAAAAATATCCGGTCAAGGTTCGAGTGATCGGCAAAAAACCTTGGTTTTTTGCCAGATCCAGTAGAAATTTGACCGATCAAATAATTTTCGCCGATCGGACATGTTTGTCCGATCGGTGAAAAAATATCCGGTCAAGGTTCGAGTGATCGGCAAAAAACCTTGGTTTTTTGCCAGATCCAGTAGAAATTTGACCGATCAAATAATTTTCGCCGATCGGACATGTTTGTCCGATCGGTGAAAAAATATCCGGTCAAGGTTCGAGTGATCGGCAAAAAACCTTGGTTTTTTGCCAGATCCAGTAGAAATTTGACCGATCAAATAATTTTCGCCGATCGGACATGTTTGTCCGATCGGTGAAAAAATATCCGGTCAAGGTTCGAGTGATCGGCAAAAAACCTTGGTTTTTTGCCAGATCCAGTAGAAATTTGACCGATCAAATAATTTTCGTCGATCGGACATGTTTGTCCGATCGGTGAAAAAATATCCGGTCAAGGTTCGAGTGATCGGCAAAAAACCTTGGTTTTTTGCCAGATCCAGTAGAAATTTGACCGATCAAATAATTTTCGCCGATCGGACATGTTTGTCCGATCGGTGAAAAAATATCCGGTCAAGGTTCGAGTGATCGGCAAAAAACCTTGGTTTTTTGCCAGATCCAGTAGAAATTTGACCGATCAAATAATTTTCGCCGATCGGACATGTTTGTCCGATCGGTGAAAAAATATCCGGTCAAGGTTCGAGTGATCGGCAAAAAACCTTGGTTTTTTGCCAGATCCAATAGAAATTTGACCGATCAAATAATTTTCGCCGATCGGACATGTTTGTCCGATCGGTGAAAAAATATCCGGTCAAGGTTCGAGTGATCGGCAAAAAACCTTGGTTTTTTGCCAGATCCAGTAGAAATTTGACCGATCAAATAATTTTCGCCGATCGGACATGTTTGTCCGATCGGTGAAAAAATATCCGGTCAAGGTTCGAGTGATCGGCAAAAAACCTTGGTTTTTTGCCAGATCCAGTAGAAATTTGACCGATCAAATAATTTTCGCCGATCGGACATGTTTGTCCGATCGGTGAAAAAATATCCAGTCAAGGTTCGAGTGATCGGCAAAAAACCTTGGTTTTTTGCCAGATCCAGTAGAAATTTGACCGATCAAATAATTTTCGCCGATCGGACATGTTTGTCCGATCGGTGAAAAAATATCCGGTCAAGGTTCGAGTGATCGGCAAAAAACCTTGGTTTTTTGCCAGATCCAGTAGAAATTTGACTGATCAAATAATTTTCGCCGATCGGACATGTTTGTCCGATCGGTGAAAAAATATCCGGTCAAGGTTCGAGTGATCGGCAAAAAACCTTGGTTTTTTGCCAGATCCAGTAGAAATTTGACCGATCAAATAATTTTCGCCGATCGGACATGTTTGTCCGATCGGTGAAAAAATATCCGGTCAAGGTTCGAGTGATCGGCAAAAAACCTTGGTTTTTTGCCAGATCCAGTAGAAATTTGACCGATCAAATAATTTTCGCCGATCGGACATGTTTGTCCGATCGGTGAAAAAATATCCGGTCAAGGTTCGAGTGATCGGCAAAAAACCTTGGTTTTTTGCCAGATCCAGTAGAAATTTGACCGATCAAATAATTTTCGCCGATCGGACATGTTTGTCCGATCGGTGAAAAAATATCCGGTCAAGGTTCGAGTGATCGGCAAAAAACCTTGGTTTTTTGCCAGATCCAGTAGAAATTTGACCGATCAAATAATTTTCGCCGATCGGACATGTTTGTCCGATCGGTGAAAAAATATCCGGTCAAGGTTCGAGTGATCGGCAAAAAACCTTGGTTTTTTGCCAGATCCAGTAGAAATTTGACCGATCAAATAATTTTCGCCGATCGGACATGTTTGTCCGATCGGTGAAAAAATATCCGGTCAAGGTTCGAGTGATCGGCAAAAAACCTTGGTTTTTTGCCAGATCCAGTAGAAATTTGACCGATCAAATAATTTTCGCCGATCGGTGAAAAAATATCCGGTCAAGGTTCGAGTGATCGGCAAAAAACCTTGGTTTTTTGCCAGATCCAGTAGAAATTTGACCGATCAAATAATTTTCGCCGATCGGACATGTTTGTCCGATCGGTGAAAAAATATCCGGTCAAGGTTCGAGTGATCGGCAAAAAACCTTGGTTTTTTGCCAGATCCAGTAGAAATTTGACCGATCAAATAATTTTCTCCGATCGGACATGTTTGTCCGATCGGTGAAAAAATATCCGGTCAAGGTTCGAGTGATCGGCAAAAACCTTGGTTTTTTGCCAGATCCAGTAGAAATTTGACCGATCAAATAATTTTCGCCGATCGGACATGTTTGTCCGATCGGTGAAAAAATATCCGGTCAAGGTTCGAGTGATCGGCAAAAAACCTTGGTTTTTTGCCAGATCCAGTAGAAATTTGACCGATCAAATAATTTTCGCCGATCGGACATGTTTGTCCGATCGGTGAAAAAATATCCGGTCAAGGTTCGAGTGATCGGCAAAAAACCTTGGTTTTTTGCCAGATCCAGTAGAAATTTGACCGATCAAATAATTTTCGCCGATCGGACATGTTTGTCCGATCGGTGAAAAAATATCCGGTCAAGGTTCGAGTGATCGGCAAAAAACCTTGGTTTTTTGCCAGATCCAGTAGAAATTTGACCGATCAAATAATTTTCGCCGATCGGACATGTTTGTCCGATCGGTGAAAAAATATCCGGTCAAGGTTCGAGTGATCGGCAAAAAACCTTGGTTTTTTGCCAGATCCAGTAGAAATTTGACCGATCAAATAATTTTCGCCGATCGGACATGTTTGTCCGATCGGTGAAAAAATATCCGGTCAAGGTTCGAGTGATCGGCAAAAAACCTTGGTTTTTTGCCAGATCCAGTAGAAATTTGACCGATCAAATAATTTTCGCCGATCGGACATGTTTGTCCGATCGGTGAAAAAATATCCGGTCAAGGTTCGAGTGATCGGCAAAAAACCTTGGTTTTTTGCCAGATCCAGTAGAAATTTGACCGATCAAATAATTTTCGCCGATCGGACATGTTTGTCCGATCGGTGAAAAAATATCCGGTCAAGGTTCGAGTGATCGGCAAAAAACCTTGGTTTTTTGCCAGATCCAGTAGAAATTTGACCGATCAAATAATTTTCGCCGATCGGACATGTTTGTCCGATCGGTGAAAAAATATCCGGTCAAGGTTCGAGTGATCGGCAAAAAACCTTGGTTTTTTGCCAGATCCAGTAGAAATTTGACCGATCAAATAATTTTCGCCGATCGGACATGTTTGTCCGATCGGTGAAAAAATATCCGGTCAAGGTTCGGGTGATCGGCAAAAAACCTTGGTTTTTTGCCAGATCCAGTAGAAATTTGACCGATCAAATAATTTTCGCCGATCGGACATGTTTATCCGATCGGTGAAAAAATATCCGGTCAAGGTTCGAGTGATCGGCAAAAAACCTTGGTTTTTTGCCAGATCCAGTAGAAATTTGACCGATCAAATAATTTTCGCCGATCGGTGAAAAAATATCCGGTCAAGGTTCGAGTGATCGGCAAAAAACCTTGGTTTTTTGCCAGATCCAGTAGAAATTTGACCGATCAAATAATTTTCGCCGATCGGACATGTTTGTCCGATCGGTGAAAAAATATCCGGTCAAGGTTCGAGTGATCGGCAAAAAACCTTGGTTTTTTGCCAGATCCAGTAGAAATTTGACCGATCAAATAATTTTCGCCGATCGGACATGTTTGTCCGATCGGTGAAAAAATATCCGGTCAAGGTTCGAGTGATCGGCAAAAAACCTTGGTTTTTTGCCAGATCCAGTAGAAATTTGACCGATCAAATAATTTTTGCCGATCGGACATGTTTGTCCGATCGGTGAAAAAATATCCGGTCAAGGTTCGAGTGATCGGCAAAAAACCTTGGTTTTTTGCCAGATCCAGTAGAAATTTGACCGATCAAATAATTTTCGTCGATCGGACATGTTTGTCCGATCGGTGAAAAAATATCCGGTCAAGGTTCGAGTGATCGGCAAAAAACCTTGGTTTTTTGCCAGATCCAGTAGAAATTTGACCGATCAAATAATTTTCGCCGATCGGACATGTTTGTCCGATCGGTGAAAAAATATCCGGTCAAGGTTCGAGTGATCGGCAAAAAACCTTGGTTTTTTGCCAGATCCAGTAGAAATTTGACCGATCAAATAATTTTCGCCGATCGGAAATGTTTGTCCGATCGGTGAAAAAATATCCGGTCAAGGTTCGAGTGATCGGCAAAAAACCTTGGTTTTTTGCCAGATCCAATAGAAATTTGACCGATCAAATAATTTTCGCCGATCGGACATGTTTGTCCGATCGGTGAAAAAATATCCGGTCAAGGTTCGAGTGATCAGCAAAAAACCTTGGTTTTTTGCCAGATCCAGTAGAAATTTGACCGATCAAATAATTTTCGCCGATCGGACATGTTTGTCCGATCGGTGAAAAAATATCCGGTCAAGGTTCGAGTGATCGGCAAAAAACCTTGGTCTTTTGCCAGATCCAGTAGAAATTTGACCGATCAAATAATTTTCGCCGATCGGACATGTTTGTCCGATCGGTGAAAAAATATCCAGTCAAGGTTCGAGTGATCGGCAAAAAACCTTGGTTTTTTGCCAGATCCAGTAGAAATTTGACCGATCAAATAATTTTCGCCGATCGGACATGTTTGTCCGATCGGTGAAAAAATATCCGGTCAAGGTTCGAGTGATCGGCAAAAAACCTTGGTTTTTTGCCAGATCCAGTAGAAATTTGACTGATCAAATAATTTTCGCCGATCGGACATGTTTGTCCGATCGGTGAAAAAATATCCGGTCAAGGTTCGAGTGATCGGCAAAAAACCTTGGTTTTTTGCCAGATCCAGTAGAAATTTGACCGATCAAATAATTTTCGCCGATCGGACATGTTTGTCCGATCGGTGAAAAAATATCCGGTCAAGGTTCGAGTGATCGGCAAAAAACCTTGGTTTTTTGCCAGATCCAGTAGAAATTTGACCGATCAAATAATTTTCGCCGATCGGACATGTTTGTCCGATCGGTGAAAAAATATCCGGTCAAGGTTCGAGTGATCGGCAAAAAACCTTGGTTTTTTGCCAGATCCAGTAGAAATTTGACCGATCAAATAATTTTCGCCGATCGGACATGTTTGTCCGATCGGTGAAAAAATATCCGGTCAAGGTTCGAGTGATCGGCAAAAAACCTTGGTTTTTTGCCAGATCCAGTAGAAATTTGACCGATCAAATAATTTTCGCCGATCGGACATGTTTGTCCGATCGGTGAAAAAATATCCGGTCAAGGTTCGAGTGATCGGCAAAAAACCTTGGTTTTTTGCCAGATCCAGTAGAAATTTGACCGATCAAATAATTTTCGCCGATCGGACATGTTTGTCCGATCGGTGAAAAAATATCCGGTCAAGGTTCGAGTGATCGGCAAAAAACCTTGGTTTTTTGCCAGATCCAGTAGAAATTTGACCGATCAAATAATTTTCGCCGATCGGTGAAAAAATATCCGGTCAAGGTTCGAGTGATCGGCAAAAAACCTTGGTTTTTTGCCAGATCCAGTAGAAATTTGACCGATCAAATAATTTTCGCCGATCGGACATGTTTGTCCGATCGGTGAAAAAATATCCGGTCAAGGTTCGAGTGATCGGCAAAAAACCTTGGTTTTTTGCCAGATCCAGTAGAAATTTGACCGATCAAATAATTTTCTCCGATCGGACATGTTTGTCCGATCGGTGAAAAAATATCCGGTCAAGGTTCGAGTGATCGGCAAAAAACCTTGGTTTTTTGCCAGATCCAGTAGAAATTTGACCGATCAAATAATTTTCGCCGATCGGACATGTTTGTCCGATCGGTGAAAAAATATCCGGTCAAGGTTCGAGTGATCGGCAAAAAACCTTGGTTTTTTGCCAGATCCAGTAGAAATTTGACCGATCAAATAATTTTCGCCGATCGGACATGTTTGTCCGATCGGTGAAAAAATATCCGGTCAAGGTTCGAGTGATCGGCAAAAAACCTTGGTTTTTTGCCAGATCCAGTAGAAATTTGACCGATCAAATAATTTTCGCCGATCGGACATGTTTGTCCGATCGGTGAAAAAATATCCGGTCAAGGTTCGAGTGATCGGCAAAAAACCTTGGTTTTTTGCCAGATCCAGTAGAAATTTGACCGATCAAATAATTTTCGCCGATCGGACATGTTTGTCCGATCGGTGAAAAAATATCCGGTCAAGGTTCGAGTGATCGGCAAAAAACCTTGGTTTTTTGCCAGATCCAGTAGAAATTTGACCGATCAAATAATTTTCGCCGATCGGACATGTTTGTCCGATCGGTGAAAAAATATCCGGTCAAGGTTCGAGTGATCGGCAAAAAACCTTGGTTTTTTGCCAGATCCAGTAGAAATTTGACCGATCAAATAATTTTCGCCGATCGGACATGTTTGTCCGATCGGTGAAAAAATATCCGGTCAAGGTTCGAGTGATCGGCAAAAAACCTTGGTTTTTTGCCAGATCCAGTAGAAATTTGACCGATCAAATAATTTTCGCCGATCGGACATGTTTGTCCGATCGGTGAAAAAATATCCGGTCAAGGTTCGAGTGATCGGCAAAAAACCTTGGTTTTTTGCCAGATCCAGTAGAAATTTGACCGATCAAATAATTTTCGCCGATCGGACATGTTTGTCCGATCGGTGAAAAAATATCCGGTCAAGGTTCGAGTGATCGGAAAAAAACCTTGGTTTTTTGCCAGATCCAGTAGAAATTTGACCGATCAAATAATTTTCGCCGATCGGACATGTTTGTCCGATCGGTGAAAAAATATCCGGTCAAGGTTCGAGTGATCGGCAAAAAACCTTGGTTTTTTGCCAGATCCAATAGAAATTTGACCGATCAAATAATTTTCGCCGATCGGACATGTTTGTCCGATCGGTGAAAAAATATCCGGTCAAGGTTCGAGTGATCGGCAAAAAACCTTGGTTTTTTGCCAGATCCAGTAGAAATTTGACCGATCAAATAATTTTCGCCGATCGGACATGTTTGTCCGATCGGTGAAAAAATATCCGGTCAAGGTTCGAGTGATCGGCAAAAAACCTTGGTTTTTTGCCAGATCCAGTAGAAATTTGACCGATCAAATAATTTTCGCCGATCGGACATGTTTGTCCGATCGGTAAAAAAATATCCGGTCAAGGTTCGAGTGATCGGCAAAAAACCTTGGTTTTTTGCCAGATCCAGTAGAAATTTGACCGATCAAATAATTTTCGCCGATCGGTGAAAAAATATCCGGTCAAGGTTCGAGTGATCGGCAAAAAACCTTGGTTTTTTGCCAGATCCAGTAGAAATTTGACCGATCAAATAATTTTCGCCGATCGGACATGTTTGTCCGATCGGTGAAAAAATATCCGGTCAAGGTTCGAGTGATCGGCAAAAAACCTTGGTTTTTTGCCAGATCCAGTAGAAATTTGACCGATCAAATAATTTTCGCCGATCGGACATGTTTGTCCGATCGGTGAAAAAATATCCGGTCAAGGTTCGAGTGATCGGCAAAAAACCTTGGTTTTTTGCCAGATCTAGTAGAAATTTGACCGATCAAATAATTTTCGCCGATCGGACATGTTTGTCCGATCGGTGAAAAAATATCCGGTCAAGGTTCGAGTGATCGGCAAAAAACCTTGGTTTTTTGCCAGATCCAGTAGAAATTTGACCGATCAAATAATTTTCGCCGATCGGACATGTTTGTCCGATCGGTGAAAAAATATCCGGTCAAGGTTCGAGTGATCGGCAAAAAACCTTGGTTTTTTGCCAGATCCAGTAGAAATTTGACCGATCAAATAATTTTCGCCGATCGGACATGTTTGTCCGATCGGTGAAAAAATATCCGGTCAAGGTTCGAGTGATCGGCAAAAAACCTTGGTTTTTTGCCAGATCCAGTAGAAATTTGGACTTGTCCAATTTTAAGTTTTGAACCTGCTCTTCAGAGAAGGTTTGCTGCTTTCCCTTCGATCTTTTGGCAGAGTTTCGAACATTGATGGAGCTTGATCCTTCCTGTTTTGAATCTTTGGTTGGCTTCAACGTGGCTTTGAACCGGCGGTTTGGTTTATTCAGACCGGTGGCTCGCTTGGACCGTTGGTTCACGTGGACCGGTAGGTCCGACGTTTTGTCTGGTCCGACGGTTCAACTGATTTTGCGCTTGCTACGGATGGATGCCACGTGTACCTACAAAAACACGCGATTTGATATGGTGAAGACACGTGTCTTCTCGATTTGCGTACCTGTTTT
Source organism: Chamaelirium japonicum (assembly GCA_947650365.1). NCBI lineage: Eukaryota > Viridiplantae > Streptophyta > Magnoliopsida > Liliales > Melanthiaceae > Chamaelirium > Chamaelirium japonicum. The sequence continues at coordinate 63,298,643 of OX393550.1, forward strand.
ACCCTGGGATAAAAGTTTCACTGGCTGTCATTTTTGCTTCACGCTTCCAAAATTTTTCGAAGTCCAGACTCTTGCTCTCCTGATTTCTGATCTGTTCTTGTTTGATCGGTCGAATGGCTTCCTCTGGCAGTTCGAAGAAGTCCGGTATGGTTCCCTCGAAGAGAAAGGGGAAGGAAATTGTTGAGGTTCCATCTCCTCCGAGGGGTCGTGGCAAAGGCAAGGCTGCACTCACCGAACTTGGCCAACTGGGCAAGCGGCACCAAGGAGTAGGGTTTGCCTCAGCGCCATCAAGGCCAGAGTTCATCCCTAAAGTAAAGTCTGTTCTGGGTCCGCTCATGCCTCTGACAGAGGAGGTAGAGTATATGTACAATACAGGCGGTGAGTTCACGGATACGAAAAGACAGAAGTGGCAAACATTGCTCTCTTTCTTCACAGAAGGGAAAGGGGCACAGCCTTCACTCCCTAGCATCCAGACTGCTTTCGGCATCGATAAGAAGACCGTCTTCACGAGCTTTGCTAGCAATGAGAAGGTCATGGGAACTGTTGTGACCCTCGGCCAAATGAACTGCGGTCTGCGCTTACCGTTGCCACCCTTTGCGGCAAGATTGCTGAACACTTCTGGCCTTTGCCCGGGGCAGGTCACAGGAAACGCCTGGCGAATCATCTATGCATTCTGCCGTGTGGAATCGGATTTCCAGGAAGACTTGAAGGCATGCTACTCCAGCATCCCAGAAGGAGAAGATGCTCGGATCGAACTTGGATACTTCTTCTTCCACTACAGATGGGCTTTCAGGAGGGACAGCCCTTTCTACAATTTGACCGGGGTATCTCCGCTGCGCCCGCTAACTGATACAGTCCCTTCTGACAAGTTATACACAGATTGGCCTATTTCTGTATCTGGTGCATGGACACCCATGTCAGTGCCCGATACTCCCCGAGACAGTGTGCACGAGGCAGTGAAGATGTACAGTGAGGGGGGCATCTTCGCCTGGACTTCTGAGAGGGCTGGAGCCATAGACAACTTATTTCTGGAGTTGACCTGTGGAACCAGGTCGTGGAAGCAGTTCTCCAACTGCCCAGTGAGATATGGCAAGGCCAATCTCCTCCACCGATCGAAAGATAGATACGAGGATAACGAAGTTCTATACTCGGACTATGAGGAGGACCCTCAGTCGGGTAAGATCATTCGAAAGATTCGGGCCGAGAAGAAGATTTACACTGCAAGGCGCCGATTGCCTACCTTGGATGAGAAGTTGGTGCTCCAAAGAGGCCCCGTGAAGAAGAAGCGAAAAACCCTTATCAAGCCGAAGGAAGATGAAAACCAAGGGAAGAAGAACGAAGAGGAAGAAGAAGGGAAGAAGAATGAAGAAGAAGAAGAGAGAGAGAAGGAAGTGAGTGACGAAGAAGACGAAGGGACTGAGAATGCCAGCCATGACAACAGTGGCAATGGCGAAGATGAGGACGCCGATGGCGAGGATGATCTGTCTTCCACTCCCTCTGGTGGGGATGGCGAGAATGGGGGTGGTGAGGAAGAAATTCCTCCCACCCCCACTGTTGGTGCTGCAGGGGAAGACTCAATTCCTGTCCCCATTGACGAGGCTAAGGCCCGTCAGATGGAAGGAGTTATGGATGCAGAAGGCGATGGCCAAAAAGTGGTTCCCGCCTACAAGTTTGATGAGTTGAAGAGGCCGATGCGCCTAAAAATAAAACTATCGAGGAGTGCTGGGGTTGGAAGCAACCCCACGCCCCTCGATCAAATTCCCCCTGACGTTCCTCGCATTGAAGGAGCAACAACGAGCGGGGGTGTGGAGGTTGAGCAACCCCCACCCCCCTCTCGCTCTCTGCTAAACGAGGTGGAAGCCATGGTGGCAGGGCTCACCCAGCCTGGCGGATCACAAGAGGAAGAGAGAGTCTCTCCTCCGAGGAATGCTTCCCCCCCTACTCATTTGGAGAGGGGAAGTCGAGTGGGTGATGGGGCTCCTCAACCTCAACCAGCGCCAACTCCTACTCAGGAGAAATCGACCCCTCAGGGTGGCTCTGATCGCCGGAAGGGCAAAGAGCCGAGGGTCGAAACCTCAGGTAATTGAACTAACTTGTTTTGAATGTCTTGTTTCTGAAGCTCGAAAATAATCTAACACTTTGATCTCTTGTTGATTGTAGGTGCACCTGCTGGATTGACTCCAACAATAAGAAGCTTGGGTGACGTTGACATCAACCGCCCCACTGCTGCGATCAGGAAACTCATCAACCTCCCGGGGGCTACTCTGGATGAAGCTTTCGAGAGACTTGATCTGTTGGTAGGTGCATCTGCTCGATCAATCATCTGAGTTGTATCTTTATAATAATTCTAACTCTTTTGTTCTTTTGCAGAACTCAGCAGTTATGAATGTCGCAACCAAGCTCTCCATGAGGGCGGGAGCAAAAGAAGCTTTAGCTGAAATATCTCGATTGACTGCTGCACTGGAGGCTGTAACCGCGGAGAGAGATGAGCTGAGAGATCTCCTGACTTCGAAGAAAGCCTCTCTCAAAACCAAGATTGAGGATCTTCGCAAGGGGAAGCTGGAGATCAAGGGGCTGCAGGATCGTTGTGAGGCACAGAGTCACGAGCTCGCATCCTTGAAGACTCGACTCTCCAAGGTTGAGGAAGTGTCCTGTGGTCGCACCAACGAGATCCAAGAGCTGAAGCAACAACTTGCTACTCAGCACGCTGTCTTCAATGCCAGAGAGGAGACTTCCAAGAAGGCACTGGAGCATGCGCTGTCTGAATGCAAGGTTTACAAGGAAACAGCAGAGAAGGCGGCAGAAGCGCTCAGGACCCATGTTTCCAGTGTCCGATCCTCTAAGGCATCAGTGGCGAGCAAAGCTCGTCCTGGATCTGAAGGGGAGAAGTCGCATGCGAAGAGTGTGGCCAAGCCTTGAGACTTTTCTCCTTCTTCGTTGTTGTACTTGTAAATTTTTGAAATGTAACAGCGCACTCTTGTATCTGGCATATTTTGATAATAGAAGATCTTCTTGGTGTTTGAAAATTGGATGTCTCTTGATTTGAATGCCTTTGACTATCATGATCTTAATAACATTAGAATAGATACAATCTTTTGAATGTAAGGGGTTGAGTCGCAACTCAATTACCCGAACTTATGGTAACTTTGAAAATTGGACTTGAATTCGTTTAACACTTGAATGTGAAGGGTTGAGTCGCAACTCAAGCACCCAAACCTGTTAAACGATGTAGAAATTGATTGAAATTGAATATCGAAATTTGAAAGTCAGTTTAACATTTGCCAGTAAGGGGTTGAGTCGCAACTCTAACACCCAAACTTGTTAAAAGACTTGGTAGCTTGAATGTGGTCAGTTTTTAACATTTGCTAGTAAGGGGTTGAGTCGCAACTCTAACTCCCAAACTTGTTAAAAGACCTGGTAATTTGAATATGAATAACTTGAAACTGCTTCAGAACTTGAATTGAAAAATTGAACACTTGCATATTTGAACACTTTGAAAGAGCACTTTATTTATCACAGAATTTACATCACGGATAGAACAACTTGAGATGTCTAGAATTCTAAGCTCGAGGCAATCTGTCTCCTTCTGGCGAGATCAATCTGTAAGAACCTTTGCCTCCCACTGATTCAATGATATATGGACCTTCCCAGTTGGGAGCAAGCTTTCCACTGCTGTGTTCTTTGGTGTTGTAGAAAACTGCTCTGAGAACTAAACTACCCACTGGGAATTGTCTCTTGTAGAATTTCTCATCGTAGGCTCTTTTGATCTTCTGTTGGTACTTGGCCACACGAAGTGATACTTGATCTCGTAATTCTTCGGAGAAGTCTAGATCATTGATCCGAAGTTCTTCATTGACTCCTTCTTCAACAGCTTTGGTCTTCAAAGTGCTTGATATATTTTCTGTTGGGAGTACTGCTTCCGATCCATATGTTAGACGGAAGGGTGAGAACCCTGTTGATCTTCTCGGAGTTGTGCGATATCCCCAAAGAACTTCAGGTAGGACCTGTTCCCATAATCCTTTCTTGTCATCGAGTTTCTTCTTGAGTATACCAAGAATAGCTCTGTTGGAGGCTTCTGCTTGGCCATTACATTGAGGATACCTTGGAGTTGAATAGAATAACTTGATACCGTTGTTCAGACAGAACTCTCGGAATTTGTCTGAGTCAAATTGAGCTCCATTGTCAGCAACAAGAACTTGAGGTGTGCCGAACCTTGAGAAGATGTTGTGCCGAATGAATTTGATCACTTCGTCGTCAGTCTCTCGAAAGAGGGGCACAGCTTCAACCCATTTGGTGAAGTAATCAGTAGCCAGCAGTAGATATTTCTTCCTGCTTGGAGTTGGAGGGAAAGGACCCAAGAAATCTAACCCCCATTGATGGAAAGGCCAGGGACTTGATAATTGATGAAGTTCATCTGCAGGGAGATGGATAGCTCGAGCGTGCCGTTGGCAAGGCTCGCATCTTTGAACGACTTGTTGAGCATCCCTTGCCATTGTTGGCCAGTAGTACCCTTGTAGCTTTGTCTTGGCTTCAAGAGATCTTCCTCCCGAATGATTTCCACAAGCTCCAGAGTGGATATCAATCAGGATTGATTGTGCTTGCTCGGGACCAAGGCACTTGAGCAACATCCCGTTGTGAGATTTGAAATATAAATCTTCACCTTGCAACATGTAGCATGGGAGCTTCCTTTGAAGTCTTCGGGCTTGATTTGGATCTTCTGGCATTTTGCCATGTTTGAAGAAGTCAAAAATTGGTCGTCTCCAATCTTCAAGCTGATCTCCACCCCCAGATCCTTTTGTAGTAGTAAGGATCTGTTGATCGGGGATGATCTTGGGCACTTCTTGATAATTGATCTGTATTTGCCTTCCTCCAAGCGAGTCTCCCAGAACTGAGGCAGCATTAGCTAAGGCATCTGCTTCTCGGTTTTCTGCTCTTGGAATTTGAACGAACTCAATTGTAGTAAAACGTTGTTGAAGACGTCGTACTAAGGCTAAGTAGAGTTGCATTCTTTCTTCACGAGCTGTGTACTCTCCATTGATTTGCCTTATGATCAACTGGGAGTCGCTGTAGATGATGATTCGATCTACCCCCAGGGATTCTGCCATTTCGAGTCCGGAAATGAGTGCTTCATATTCAGCTTCGTTGTTGGTGGCATTAAATCCAAGGAGAGTGGCCTTCTGGAGATGATCAAGTTCGGGGGATATTAAGACTATCCCAGTTCCCGAACCGATCGAACTTGATGCTCCATCAATATAAAGCTTCCAAGGAGGAGTTGCAGTAATAACTTCAAGACTTGGATCAATTTTTGTTGCAGGATTGATCGGAGGATTATCCTCATCTTCCAAGCGCATGTCGACATCCTCTTCCCAAGTGATGGGGTCTTCAACTGGAAAGTCAGCTAGAAAATCAGCAATTGCTTGACCTTTGATAGAAGTGCGAGATTCGAAATGAATCCCCAGAGCACTCATTTCGATCACCCATTTGGTCATTCGACCAGCTCGACCTGCTTTGTCAATGATATCTTTGAGTGAGTGTTCTGAAATGACAGTAATCTGGTGGGAGACGAAGTACGGTTGAAGACGACGCGATGCAGTGAGCAAGGCCAAGATGACCTTCTCAGTTTTTGAGTAGCGAGTCTCAGCTGGAAGGAGAGTATGGCTGATGTAGTAGACTGGATGTTCGATGCCTTCTCTTCTACTGACTAAGACCGCGCTGATTGCTTGATCGGTCACGGCCAGATAGAGCCACAAGTCTTCTTTTGGCATTGGAGCAGTCAGGATGGGAGCTTGCATCAGATATTTCTTGATGCTTTGAAATGCCTCTTCACAGATTGGACTCCAGCCGGATGTATCCGCCTTTCGTAGTTTGTCGAAGAGGGGCTTGCATTTGTCGGAAGATTTTGAAATGAATCGATTGAGTGCTGCTAACCTTCCAGTGAGGCGTTGAACTTCTTTTCGATTTGTAGGTGAAGGCATATCGATGATGGCTCGAATTTGATCGGGATTGGCTTCGATACCCCTCCTGGTCACAAGATGACCCAGGAATTTGCCAGATTGAACTCCGAAAGCGCACTTGGCTGGATTGAGCTTCATTCGATACTTTCGAAGGACTTGGAAGGTTTCAGCCAGATCAGATAGATGTTTGCTCCGAACGGAACTCTTGGTGAGGAGATCATCGACATAGACTTTGACGTTGCGACCGATCTGATCTTCGAACATTTTGGTGACTAGCCTTTGATAGGTGGAACCAGCATTTTTGAGACCGAATGGCATGACATTGTAGCAATAAAGGCCTCGGCTAGTCACAAAACATGTCTTCTCTTGATCCTCGGCGTGAAGAGGAATTTGATTATATCCAGAATACCCATCCATGAAAGACAATAGCTCGTGGCCAGCAGTGGCATCGACGAGTCTATCAATCCTTGGCATGGGGAATGGGTCCTTGGGACAAGCCTTATTGAGATTGGTAAAGTCGATGCAGACTCTAACCTTTCCGTTCTTCTTCGGAACAGCCACAATGTTAGAGATCCAAGTAGGATACTCCACTTCTCGGATGAAGCCTACGGCGAGTAGCTTGGTGATTTCTTCTTGAACAGCAACTTGCAGCTCTGGGCGGATGGTGCGTGGCTTTTGCTTGACAGGCTTCACCTCTTCTTTGATCGCAAGTCGGTGACAAGCGTCATCTGGATTGATACCAGGCATGTCTTCGAAACACCAAGCGAAGACGTCGATATTGGACTGGAGGAAGGATACCATGTCTTGCGCTTCTGCGTCGCTAAGACCGGTACCAATAAATGTTTGTCGAGGGAGATCTCCGCTGCCAATATTGATAGGGATGATTTCTTCAATTGAAGGTGATGCTTCCCATTCGATTGGTGGAGGTTCGGTCAGCGGAATCTCCTTTGATTGCTATTTAGAAGAGGGACCAGCTTCATCTCGTGGCCGCTTTGGAGGAGCAATGTTAATCTTTCGATCTGTCTTTGCCGCAGCAGCTTCACAAGACCTCCCAGCTTGCTGATCGCCTCGAATGCAGACGATGCCTTCTCCAGTTGCAAATTTGAGTAGTTGATGGTAAGAGGAGGAGATGGCATTGATCTGATGGAGGAATGGTCGCCCAAGAATGGCGTTGTAGCTAGACATTCCTTCGACGATTGCAAACCTCACCGAGACTCGAGTCTCTCGGCTGAGGTCGATGGTAAATCTGGATTCGCCCACTGTGATGCTTTGTTCACCATTGAAGCCGGTGATCACAGTCGGGACGACGTCGAGGCTTTGATACTTATGTCCCAGACGTTTGAAACAGTCTGAGAACATAATGTCGATGGAGCTTCCGGTGTCGATGAGGATCCGGTTGACAGTGCTGCCGTCGATAATGAGTTTCAAGACCAGAGGGTCTCGATGTGGAGTATGGACTCCTTGAAGATCGGTGTCGTTGAAGACGATTGATGGCCAAGAAAGACCTTCGATGGGTTTCTCGATCCAGGTATCTTCTTTGCTCGCAGTAGAACGAACGTGGAAGATGCGTCGAACTTGGCGATCCACCTCTTTCCCAGTCAGACTTTGATTGTGCAATGTTCCATGAATACCAAAAACATTGGCATTCACAGAGATAGTTTGCCGGTTAGAGGAGATTTGATGTATCCAACACACTTCTTTCCCCTTTGCAGAGGTCCGATGTTGATTGTGTCCGCCTCTAACAAACTCTTGAAGATGGCCTTCTCGCAATAGGTCTTCAAGATGGAATTTCAGCCGAAAACACCGATCGGTGGAATGGCCGTGACTTCGATGGAAGTCGCAGTAGACTGTTTTGTCTGCTGTGAATTTGGAATTCGGCTGAAGAGGATTAGGCCTCCGAACGAACTCTTCATGTTGAATGCGGTCGAGTATCTGTTCGACCGGCATATTCCACTCGGTGAAAGTGGTCTTCGTTGGAGATCGACGTCCATCATTCTTTGATCTTTTGTTGGCCGGAGGGGCTGCTGCTTCAACGTTGTGAGCCTTTGCAGCATACTTAGGAGCTTCTCTTTCAGCAGGCCTTCTCTTAGTTTCTCGCCCTTTCCGAGCGACTTGATCGTCTTCCACCTCAATCTCTCTTTGAATTCGGTCAAACATTGCACCCAGAGAAGGAGGGGGATTGCGGATGAAGTCGTTGTAGATGTGTAGATCGAAGCGGAGAGCGTTCTGGAAAGCCAACATGATGGCTTCATCATCCAGATGTCTTCCAGAGAGAGCAGCATGCTCGTTGCGAAACCTCCTCGTGAAGCTGCGAAGAGTCTCGTCTGCACCCATCCTCAGTCGGTAGAGAGAGTCGAGTTTCTTCTCTGGCTTTAGATTGAGTTGATAGTGCTGCACAAAGAGGTTAGCCAAAACACCGAACTGGGTGATGGACCCAGCTCGGAGATTGTGATACCAGTCGAGCGAAGGCTCATCGAGACTTCCCGCGAAGGTGCGGCAGAGCACGTTGTTTTCCTCTTCGTGTGGCGTTAGAGCTTGCTTGAAGGCAAGTATGTGGAGGCTTGGATCTCCTCTGATGCAGTTGAATTTGGGGAGGATAGGAGTTCTCCATCCTCTTGGAAAGGTGGTCTCGAAGAGACTTCGATGTAGAGGCCCGGCAGAGGAGTAACCGTCCCTACGACCGTGTCCTCGAACTAGAGGCGGGTCAAGAGGCAAGATCGCAAGGTCTTGCTCAGGCATTGAAGTATTTGCCGGTTGAAGTCGGTGTCGAAGGTCCGATCCAAGTCCACGTTGGAGTGGAATGGAAGGGGAGACTCTGCTCTTTGAAGGAGCGCCTTTCATTTGGTGCCTCCTTGGTGCATTGAGATTCGAAGGTGCCCTCTTGTCGCAGTTACGACCAGATGAGGATTGGGAGGACTCGTCGTCAAGACGATCCCAGACACTCTGCTTCCAGGGAGCAGCAGAGGGAGTAGGATCGTGACGAATCCTCTCGAGGGCAGCAGTGCCCATTGACCTCCGTTGTTCGGAGTGAATTGAATGTCGAGGAGGATCAACCCTCTCACTTGTGGAGGGGATCGGAATAGCAATTCCAGCTTCGGAGGCTGCCTTCTTCAGAGCATCCCTCTCAGCAGTGAGGGTGGCATTTTGCTTCGCCAATTGGAGTAGTTAGAAATCGATTGCAGAGATCTGGTAAGTCGATGGAGGATCTTCAGCAGGAGCAGGGACAGTCTGCCCAATTGATTGATGAGGATGAGGGGCGATCGATCGATCGACTGATCTCCCGCTTCCTGAGTGAACCCCCATCTCGGGGACAGCAAGGGGCTGCCCGAAGTTGAGCCTTTGACTCATTGAACGAGTCTCAGGACGAGGTTGATGTTGAGTGTTACTTCCTTCTGGTTGACCCTGGTGTTTGGTTCTCGCCATTCAGAGTGCGAAGGGTACAACGAGATTGCCGATGTCCGATCAGTTGTCTGATCAACCGAGGGGGCGAGGAAGTTTGGCTATTGATCTGGTAGTCGAAGTAGAGAGAGAGAACACAGCTTTTCGCTCGTGATCCCACAGACGGCGCCAAACTGTGGGGGAAAATCTTCGTGCCGACCCGAAGACTCTCACAGCACCAGTCAATTGGAGTCGAAGTTGATGTCGAAGATCGTTGATCGATCTGTTGATTGAAGTCGAAGCCTTTTGATATGCAAGTAGAGGAATGCAATCAGAGAAATTGTGACACGAGATGTGAACTCGGAGTTCAACCGAAGCCTACGTCTCCGTGCTATAGGGAGCAACCCGAATTCACTAACACTTCAGTTGAAGTGACCTCGACAGGCCGAGTGTCACTGAAAGCTCTCTGATCTCTTCGAAAGAGAAAAGAAGATCAAAGAGAGATGGTAGATCGGAAGTTAGAAATCCCAGAGTTCTGGTTTCTTAGAACTGAGAATTCGATCTCTTTTTCAGAATCCATCCTTTTACATTCGAAGGCTCCGCTATTTATAGGCTTCTCTGGTGGGGAATTCCGGGGTAAATGGCGGTTTCTGCTGCCGTATCTGGGGATCATCCAGGCAGGGTCGGTGGGTCCCGTGGTAGTCCTCGTGGGCCCACCAGGCAGGGCCGGTGGGTCCTGTGGTAGTCCTCGTGGGCCCACCAGGCAGGGCCGGTGGGTCCTGTGGTAGTCCTCGTGGGCCCACCAGGCAGGGCCGGTGGGTCCCGTGGTAGTAGGTAAACTTATGCCAAAATTTGCACCCACAGGTCCCTGCCGTCGTTTCCTGGGGGATTCCACAGGCTCCTGGGCCCACTAGGCAGGGCTGGTAGGTCCCGTGGTTGTCCTCGTGGGCCCACCAGGCAGGGCCGGTGGGTCCCGTGGTAGTCTTCGTGGGTCCCCTAGGTAGGGCTGGTGGGTCTTGTTGTTTGCAAACTTCTTGCCAAAATTTGCACCCACAGTTACCCCCTCCAAGTTAGTCAGATACCGGCCTGGCTGGCTTGGATTTGGTGCAAAAAGTAGCAACCTTCTGCTAAAAAAAAGGAAAACTCATGAGTAGTGGTTTTGATGGAGCGATCGGTCAATTTTGACCGATCGGTCAAAGTTGACCGATCGATCGAATTTGACCAATCGGTCAAGTTTGACTGATCGGTTAAATTCAACTGGTCGAGGTTGATGGGATCGGGCAAAAGGCCAAGTTTTTTGCCCGATCCAGTAGAAAATCGATCGATCAGTTGAATTTGATCGATCGGTCAAGTTTGACCGATCGGTTAAATTCAACCGGTCAAGGTTGACAGGATCGGGCAAAAGGCTAAGTTTTTTGCCCGATCCAGTAGAAAATCGTCCGATCGGTCGAATTTGACCGATCGGTCAATTTTGACCGATCGGTTAAATTCAACCGGTCGAGGTTGACGGGATCGAGCAAAAGGCCAAGTTTTTTACCTGATCCAGTAGAAAATTGACCGATCGGTCGAATTTTACCGATCGATCAAGTTTGACCGATCAGTTAAATTCAACCGGTCGAGGTTGACGGGATCGGGCAAAAGGCCAAGTTTTTTACCCGATCCAGTAGAAAATCGACCGATCGGTCGAATTTGACCGATCGGTCAAGTTTTACCGATCGGTTAAATTCAACCGGTCGAGGTTGACGGGATCGGGCAAAAAGGCCAAGTTTTTTGCCCGATCCAGTAGAAAATCGATTGATCGGTTGAATTTGACCGATCGGTCAAGTTTGACCGATCGGTTAAATTCAACCGGTCGAGTTTGACGGGATCGGGCAAAAGGCCAAGTTTTTTGCCCGATCCAGTAGAAAATTGACCGATCGGTTGAATTTGACCGATCGGTCAAGTTTGACCGATCAGTTAAATTCAACCGGTCGAGGTTGACGGGATCGAGCAAAAGGCCAAGTTTTTTGCCCGATCCAGTAGAAAATCGATCGATCGGTTGAATTTGACCGATCGGTCAAGTTTGACCGATCGGTTAAATTCAATCGGTCGAGGTTGACGGGATCGGGCAAAAGGCCATGTTTTTTTGCCCGATCCAGTAGAAAATGGACCGATCGGTTGAATTTGACCGATCGGTTAATTTCAACCGGTCAAGGTCGATAGGATCGGGCAAAAGGCCAAGTTTTTTGCCCGATCCAGTAGAAAATCGATCGATCGGTTGAATTTGACCGATCGGTCAAGTTTGATCGATCGGTTAAATTCAACCGGTCGAGGTTGACGGGATCGGGCAAAAGGCCAAGTTTTTTGCCCGATCCAGTAGAAAATTGACCAATCGGTTGAACTTGATCGATAGGTCAAGTTGAACCTATTGAGTTTGATACGGCAGAAGAGCCTTTTTTCTGCACGATCCTTTGGTAATTTCTTCTATTTGAATCGATGGTCCATCTGGACTGGTGAATCTTCTGAACCGGTAGTCCGGTTGGACCGGCGGTTCGGTTGGATCAGCGATTCGCTTAGACCGGCGGTCCGACGCTTCGTCTGGTTCTGCGCTTGCTACGGATCGATGCCACGTGTTTTTGTAAAAACACGGGATTTGATATGGTGTTGACACGTGTATCTCGATTTGCGTGCTACTTTCTCTGGGTATATAAGTCTCTTCGGGTTTCATTTTTGCCTCGCGCTTCCTGTGGGGGAAAATCTTCGTGCCGACCCGTAGACTCTCGCAGCACCAGTCAATCGAAGTTGAAGTCGACGTCGAAGATCGTTGGTCAATCTGTTGATTGAAATTGAAGTTTTTGATATGTAAACAGAGATGCAATCAGAGAGATTGTTAATACAAGATGTGATCTCGGAGTTCAGCCGAAGCCTACGTCTCCGTGCTATAGGGAGCAACCCGAATTCACTTAACACTTATGCTGGAGTGATCTCGACAGGCCGAGTATCACTGTAAATACTGATCTCTTCGAGAGAAAAAGAAGATCTTCGAGAGGTGGAAGATGGGAAGTTGGAAGTCCCAGAGCTCTGGTTTTAAAATTGAGAGTTCGATCTTTTTTAGAATCGATCCTTTTACATTCGAAGGCTCTGCTATTTATAGGCATTCCGGGTGGCGAATGGCGGTTTCTGCTGCAGTATCCGGGGATTCTCCAGGTAAAGTTGCGGGCCCCGTAGTTGTCTTCGGGAACCCACCAGGTAGGGCCGGTGGGTCCCGCTGTAGTCTTCGTGGGCTCACCAGGCAGGGCCGGTGGGTCCCGCGGTAGTCCTCGTGGGCCCACCAGGCAGGGCCGGTGGGTCCCGCGGTAGTCTTCGTGGGCCCACCAGGCAGGGCCGGTGGGTCCCGCGGTAGTCCTCGTGGGCCCACCAGGCAGGGCCGGTGGGTCCCGCGGTAGTCTTCGTGGGCCCACCAGGCAGGGCCGGTGGGTCCCGTGGTGGATCTTTGCCAAAATTTGCACCCACAGTTACCCCCTCCAAGCTAGTTAGAGTGCAGTCTGGCTGGCTTGGACTTGGTGCAAAAAATAGCAACTTCCTATTTTGAAAAACGGACACGAAGAAACTTGTTGTATGTTAGAGAAAAAAGGACCGATCGGTCAATTTTGATCGATCGGTCAAATTTGACCGAACGGTCGAATTTGACCGATCGGTCAATTTCGACCGATCGGTCGAAATCAACCGGTCACGTTTTGAGTGATCGGTCAAAAAACTTGGTTTTTTGACCGATCTAGTACAAAGTCGACCGATCGGTTGATTTCGACCGATCGGTCAATTTTGACCGATCGGTCGAATTCAACCGGTCACGTTTTGAGTGATCGGTCAAAAAACTTGGTTTTTTGACTGATCTAGTACAAAATCGACCGATCGGTTGATTTTGACCGATCGGTCAATTTTGACCGATCGGTCGAATTCAACCGGTCACGTTTTGAGTGATCGGTCAAAAAACTTGGTTTTTTGACCGATCCAGTACAAAATCGACCGATCGGTTGATTTCGACCGATCGGTCAATTTTGACCGATCGGTCGAATTCAACCGATCGAGTTTGGAGGGACCGGCAAAAAACCTTGATTTTTTGCCAGATCCAGCAGAAAATCGACCGATCGGTTGATTTCGACCGATCGGTCAACCTTGACCGATCGGTCGAATTCAACCGGTCGAGTTTGGAGGGATCGGCAAAAAACCTTGGGTTTTTGCCAGATCCAGTAGAAAATCGACCGATCGATTGATTTCGACCGATCGGTCAACCTTGACCGATCGGTCGAATTCAACCGGTCGAGTTTGGAGGGATCGGCAAAAAACCTTGGTTTTTTGCCAGATCCAGTAGAAAATCGACCGATCGATTGATTTCGACCGATCGGTCAACCTTGACCGATCGGTCGAATTCAACTGGTCGAGTTTGGAGGGATCGGCAAAAAACCTTGGTTTTTTGCCAGATCCAGTAGAAAATCGACCGATCGGTTGATTTCGACCGATCGGTCAACCTTGACCGATCGGTCGAATTCAACCGGTCGAGTTTGGAGGGATCGGCAAAAAACCTTGGTTTTTTGCCAGATCCAGCAGAAAATCGACCGATTGATTGATTTCGGCCGAACGGTCATATTTGACCGTTCGGCTAAATTCAGCCGGTCAAGGTTTGGATTGAACCTGTACTTTTGAAGTGGCATAGCTTGCTCTGCTCTTTTGAACTTTGGCATTTTTGAATATCGATGGAGTTGATTCTCTGTTTTGAATCTTCAGTTTGCTTGAATGTGGCTCTTCTGAACCGGCGGTCCGATTCACTCGAACCGGTGATTTGCTTGGACCGGCGGTTTGCTTGGACCGGCGGTCTGACGTTTCGCCTGGTCGCGACTGTTCGCCTGATTTTGCGCCTGCTATGGATGGGTGCCACGTGTACCTAAAAAAAACACGCGATTTGATAGGGTGAAGACACGTGTTCTTCTCGATTTGCGCACCTGTTTCATCCCGGGTATATAAGTTTTTCTCGCTGTCATTTTCGGCTCACGCTTTCAGAATTTTCTTGAAGTCCAGAGCTTTTGCTTTTGATCTTCCGTTCTCCATCTCCTTTCGATCGGTCAAATGGCATCTCCGGGCAGCTCGAAGAAGGGTGCTGTTCCATCCAAGAGGAAGGGCAAGGAAGTTGTCGAGGTTTCTCCTGCTCCGAAGGGCCGAGGCAAAGGCAGGGCCGAATTGATCGAACTTGGTCAACTTGGTAAGAGGCACCAGGGAGTTGGATTTGCTTCTGCACCGTCAAGGCCAGAGCAGATCCCCAAGGCCAAATTTGTTCTCTGCCCGCAGATACCTTTGGAGGCGGAGCCTGAGTTTGGGTACAACATCGGCAGCAAGCTTACAGATGCAAAGAGGGAGAATCTGCATGAGTTGCTGTTATTCTTCACAGAGGGAAAGTCTCGACCAGCACTTCCAGGTGTGTTATCTGCTTTCGGTGTCGATAGGAGGACAGTCTTTGTCTCCTGGGCTAGCAAGGAACAAGTGATGGGAACTATCGTCACGATCGGCCAGCTCAACTGTGGTCTGCGCCTCCCCCTACCTCCTTTTGCTGCGAGGTTGCTGAATGTCTCCGGTCTCTGTCCCGGGCAGGTGACTGGAAACTCCTGGAGGATCATCTACGCTTTCTGTCGCGTAGAGTCAGACTTCCAGGAGGAGCTGAGGGAATGCTACTCCAGCATCCCTGAAGGTGAAGAGGCCCGAGTCGAGCTGGGGTACTTCTTCTACCACTACAGATGGGCTTGGAGGAAGGACAGCCCGTTCTAATACTTGACAGGTGTTAGTGCTCTCCGCCCGCTCTCTGACACCATCGGCTCCGACAAGCTCTACACCGATTGGCCGTTGTCGATATCTGGTGCATGGACCCCTATGTCCGTTCCAGAGGTCCCTCGGTACAAAGTGCACAAGGAGACCGATATGTTCTGCATGGGAGGAGCTCTCTCTTGGCCTCCGGAACGAGTAGGGGCCCTGGACAATCTCTTTCTGGAGTTGACGTGTGGGACCAGGTCGTGGAGGCAGTTTTCGAATTGCCCAGTCCGACACGGCAAGGCCAACCTTCTCCATCGATCGAAGCTGCGATATGAAGACAACGAGGTAATCTACTCTGATTATGAGGAGGACCCTCAGTCTGGAAAAATTGTTAGAAAGCGTCGATTCGAAAAGAAGGCTTATGCTGCCAGGCGCGCCCTCCCCTTAGAGAAGCTGGTGGTTCCGAAGGGACCAGCGAAGAAGAAAAGGAAAATCCTCATCCAGCAGGAGGATGAGGAGGAGAAAAAGAAAGAGGAAGAAGAGGAACAAGATAGAGAGGAGGAAGGTGGAGGCGAAGAAGGCGAGGGTGGTGACGATGATGATGATGAAGATGATGATGGTACTGACAGCGACGGGGGAGAGGATGAAGAAGATGAGGATGATGAAGATGGGGGTGGTGAGGAAGAGATTCCTCCCACCCCCACTGATGGTGGTTATGGACATGGGGGTGGTAAGGAAGAAATTCCTCCCACCCCCACTGGTGGTGGTTATGGACATGGGGGTGGTGAGGAAGAAATTCCTCCCACCCCCACTGGTGGTGCTGACGAGGGATCGCAGCCTATCCTCATAGACGAGGGTAAGGCTCGAAGGATGGAAGGAGTTATGGACGCCACGGGAGATGGTTCCAGGGTGATTCCAACTTACGACTTCGGGGAGCTGAAAAGGAACACTCTGCGCTTCAAGATCAAGCTATCGGGGAGTGGTGGGGTTGGAAGCAACCCCACACCCCTCGATCAGATACCTCCCGAGGTCCCCCGTCTCGAAGGGGGAACAACGAGTGGGGGTGTGGAGGTTGAACAACCCCCACCCCCCTCACATTCTCTGTTCGAAGAGGTAGCTGCCATGGTGGCAGGGCTCGACCATTCGAGCGGGCACGAGGACGAAGGGGGAGCTTCACCTCCTCGAGACATTCACTCTCCTGCTCATTTGGAGAGAGGAAGCCGGGTTGGTGAAGCCACTCCTCAACCCTTGCCAGAGCCAACCCTCAGCAAGGAGAAATCGACCCCCAAGGGTAAGAGCTCCGACCGCAGGAAGGGAAAAGCTCCTCAAGTCGAGGCTTCAGGTATTTGTACTAACTTGTTCTGCTTGACTGTCTTGTCATTGAAAACTCGAAAATATTCTAACACTTTGAATTTTTGTCGATTGTAGGTACGCCTGCTGGCTCGACTCCGAAGATGAGGAGTTTGGGTGATGTGGACATCAACCATCCCACCAACGCGATCCGTAAGCTCTGCAATCTTCCGGGAGCTCCTTTTGAAGAAGCCTTCGATCGGCTTGAAGTTGTGGTATGTGCATATGCTTGATCAACTATTCGAGTTGTCTTTGAGATAATTCTAACTATTTGTTCATTTGCAGACTGGAGCCTGTTTGAGAATTGCAAGCAAGCTTTCCAGGAAGGCAGGAGAACGAGAGGCCGCTGCTGAGGTGTCTCGTTTGACGGCTGAACTGGAGGCTGTGAGCACGGAGAGAGATGAGCTGAGAGAGCAACTGACTTCGAAGAAAGCCTCTCTCAAAACGCTACAGGATCGTTGTGAGGCACAGAGTCACGAGCTCGAATCCTTGAAGACTCGACTCTCCAAGGTTGAGGACGTGTCCTGCGGTCGCACTATCGAGATCACAGAGCTGAAGCAACAACTTGCTACTCAGCACGCTGCCTTCACTGCCAGAGAAGAGACTTCGAAGAAGGCACTGGAGCATGCGTTGTCTGAATGCAAAGTTTACAAGGAAACAGCTGAGAAGGCGGCTGAAGCACTACGGACTCACGTAGCTAGCGTCCGATCTTCCAAGGCCTCGGTGGCGAGCAAAGCTCGTGCTGGATCTGAGGGAGAGAAGTCGCATGCGAAGAGTGTGGCCAAGCCTTGAGACTTTTCCCCTTCTTTGTTGTTGTACTCTGTAAACTTTTGAGATGTAACAGCTCACTTTTGTATCTGGCATATTTTGATAATAAAAGATCTTCTTGGTGTTTGAAAATTGAATGTCTTCTTGAGTTGCATGCCTTGTGTTTGAACTCTTTGAATGCTGCGTTCTGGATGGTATTGAAATATTTGAATACATATGCACACTTGAATGTAAAGGGATGAGTCGTAACTCGATCACCCAAACTGCTGAGTAACTTGAAAATTGAACTCTGTTGTAGCATAACTTTGAAATCGTTAACATTTGTATGTGAGGGGTAGAGTCGCAACTCAAGCACCCAAACTTGTTAGACGATATTGAAATTGATTGAAATAGAATATTGAAATTCGAAGGTCAGTTTAACATTTGCTAGTAAGGGGTCGAGTCGCAACTCTAACACCCAAACATGTTAAGACCTGGTAACTTGAAATTGAGAGTTGTGCTGTTTCACAACCCGAAACCGTTTAACATTTGTATGTAAAGGGTCGTGTCGCAACACGAGGCCCTAAACTTGTTAAACGACCTGGTAACTTGAAATTAAGAGTTGTGCTGTTTCACAACCCGAAATCGTTTAACATTTGTACGTAAAGGGTAGTGTCGCAACACGATGCCCTAAACTCGTTAAACGACCTGGTAGCTTGAAGGTTGAGCTGGCTCTTGAATTTGCTTGAAGGTTTGAAACTGAATGTTTCATTGTCTCATAACTCAGAATTCGAACGGGCAAGTAGACATCTGAGAGCAATCTTTATTCAGCATAGAATTTACATCATAGATAGAACAATTTAAGATCTCAAGCATTCCAGGCTCGTGGCAGTCGATAGAATCCTTTGCTTCCTCCTGATTTGACTATGTACGGACTTTCCCAGTTGGGAGCTAGTTTCCTGCTGCTGTGTTCTCTGGCAATACGAATGGTTGCTTAGAAGTTGACCATCTCTAACCCCCATATCTGCCAGTCTTGTGGGAGATCTTCATTGTCGATGCTTGTCGGAATGATCTTGCCTACCTTTGACAAATTCATGGAGATGTCCTAGACGTAGCAGATCTTCCAAATGATACTTTAGCCGGTGGCATTGATCGGTAGAATGTCCATGACTGCGATGGAAATCACAGTAGACTGTTTTATCTGCAGTGGCCTTAGTGTCGGGCTGCAGTAGATTAGGCCATCGGAGGAACTCTTCATGCTGAATTCGATCGAGGATCTGTTCGATTGGTAGATTCCATTTGGTAAAAGTAGTCTTCTTGGGAGGAGATCGGCGTTCATCGTTTCTTAATCGCTTGGGTGCGGGAGGAACTTCTGTTTCTGCGTTGTAGGCTCTGGTAGCATATTTTGTGGTTTCCCTTTCGGCGGGTCGCCTCTTCGTCTCTCGTCCCTTTCGGGCAACTTGATCATCCTCAACCTCAATTTCCCGTTGGATTCGATCAAACATTGAACCTAGGGAAGGAGGAGGATTGCGAATGAAGTCGTTGTAGATGTGCATGTCGAAGCGGAGTGCATTCTGAAATGCCAACATGATAGCTTCATCATCCAGATGCCTCCCAGAGAGGGCAGCGTGCTCATTGCGAAATCTCCTTGTGAAGCTGCGAAGACTCTCATCCGAACCCATCCTTAGCCGATAGAGGGAATCGAGCTTCTTCTCAGGCTTTAGATTAAGTTGATAATGTTGCACAAAGAGATTGGCTAAGACGCTGAACTGAGTAATGGATCCAGCTCGAAGGTTGTGATACCAATCGAGGGATGGCTCATCGAGGCTCCCAGCGAAGGTGCGGCAGAGCACATTGTTTTCTTCTTCATGCAGTGTCAGGGATTGTTTGAAAGAGAGTATATGGAGAGTTGGATCTCCTCGGACGCAGTTGAATTTGGGGAGGACAGGAGTTCTCCATCCCCTTGGAAATGTTCTCTCAAAGAGACTTCGATGTAGAGGCCCGGCAGAAGAATAGCCATCCCTGCGACCATGTCCTCGACCTAGAGGTGGGTCAAGAGGCAAGATCGCAAGGTCTTGCTCAGGCATTGAAGTATTTGCCTGTTGGAGTCGATGTCGAAGGTCCGATCCAAGTCCACGTTGAAGTGGAATGGATGGGGAAACTCGGCTCTTCGAAGGACCGCCTTTCATTTGACATCTTCTCGAGTCATCTTGCTTTGAAGGGACTCTTCTGTTGTAGTTGCGACCAGGAGTGGATTGAGAGGATTCGTCATCAAGGCGATCCCAAACACTTTGCTTCCAAGGAGCAGCAGAGGGAGTTGGGTCGCGTCGAATCCTTTCGAGGGCATCAGTGCCCAATGACCTCCGTTGTTCGGAGTGAATTGAATGTCGAGGAGGATCAACCCTCTCACTTGCGGAGGGGATCGGAATAGCAATTCCAGCTTCGGAGGCTGCCTTCTTCAGAGCATCCCTCTCAGCAGTGAGGGTGGCGTTTTGCTTCGCCAATTGGAGTAGTTGGAAATCGATTGCAGAGACTTGGTATGTCGATGGAGGGTCTTCAGCAGGAGCAGGGACAGTCTGCCCAATTGATTGATGAGGATGAGGGGCGATCGGTCGATCGACTGATCTCCCGCTTCCTGAATGAACCCCTATCTCGGGAACAGCAAGGGGCTGCCCGAAATTGAGCCTTTGACTCATTGAACGAGTCTCAGGACGAGGTTGATGTTGAGTGTTACTTCCTTCTGGTTGACCCTGGTGTTTGGTTCTCGCCATTCAGAGTGCGAAGGGTGCAACGAGATTGCCGACGTCCAATCAGTTGTCTGATCAACCGAGGGGGCGAGGAAGTTTGACTATTGATCTAGTAATTGAAGTAGAGAGAGAGAACACAGCTTCTTGCTCGGATCCCACAGACGGCGCCAAACTGTGGGGGAAAATCTTCGTGCCGACCCGAAGACTCTCGCAGCACCAGTCAATCGAAGTTGAAGTCGACGTCGAAGATCGTTGGTCAATCTGTTGATTGAAATTGAAGTTTTTGATATGTAAACAGAGATGCAATCAGAGAGATTGTTAATACGAGATGTGATCTCGGAGTTCAGCCGAAGCCTACGTCTCCGTGCTATAGGGAGCAACCCGAATTCACTTAACACTTATGCTGGAGTGATCTCGACAAGCCGAGTATCACTGTAAATACTGATCTCTTCGAGAGAAAAAGAAGATCTTCGAGAGGTGGAAGATGGGAAGTTGGAAGTCCCAGAGCTCTGGTTTTAAAATTGAGAGTTCGATCTTTTTTAGAATCGATCCTTTTACATTCGAAGGCTCTGCTATTTATAGGCATTCCGGGTGGCGAATGGCGGTTTCTGCTGCAGTATCCGGGGATTCTCCAGGTAAAGTTGCGGGCCCCGTAGTTGTCTTCGGGAACCCACCAGGTAGGGCCGGTGGGTCCCGCTGTAGTCTTCGTGGGCTCACCAGGCAGGGCCGGTGGGTCCCGCGGTAGTCCTCGTGGGCCCACCAGGCAGGGCCGGTGGGTCCCGCGGTAGTCTTCGTGGGCCCACCAGGCAGGGCCGGTGGGTCCCGCGGTAGTCCTCGTGGGCCCACCAGGCAGGGCCGGTGGGTCCCGCGGTAGTCTTCGTGGGCCCACCAGGCAGGGCCGGTGGGTCCCGTGGTGGATCTTTGCCAAAATTTGCACCCACACTTCCAGAATTTTTCGAAGTCCAGAACTCTTTGCTCCTGATTTCCTATTCTTTGCAATCTTTCGATCGGTTGAAATGGCTTCTTCCGGTTGCTCGAAGAAGATCAATATTGTGCCCTCGAAGAGGAAGGGCAAGAAGAGGGCTTAAGTGTCTCCTGTGCAGCCAGGTCGTGGCAAGGGCAAAGGCGAACTTGGAGAGCTGGGCAAAAGGCATCAGGGAGTAGGGTTCGCATCGGCGCCATCAAGGCCAGAGTTTATCCCGAAGGCCAATTTCGTTCTGGCTCCATTGATGTCGCTGACGAAGGAGCCTGCCTACGAGTACAATGTAGGTGGGAAGCTCACAGATGTGAAGAGGGCAAAGTGGCACACACTGCTTGCTTGCTTCACAGACGGGAAGATCCGTCCATCTCTTCCTGGAGTGCTGTCTGCTTTCGGCATCGACAAATAGACGATCTTCATCAATTTCGCCAGTAAGGAGCAAGTGATGGGGACGATAGTCACCATCGGCCAGTTGAATTGTGGACTGCGCCTCCCACTGCTGTCGTTCACCGCAAGGCTGTTGAATACTTCAGGGCTTTGCCCCGGGCAGATCTCTGGAAACGCTTGGAGGATTATCTATGCTTTCTGCTACGTAGAGTCTGATTTCCAAGATGAGTTGAAGGCTTGCTACTCCAACATACCAGAGGGTGAGGAGGCAAGGATAGAGTTGGGCTACTTCTTCTACCACTACAAGTGGGCTTCAAGGAAGGATAGCCCATTCTACAACTTGACAGGTGTTTCTGCTCTGCATCCGATCGTCGACACCGCCCCCTCCGACAAACTCTATACTGACTGGCCGATCTCGGTCTCTGGTGCATGGACTCCTCTTTCGGTGCCCTAGACCCCTAGGAATCAGGTGCAGAGAGAGGTCAAAATGTACTGCACGGGAGGAGGTCTAGCTTGGACGTCCGATCGGGTGGGGGCTCTAGAAAATCTGTTTCTCGAGCTAACATGCGGCACACGTTCGTGGAAGCAATTCTCGAATTGCCCCATTCATCACGGCAATGCCAACCTCCTCCACCGTCTGCGGGTCCGATACGAGGATAATGAAGTCTTGTACTCTGATTATGAGGAGGATCCTCAATCGGGCAAGATTGTTAGAAGAATCCGAGCCGAGAAGAAGGCCTATGGAGCGATATGCTGCCCTACTGAAGAGAAGCTGGTGATCACCCGCAAGGGTCAGGTGAAGAAGAGGAAAGTCTTCATCGAGGAGGAGAAGAAGGAAGAAGAAGAGAAGGAGAAAGAGGAGGAGGAAGAAGAAGAAGACGAGGGGGAGAAGGGAGATAAAGATGAAGAGGAAGATGACGAGGAAGGGGGTGATGACGATGAAGATGACGGCGACGATGACGATGAAGATAGGGGTGGTGAGGAAGACATTCCTCCCACCCCCACTGGTGGTGATGGTGGAAATGGGGGTGGTGAGGAAGAAATTCCTCCCACCCCTACTGGTGGTGAAGAAGGATATGGGGGTGGTGAGGAAGAAATTCCTCCCACCCCCACTGGTGGTGAAGAAGGAGGGGAAGACTCGCAGCCTATCCCTATCGACGAGGCTAGGGCCCGTCGAATGGAAGCTGTGATAGACGCCGTGGGTGACGGCCAAAGGGTACAGCCCACGTACCATTTTGAGGAATTGAAGCGCCCGACGCGCATTCGAATAAGGTTCTCGGGAAGTGATGGGGTTGCAAGCAACCCCACGCCCCTCGATCAAATACCTCCAAGTATCCTTCGCCTCGAAGGTGGATCGATGAGTGGCGGGGTCGAAGTTGAGCAACCTTCTTCCTTTGCTCGTCGTTCAGCTGCGCAAGTGGCTGAGGAGACAACCGCTTTGATGGCCAGGCTGGAGCAGTCTGGCGATCAGCTAGAGGAAGGGGAGATTATTCCTTCTCGAGGCGTTCCTTCTCCTATTCACATGGAGGTAGGGAGTCGAGTGGATGCTGGGACTCCCCAACTCCCGCCAGAGACAACCCCCCTCAAGGAAAGGTCGACCCCCAGGGGTAAGAGCTCCGAACGGGAAAAGGGTAAAGCCCCTCAAGTTGATGCCACAGGTACATCCTCGATATCTCTCTATCTTGATTGCACTGCTTAGGATGTTTGAAAATACTCTAACTCTTTGGACTCTTGTATTGATTGTAGATACTCCTGCTGGCACTGCTCAGAAATTGAAAAACTTGGGTGAGGTTGATATCAACCACCCAATGAGTATGATCCGGAAGCTCTGCAACCTTCCGGATGCTACTCTAGAAGAAGCCTTCGATAGGCTTGAAGTGGTGGTATGTGCATCAGCTTGACTTGATTCTTGAGTTGTATCTTCGGAAATAATTCTAACTCTTTTGTTTACTTGCAGAACTCAGCAGTTCTGAAATTCGCTAGCAAGCTCTTCAGGAAGGCCGGAGAGCAGGAAGCTTCATCTGAAGTTTCTCGCTTGACGGCTGAATTGGAGGCTGCAAACGAGGAGAAGGATAAGCTGAGAGAAATTTTGTCTTCCAAGAAGGAGGCTCTGAAGGCCAAGATCGAGGCTTGAGAGTAAGGGCTGGCACGATTGCTATGTGGCTCAAGGTCAAGAGCTGGAGCAGCTGAAGAATCGGTTCTATAAGATTGAGACTTTGTCCATCGAGCGTGCAACTGAAATAAAGGAGCTGAAGACTCAACTTGCCGCCAGGGACGCTGTTTTTGCTGCCAAAGAAGCCGCCTTTGCTGCCAAGGAGGATACCTTCAATAAGGAGCTGGAGCATACTCGAGCCGAATGTGAGAGCTTCAGGACGACGACTGAGAAGGCGGTGGAAGCGCTCAGGGCCCACGTTGGTGGTGTCCGATCTTCGAAGGCATCTGCGGCGAGCCAGGCTCGTGGTGGATCCGAGGAGGAAAGGTCACGTGCTCCAAGTGTAGCCAAACCCTGATGAACTTCCTCTTTCTTTTTTGTTGTTGTAACTGTAAACTCTTCATACAGAAGCTCACTCCTATACTTGAAACTTTTTGATAAATAAAGATATCTTTTTGAGTGTTTGAAAATGAATGTCTCTGGTATTGAATTCTTTGAATGTTGTGTTTTTGATGGTCTTGAAACGTTTGAATATACATACACTTGAATGTAAGGGGTCAAGTCGCAACTTGATCACCCAAACTGGTTAAATAATCTTGAAAATTGAAAGTTGTGTTGTAGCACAACTTGAATTCGTTTAACATTTGTATTTGAGGGGTTGAGTCGCAACTCAAGCACCCAAACATGTTAGACGATATTGAAATTGAAAGTCATTTAACATTTGTAAGTAAGGGGTAGTGTCGCAACACAAACTCCCAAACCTGTTAAATTGACTTGGTGATTTGAAGGTTGTTATGTATGACAACCCAAAATCGTTTAACATTTGCCTGTAAGGGGTTGAGTCGCACCTCAAGCACCCAAACTTGTTAAACGACCTGGTAATTTGAATGTAGATAATTTGAAACTGCTTCAGAACTTGAATTGAAAAGCTGAATATTTGAACACTTGAAAGAGATCTTTATTTATCATGAAATTTACATCATGGATAGAATAATTTGAGATGTCTAGCATTCCAAGCTCGTGGTAGTCTATCTCCCTCTGGCGAAATCAGTCGATAAGACCCTTTGCCTCCTACTGATTCAACAATGTAGGGTCCTTCCCAGTTGGGAGCTAGTTTCCCGCTGCTGTGTTCTTTAGTGTTGTAGAAAACTGCCCTGAGGACTAGACTGCCAATCGGGAACTGTCTCTGGTAGATCTTCTGATCGTAGGCTCGCTTGATCTTCTGTTGATACTTGGCAATTCGAACGATTGCTTGATCTCGTAATTCTTCAGTGAAATTCAGATCGTTGGCCCGAAGTTCTTCATTGATTCCTTCTTCAATTGCTCTGGTCTTCAATGTACTTGATATGTTTTCTGTCGGGAGTACTGCTTCTGATCCATATGTTAGTCAGAAAGGTGAAAATCCAGTTGATCTTCTCGGAGTTGTTCAATAGCCCCATAGAACTTCTGGTAGGACTTGCTCCTATAATCCTTTCTTGTTATCAAGTTTCTTCTTGAGTATACCCAAAATGTCTCTGTTTGAGGCTTCAGCTTGACCATAGCATTGAGGGTATCTTGGAGTTGAGTAGAAAAGCTTGATTCCGTTGTTCAGGCTGAACTCCCGGAACTTGTCAGAGTCGAATTGGGCTACATTGTCAGCAACTAGAACTTGTGGCGTGCCAAACCTTGAGAAGATATTGTGCCTGATGAATTTGATGACTTCGTCGTCAGTCTCTCGGAAGAGTGGCACTGCTTCGAACCACTTGGTGAAGTAATCTGTGGCTATCAGCAGATCCTTATTCTTGGTTGGAGTTGGTGGGAAAGGATCTAAGAAGTCCAACCCCCATTGATGGATGGGCCATGGGCTTGTTAGTTGATGGGGCTCATCGGCTGGAAGATGGATAGCTCGAGCATGTCTTTGGCAAGGCTCACATCTTTGAACCACTTGGTGTGCGTCTTTTGCCATTGTTGGCCAATAGTAACCTTGTAGCTTAGTCTTGGCTTCTAGGGATCTTCCTCCCGAATGATTTCCGCAGGCTCCGGAGTGGATGTCAACTAGGATTGCCTTTGCTTGTTCAAGGCCAATACATTTGAGCAACATCCCGTTGTGAGACTTGAAGTATAGATCTTTTCCTTGGATGATATAGCATGGAAGCTTTCTTTGAAGTCTTCGGGCTTGATTTGGATCTTCGGGCATTTTTCCATGTTTGAAGAAGTCGAAGATTGGCTGTCTCCACTCCTCAAGCTCATTTGTAATGGTGAGGTTCGAGGTCAGTTGTTT
Organism: Chamaelirium japonicum; assembly: GCA_947650365.1. Lineage (NCBI taxonomy): Eukaryota > Viridiplantae > Streptophyta > Magnoliopsida > Liliales > Melanthiaceae > Chamaelirium > Chamaelirium japonicum. Next base: position 63,324,375 of record OX393550.1, read on the forward strand.
TCCACCCCCAGATCTTTCTATGATGGCAACGATCTGTTGTTCGGGGGTGGTCTTTGGCGATTCTTGGTAATCGATTTGTATTTATCTTCCTCCAAGTGAATCTCCAAGAACCGAGGTAGCATTAGCTAAGGCATCTGCTTCTCGATTCTCTGCCCTTGGGATTTGAATGAACTCGGTGCTTGTAAAATGTTGCTGAAGATATCACACCAGAGCCAAGTAGTTTTGCATTCTTTCTTCTCTCGCCGTGTACTCCCCATTGATCTGCCTTATGATTAGTTGGGAGTCGCTGTAGACGATGATTCGATCTACCCCAAGGGATTTAGCCATTTTGAGTCCGTAGATGAGTGCTTCGTATTCAGCTTCGTTGTTGGTGGTATTGAATCCGAGGAGAGTGGCCTTCTGAAGATGATCAAGTTCGGGTGATACCAAGACTATCCCAGTTCCCGAACCGATCGCACTTGAAGCTCCATCAGTATAAAGCTTCCATAGAGTTGTTGTGGCAATAGCCTCAAGGATTAGATCGGTTTTTTTAGCCGGATTGAACGGAGGTTCGGCTTCATCTTCAAGGTGCATATCGACATCTTCCTCCCAAGTTATGGGGTCTTCCACCGGAAAGTCATCTAGAAAATCAGCAATTGCCTGACCCTTGACTGAAGTGCGAGATTCGAATTGGATCCCTAGAGCACTCATTTCGATCACCTATTTGGTCATTCGACCCACTCGACTAGCTTTGTCGACGATATCTTTAAGTGGGTGTTCTGAATTGACTATGATCTGATGGGAAACAAAATAAGGTTGGAGACAACACGATACAGTGAGTAAGGCTAGTATGACCTTCTCCGTCTTTGAATAGCGAGTCTTGACCGGAAGAAGAGTATGGCTGATGTAGTAGATCGGATACTCGATACCTTCTCTTCTGCTGACCAGGACCGCACTGATTGCTTGATCGGTGACGGCGAGATAGAGCCATAGATCTTCTTTTGGAAGTGGAGCCGTTAGGATAGGAGCTTGCATCAGATATTTCTTGATGTCTTGAAAAGCTTCTTCGCAAGTTGGATTCCAGCCAGAGGTATCTGCTTTTCGTTGTTTGTCGAAGAGTGGTTTGCACTTGTCGGAAGACTTCGAGATGAACCGATTGAGGGTTGCCAACCTTCCAGTGAGGCGTTGAACTTTCTTCCGAGTTGCAGGTGACGGCATATCCAGAATAGTTCGAATTTGGTCTGGGTTAGCTTCGATGCCCCTTCTGGTCACTAGATGACCTAGAAATTTGTGTAATTGAACTCCTAAAGCACACTTGGCTGGATTGAGTTTCATACGATACTTTCGAAAGACTTGAAAGGTTTTCATCAGATCGGATAGATGTCTTCCTCGAGTGGGGATTTTGGTGAGAAGGTCATCGACGTAAACTTCAACATTGTGTCCGATCTGATCTTCGAACATCTTCGTGACTAGCCGTTGATAGGTAAACCCGGCATTTTTGAGTCCGAAAGGCATTACGTTATAGCAGTAGAGACCTCGGTTAGTCACAAAGCATGTCTTCTCTTGATCATCAGAGTGAATCAGAATTTGATTGTATCCAGAGTATCCATCGATGAAAGATAACAGCTCGTGGCCAGCAGTGGCATCGACGAGTCTATCTATCCTTGGCATGGGGAATGGATCTTTGGGGCAAGCTTTGTTGAGGTTGGTGAAGTCGATGCACACTCTGACCTTTCCGTTCTTCTTTGGGACAGCAACTATATTAGAGATCCAAGTAGGGTACTCTACTTCACGAATGAAGCCTGTTGCGAGTAGCTTACTGATCTCTTCTTGAACAGCAACTTGTAGTTCTGGTCGGATTGTGCGTGGCTTTTGCTTGACAGGATTCACTTCTTCTTTGATTGCTAGTCGATGGCACGCATCATCTGGATTGATCCCAGGCATGTCTTCGAAGCACCAAGTGAAGACGTCGATGTTGGACTGAAAGAAGGATACCATGTCTCGCGCTTCTGTGTCGCTGAGACCGATACCGATGAAGGTTTATCGAGGGAGATCTCCACTGCCGATGTTGATTGGAATGATTTCTTCAATTGAAGGTGAAGCCTCCCACTCGATTGATGGGGGCTCGGTTAGCGGGATCTCCTTTGATTGCTATATTGCAGAAGGACAAGCTTCATCTTTTGGTCGCTTTGGAGGAGCAATAGTGATCTTGCGATCTGTTTTCGCCGCAGCCGCTTCACAAGATCGCCCGGCTTGTTGATCGCCTCGAATGCAGAGAATGCCTTCTCCCGTTGCAAACTTGAGGAGTTGATGGTAAGAAGAGGAGATGGCAATAATCTGGTGGAGGAATGGTCGCCCGAGAATGGCGTTGTAGCTGGACGTTCCTTCGATGATTGTAAACCTCACCGAGACTCAAGTCTCTCGGCTAAGGTCAAGAGTGAATCTCGATTCGCCCATCGTGATGCTTTGTTCACCGTTGAAGCCCGTGATCACCGTTGGAACGATGTCAAGGCTTGAATATTTATGTCCCAGACGTTTGAAGCAGTCTGAGAACATAATGTCGATGGAGCTCCCGGTGTCGATGAGTATCCTATTGACAGTACTTCCGTCGATAAGGAGTTTTAAAACTAGGGGGTCTCGATGTGGAGTATGGACTCCTTGAAGATCTGTATCATTGAAGATGATAGAAGGCCAAGCCAAGCCTTTGATAGGCTTCTCGATCCAGGTGTCCTCCTTGCTCGCCGCAGAGCGAACATGGAAGATGCGTCGAACTTGCCGATCAACTTCCTTTCCAGTCAGTGCTTGATTGTGCAATGTTCCGTGAATGCCAAAGATATTGACATTCACGGTAAGAGGTGACCGATTGGAAGAGATTTGATGGACCCAGCAAGCTTCTTTCCCCTTTGCAGAGGATCGGTGTTGATCTTGTCCACCCTTGACGAACTCTTGTAGATGGCCCTCTCGCAGTAGATCGTCGAGGTGATATCTCAGTCGATAGCACCGATCGGTGGAATGGCTGTGACTTCTGTGAAAGTCACAGTAGACTGTTTTGTCTGCAGTGACCTTAGTGTCGGGCTGCAAAGGATTGGGCCTTCGAAGGAATTCTTCGTGTTAAATGCGGTCGAGGATCTGTTCGATCGGTAAATTCTGTGGGTGCAAATTTTGGTAAGAAGTCTTCAAACAGCGGGACCCATCGGCCCTGCCTGGTGGGCCCCCAAAGACAGCAGCGGGACCCACCAACCCTGCCTGGTGGGCCCCCTAAGACTACAGAGGGGACCCACCGGCCCTGCCTGGTGGGCCCCCAAAGACAACAGCGGGACCCACCAACCCTGCCTGGTGGGCCCCCTAAGACTACAGAGGGGACCCACCGGCCCTGCTTGGTGGGCCCACGAAGACTACCGCGGGACCCACCAGCCCTGCCTAGTGGGCCCAGGAGCCTGTCGAATCCCCCAGGAAACGACGACGGGGACCACCAGCCTTACCTGGAGAATCCCCAGATACGACAGCAGAAACCAACATTTACCACCAGAAAATTCTATAAATAGCAGCCCTTCGAATGTAATCGGATCCGATTTTCATTTCTGAGATTTGATTTTCAGAAACCCAGAGCTCTGGAATTCCTCAGCTTCACCTCCTCTTCCTCTCTTCGATCTTCTTCTTCTTGCCTTCGAAGAGATCAGAGTGGTTTCGGTGATACTTGGCCTATCGAGATTACTTCGATACAAGTGTTAGTGAATTCGGGTTGCTCCCTATAGCACGGAGACGTAGGCTTCGGCTGAACTCCGAGATCACATCTCTCGTGTCAAACTCTCTCTGTTTGCATATTGAAAGCATCAACTTCAATCAACAGATCGAACAACGATCTTCGACTCGAACCTCGATTGACTGGTGCGGAGAAGTCATCGGGTCGGCACGAAGATTTTTCCCCACAGTTTGGTGCCGTCTGTGGGATCGAGCGAGAAGCCAAGTTCGCCCTACAACAAGTTTAGATCAGTTGAGCAGACAACCGATCAAACTTTCTAGCCCCTTCGGTTGAGCAGACAACCGCTAGGATACCGACATTCTCGTTGCACCCTTCGCTCTCTACTAAATGGCGAGGACGAAACATCAGGGTCAACCTGAAGGAAGTAACACTCAACAAGCTCGTCCTGAGACTCATTCAATGAGTCAAAGGCTCAACTTCAGACAGCCCCTTGCTGTCCCCGAGATGGGGGTTCGTTTAGGAAGTGGGAGATCAGTCGATCGACCGATCGCCCAACCTGCATGACAGTCGATTGGGCAAACTGCCCCCGCTCCTACTGAAGACCCTCCATCGACCTATCAAATCTCGGCGATCGACTTCCAATTACTTCAACTGGCAAAACAGAATGCCGCCCTCACCGCTGAGAGGGATGCTCTCAAGAAGGCAGCCTCCGAGGCTGGGATTGCTCTTCCTATCCCCTCTACTAATGAGAGGGTCGATCTTCCACGACAATCAATCCACTCCGAGCAACGGAGGTCAACGGGCACTGCTGCCCTTGAGAGGACTCGTCGCGACCCAACTCCCTCTGCTGCTCCATGGAAGCAGAGTGTTTGGGATCGTCTCGATGATGAGTCCTCCCAATCCTCTTCCCGTCGTAACTGCAACACGAAGGCACCTTCAAAGCCAGACATATCAAGGAGACACCAGATGAAAGGGGCTCCCTCAAAGAGTAGAGTTTCTCCATCCATTCCGCTTCAGCGTGGGATCGGATCGGACCTTCGTCATCGAATCCAACCTGCTGATACTCAGAGGCCTTAACAAGACCTCTCAATCTTGCCTCTCGATCTATATCAAAGTCGAGGGCATGGTCGTAGAGACGGGTACTCCTCTGCCGGACCTCTCCATCGGAGTTTGTTTAAGTCAATATTTCTAAGGGGATGGAGAACTCCCACTCTCCCTAAATTCAATTGCATCAAAGGAGATCCAACTCTCCATGTACTCGCCTTCAAGTAAGCCTTAACGCCGCATGAAGAAGAGAACAACGTGCTTTGCCGCACCTTCGTCGGGAGCCTCGACGAGCCATCCCTCGATTGGTACCACAATCTCCGAGCTGGGTCCATCACCCAGTTCAGCATCTTAGCCAATCTCTTCGTGCAGCATTATCAGTTGAACTTGAAGCCTGAGAAGAAGCTCGACTCCCTCTATCGGTTGAGGATGGGTGCCGACGAGAGTCTCCGTAGCTTCACATGGAAATTTCGCAACGAGCACGCCGCCCTCTCCGGGAGACATCTGGACGATGAAGCTATCATGTTGGCTTTCCAGAATGCACTCCGCTTCGACCTGAACATCTACAACGACTTCATTCGCAATCCTCCTCCTTTCCTGGGTTCAATGTTTGATCGAATCCAAAGGGAAATCGAGGTTGAAGATGATCAAGTCGCCCGAAAGGGGCGAGAGTCGAAGCGAAGGCCTACTGAGAGAGAAGCTTCGAAGTATGCTGCCAAAGCTCACAATGCTGAGGCAGCAGTCCCCCCTGCCAACAAACGGTCAAGGAACGACGGACGTCGATCCCCGACGAAGACCACTTTCACCGAGTGGAATGTACCGATCGAGCAGATCCTCGACCGCATCCAACACGAAGATTTCCTTCGAAGGCCCAATCCTCTGCAGCCTGACACTAAGGTCACGGCTGACAAAACAGTCTATTGCGACTTCCACCGAAGTCACGGCCATTCCACTGATCGGTGCTATCGGCTGAGATTTCATCTCGAAGACCTACTGCGTGAAGGTTACCTTCACGAATTCATCAAGGGTGGACAAAATCAGTGCCGAACCTCTGCAAAGGGGAAAGAAGCTTGCTAGGTTCATCAAATCTCCTCCAACCGATCGCCTATCACCGTGAAGGCCAATGTCTTTGGCATTCACGGAACATTACACAATAAAGCGCTGACCGGGAAGGAAGTAGATCGGCAAGTTCGACGCATCTTCCACGTTCGTTCTACAGCGAACAAGGAGGATACCTAGATCGAGAAGCCTATCAAGGGTTTGGCTTGGCCCTCTATCGTTTTCAATGATTCTGATCTTCATGGAGTTCACACTCCACATCGAGACCCCCTGGTCTTGAAACTCCTCATCGACGGAAGCACCGTCAATCGAATCCTCATCGACACCGGAAGCTCCATCGACATTATGTTCTCAGACTGCTTCAAACGTCTGGGACATAAATATTCAAGCCTTGACGTCGTCCCGACGGTGATCACGGATTTCAACGGTGAATAAAGCATCACGATGGGCGAATCAAGATTCACTCTCGACCTCAGCCGAGAGACTCGAGTTTCGGTGAGATTTGCTATCATCGAAGGAACGTCCAGCTACAACGCCATTCTTGGGCGACCATTTCTACATCAAATCAATGCCATCTCCTCCTCCTACCATCAACTCCTCAAATTCGCAACGGGAGAAGGCATTGTTTGTATACGCAGATATCAACAAGCCGGGCGATCTTGTGAAGCTGCTGTGGCGAAAACAGATCGCAAGATCAATATTGCTCCTTCGAAGCGAGTCAGAGATGAAACTGGCCCTTCTACAACATAGCAATCAAAAGAGACCCCGCTAGCCGAGCCCCCACCAATCGAGTGGGATGTTTCACCTTCAATTGAAAAAATCATTCCAATCAATATTGGCAGTAGAGATCTCCCTCAGTAAATATTCATCGGTACCGGTCTCAGCGACGCAGAAGCGCGAGACATGGTATCCTTCCTTCAGTCCAACATCAATGTCTTCGCCTGGTGCTTCGAAGATATGCCTGGGATCAATCCAGATAACGCTTGCCATCGCCTAGCAATCAAAGAAGAAGTGAAGCCTGTCAAGCAAAAGCCACGCACAATCCGACCAGAACTACAAGTTGCTGTTCAAGAAGAGATCAGTAAGTTACTCGCAGCAGGCTTCATTCGTGAAGTAGAGTACCCTACTTGGATCTCCAATATAGTTGCTGTCACAAAGAAGAAAGGGAAGGTCAGAGTGTGCATCGACTTCACCAACATCAACAAGGCTTGCCCCAAAGATCCATTCCCCATGCCAAGGATAGATAGACTCGTCGATGCCACTGCTGGCCACGAGCTGTTATCTTTCATGGATGGATACTCTGGATACAATCAAATTCCGCTTCACTCTGATGATCAAGAGAAGACGTGCTTTGTGACTAGCCAAGGTCTCTACTACTATAATGTAATGCCTTTCGGACTCAAAAATGCCGGATATACCTATCAACGGCTAGTCACGAAGATGTTTGACGATCAGATCGGGCGCAATGTTGAAGTCTACATCGATGACCTTCTAACCAAAAGCTCCACTCAAGGAAGACATCTATCTGATCTGACGGAAACCTTTCAAGTCCTTCGAAAGTATCGTATGAAGCTCAATCCAGCCAAGTGTGCTTTCGGAGTTCAATCAGGCAAATTCCTGGGTCATCTTGTGACCAGGAGAGGCATCGAAGCCAACCCGGACCAGATTCGAGCTATTCTGGATATGCCGTCTTCTACAAACCGGAAGGAAGTTCAACGCCTCACTGGAAGGTTGGCAGCCCTCAATCAGTTCATCTCGAAGTCTTCCGACAAGTGCAAACCACTCTTCGACAAATTACGAAAGGCAGATACCTCTGGCTGGAATCCAACTTGTGAAGAAGCTTTTCAAGACATCAAGAAATATCTGATGCAAGCTCCTATCCTAACGGCTCCACTTCCAAAAGAAGATCTATGGCTCTATCTCGCCGTCACAAATCAAGCAATCAGTGCGGTCCTGTTAGCAGAAGAGAAAGCATCGAGCAGCCGATCTACTACATCAGTCATACTCTTCTTCCGCCTGAGACTCGCTATTCAAAGACAGAAAAGGTCATACTAGCCTTACTCACTGCATCACGTCGTCTCCAACCTTATTTTGTTTCCCATTAAATCATAGTCATTTCAGAACACCCACTCAAAGATATCGTCGACAAAGCTGGTCGAGCGGGTAGAATGACCAAATGGGTGATCAAAATGAGTGCTCTAGGGATCCAATTCGAACCTCGCACTTCAATCAAAGGTCAAGCAATTGCTGATTTTCTAGCTGACTTTCCAGTTGAAGATCCCATAACTTGGGAAGAAGATGTCGATATGCACCTCGAAGATGAAGCTGAACCTCCGTTCAATCCGGCTACAAAAGCCAATCCAAGCCTTGAGGCTATTGCCACAACTCCTCTATGGAAACTTTATACAGATGAAGCTTTAAGTGCTATCGGTTCGGGAATAGGGATAGTCTTGATATCCCCCGAGCTTGATCATCTTCAAAAGGCCACCCTCCTCGGATTCAATGCCACGAACAACGAAGCCAATACGAAGCACTCATTTCCGAGCTCGAAATGGCTGAATCCCTGGGGGTAGATTGAATCATCGTCTATAGCGACTCCTAACTAATCATAAGACAGATCAATGGGGAGTACACGGCGAGAGAAGAAAGAATGCAACTCTACTTGGCCCTGGTATGACGTCTTTAACAACGTTTTGCTATTGCCGAATTCATTCAAATTCCAAGGGCGGAGAATCGTGAAGCAGATGCCTTGGCTAATGCTGCCTCAGTTCTTGGAGATTCGCTTGGAGGAAGACAAATACAAATCGATTACCAAGAATCACCAAAGACCACCCCTGAATAACAGATCGCTGCCATTACAGAAAGATCTGGGGGTGGAAAACAACTGGCCTCGAACCTTGCCACCACAAATGAGCTTGAGGATTGGAGACGGCCAATCTTCAACTTCTTCAAACATGGCAAAATCCCCTAAGACTCAAATCAAGCCCGAAAGCTACAAAGAAAGCTTCCATGCTATACCCTTCAAGGTGAAGTTCTATATTTTAGATCTCACAACGGAATGTTACCCAAGTGTATTGGTCTTTTGCAAGCGAAGGAGATTCTAATCAACATCCATTCTGGAGCCTGCAGGAACCATTCGGGAGGGAGATCTCTTGAAGCCAAGACGAAGTTACAAGGTTACTACTGGCCCACAATGGCAAGAGACGCTCACCAAGTGGTTCAAAGATGCGAGCCTTGCCAAAGACATGCTCGGGCTATTCATCTCCCAGCAGACGAGCTTTATCAACTGACGAGCCCTTGGCCTTTCCACCAATGGGGGTTAGATTTCTTAGGTCCATTCCCACCAACTCCAAGCAAGAAGAGGTATCTGTTGCTAGCCACAGATTACTTCACCAAATGGGTTGAAGCAGTGCCACTCTTTCGGGAGACCGATGATGAAGTGATCAAGTTCATCAGGCATAACATCTTCTCAAGGTTTGGCACGCCACAAATCCTAGTTGCTGACAATGGAGCCCAATTCGACTCCGACAAATTCCGAGAGTTCTGCCTGAACAACAGAATCAAGCTCTTCTACTCAACTCCAAGATACCCTCAATGCAATGGTCAAGCTGAAGCCTCAAACAGAGCCATTTTGGGTATACTCAAGAAGAAACTTGATAACAAGAAAGGATTATGGGAGCAAGTCCTACCAGAAGTTCTGTAGGGCTATCGAACAACTCCAAGAAGATCAACTGGATTTTCGCCTTTCTGCCTAACCTATGGATCAGAAGCAGTGCTCCCAACAGAAAACATATCAAGTACTTTGAAAACAAGAGCGGTCGAAGAAGGGATCAATGAAGAACTTAGAGCCAACGATCTGGATTTTTCTGAAGAAATACGAGATCGAGCAATTATTCGAATTGACAAATATCAACAGAAGATCAAGCAAGCCTACGATCAGAAGGTCTACAAGAGACAATTCCCTATTGGCAGTCTGGTTCTCAGAGCAGTCTTCTACAACACGAAGGAGCACAATAGCGGGAAATTTGCTCCCAACTAGGAAGGTCCCTACATCGTTGAGTCAGTAGGAGGCAAAGATTCCTATCGACTGATTTCGCTAGAAGGAGATAGACTACCACAAGCTTGGAATGCTAGACATCTCAAATTGTTCTATCCATGATGTAAATTCCATGATGAATAAAGATCTCTTTCAAGTGTTCAAATGTTCAGCTTTTCAATTCAAGTTCTGAAGCAGCTTCAAATTATCTACATTCAAATTACCAGGTCGTTTAACAAGTTTGGGTGCTTGAGTCGCGACTCAACCACTTACAAGCAAATGTTAAACGGTTTCGGGTTGTCATACAAAACAACCTTCAAGTCACCAAGTCAGTTTAACAGGTTTGGGAGTTTGTGTTGCGACACTACCCCTTACTTACAAATGTTAAATGATTTTCAAATTTCCATATCGTCTAACATGTTTGGGTGATTGAGTTGCGACTCAACCCCTCACATACAAATGTTAAACGGATTCAAGTTGTGCTACAACACAACCTTCAATTTTCAAGTTACTTAACCAGTTTGGGTGATCAAGTTGCGACTTGACCCCTTATATTTAAGTGTATGTATAGTCAAACATTTCAAGACCATCCAGAACACAACATTCAAAGAATTCAATACCAGAGACATTCATTTTCAAACACCCAAAAAGATATCTTTATTACCAAAAATTTTCTACATACAGGAAGTGAGCTTCTATATTAGAAAGAGTTTACAGGTACAAACAACAAAGAAAGAAGTAGAATACATCAGGGTTTCGCCACACTTGGAGCATGCGACCTCTCTCCTTCGGATCCACCCCGAGCCTTGCCCGATGCAGACGCCTTCGAAGATTGGACAGCACTGGCATGAACCCTGAGTGCCTCCACTGCTTTCTCTGCTGTCGTCCTAAAACTCGCACATTCGGCTCGAGTATGCTCCAGCTCCTTCCTGAAAGTCTCCTCCTTGGCAGCAGAGGCGGCCTTTTTGGCAGCAAGAGCAGCATCCCTGGCAGCAAGTTGTTCCTTCAGCTCCTTTATTTTAGTTGCACGCTCAATGGACCGAGTCTCGATCTTGTAGAAACGGTTCTTCAACTTTTCAAGCTCGTGCCCTCGAGCAACGTAACCTTCTTGCCAACCCTTGCTTTCGAGCTTCTTCTTGCGAAGAGCCTCGATCTTGGCCTTCAGGGACTCTTTCTTCGAAGACAAAATTTCCCTCAGCTTATCCTTCTCCTCGTTCGTAGCCTCCAATTTGGCCGTCAAGCGAGAAACTTCAGACGAAGCTTCCCGCTCTCCGACCTTCCTGAAGAGCTTGCTAGCGAATTTCAGAATTGCTGAGTTCTGCGAGTAAACAAAAGAGTTAGAATTATTTCTGGAGATACAATTCAAGAATCAAGTCAAGCAGATGCACTTGCCACTACTTCAAGTCTGTCATAGGCTTCTTCCAGAGTAGCATCCAGGAGGTTGCATAGCTGCCGGATCACACTCGCGGGGTGGTTGATATCAACCTCACCCAAGTTTTTTATCTTCCGAGCTGGGCCAACAGGAGTATCTGCAATCAACGCATAAGTTCAAACATTCAAAGAGTTAGAATATTTCAAGCATCAAAAATAGCAATGCAATCAAAGCAGAGAAGTTAGCGAGCAGGAGTACCTGTGGCATCAACTCTAGGGGCTTTACCCTTTCCCCATTCTGAGCTCTTACCCCTAGGGGTCGACCTCTCCTTGAGGGGGGTTGTCTCTGGCTGAGGTTGGGGAGTCCCAGCCTCGACGCGGCTCCCTCCCTCCATGTGTGTGGGGGAAGGGACACCTCGAAGAGGAGTGAACTCCCCATCCTCTTGTTGCCCACCAGGCTGTTCGAGCCTGGCCATTATTGCTACCGTTTCTTCAGCCAGATGAGCGGCAGGAGTAGGTTGTTCAACCACAACCCCACCACTCATCGAAGCCCCTTCGAGCTAAGGGATACTTGGAGGCATCTGGGCGAGGGGTGTGGGGTTGCTTGCAACCCCATCACTACCCGAGAATCTTATCCGAATTCATATTGGACGTTTTAGTTCCTCGAAGTAGTATGTGGGCTGTACCCTCGGGCCATCACCCACTGCGTCCATCACTTCCTCCATACGACGGGCCTTAGCCTTATCGATGGGGATAGGCTGCGAGTCTTCCCCTCCTTCTTCGCCACCAGTGGGGGTGGGAGGAATTTCCTCCTCACCACCCCCATGTCCTTCGTCACCACCAGTGGGGGTGGGAGGAATTTCTTCCTCACTACCCCCATTTCCGCCATCACCACTCGTGAGGGTGGGAGGAATGTCTTCCTCACCACCCCTATCTTTATCGTCGTCGTTGTTATCATCATCTCCATCGCCATCACCGTCCTCCCCGTTGTCGTCATCTTCATCTCCACCTTCTTCTCCATCTTCTTCTTCTTCGTCTTCCTTCTCCTTTTCTTCTTCTTCATCTTCCTTCTCTTTTTCTTCTTCTTCTCCCTCCTTCTCCTCGATGAAGACTTTCCTTTTCTTCGCCTGGCCCCGGCGGCTTATCACCAGCTTCTCTTCTGTGGTGGGCAATCGACGCCTCGCACCATACGCCTTCTTCTCAGCCCGGATTCTTCTAACAATCTTGCCCGATTGAGGATCCTCCTCATAATCAGAGTACAAGACTTCATTGTCCTCATACCGGACCTGCAGACGGTGGAAGAGATTGGCGTTGCCATAGCTGACCGAGCAGTTCAAAAACTGCTTCCATGATCGAGTGCCGCACGTCAACTTCAAGAACAGATTATCGATGGCACCAACTCGCTCCGAAGGCCAGGCGTAGATACCCCCCACACAGTATATCTTTATCTCCTTGTGCACATCATTCCGGGGGGTCTCGGGCACAGATAGAGGCGTCTATGCACCGGAGACCGAAATCGGCCAGTCGGTGTAGAGCTTGTCAGAGGGGGCTGTATCGATGATCGGACGCAAAGTAGATACGCCTGTCAAGTTGAAAAACGGGCTGTCTTTACTCGACACCCATTTATAGTGATAGAAGAGGTACCCCAGCTCGATCCGGGCCTCTTCACCATCAGGGATGCTAGAGTAGCACTCCCTGAGCTTATCCTGGAAGTCAGATTCTACGTGGCAGAAGGCGTAGATAATCCTCCAAGCGTTCCCGGAGATCTGCCCGGGGCAGAGGCCTGACATATTCAGCAACCTCACGGCAAATGGTGGTAGTGGGAGACACGACCCTCAGTTCAACTGACCTACGGTGACTACTGTCCCCATCACTTGCTCCTTACTGGCAAAATTCGTGAAGACCGTCCGCTTGTCGATTCCGAAAGCAGACTGAACTCCCGGGAGCGACGGTCGAGTCTTCCCCTCTGTAAAACAAGCGAGTAGCTTCTGCCACTGAGCCCTCTTCACGTCAGTGAACTTGCCACCGGTGTTATACACATAAGAAGGTTCCTCCATCAGCGACATCAGTGGGCCCAATACGAACTTCGCCTTGGGAATGTGCTCTGGCCTTGATGGAGCAGAGGCAAATCCAACCCCCATGTGCCTTTTGCCTAATTCACCGAGCTCGACAAGCACAACCTTGCCCTTGCCACGACCTTTCGGAACGGATGAAACTTCAGCAATCTCCTTCCCCTTCCTCTTCGAGGGGACCACATTCACCTTCTTCACGCTACCGGATGAGGCCATTTCGATCGATCGGGTGAAAGTACAGAACAAGGAATCGAGGGCAAAGAGTTCTGGAGTTTGAAAAAATTCTGGAAGCACGAGGCAAAAATGGAACCTAGAGAAGCATATATACCCAGAGGAAACTGGTGCACAGATCGAGAAGACACGTGTCATCACCAAATCAAATCCCGTGTTTTTACAAAGGACACGTGGCATCAATCCGTAGCAAGCGCAGAACCAGGCGAACTGTCGGGACCAGACGAAGCGTCGGACCACCGGTCCAAGCAAACCGCCGGTCCGACAGGGCCACCGGTTCAGATGGACCACCAATCCAAAGTAGAAGAGTCTACTTCAAGTTGTCATTTCGAAGAATATACCAAAGAATTATGCAGAAAACAGGCTCTTCTACCGAATCAACTCAACAGGTTCAACTTAACCAATCGGTTAGACTTGACCGATCGGTCATGTTTGACCGATCGGTCGATTTTCTACTGGATCGGGCAAAATAGTTAGCCTTTTCACCGATCCCGTCAACCTCGACCGGTTGAATTTAACCGATCGGTTAGACTTGACCGATCGGTCAAATTCAACCGATCTGTCAATTTTCTACTGGATCGGGCAAAAGACTTGGCTTTTTGACCGATCCCGTCAACCTTGACCGGTTGAAATTAACCGATCAGTCAGACTTGACCGATCGATCAAATTCAACCGATCGGTCGATTTTCTACTGGATCGGGCAAAAGACTTGGCTTTTTGACCGATCCCGTTAACCTCAACCGGTTGAATTTAACCAATCAATTAGACTTGACCGATCGATCAAATTCAACCGATCGATCGATTTTCTACTGGATCGGGCAAAAGATTTGGTTTTTTGACCGATCCCGTCAACCTCGACCGGTTAAATTTAATCGATCGGTCAGACTTGACCGATCGGTCAAATTCAACCGATCGGTCGATTTTCTACTGGATCAGGCAAAAAACTTGGCTTTTTGCCCGATCCCTTCAAACTCGACCGGTTGAAATCAATCGATCGGTCAACTTTGACTGATCGGTCAAGTTCGACCGATCGGTCAAAATTGACCGATCAGTCCTTTTTTGACGCTGACACTTGGCAAGATTTTTTCGCGTTTTTCGATAGGGGTTAATAGTTTTTTCACCACAAATCCAAGCCAGCCAGGTTAGCCTCTAGCAGACTTGGAGGAGGTAACTGTGGGTGCAAATTTTGGTAAGAAGTCTACAAACAGCGGGACCCACCGGCCCTGCCTGGTGGGCCCCCAAAGATAGCAGCGGGACCCACCAACCTAGTCTGGTGGGCCCCCTAAGACTACAGAGGGGATCCACCGGCCCTGCCTGGTGGGCCCCCAAAGACAACAATGGGACCCACCAACCCTGCCTGGTGGGCCCCCTAAGACTATAGAGGGGACCCACCGGCCCTGCCTATTGGGCCCACGAAGACTACCGCGGGACCCACCAGCCCTGCCTGGTGGGCCCAGGAGCTTGTGGAATCCCCCAGGGAATGACGGCGGGGACCACCAGCCTTACCTGGAGGATCCCCAGATACGACAGTAGAAACCGCCTTTTACCACCAAAAAATTCTATAAATAGCAGCCCTTCGAATGTAATCGGATCTGATTTTCATTTCTGAGATCTGATTTTCAGAAACCCAGAGCTCTGGAATTCCTCAGCTTCACCTCCTCCTCCTCTCTTCGATCTTCTTCTTTTTGCCTTCGAAGAGATCAGAGTGGTTTCGGTGATACTCGGCCTGTCGAGATCACTTCGATACAAGTGTTAGTGATTTCGGGTTGCTCCCTATAGCACGGAGACGTAGGCTTCGGCTGAACTCCGAGATCACATCTCTCATGTTAAACTCTCTCTATTTGCATATTGAAAGCATCAACTTCAATCAACAGATCGAACAACGATCTTCGACTCGAACCTCGATTGACTGGTGCGGAGAAGTCTTTGGGTCGGCACGAAGATTTTCCCCCACAAATTCCACTCGATGAAAGTGGTCTTCTTTGGAGGAGATCGGCGTCCATCATTCCTTGACCGCTTATTTGCAGGGGGAGCTATTGCCTCGACGTTTTGAGCTTTGGCAGCATACTTCGGGGCTTCTCTCTCGGCAGGCCTTCGCTTCGTCTCTCGCCCTTTTCGAGCTACTTGATCATCCTCAACCTCAATTTCCCTTTGGATTCGATCAAACATTGAACCCAGGGAAGGAGGAGGATTGCGAATGAAGTCATTGTAGATATGCTGGTAGAAGCGGAGTGCATTCTGGAAAGCCAACATGATAGCTTCATCATCCAGATGTCTCCCGGAGAGGGTGGCGTGCTCGTTGCGGAATCTCCTTGTGAAGCTACGGAGACTCTCATCGGTACCCATCCTTAATCGATAGAGGGAGTCGAGCTTCTTCTCCGGCTTCAAGTTAAGTTGATAATACTGCACGAAGTGACTGGCCAAAACATCGAACCGGGTGATGGATCCCGCTCGAAGGTTATGGTACCAATCAAGAGATGGCTCATCGAGGCTCCCGGCGAAGGTGCGACAGAGCATGTTGTTCTCTTCTTCGTGCGGCGCAAAGCTTGCTTAAAAGCGAGTATGTGGAGAGTTGGATCTCCTTTGATGCAATTGAATTTGGGGAGAGTGGGAGTTCTCCATCCCCTTGGAAATGTTGACTCGAACAAGCTCCGATGGAGGGGTCCGGTAGAGGAGTTCCTATCTCTACAACCATACCCTCGACTTGGATGTAGATCGAGAGGCAAGATCGAGAGGTCTTGTTCAGGCCTTTGAGTATCAGTAGGTTGGAGTCGGTGACGAAGGTCCGATCCGAGCCCACACTAAAGCGGAATGGATGGAGAAACTCTACTCTTCGAGGGAGCCCCTTCCATCTGGTGTCTCCTTGATATGTCAGGCTTTGAAGGTGCCTTCCTGTCACAGTTGTGACCGGAAGAGGATTGGGAGGACTCATCATCGAGGCGATCCCAAACACTCTGCTTCCATGGGGCAGCAGAGGGAGTTGGCACTACAAGAAAGAGGGTCTTTACCGACGGACATTATTATCACCGTCGGTAATAATACACTTTTTACCGACGGTTACTATAATATCCGTCGGTATTATAACTTCAATTTTTTAAATTTTTTTTGCACATTTATTACCGACGGTCAAATATTATTCGTCGGTATTATTATTTATCCCGACAGTACATATATGTACCGTCGGTAAAATACTTTATGCCGACGGCTAAATAAAGTCCGTCGGTACAATGTCACGACAAAACTCAGGGTAAAAACCAAGCCTCTGGGAAAAAATAGAACCCTGAGTTTCGTCGGCGGTTTTTACCGACGGACGTTATATTTCCGTCGGTATAAATAATTATACCGACGGAAATTATATGGCCGTCGGTACGATACCGACGGTAATAAAATGTCCATCGAGAAAATTGTCCCGACGAAACTCAGGGTAAAATCCGAGCCTCTGGAAAAAATGGAACCCTGAGTTTCGTCGGCGGTTTTTACCGACGGACGTTATATTTCCGTCGGTATAAATAATTATACCGACGGAAATTATATGGCCGTCGGTACGATACCGATGGTAATAAAATGTCCGTCGGGAAAATTGTCCCGACGAAACTCAGGGTAAAACCGAGCCTCTGGAAAAAATGGAACCCTGAGTTTCGTCGTATAGGTTTACCGACGGATATGATGTGTTTGTTGGTATAAAGATTATTTTTACCGACGGCTATTATGTGTCCGTCGGTATAAATATTATTTATACCGACGGACTTAAACGTTCCGTCGGTAAAAACCCTAACCTATTTAAATTCAGCGCGATCCCCTTCTCTGTTCTGTTTCGATCTTTCCTGCGCGCCCCGCCCCTCTCTCTCGCTCTCTCTCTAAATCCATCCCCCACCCCGGTATTACTCGAATCGAGGAAAAGAGGAGGGGGTCCTGCTGGGTCGAGGGAGAAATCGAAAAGCTTCTGGGTGCCTCTTCCTTTCTGGTCTTGGCCGCTGACGAGGTATGGGAGACGACCCATTTCTCTCTCTCTCGCTCTTTCTCTCTCTCTATAATGGTTGGTAATGGGATATGCAGTGCTTGCTTTAATGATGATTAGACATATAATGTAGGGTTTGCTACTTTGCATATGTGGATGGATTTTCTTTTCACCCGATATTTATTGGTAAATGCTCTCTTAAAATGTATTGTAGGGTTTGCTTGTTTGACAATGGTTTTTGCCCTTTAGGGTTTTCTATAATTTTTTTTTTATTTTAATGTTGGTGAGCCGGATTCTATCGGGGTCGTTGCATGCAGTTTGTATAATTATGTTATTGCTACCACGAATAGATTGTGTTTGGAGTTGAATTTAATGTATTGGGTGATGGTATGTTCTTCGAATGTGATATTCGGTGTTCTTCGTTCGCTGATCCACCCTCCGAGTCCACTCGAAACTCGGCCGAGTCGACTCGACTCGGCTGAGTTTCGATTCGACTCGATCCAAAACTCGAGTTTCGATCCGACTCGGCTGAGTTTCAATCCGACTCGAGTTTTGTCGGGTTTTAGCCGAGTTGTCGTGTCTACTCGACTCATTAAGGTTTCGAGTCGAGTCAAGTTTTCGTGTTTTAAAACATTGATTTTTATCCTATCAAAACTGAATTGAATGGGGGAATGGGGGGCAAAATATAGTTTTTAGACTAGGGTGAGCATCGGTTTTGTCGGTCGGTTTCGGTGTGGGTTTTGTCGGTTATATTTTTTTCGGTTTACAAAAAATCAAAACTGAAATCGAAACCAAAACCGAAATGGTCGGTTTTTGTCGGTTCGGTGTGATATGAGGTATGCTAAAGCCATAAATCTACTCGAGCGACAGAGAGAACCGTCAGACCCCAAGTGTCTACTTGATGAGGCTCCCTGACTTGTTGACTTACTGTCGCATAACTTTGGTGCTATGCCTAGCATTTGAACTATCAGCAGTTCAAATGTTGGCCAGCAACCCTAGGTTTACTATGTGACTAGTCTACTCATCATAATACACTTATCTATTAGGGATGTGGATGGCCTGTAGAAGTTTTGGTTCGGTGTTCCATACCCAGGAACCGAAACCGAAATTGTGCGGAGTCTTATAACATTGTTTGAAATTATATGTCAGGTGTTGTATAGCCAGATAGACGAAGATGTCTTCGATCGATAAGAGTTGGATGCGTAATTCGAATCGCATGAGCCAAGAGTACAGAGAAGGAGTCAGGAAATTTTTGGATTTTGTATTTGAGCGTCTTGCACCGCTTGATGGAAAAATTGTGTGTCCCTGTATAGACTGCGGAAGGGTGATTAGGAAGGTTCGAGAGGAATGTGAGGTTGATCTGGTAATGCGTGGCATTGACATTACCTATACCCGTTGGTTCTCGCATGGTGAGGAGCTAGATGCAGTCCCCATGGCAGCTCACGGTGAAACTTCAAACACAGTGATCGCTGATGATAATATTAATACAGACGATGACGATGACATGCAGGGTATGATACATGATTGGCAAGGTGGAATAGGCACGGAAACACCGTCAGGTGATCATCCCAATATCGAAGCGGACAAGTTCTACAGATTGCTTAAAGATGCCGAACAACCTCTATACCCGGGGTGTGAGAAGTTTTCAAAACTCTCTTTCACTGTAAAGCTTCTTCATTTGAAGTGCCTCAATGGTTGGAGTAATAAGTCATTTAATATGTTGGCAGAGTTGCTGAAAGAGGCTTTTCCTATGGGTGAGACAGTACCGAAATCATTCTACGAGGCGAAGAAGTCAATTAAAGATCTCGGTCTGGGTTATGAGAAAATTGATGCATGCTTGAACGATTGTATGTTGTACCGGAAAGAGTACGAACATGCGCGGTCATGTCACATATGCGGAGCAACGAGATATCAAGAGACGGATGCCGAGTCTAGTACCAGTCAAAGGAAGAAAAATGTATCTGCAAAGGTTCTCCTATACTTCCCGCTCAGGGACAGGCTTCAGAGGTTGTTTATGTCATCAAAGACTGCTGAGCACATGAGGTGGCATGCACGAGAACGTACAGATGACGGGATTATAAGACATCCGGCCGACTCTCTGACGTGGAAAGATTTTGATCATACCTATCCTGAATTCGCATGTGAAGTTCGCAACGTCAGGTTAGGGCTTGCTAGCGATGGCTTCAATCCCTTTGGGAATATGAGTGTGTCGTACAGCATTTGGCCAGTTGTCCCAGTGCCATACAATTTGCCTCCCTGGATGTGCTTAAAAAAGCCATACACAATGCTCTCCTTGCTCATTCCCGGACCCAGGTCGCCTGGTAATGATATTGACGTTTACTTGCAGCCGTTGATTGAGGAGTTGAACGAGTTATGGGAAGTTGGGGCCGATACGTATGATGCCTCGTTGTGCTGGAATTTTCGGATGCATGCGGCACTTCTATGGACCATCAACGATTTTCCTGCATATGCCAACTTATCCGGGTGGAGTACTAAAGGAAAATTGGCGTGCCCTATATGCAATAAGGAGACAGATTCATTACGGTTGAAGAACGGAGGCAAGTTCTGTTATATGGGCCATCGAAGTTTCCTTGGTGACGGCCATAAGTGGAGGCAGAAGAAAAGAGCTTTCAACGGCAAGAAGGAACTTGCAAAGGCCCCGGAGCAGCTTTCGTGGGTAGAAGTCTTGTGCGAATTGGATCAGCTTGATGCCGTGGCACTTGAAAAAGGTAGAAAGAAGAGAACGCATGAAGATTCTACGCGTGAGCATAACTGGAAGAAGAAGAGTATTTTCTTTAAACTACCGTACTGGAGCAGCCTACTCTTGCGGCATAACTTGGATGTCATGCATATCGAGAAAACTGTGTGTGACAACATTATAGGAACACTGCTGAATCTCGACGGTAAGACGAAGGATAATCTTAAATCTCGTCTCGATCTTAAGGAGTTGGGCATCCGAAAATCACTTCATCCCCAAGAGATTGGGGATAAGTATGTGTTGCCAGTTGCATGCTACACCATGAGCTCACAGCAAAAGGCAGCCTTATGTGCATTCCTACGGTCTGTGAAAACGCCAGACAGTTATTCTTCGAATATCGCACGATGCGTGCAAGAGAACGGCCGGAAGTTGTCTGGATTAAAGAGCCACGATTGTCATGTTCTTATGCAGCGATTGTTATCTCTTGCTATACGTGGGAATTTAACCGAACAGGTGTCCGGTCCGTTAATTGAGCTCAGTACTTTTTTCAGACAGTTGTGCTCGGAGGTACTTAGAGTGGACCAACTTGAACAGATGGAGAGGGATATTGCGCTCACATTGTGCAAGTTAGAGATGATATTTCCACCTTCCTTCTTTGATGTCATGGTGCATTTGACCGTTCACTTGGCAAATAAGGCCAAACTCGGCGGCCCAGTTCATTATCGGTGGATGTATTTTATCGAGAGGTAATCGTTTCGTCTCATTCGCACAATATATTTGATCGTTCTTGATATATTCATCCAAATATTTTTTTCTCAAATTAGGTACTTGCGAACATTGAAATCATATGTTCGTAATAAAAGTCGTCCGGAGGGATCAATTGCTGAAGGATACCTAGCAGAAGAATGTCTAACATTCTGCTCAAGATACCTACATGGTATAGACACGCGATTCAATCAACTTGAGCGGAACTATGACGGTGGTCCAATAGACTTCGATGGGGGTCTGTCTATATTTGCCGAAATGGGTAGACCTGTAGGAGGAGGCAAAACCCATCGATTGTCTGTAGATGAGATTCAACAGGCACATATGTATGTGTTGCGCCAATGTGATGAAGTGTGGCCATTCATTGAGTAAGCATTTTACGATCATTTACTCATTCTTTCAGTCCATTCATTAAGTATATGTGCTAATTATAATCTAATTCATAACCGATAAAACAGGAAGCATAAAGCCATCATTAATAATCGGGGTACTCGAAATGCTCCCCAAATTCATGATCGTGAATTCCCATCGTGGTTCGAGAAACACGTAAGTATTCACATCATTACAGAATTTCATTGACATCCATTACCGAACAATAATTATGTGTTCATATCATGAATGTCATGTGGTTATTATAGGCACAGGAGCTGCACGACAACCACGATCTGCTGATGAATGAGGATCTCTGGTGCTTATCTTGTAGTCCTTTGCAAGACGCAATATCGTACGATGGTTATATCGTGAACGATTATAGATTTCGGACGAAAGATAGTGAAAAATCACGAAGAACCCAAAATAGTGGGGTTGTCGTCAACGGTGAGCAAGAAGAATTAGAAAATATCGACTTCTACGGTGTCCTCAACGAGATTCTCGAGATTAAATTCCTTGGCCAAAATCGGATCGTATTATTCAAATGCGATTGGTATGATGTTAATAATCGCGGGACTGGTTATAATGTCGACAAATACGGTTTTATCAGCATCAACACTGCCAAGAGATTGAATACCCAATATGAAGATCTATTCATTCTTGCCTCTCAAGCGCAACAGATATTTTATGCACCGGATAATACCTCTCCAGGTTGGCAAATTATAGTCAGGTCACCACCCAGAGATTTTTATGACATAGGAGACAAGGATGCGGGGGACGTCGATGATGATTTGGATGCATACCAGAATGATGAGATAATCATTGTCGACGCAGTGCACGATGAAAATTAAGATGTCGACAATATAAACTGGACAGCGAATGCAGATCAAATAATAGAAGAGGGAAGCGATGAGAGTGAAAGAGATGAGACAGAAAATGACTAGACCGTATGTAAATCAAATTGTTTCATATTTAAATCAAATTGTTTCATATATAAATCATATTGTTTCATATGTATATCATATTGTTTCATATGTAAATCATACCGTTTCACCGATTCATATGTAAATCATACCGTTTCATATGTAAATCATACCGTTTCACCGATTTACGATCCGATCGATTCACCGATTTAGATTCTAAGAGTTGGAAAATCATAAGTTAGCGTGTTTCGGATATGAAATAGGTTTGGATTCGATCCGATCGTCATTGGATCGGCATCCGATAATTCGAACTTGGAATTATTCCGCATTTCGGACTTGCGAGCGGGTTCTAATTGGATATTTGACCAATTTACGCTCCGATTCACCGATTTAGAGTTTAAGTGTTGGAAAATCATAACTTAGCGTGTTTCAGATATGAAATAGGATTAGATTCGATCGGATTGTCATCGGATCGGCATCCGATAATTCGAAGTTGGAATTATTCCGTATTTCGGACTTGCGAGCGGGTTCTAATTGGATATTTGACCAATTTACGCTCCGATTCACCGATTTAGAGTCTAAGTGTTGGAAAATCATAAGTTAGCGTGTTTCGGATATGAAATAGGTTTGGATTCGATCGGATCGTCATCGGATAGGCATCCGATAATTCGAACTTTGAATTATTCCGTATTTCGGACTTGCGAGCGGGTTCTAATTGGATATTTGACCAATTTACGCTCCGATTCACCGATTTAGAGTCTAAGTGTTGGAAATTCATAACTAAGCGTGTTTCGGATATAAAATAGGTTTGGATTCGATCGGATTGTCATCGGATCGGCATCCGATAATTCGAAGTTGGAATTATTCCGTATTTCGGACGTGCAAGCGGGTTCTAATTGGATATTTGACCAATTTACGCTCCGATTCACCGATTTAGAGTCTAAGTGTTGGAAAATCATAAGTTAGCGTGTTTCGGATATGAAATAGGTTTGGATTCGATCGGATCGTCATCGGATCGGCATCCGATAATTCGAACTTGGAATTATTCCGTATTTCGGACTTGCGAGCGGGTTCTAATTGGATATTTGACCAATTTACGCTCCGATTCACCGATTTAGAGTCTAAGTGTTGGAAAATCATAACTTAGCGTGTTTCGGATATGAAATAGGTTTGGATTCGATCGGATCGTCATCGGATCGGCATCCGATAATTCGAACTTGGAATTATTCCGTATTTCGGACTTGCGAGCAGGTCGTTCTAATTGGATATTTGACCAATTTACGCTCCGATTCACCGATTTAGAGTCTAAGTGTTGGAAAATCATAACTTAGCGTGTTTCGGATATGAAATAGGTTTGGATTCGATCGGATCGTCATCAGATCGGCATCCGATAATTCGAAGTTGGAATTATTCCGTATTTCGGACTTGCGAGCGGGTTCTAATTGGATATTTGACCAATTTATGCTCCGATTCACCGATTTAGAGTCTAAGTGTTGGAAAATCATAACTTAGCGTGTTTCGGATATGAAATAGGTTTGGATTCGATCCGATCGTCATCGGATCGGCATGCGATAATTCGAACTTAGAATTATTCCGTATTTCGGACTTGCGAGCGGGTTCTAATTGGATATTTGACCAATTTACGCTCCGATTCACCGATTTAGAGTCTAAGTGTTGGATAATCATAACTTAGCGTGTTTCGGATATAAAATAGGTTTGGATTCGATCCGATCATCATCGGATCGGCATCCGATAATTCGAACTTGGAATTATATTCCGTATTTTGGACTTGCGAGCGGGTTCTAATTGGATATTTGACCAATTTACTATCCGATTAACCGATTTAGAGTCTAACTGTTTCATATTGTTTCATATTGTTTCATGTTGCGAGCGGGTTCATGTTGTTTCATATTGTTTCATATGTAAATCATACTGTTTTATATGTAAATCAAACTGTTTCATATTGTTTCATATGTAAATCTTACTGTTTCATATGTAAATTAAATTGTTTCAGATGGCATCACGGTCATATGTTCGTAGAGGCAGAGGCAGGGGTGGGGTAGCTCGGAGCACTCCGGCTGCCACCCCAGGGTCCGAGGCTGAGCCGTCCGGATCTGGTAGTACTGTTCCTCTCTCCACACCAGCTCCTGCTGTGGTCGCAGCCTCCGGAGCTTCGAGCAGTGCTCCGTACTCGGCTACAGCGTCTACGCCCACAGGTAATGTTTAGATCTAAAGTTTTATACATGTTGTAAATACTTCTTCAGTACTGATGTATATTTTATTTGCAGGGTCGACAAGGCACGTAGGCGACCGGGGCGTGACGACGGCCCGGCGCTTGTCGGCCTTACGCGAGCCGCTGTCCCTACAGTGGAGCAGCAGGACCTTTGTGGGTGAGCATGCTTCTGACGCCGCCACGTGGGTCGGCATGATAGTACGGAAGGAGAGGAATGCCCCGATTGTGGGGTTAAGGGGGTGGAAAAATATTGATGTATCCTATAAGGAGAGGATGTATCAGTAGTTTTTGGTACGTTAGTTTCATTAAATCATTTTAGAATAATATCGTACTTCTTTATAATTTGATTTGATAAAATGACTTGTTTCTAAATTGATTTTACAGGAGAAATTTAAATGGGAGAACATGGAAACCGACACCCATCGGGAGGACTTATGGAAGACGATGGGTGAGCGGTACAGGGATTACCGTCACGAGCTCTACCAGCTCTACGGTTACTTGGTCGGCCAGCCGGCTGAGGAGGTACAGGCTGCGGCCGGGATGAGAGACGCGCCACCGCTACACATTCTACAGTTTTTGGTCGCTCACTGGGCCACCCCTAGCTTTCAGGTATAATTATAATTTTGTTGATTCGTACTTGTTTTAATGTTATACTAAAAATTTGTATTGATGTTTCAAAATTTAATCGATTGCATAGAGGAAATCTGCTATAGGCAAACAGAATAGAAGTGCCTCGACGACACCTGCTCCAGTGAAGGGGAGGACCTCCATGCCCCAGCTTGCCCAGCAGCTGGTAAATGATACAAACATTGTTATTATTTAAAGCTCTATACATGTTATATTAACTCATCTATTTATTTTATATGTCCAACAGACACAGTCCTTGGGCCACGAGCCTAATATGATTGACCTTTTTGAGGCCTCTAGGAGGTGGCATATCGATGGGGCATTTCTGGACGACAGGGTTGCCTCGCAAGTGGTAAGTAATTAAATTACTGTTAATATATTCTTATACATATGCCATAACATATCATTGAATATCATTGGTTGTTTTTATATAGGAGAGGATGCGACTTCTGGTGACCCCGTCGGGCGAGGTCGGCTCCTCCTCCAGCTCAGTATCTATCGACTCAGCGATGGATACTGTACTGAGACCTGCCACGCACGGCCGTGTTCTCTGTACGGGCCTTGGAGTCACGCCCTTCTCCTACTTTGGACGAGAGGGTATGCGCTCGAGGGCACGGGACACCCAGACCGGTGCTATCACTCAGCTGCAGTCTGCGCTAGATGCGGAGCGAGAGCAGAGGCAGGCCCTCGAGCAGAGGATTGAGGCGGAGCGAGAGCAGAGGTAGGCCCTCGAGCAGAGGGTTGAGGCGGAGAAGAAGGCCCTCGATGAGGAAAGAGAAGCTCGCAGGGAACTAGAGCGTCGGCTTAATGACTTCATAAGCCGGTCTAGCGGTGGCTCATGATCAGGTACTTACTAATCTTTATAATATTAGTAAAAAATATGAATCTTACTAATTTGAGTTTAGATCATATTATCACACTTATGATTTTCCAACACTTAGATTCTAAATCGGTGAATCGAAGCGTAAATTCTTCAAATATCCAATTAGAACCCGCTCGCAAGTCCGAAATACGAAATAATTCCAAGTTCGAATTATCGGATGCCGATCCGATACGGATCGGATCGAATCCAAACCTATTTCATATCCGAAACACGCTAACTTATGATTTTCCAACACTTAGATTCTAAATCGGTGAATCGGAGCGTAAATTCTTCAAATATCCAATTAGAACTCGCTTGCAAGTCCGAAATACGGAATAATTCAAAGTTCGAATTATCGGATGCCGATCCGATGACGATCGGATCGAATCCAAACCTATTTCATATCCGAAACACGCTAACTTATGATTTTCCAACACTTAGACTCTAAATCGGTGAATCGGAGCGTAAATTGGTCAAATATCCAATTAGAACCCGCTCGCAAGTCCGAAATACAGAATAATTCCAAGTTCGAATTATCGGATGTCGATCCGATGACGATCCGATCGAATCCAAACCTATTTCATATCCGAAACACGCTAAGTTATGATTTTCCAACACTTAGACTCTAAATCGGTGAATCGGAGCGTAAATTGGTCAAATATCCAATTAGAACCCGCTCACAAGTCCGAAATACGGAATAATTCCAACTTCGAATTATCGGATGCCGATCCGATGACGATCGGATCAAATCCAAACTTATTTCATATCCGAAACACGCTAAGTTATGATTTTCCAACACTTAGACACTAAATCGGTGAATCGGAGCGTAAATTGGTCAAATATCCAATTAGAACCCGCTCGCAAGTCCGAAATACGGAATAATTCCAACTTCGAATTATCGGATGCCGATCCGATCGAATCCAAACCTATTTCAAAACCGAAACACGCTAACTTATCATTTTTTAACGCTTAGACTCAGTTATAGATATAAACCATTTTTTTAACAAATACATGTTAATTGCAGGAGCAGGGCGGCGTCAGGGGATCGATGAGAGCACCAGCATTGGTGGTGGGCGGGCGTGGTTGAGATAGGGCGGCGTCAGGGGTTCGATGAGAGCACCAGCGTTGGTGGCGGGCGGGGGTGGTTGAGATAGGGCATGTATCATCTCTCAGTTCTGGATTGTGTAAATATTATTTTGTAATATGTGGTTATTTTTTGTTCTTGTCTATAATTGTCGGCCGGGTACTGTGGTAATATTTGATAATTTGTTGTAATTTTTTATCAATTTCGATAATATTTTAAAATTTGCGGTAATATTTTATAAATTGTGGTAATATTTGATAAATTGTGGTAATATATTGTGGTATTGTTGTAAATCACAGGAATTAAATAACATTATTTAGGTAAATTTATTAAAAAAAAAACATACTTATTACCGACGGAAATTAATTATTCCGTCGGTAATAATGTTTTTATTTTTTTTAAATTATAAATAATTTGCCGACGGCATATAATATTCGTCGGTAATATATTTATTATTACCGACGTGTAATATATATATGCGTCGGTAATATATATAGTATTACCGACGGATATATAATATCTGTCGGTAATATATATATTATCGCCGACGGGCAATATATATATGCGTCGGTAATATATATAGTATTACCGACAGTACAACCCTAACCGTCGGTAAAATGCTTATATATTACCGACGTATTATTTAGTTTCGTCGGTACAAATATATTATATTAATTTTTAATTGATTAAATATTACCGACGGCTTTAATATTACCGTCGGTATTATTTATTATTACCGACGGTATTATTTAGTCCGTCGTGTTGTTTTCCCCGACGCCTTTTTTCCCGACAGCCAGCGACGGAAATATCTTCCGTCGCTATAGAACATTACCGACGGAATATTAATATTACCGACGGATATTGTCCGTCGGTAAAAACTGTTTTTTTTGTAGTATGGGTCATGACGAATCCTCTCGAGGGCAGCAGTGCTTGTTGATCTCCGTGGCTCGGAGTGGATCGATTGATGCGGTAGATCGACCCCTCTCATTAGCCGAGGGGATAGTAAGAGCAATTCCAGCCTTGGAGGCTACTTTCTGGAGAGCATCTCTCTCAGCAGTGAGGGCAGTGTTCTGCTTTGCCAATTGAAGCAATTGGAAGTCGACCGCCGAGATTTGATAGGTCGATGGAGGGTCTTCAGTAAAAGCGGGGGCAGTTTGCCTAATCGACTGTCATACAGGTTGGGCGATCGGTCTATCGACTGATCTTCCGCTTCCTGAGCGAACTCCCATCTCGAGGACAGTAAGAAGCTGTCCAAAGTTGAGCCTTTGACTCATTGAACGAGTCTCAGGACGAGCTTATTGAGTGTTACTTCCTTTTGGTTGACCCTGATGCTTCGTTCTCGCCATTCAGAGAGCAAAGGGTTCAACGAGAGTGCCGACGTCCTAACAGTTGTCTACTCAACCGAAGGGGCTAGGAAGTCTGATCAGTTGTCTAATTAACCGATCTGACTTGTTGTAGAGCGGACTTGGCTTATCATTCGATCCCACAGACGGTGCCAAACTGTGGGAAAAAATCTTCATGCCGACCCAAAGACTTCGCCGCACCAGTCAATTGAAGTTCGAGTCGAAGATCATTGTTCGATCTGTTGATCGGAGTTGGTACTTTCAATATGCAAACAGAGAGAGTTTGACACAAGAGATGTGATCTCGGAGTTCAGCCGAGGCCTACGTCTTCGTGCTATAGGGAGCAACCCAAATTCACTAACACTTGTATCGAAGTGATCTCGACAGGCCGAGTATCACCGAACCCACTCTGATCTCTTCGAAGACAAGAAGAAGATCGAAGAGAGGAGGAGGAGGGGAAGGTGAGGAATTCCAGAGCTCTGGGTTTCTGAAAATCAGATCTCAGAACTGAAATTCGGATCCATTTACATTCGAAGGGCAGCTATTTATAGGATTTTCTGGTGGTAAATGGCAGTTTCTACTGTCGTATCTGGGGATCCTCCAGGTAAGGCTGGTGGTCCCCGCCGTCGTTTCCTGGGGGATTCCACAGGCTCCTGGGCCCACTAGGCAGGGCTGGTGGGTCCCGCAGCAGTCTTCGTGGGCCCACCAGGCAGGGCCGGTGGGTCCCGTGGTAGTCCTCGTGGGCCCACCAGGCAGGGCCAGTGGGTCCCGTGGTAGTCTTCGTGGGTCTCCCAGGCAGGGCCGGTGGGTCCCGCTGTTTGCAAACTTCTTGCCAAAATTTGCACCCATAATTCACACGATCCATTCTAATTCATTCGTACGATCCATTCTAATTCATTCACAGGATCCATTCTAATTCATACGAATGCATCCATTCTAATTCATTCGAACGATCCATTCTAATTCATTCGTTCGATCCATTCTAATTCATTCGTACGATCCATTCTAATTCATTTGCACGATCCATTCTAAATCATTCACACGATCCATTCTAATTCATTCGTACGATCCATTCTAATTCATTCGTATGATCCATTCTAATTCATTCGTACGATCCATTCTAATTCATTCGTATGATCCATTCTAATTCATTCATACGATCCATTCTAATTCATTCGCACGATCCATTCTAATTCATTTGTACGATCCATTCTAATTCATTCGCACGATCCATTCTAATTCAATCGTACTATCCATTCTAATTCATTCGCACGATCCATTCTAATTCATTCGCATGATCCACTCTAATTCATTCATACGATCCATTCTAATTCATTAGCATGATCCATTCTAATTCATTCGTACGATCCATTCTAATTCATTCGTACGATCCATTCTAATTCATTCGTACGATCCATTCTAATTCATTCGCACGATCCATTCTAATTCATTCGCATGATCCACTCTAATTCATTCATATGATCCATTCTAATTCATACGAATGTATCCATTCTAATTCATTCGTTCGATCGATTCTAATTCATTCGTATGATTCATTCTAATTCATTCAGACAATCGATTGAATTAGAATGGATCATACGTATGAATTAGAATGGATCGTGTGAATGAATTAGAATAGATCGTACGAATGAATTAGAATGGATCGTGTGAATGAATTAGAATGGATCGTACGAATGCATTAGAATGGATCGTGCGAATGAATTAGAATGGATCGTACGAATGAATTAGAATGGATTGTACGAATGAATTAGAATGGATCGTACGTATGAATTAGAATGGATCGCGATCGAATTAGAATGGATCATACATATTAATTAGAATGGATCGTGAATGAATTAGAATGGATCGTTCGAATGAATTAGAATGAATCATACGAATGAATTAGAATGGATCGAACGAATGAATTAGAATGGATACATCCATGCAAATGAATTTGAATGAATCATACGAAAGAACTTGAATGGATACATTCGTGCGACTGATTAGAATAGATCGTACGAATGAATTTGAATGGATCGTGCGAATGAATTAGAATGGATCGTCCGAGTGAATTAGAATGGATCGTACGAATGAATCAGAATGGATCGTGTGAATGAATTAGAATGGCCATTCTAATTCATTCGTACGATCCATTCTAATTCATTCATACGATCCATTCTAATTCATACGAATGTATCCATTCTAATTCATTCGTTCGATCCATTCTAATTCATTCGTATGATTCATTCTTATTCATTTTGTGCGATCCATTCTAATTCATTCACATGATCCATTCTAATTCATTCGTATGATCCATTCTAATTCATTCACACGATCCATTCTAATTCATTCATACGATCCATTCATATTCATTCGTATGATCCATTCTAATTCATTCGTACGATCCATTCTAATTCATTCGCATGATCCACTCTAATTCATTCATATTCTCATGATCCACTCTAATTCATTCATACGATCCATTCTAATTTATACGAATGTATCCATTCTAATTCATTCGTTCGATCCATTCTAATTTATTCGCATGATCCATTCTAATTCATTCATACGATCCATTCTAATTCATTCGTACGATCCATTGATACATTCGTGCGAATGAATTAGAATGGATCATACGAATGAATTAGAATGGATCGTTCAAATGAATTTGAATGGATCGTATGAATGAATTAGAATGGATCATTCAAATGAATTAGAATATTAGAATGGATAGTACAAATGAATTAGAATGGATCGTACGATTGAATTAGAATGGATCATACGAATGAATTAGAATGGATACATTCGTGCGAATGAATTAGAATGGATCGTGTGAATGAATTAGAATGGATCGTCTAAATGAATTAGAATTAATCATACGAATGAATTAGAATGGATCGTTCGAATGAATTAGAATGGATCGTACGAATGAATTAGAATGGATCGTACGAATGAATTAGAATAGATTGTACGAATGAATTAGAATGAATCGTTCAAATGAATTAGAATGGATCGTACGGAATGAATTAGAATGGATACATTAGAATAAATTACAATGGATACTTTCGTGTGAATGAATTAGAATGGATCGTGCGAATTAATTACAATGGATCCATTCACATGATCCATTCTAATTCATTCGTACGATCCATTCTAATTAATTCGCACGATCCATTCTAATTCATTCGCACAATCCATTCTAATTCATTCACATGATCCATTCTAATTCATTCGTATGATCCATTCTAATTCATTCGCACGATCCATTCTAATTCATTTGCATTATCCACTCTAATTCATTCATACGATCCATTCTAATTCATACGAATGTATCCATTCTAATTCATTCGTTCGATCCATTCTAATTCATTCGTATGATTCATCCTAATTCATTCAGACGATCCATTCTAATTCATTCGTACGATCCATTCTAATTCTTTCGTTCGATCCATTCTAATTCATACGAATGTATCCATTCTAATTCATTCGAACGATCCATTCTAATTCATTCGTACGATCAATTCTAATTCATACGCACGATCCATTCTAATGCATTCGTACGTTCCATTATAATTCATTCACACGATCCATTCTAATTCATTCGTATGATCCATTCTAATTCAATCGCACGATCCATTCTAATTCATTCGTACGATCCATTCTAATTCATTCGTATGATCCATTCTAATTCATTCATATGATCCATTCTAATTCATCCGCATGATCCACTCTAATTCATTCATACGATCCATTCTAATTCATCCGAACGATCCATTCTAATTCATTCGTACGATCCATTCTAATTCATTCACACGATCCATTCTAATTCATTTGTACGATCCATTGCAATTCATTCGCACGAATGTATCCATTCTAATTCATTCGTATGATCCACTCTAATTCATTCATACGATCCATTCTAATTCATTCGTTCGATCCATTCTAATTCACTCGGACGATCCATTCTAATTCATTCACGATCTATTCTAATTCATTCGTACGACCTATTCTAATTCAATCATACAAACCATTCTAATTCATTCGTATGATTCATTCTAATTCATTCGTACGAACCATTCTAATTCATTCACACATTCCATTCCAATTCATTTATACAATCCATTCTACTTCATTCGTATGATTCATTCTAATTCATTCATACGATCCATTCTAATTCATTTGTATGATTCATTCTAATTCATTCAGACGATCCATTCTAATTTATTCGTACGATCCATTCTAATTCATTCGGACGATCCATTCTAATTCATTCATACGATTGTATCCATTCTAGTTCATTTTTACTTTCCATTCTAATTCATTCGCACGATCCATTCTAATTTATTCGTACGATCCATTCTAATTCATTCGTACGATCCATTCTAATTCATTCGTACTATCCATTCTAATTCATTCAGACGATCCATTCTAATTCATTCGCACGAATATATTCATTCTAGTTCATTTGTACGATCCATTCTAATTCATTTGCACAAATTTATCCATTCTAATTCATTCGTACGATCCATTCTAATTCATTCGTATGATCCATTCAAATTCATTTGCACCAATGTATCCATTCTAATTCATTCGTACGATCCATTCTAATTCATTCGTATGATCCATTCAAATTCATTTGCTTGGATGTATCCATTCTAATTCATTCGTATGATCCATTCTAATTCATTCGTTTGATCCATTCTAATTCATTCGTACGAATGTATCCATTCTAATTCATTCGTACGATCCATTCTAATTCATTTGTACGATCCATTCTAATTCAATCGCACGATCCATTCTAATTCATTCAGACGATCCATTCTGTGGGTGCAAATTTTGGCAGAAGTTTACCAACTACCGCGGGACCCACCGGCCCTGCCTGGTGGGACCACGAAGACTACCGCGGGACCCACCGGCCCTGCCTGGTGGGACCACGAAGACTACCACGGGACCCACCGGCCCTGCCTGGTGGGACCACGAAGACTACCACGGGACCCACCGGCCCTGCCTGGTGGGACCACGAAGACTACCGCGGGACCCACCGGCCCGGCCTGGTGGGACCATGAAGACTACCACGGGACCCACCGGCCCTGCCTGGTGGGACCACGAAGACTACCACAGGACCCACCGGCCCTGCCTGGTGGGACCACGAAGACTACCACGGGACCCACCAGCCCTGCCTGGTGGGCCCACGAGGACCACCGCGGGACCCATCGGCCCCGTCCAATAGGCCCACGAGCCTGTGGAATCCCCCAGAAGACGGTAGCGGGGCCCGCTAGCTTTACCTGGAGAATCCCAGATACGACAGCAGAAAACCGCCATTTGCCCCGGAATTCCTCCCCGGGAATCCTATAAATAGAAGAGCCTTCGAATGTAAAGGGATCGAATTCTCAGTTCTAAAACCAGAGCTCTGGGATTTCCAACTTCCCATCTTCCACCTCTCTTTGATCTTCTTTTTCTCTCGAAGAGATCAGTGTTTACAGTGATACTCTGCCTGTCGAGATCACTCCAGCATAAGTGTTAGTGAATTCGGGTTGCTCCCTATAGCACGGAGACGTAGGCTTCGGCTGAACTCCGAGATCAATCTCTTGTGTCAAACTCTCTCTGATTGCCTCTTTGTTTACATATCGAAAGAGGTAACTTCAAATCCAATTGACAGATCGATCAACGATCTTCAACTCGAACCTTCAATTGATTGGTGCTGCGAGAGTCTTCGGGTCGGCACGAAGATTTTTCCCCACAGTTTGGCGCCGTCTGTGGGATTCGATCAAAAAGTCCAACTCTCCGCTACTACTTGATCGGTTGAACCTACAACCGATCTTGATAGTCAAACTTCCTCGCCCTCTCGGTTGATCAGACAACTGAACGACAATCTCGTTGTACCTTTCACTCTCTGAATGGCGAGGACGAAACATCAAGGTCAACCAGAAGGAAGTAACACTCAACAACAACCTCGTCCTGAGACTCGTTCAATGAGTCAAATGCTCAACTTCGGACAGCCCCTTGCTGTCCCCGAGATGGGGGTTCGTTCAGGGAGTGGCAAATCTGTCGATCGACCTATCGCCCACCCCGCGCGACAGTCGATTGGGCAAACAACACCCGCTCCTGCTGAAGACCCTCCATCGACCTACCAAATCTCTGCAGTCGACTTCCAGCTGCTTCAATTGGCAAAACAGAATGCCACCCTCACTGCTGAGAGGGATGCTCTGAAGAAGGCAGCCTCCGAGGCTGGAATCGCTCTTCCAATCCCCTCCACAAGCGAGAGAGTCGATCTTCTCGACATTCCATCCACTCCGAACAACGGAGGTCAATGGGTACTACCGCCCTCGAGAGGATTCGACGTGATCCAACTCCCTCTGCTACCCCCTGGAAGCAAAGTGTTTGGGATCGCCTCGAAGACGAGTCTTCCCAATCGTCTTCTGGCCGCAACTGCGACAAGAGGACACCTTCAAAACTCAACATACCAAGGAGGCACCAAATGAAAGGCGCTCCTTCAAAGAGTCGAGTTTCCCCTTCCATTCCACTTCAGCGTGGGCTTGGATCGGACCTCCGACATCGACTTCAACCGGCAAATACTTCGATGCCTGAGCAAGACCTTGCGATCTTGCCTCTTGACCCACCTCTAGGTCGAGGACATGGTCGCAGGGATGGCTATTCTTCTGCCGGGCCTCTACATCGAAGTCTCTTTGAGACAACATTTCCAAGGGGATGGAGAACTCCAATCCTGCCCAAATTCAACTGCATCAGAGGAGATCCTACTCTCCACATCCTTGCCTTCAAGCAAGCCTTAACGCCGCATGAAGAAGAAAACAATGTGCTTTGCCGCACCTTCGCAGGAAGTCTCGATGAACCGTCGCTCGACTGGTATCATAATCTCCGAGCTGGGTCCATCACCCAGTTCGATGTTTTGGCTAAATTCTTTGTGCAGCATTATCAGCTCAATCTGAAGCCCGAGAAGAAGCTTGACTCTCTCTATCGGCTAAGGATGGGTGCTGACGAAACTCTCCGAAGTTTCACTAGGAGGTTTCGCAATGAGCATGCTGCCCTCTCTGGAAGACACCTAGATGATGAAGCCATCATGTTGGCTTTCCAGAACACTCTCCGCTTCGATCTACACATCTACAACGACTTCATCCGTAATCCCCCTCCTTCTCTGGGTGCTATGTTCGATCGAATCCAGAGAGAGATCGAGGTCGAAGACGATCAAGTCGCTCGGAAAGGGCGAGAAACAAAACGAAGGCCTGCGGAGAGAGAAGCTCCCAAGTATGCTGCCAAGGCTCACAATGCTGAGGCAGCAGCCCCTCCAGCCAACAAACGATCAAAGAATGAAGGGCGTCGATCTCCAACAAAGACCACTTTCACCGAGTGGAATATGCCGGTCGAACAGATACTCGACCGCATTCAACACGACGAATATCTTCGGAGGCCCAATCCTCTTCAGCCAAACTCCAAATTCACAGCAGACAAAACAGTCTACTGCGAATTCCATCGAAGTCACGGCCACTCCACCGACCGGTGCTATCGGTTGAAGTTCCATCTTGAAGACTTACTACGAGAGGGCCACCTTCAAGAATTCGTCAACAACGGGCACGATCAACGTCGAACCTTTGCAAAGGGGAAAGAAGTGTGTTGGATACATCAAATCTCCTCTGACCGGCAACCTATCTCTGTGAATGCCAATGTCTTTGGCATTCATGGATCATTGCACAACCAAGCAGTGACCGGGAAAGAAGTCGATCGGCAAATTCGGCGCATCTTCCATGTTCGATCTACTGCAAATAAAGAAGATACCTGGATCGAGAAGCCCATCGAAGGTCTTGCTTGGCCGTCCATCGTCTTCAACGACACCGATCTTCAAGGAGTTCATACTCCACATCGAGACCCCCTGGTTTTGAAACTCGTCATCGACGGAAGCACCGTCAATCGGATCCTCATCGACACTGGGAGTTCTATCGATATTATGTTCTCAGACTGCTTCAAACGTCTGGGACATAAATATCAAAGCCTCGACGTCGTCCCGACCGTGATCACTGGCTTCAACGGCGAACAAAGCATCACAGTGGGCGAATCGAGATTCACTCTGGACCTCAGCCGAGAGACTCGAGTCTCAGTGAGGTTCGCAATTGTCGAAGGAGTATCCAGCTACAACGCCATCCTCGGGCGACCATTCGTCCACCAGATCAATGCCATCTCTTCTTCTTATCATTAATTACTCAAGTTTGCAACTGGGGAAGGCATTGTCTGCATTCGAGGTGATCAGCAAGCTGGAAGGTCTTGTGAGGCTGCTGTGGCTAAGACAGATCGAAAGATCAACATTGCTCCTCCAAAGCGGCCACGAGATGAAGCTGGTCCCTCTTCCAAATAGCAATCAAAGGAGATTCCGCTGACCGAACCTCCACCAATCGAATGGGAAACATCACCTTCAATTGAAGAAATCATCCCTATCAACATTGGCAGTGGAGATCTTCCTCGACAAACATTTATTGGTACCGGTCTTAGCGACGCAGAAGCGCAAGACATGGTATCCTTCCTCCAGTCCAATATCGACGTCTTCGCCTGGTGTTTCGAAGACATGCCTGGTATCAATCCGGATGACGCTTGTCACCGACTTGCGATCAAGGAAGAGGTGAAACCTGTCAAGCAAAAACCACGCACCATCCGACCAGAGCTGCAAGTTGCTGTTCAAGAAGAAATCACCAAGCTACTCGCAGCAGGCTTCATCCGTGAAGTAGAGTATCCTACCTGGATCTCTAACATAGTTGCTGTTCCAAAGAAGAATGGGAAAGTCAGAGTCTGCATCGACTTCACCAACCTCAACAAGGCTTGCCCCAAAGACCCATTCCCCATGCCAAGAATCGATAGACTCGTCGATGCCACTGCTGGCCACGAGCTATTGTCTTTCATGGATGGGTATTCTGGATATAATCAAATTCCACTTCATCCAGACGATCAAGAGAAGACTTGCTTCGTGACTAGCCGAGGTCTCTACTGCTACAATGTAATGCCGTTCGGCCTCAAAAATACTGGATCTACCTATCAAAGGTTAGTCACAAAGATGTTCGAAGATCAGATCGGTCGCAACGTCGAAGTCTACATCGATGATCTCCTCACCAAGAGCTCTGTGCGAAGCAAACATTTTTCTGATCTGGCGGAAACCTTTCAAGTTCTTCGAAAATATCGTATGAAGCTCAATCCAGCCAAGTGCGCCTTCGGTGTTCAATCTGGCAAATTCCTGGGTCATCTTGTGACCAGGAGGGGTATTGAAGCTAATCCCGATCAAATTCGATCCGTCATCGATATGCCTTCACCTACAAATCGGAAAGAAGTTCAACGCCTCACTGGAAGGTTAGCAGCACTCAATCGATTCATCTCAAAATCTTCCGACAAATGCAAACCCCTCTTCGACAAACTACGAAAGGCGGATACATCCGGCTGGAGTCCAATCTGTGAAGAAGCATTTCAAAGCATCAAGAAATATCTGGTGCAAGCTCCTATCCTGACTGCTCCACTGCCAAAAGAAGACTTGTGGCTCTACCTGGCCGTGACCGATCAAGCAATCAGCACGGTCCTAGTCAGTAGAAGAGAAGGCGTCGAACATCCAGTCTACTAGATCAGCCATACTCTTCTTCCAGCTGAAACTCGCTACTCAAAAACTGAGAAGGTCATCCTAGCCTTGCTCACCGCATCGCGTCGTCTCCAACCATACTTCGTCTCCCACCAGATCACTGTCATTTCAGAACACTCACTCAAAGATATCATTGACAAAGCTGGTCGAGCTGGTCGAATGACCAAATGGGTGATCGAAATGAGTGCTCTGGGGATTCAATTCGAATCTCGCACTTCTATCAAAGGTCAAGCAGTTGCTGATTTTCTAGCTGACTTCCCAGTTGAAGACCCCATCACTTGGGAAGAAGATGTCGACATGCGCTTAGAAGATGAGGACAATACTCCGATCAATCTTGCAACAAAAATTGATCCAAGTCTCGAAGCTGCTGCTGCAACTCCTCCATGGAAGCTTTATACTGATGGAGCTTCAAGTTCGATCGGTTCGGGAACTGGGATAGTATTGATATCCCCCGAACTTGATCATCTCCAGAAGGCCACTCTCCTCGGATTCACTGCCACCAACAACGAAGCCGAGTACGAAGCACTCATTTCCGGACTCGAGATGGCGAAATCCCTAGGGGTAGATCGAATCATCGTCTACAGTGACTCCCAATTGATCATAAGGCAAATCAATGGAGAGTACACAGCTCGTGAAGAAAGAATGCAACTCTACTTGGCCTTAGTACGACATCTTCAACAACGTTTTATTGGTGCTGAATTCATTCAAATCCCCAGAGCAGAGAACCGAGAAGCAGATGCCTTAGCCAATGCTGCCTCAGTTCTTGGAGACTCACTCGGAGGAAGGCAAATACAGATCGATTATCAAGAAGTGCCCAAGACCACCCCCGATCAACAGATCCTTACTACTACAAAAGAATCTGGGGGTGGAGATCAGTTTGAAGACTGGAGACGATCAATTTTCGACTTCTTCAAGCATGGCAAAATGCCGGAAGATCCAAATCAAGCCCGAAGAGTTCAAAGGAAGCTCCCATGCTACATTCTACAAGGAGAAGATCTATATTTCAAATCTCACAACGGGATGTTGCTCAAGTGCCTTGGTCCCGAGCAAGCACGGGCAATCCTGATTGATATCCACTCTGGAGCTTGTGGAAATCATTCGGGAGGAAGATCTCTTGAAGCCAAGACGAAACTACAAGGGTACTACTGGCCAACAATGGCAAGGGATGCTCAACAAGTTGTTCAAAGGTGCGAACCTTGCCAACGACACGCTCGAGCTATCCATCTCCCTGCAGATGAACTTCATCAATTGTCAAGCCCCTGGCCTTTCCATCAATGGGGGTTAGATTTCCTGGGTCCTTTCCCTCCAACTCCGAGCAAGAAGAAGTATCTATTGCTGGCCACTGATTATTTCACCAAATGGGTTGAAGCTGTGCCCCTCTTCCGAGAGACTGACGACGAAGTGATCAAATTCATTCGGCACAACATCTTCTCAAGGTTCGGCACACCTCAAGTTCTCGTTGCTGACAATGGAGCTCAATTTGACTCCGACAAATTCCGAGAGTTCTGTCTGAACAACGGTATCAAACTATTCTATTCAACTCCAAGGTACCCTCAA
The DNA here is from genome assembly GCA_947650365.1 of Chamaelirium japonicum. Lineage (NCBI taxonomy): Eukaryota > Viridiplantae > Streptophyta > Magnoliopsida > Liliales > Melanthiaceae > Chamaelirium > Chamaelirium japonicum. The sequence continues at coordinate 63,363,914 of OX393550.1, forward strand.
TGCAATGGCCAAGCAGAAGCCTCCAATAGAGCTATTCTTGGTATACTCAAGAAGAAACTCAACGACAAGAAAGGATTGTGGGAACAGGTCCTACCTGAAGTTCTTTGGGGGTATCGCACAACTCCGAGAAGATCAACAGGGTTCTCACCCTTCCGTCTAACATATGGATCGGAAGCAATGCTCCCAATAGAAAACATATCAAGTACTCTGAAGACTAGAGCAGTTGAAGAAGGAATCAACGAAGAACTACGAATCAATGATCTAGACTTCTCAGAAGAACTACGAGATCAAGCATCCCTTCGTGTGGCCAAATACCAGCAGAAGATCAAAAGAGTCTACGATGAGAAAGTCTATAAGAGACAATTCCCAGTGGGCAGCCTAGTTCTCAGAGCAGTTTTTTACAACACTAAAGAACATAGCAGTGGGAAGCTTGCTCCCAACTGGGAAGGTCCATATATCGTCGAATCAGTAGGAGGCAAAGGTTCTTACAGACTGATCACTCCAGAAGGAGATAGATTGCCTCGAGCTTGGAATTCTAGGCACCTCAAGATGTTCTATCCATGATGTAAATTCTGTGATGAATAAAGATCTCTTTTAAGTGCTCAAATTTGCAAGTGTTCAGCTTTTCAATTCAAGATTCTGAAGCAGTTTCAAGTTATCCATATTCAAATTACCAGGTCTTTTAACAAGTTTGGGTGTTAGAGTTGCGACTCAACCCCTTACTAGCAAATGTTAAAAACTGACCATATTCAAGTTACCAAGTCTTTTTAACAAGTTTGGGTGTTAGAGTTGCGACTCAACCCCTTACTGGCAAATGTTAAACTGACTTTCAAATTTCAATATTCAATTTCAATCAATTTCGATATCGTTTAACATGTTTGGGTACTTGAGTTGCGACTCAACCCCTCACATACAAGTGTTATACGAATTCCAATTCAATATTCAAGTTTCAAGTTTGGGTAATCGAGTTGCGACTCGACCCCTAACATTCAAAAGATTGTATTTATTCTAATGCTATCCAGAACATGACATTCAAAGACATTCAACTCAAGAAATCCAATTTTCAAACACCAAAGAGATATCTTCTATTATCAAAATATGCCAGGTACAAAAGTGAGCTGCTACATTTCAAGAGTTTACAAGTATCAAACAATGACACTACATTTCAAGAGTTTACAAGTATCAAACAACGACAGAAAAGACGACAGAAGATCTCAAGGCTTGGCCACACTCTGCGCACGCGACTTCTCCCCCTCAGATCCAGCACGAGCTTTGCTCGCCGCTGATGCCTTAGAGGATCGGACACTGGCAACATGGACCCTGAGTGCTTCTGCTGCCTTCTCAGCTGTTTCCCTGTAGCTCTGACACTCACTCCGCATATGTTCCAGCTCCTTCTTGTGAGTCTCTGCTGAAGCAGCAAGTTGAGCCTCCAGCTCCTTTATTCGAGCCGCACGATCGAAGCCCAAGTTCTCGATCCTGAAAAATCGTTTCTTCAAATCTTCAAGCTCGTGACCCCGGGCCTCGTATCCATTCTGCCAGCCCTTGCTCTCCAACTTTTCCTTGAGAAGGGCCTCGGTCTTGGCCTTCAATGCCTCCTTCTTTGAGGATAGAGCCTCCCTTAGCTTATCCCTCTCCTCGCTTACGACCTCCAGTGCGGCAGCTAAGCGGGAGACTTCAGCTGAAGCTTCTTTTGCTCCCGCCTTCATGGAGAGCTTGGTCGCGACATTCAAAACTGTTGAGTTCTGCAGAAAAACAAAAGAGTTAGAATTATTCTGAGAATGCAACTCAGATGATCGGTCGAGCAGATGCACTTACCACCAGTTCGAGCCTGTCGAAAGCTTCATCCAGAGTAGCCCCTGGAAGATTGCAGAGTTTCCGGATCACAGATGTGGGGTGGTTGATGTCAACATCACCCAAACTCTTCATCTTCGGGGTCGAGCCAACAGGCACACCTGCAAATCAACACGAGAGGTCAAAGTGTTAGACTATTTCCAATCTTCAGAGGCAAGACAATCAAGGCCAGTTAGCACAATTACCTGAGGCTTCAACCCTTGGCTCCTTACCCTTTCAGCGATCGAAACCACCCTGAGGGGTCGATTTCTCCTGAATAGGGGCCGGCGTTGGCTGAGGTTGAGTAGCTCCATCGCCCACGCGACTTTCCCTCTCCAAATGGATAGAGGAGGGAGCATCCCGGGGAGGTGAGACTCTTTCTTCTTCCTGTGGCCCGCCTGGCTGGATGAGTCCCGCCACCATGGCAGCCACCTCCTCAGCCAGAGACCGAGAGGGGGGTGGGGGTTGCTCAACCTCTATACCCCCGCTCGTTGTCGCTCCTTCGAGACGGGGTACTTCAGGTGGAATTTGATCGAGGGGTGTGGGGTTGCTTCCAACCCCACCACTCCTCGACAATTTTATTTTGAAGCGCAGCGGCTTCTTCAATTCATCGAATTTGTAGGTGGGAACCGCCTTTGGGCCATCACCTTCTGTATCGAGGACTTCTTCCATTTGACGGGCTTTAACCTCGTCAATAGGAATAGGAATTGAGTCTTCCCCTATTGCACCACCAGTGGGGGTGGGAGGAATTTCTTCCTCACCACCCCCGTTCTCACCATCTCCACCAGAGGGGGTGGAAGACAGATCATTCTCACCGTCCCCATCCTCGTCTTCGTTATTACCACTGTTGTCGTGGCTGACATTCTCGGTCTCTTCGTCTTCCTTGACGCTCCCCTTCTTTTCTTTTTCTTCTTCATCTTCATTTTTCTTTCCTTGGTCTTCATCTTTCTTTTGCTTGATGAGGGTTTTTCGTTTCTTCTTCACTGGGCCTCTTTGTATCACCAGTTTCTCCTCCACAGTAGGCAATCGGTGCCTTGCAGTATAAATTTTCTTCTCAGCCCGAATCTTCCGGATGATCTTACCCGAATGGGGGTCCTCCTCATAGTCAGAGTACAGAACTTCATTATCCTCGTATCTATCTTTTGATCGGTGGAGGAGATTGGCCTTGCCATATCTCACTGGGCAGTTGGAGAACTGTTTCCATGACCTGGTCCTGCAGGTCAACTCGAGGAATAAGTTGTCGATTGCTCCAGCCCTCTCGGAGGTCCAGGCAAAGATGCCTCCCTCGCAGTACATCTTCACTGCGTCGTGCACTTCGCCTCGGGGGGTATCGGGCACTGAGATGGGTGTCCATGCACCAGTAACAGAGATGGGCCAATCAGTGTATAATTTGTCCGAAGGAACAATGTCGGTTAGCGGGCGCAGCGGAGATACACCGGTCAAGTTATAGAACGGGCTGTCCCTTCTGTAAGCCCATCGATAGTGGAAGAAAAAATATCCGAGCTCGATCCGAGCAACTTCACCTTCTGGAATGCTGGAGTAGCATGCCTTCAAGTCCTCCTGAAAATCTGACTCCACGCGGCAGAATGCGTAGATGATTCTCCAAGCATTCCCAGTGACCTGCCCCGGGCAAAGGCCAGAAGTGTTCAATAACCTTGCCGCAAAGGGTGGCAAAGGTAGACGCAGATCGCAGTAGAGTTGGACAATGGTCACAATGGTTCCCATGACCTTTTCATTACTAGCAAAGCTGGTGAAGACGGTCTTCTTATCGATGCTGAATGCAGTCTGGATATTGGGGAGCGAAGGCTGCACCTTTCCTTCGGTGAAGAAAGAGAGAAGTGTTTGCCACTTCTTTCTCTTTGCATCTGTGAATTCACCACCAGTGTTGTACACATACTCAGTTTCCTCTGACAGAGACATGAGCGGGCCCAGGGCAAACTTTACTTTAGGGATATGCTCTGGCCTCGATGGCGCTGAAGCTAACCCCACCCCTTGGTGCCTTTTGCCCAGCTGTCCAAGTTCGGCAAGTGCGGCCTTGCCCTTGCCTCGACCCTTTGGAGGGGATGGAACCTCAACAATCTCCTTCCCTTTCCTCTTCGAAGGGACCCCGCCTGACTTCTTCGAACTTCCAGAAGACGCCATTTGATCGATCGAGCAAAAGCAGAAATCAAGAGCAAAAGAGTATGGACTTCGAAAAATTTTGGAAGCGTGAGGCAAAAATGACAGCCAGTGAAACTTATGTACCCAGGGTAAAACAGGTACGCAAATCGAGAAGACACGTGTCTTCACTGTATCAAATCGCGTATTTTTGCAGGAACACGTGGCATCCATCCACAGCAAGCGCAAAATCAGGCGAACCGTCGGACCAGACGAAACGTCGGACCCCCGGTCCACGTGAACCAAACGGTCCAAGCGAGCCACCGGTCTGAGTAAACCAGACCGCCGGTCAAAAGCTTCATTCAAACCAACCAAAGACTCAAAACAGGAAAGATCAAACTCCATCAATGATCAAAACTCTACCAGAAGATCGAAGAATGGAACAGTTATAAAACCCTCTCTAAGGGCAGGTTCAAAACTTTCAACTAATCTTTCAAATTTCTACTAGATCTGGCAAAAAACAAAGGTTTTTTGCCGATCACTCGAACCTTGACCGGATAATTTTTACCGATCGGACAAACTTGTCCGATCGGCAAAAATCATTTGATCGGTCAATTTCTACTGGATCTGGCAAAAAACCAAGGTTTTTTGCCGATCACTCGAACCTTGACCGGATAATTTTTTACCGATCGGACAAACTTGTCCGATCGGCAAAAATCATTCGATCGGTCAAATTTCTACTGGATCTGGCAAAAAACCAAGGTTTTTTGCCGATCACTCGAACCTTGACCGGATAATTTTTACCGATCGGACAAACTTGTCCGATCGGCAAAAATCCTTCGATCGGTCAAATTTCTACTAGATCTGGCAAAAAACGAAGGTTTTTTGCCAATCACTCGAACCTTGACCGGATAATTTTTACCGATCGGACAAACTTGTCCGATCGGCAAAAATCATTTGATCGGTCAAATTTCTACTGGATCTGGCAAAAAACCAAGGTTTTTTGCCGATCACTCGAACCTTGACCGGATAATTTTTTACCGATCGGACAAACTTGTCCGATCGGCAAAAATCATTCGATCGGTCAAATTTCTACTGGATCTGGCAAAAAACCAAGGTTTTTTGCCGATCACTCAAACCTTGACCGGATAATTTTTACCGATCGGACAAACTTGTCCGATCGGCAAAAATCCTTCGATCGGTCAAATTTCTACTGGATCTGGCAAAAAACCAAGGTTTTTTGCCGATCACTCGAACCTTGACCGGATAATTCTTACCGATCGGACAAACTTGTCCGATAGGCAAAAATCCTTCGATCGGTCAAATTTCAACTAGATCTGATAAAAAACCAAGGTTTTTTGCCGATCACTCGAACCTTGACCGGATAATTTTTTACCGATCGGACAAACTTGTCCGATCGGCAAAAATCATTCGATCGGTCAAATTTCTACTGGATCCGGCAAAAAACCAAGGTTTTTTGCCGATCACTCGAACCTTGACCGGATAATTTTTACCGATCGGACAAACTTGTCCGATCGGCAAAAATCCTTCGATCGGTCAAATTTCTACTGGATCTGGCAAAAAACAAAGGTTTTTTGCCGATCACTCGAACCTTGACCGGATAATTTTTACCGATCGGACATACTTGTCCGATCGGCAAAAATCATTTGATCGGTCAAATTTTTACTGGATCTGGCAAAAAACCAAGGTTTTTTGCCGATCACTCGAACCTTGACCGGATAATTTTTACCGATCGGACAAACTTGTCCGATCGGCAAAAATCATTTGATCGGTCAAATTTCTACTGGATCTGGCAAAAAACCAAGGTTTTTTGCCGATCACTCGAACCTTGATCGGATAATTTTTACCGATCGGACAAAAAATCATTCGATCGGTCAAATTTCCTACTGGATCGGTCAAAAAACCATGTTTTTTGACCGATCACCCTATTCTCGACCGGTTGAATTTTGACCGATCGGTCACATATGACCGATCGGTCAAAAAATTAACCGATCGGTGAAATTTCAACCGATCGGTCAAATTTCCTACTGGATCGGTCAAAAAACCATGTTTTTTGACCGATCACCCTATTCTTGACCGGTTGAATTTTGACCGATCAGTCAAAATTTGACCGATCGGTCAAATATGACCGATCGGTCAAAACTTAACCGATCGGTCAAAATTTCAACCGATCGGTCAAATTTCCTACTGGATCGGTCAAAAAACCATGTTTTTTGACCGATCACCCGATTCTTGACCGGTTGAATTTTGACCGATCGGTCAAAATTTGACCGATCGGTCAAAATTGACCGATCGATCAAAATTGACCGATCAATCAAAATTGACCGGTCAGTCCTTTTGTGCTAACACTCGGCAAGCTTCTTCATGCCTTTTGCGACAGGGGGTTGCGATTTTTTGCACCAAATCCAAGCCAGCCAGAACGAACTCTAGCTAACTTGGAGGGGGTAACTGTGGGTGCAAATTTTAGCAGAAGTTTACCAACTACCGCGGGACCCACCGGCCCTGCCTGGTGGGACCACGAAGACTACCGCGGGACCCACCGGCCCTGCCTGGTGGGACCACGAAGACTACCACGGGACCCACCGGCCCTGCCTGGTGGGACCACGAAGACTACCATGGGACCCACCGGCCCTGCCTGGTGGGACCACGAAGACTACCGCGGTACCCACCGGCCCTGCCTGGTGGGACCACGAAGACTACCACGGGACCCACCGGCCCTGCCTGGTGGGACCACGAAGACTACCACAGGACCCACCGGCCCTGCCTGGTGGGACCACGAAGACTACCACGGGACCCACCAGCCATGCCTGGTGGGCCCACGAGGACCATCGCGGGACCCATCGGCCCCGTCCGATAGGCCCACGAGCCTGTGGAATCCCCCAGAAGACGGTAGCGGGGCCCGCTAGCTTTACCTGGAGAATCCCAGATACGACAGCAGAAAACCGCCATTTGCCCCGGAATTCCTCCCCGGGAATCCTATAAATAGCAGAGCCTTCGAATGTAAAGGGATCGAATTCTCAGTTCTAAAACCAGAGCTCTGGGATTTCCAACTTCCCATCTTCCACCTCTCTTTGATCTTCTTTTTCTCTCGAAGAGATCAGTGTTTACAGTGATACTCTGCCTGTCGAGATCACTCCAGCATAAGGGTTAGTGAATTCGGGTTGCTCCCTATAGCACGGAGACGTAGGCTTCGGCTGAACTCCGAGATCAATCTCTTGTGTCAAACTCTCTCTGATTGCCTCTCTGTTTACATATCGAAAGAGGTAACTTCAAATCCAATTGATAGATCGATCAACGATCTTCAACTCGAACCTTCAATTGACTGGTGCTGCGAGAGGTAAATTCATTCGCACGATGCATTCTAATTCATTCGTACGATCCATTCTTATTCATTCGTACGATCCATACTAATTCATTCGGACGATCCATTCTAATTAACTCGGACAATCCATTCTAATTCATTCGTACGATCCGGTCTAATTCATTCATACGATCCATTCTAATTCATTCGTACGATCCATTCTAATTCATTTTTGCGATCCATTCTAATTCATTCGGACGATCCATTCTAATTCATTCGTACGATCCATTCTAATTCATTCGCACGATCGATTCTAATTCATTCATACGACCCATTCTTTTTCATTCTTACGATCCATTCTAATTCATTCGGACGATCCATTCTAATTCACTCGGATGATCCATTCTAATTCATTCATACGATCCAGTCTAATTTATTCGTTCGATCCATTCTAATTCATTCGTATCCTATGAATGAATTAGAATGGATCATGCGAATGAATTAGAATGGATCGTACGAATGAATTAGAATGGATCATACGAATGAATTAGAATAGATCGTACGAATAAATTAGAATGAATCATACAAATGAATTAGAATGAATCATACGAATGAATTAGAATGGATCGTATGAATGAATAAGAATGGATCGTGCGAATGAATTAGAATGGATCGTACGACTGAATTAGAATGGATCATGTGAATGAATTAGAATGGGTCGTGCGAATTAATTACAATGGATCATATGAATGAATTAGAATAGATCTTGTGAATGAATTAGAATGGATACATTCGTACCAATGAATTAGAATGGATCGTTTGAATGAATTAGAATGGATCGTTTGAATGAATTAGAATGGATCGTGCGAGTGAATTAGAATGGATCGTATGAATGAATTAGAATGGATCGTACGAATGAATTAGAATGGATCGTACAAATGAATTAGAATAGATCGTACGATCCATTCTAATTCATTCGAATAATCCATTCTAATTTATTCGTACGATCCATTCTAATTCATTCGTACGATCCATTCTAATTCATTCGCACGATCCATTCTAATTCATTCATACAATCCATTCTAATTCATTCACAGGATCCATTATAATTCATTCGTACGATCCATTCTAATTCATTCGTCCGATCTATTCTAATTCATTTGCACGAATGTATCCATTCTAATTCATTCGTATGATTCATTCTAATTTATTCGCATGATCCATTCTAATTCATTCGTATGATCCACTCTAATTCATTCGTACGATCCATTCTAATTCATTCGTACGATCCATTCAAATTCATTCGCACGAATGTGTCCATTCTAATTCATTCGCACGATCTATTCTAATTCATTCGCACGATCCATTCTTATTCATTTGCATGATCCATTCTAATTCATTCATACGATCCATTCTAATTCATTCACATGATTGTATCCATTCTAATTTATTCACATGATTGTATCCATTCTAAATCATTCGTACGATCTATTCTAATTCTTTCGCATGATCCATTCTAATTCATTCGTACGATCCATTCTAATTGATTCGTACAATCTATTCTATTTCATTCGTACGGTCCATTCTAATTCATTCGTATGATCCATTCAAATTCATTTGCATGGATGTATCCATTCTAATTCATTCGCACGATCCATTCTAATTCATTCGAACGATCCATTCTAATTCATTCGCACGATCCATTCTAATTCATTCGTACAATCCATTCTAAATCAATTGTACGATCCATTCTAATTCATTCGCACGAATGTATCTATTCTAAGTCATTCGTACGATCCATTCTAAATCATTTGTATGATCCATTCTAATTTATTCACACGAATATATCCATTCTAATTTATTCGTATGATCCATTCTAATTAATTCGTACGATCGATTCTAATTCATTCGAACGATCCATTCTAATTCATTCGTGCGATCCATTCTAATTCATTCGTACAATCTATTCTAATTGATTCGTATGATCCATTCTAATTCATTCGTATGATCCATTCTAATTCATTCGTACGAATGTATCCATTCTAATTCATTCGTACGATCCATTCTAATTCATTCGTGCGATCCATTCTAATTCATTTGTACGGTCCATTCTAATTCATTCGCACGAATGTATCCATTCTAATTCATTCGTACGAATGAATTAGAATCGATCGTACGAACGAATTAGAATGGGTCGAACGAATGAATTAGAATGGATCGTGTGAATGAATTAGAATGGATCGAGCGAATGAATTAGAATGGATCGTACGAATGAGTTAGAATGGATACATCCATACGAATGAATTAGAATGGATCGTACGAATGAATTAGAATGGATCATACGAATGAATTAGAATGGATCATGCGAAAGAATTAGAATGGATCGTGCGAATGAATTAGAATGGATCGTACGAATGAAATAGAAATGATTGTACGAATGAATTAGAATGAATCGTACGAATGAATTAGATTGGATCATGTGAATGAATTAGAATGGATCGTGCGAATTAATTACAATGGATCATATGAATGAATTAGAATGAATCATACGAATGAATTTGAATGGATCGTATGAATAAATTTGAATGGATCGTGCAAATGAATTAGAATGGATCGTACGAATGGATACATTCGTGTGAATGAATTAAAATAGATAGTACGAATGAATTAGAATGGATCGTGCGAATGAATTAGAATGGATCGTATGAATGAATTAGAATGGTTCGTACGAATGAATTAGAATGGATCGTGCGAATGAATTAGAAAGGATCATACGAATGAATTAGAATGGATACATTCATGCAAATGAATAAGAATGGATCATACGAATGAATTAGAATGGATCGTGCGAATTAATTACAATGGATCATATGAATGAATTAGAATGGATCGTGTGAATGAATTAGAATAGATCGTTTGTGCGAATGAATTAGAATGGATACATCCATGCGAAAGAATTAGAATAGATCGTGCGAATGAATTAGAATGGATCTTACGAATGAATTAGAATGGATAGTACAAATGAATTAGAATAGATCGTATGAATGAATTAGAATGGATCGTGCGAATGAATTAGAATGGATCGTCAGAGTGAATTAGAATGGATCGTCCGAGTGAATTAGAATGGATCGTCCGATTGAATTAGAATGGATCGTACGAATGAATTAGAATGGATCGTACGAATTAATTAGAATGGATCATGCGAATGAATTAGAATGGATCATACGAATGAATGTGAATAGATTGTACGAATGAATTAGAATGGATCGTGTGAATGAATTAGAATGGATCGTACGAATGAATGTGAATAGATTGTACGAATGAATTAGAATGGATCGTGTGAATAAATTAGAATGGATCGTACGAATGAATTAGAATGGAATGTGCGAATGAATTAGAATGGATCGTACGAATGAATTAGAATGGATCGTACGAATGAATTAGAATGGATCATACGAATGAATTAGAATGGATGATACGAATGAATTAGAATAGATTATACGAATGAATTAGAATGGATCGTTCGAATGAATTAGAATGGATCGTGCATTTGAATTAGAATGGATCGTACGAATGAATTAGAATGGATCGTACGAATGAATTAGAATGGATCGTACGAATGAATTAGAATGGATCGTGCGAATGAATTAGAATGGATCGTACGAATGAATTAGAATGGATCATGTGAATGAATTAGAATGGATCGTGCGATATAATTACAATGGATCATATGAATGAATTAGAATGGATCGTGTGAATTAATTAGAATGGATCGTACGAATGAATTAGAATGGATCATGCGGATGAATTAGAATGGATCGTACGAATGAATTAGAATAGATCGTACGAATGAATTAGAATGGATCATACGTATGAATTAGAACGAATCGTACTAATTTATTCGCGCGAATGTATCCATTCTAATTCATTCGCACGATCCATTCTAATTTATTCGTAAGATCCATTCTAATTCATTCGCACGATCCATTCTAATTCATTCGTACGATCCATTCTAATTCATTCGCATGAATGTATCCATTCTAATTCATTCGTATGATCCATTCTAATTCATTCGCATGATCCATTCTAATTCACTCGGACGATCCGATCTAATTCATTCGTACGATCCATTCTAATTTATTCGAACGATCCATTCTAATTTATTCGTATGATCCATTCTAATTCATTCGTACGATCCATTCTAATTCATTCGTACGATCCATTCTAATTCATTCGTACGATCCATTCTAATTCATTCGCACATTCCATTCTAATAAATTCGTATGATCCATTCTAATTCATTCGAACGATCAATTCTAATTCATTCGAATGATCCATTCTAATTCATTCGTACGATCCATTCTAATTCATTCGCAAATTCCATTCTAATTCATTCGAACGATCCATTCTAATTCATTCGAACGATCCATTCTAATTCATTCGTACATTCCATTCTGAATGGATCATGTGAATGAATTAGAATGGATCATACGAATGAATTAGAATGGATCGTATGAATGAATTAGAATGTATCGTACGAATGAATTAGAATGGATCGTACGAATGAATTAGAATGGATCGTATGAATGAATTAGGATGGATCGTACGAATGAGCTAGAATGGATATATTCGTGCGAATGAATAAGAATGGATCGTATGAATGAATTAGAATGGATTGTTCGAATTAAATAGAATGGATAGTACGGATGAATTAGAATGGATACATTCGTGCGAATGAATTAGAATGGATCGTACAAATGGATTAGAATGGATCGTACGAATGAATTAGAGTGGATCATACGAATGAATTAGAAAGGATCATACGAAGAATTAGAATGGATCGTACGATCCATTCTAATTCATTCGTACGATCCATTCTAATTCATTCGAACGATCCATTCTAATTCATTCGAACGATCCATTCTAATTCATTCGTACGATCCATTCTAATTCATTCGCCCGATCCATTCTAATTCATTCACGATCCATTCGAATTCATTCGTACGATCCATTCTAATTCATTCATACGATCCATTCAAATTCATTCGTACGATCCATTCTAATTCATTCGTACGATCCATTCTAATTCATTCGAACGATCCATTCTAATTCATTCGTACTATCCATTCTAATTCATTTGTAAGATCCATTCTAATTCATTCGAACGATCCATCCTAATTCTTTCGTACGATCCATTCTTATTCATTCGCATGAATATATCCATTCTACCTCATTCGCATGATCCATTCTAATTCATTCGTACGATCCATTCTAATTCATTCGCGCGATCCATTCTAATTCATTCGTACGATCCATTCTAATTCATTCAAACGATCCATTCTAATTCATTCGAGCGATCCATTCTAATTCATTCGTACAATCCATTCTAATTCATTCTTACAATCCATTCTAATACATTCGCACGATCCATTCTAATTTATTCGTACGATCCATTCTAATTCATTCGTACGATCTATTCTAATTCATTCAAACGATCCATTCTAATTCATTCGTACAATCTACTCTAATTCATTCGTACGATCTATTCTAATTCATTCGCATGATCCATTCTAATTCATTCGCACGATCCATTCCAATTCATTCGTACAATCTATTCTAATTCATTCATTTAATCCATTCTAATTCAGTCGCCCGAATGTATCCATTCTAATTCATCCTTACGATCCATTCTAATTCATTCACACGATCCATTCTAATTCATTCGTATGATCCATTCTAATTCATTCGTACGATCCATTCTATTTCATTCGTACGATCCATTCTAATTCATTTGTACGAATGAATTGGAATGGATCGTATGAATGAATTAGAATAGATTGTACGAATGAATTAGAATGGATCGTACGAATGAATTAGAATGGATCGTCCGAGTGAATTAGAATGGATTGTACGAATAAACTTGAATGGATACATTCGTGCGACTGAATTAGAATAGATCGTACGAATGAATTAGAATGGATCGTGCGAATGAATTAGAATGGATCGTACGAATGAATTAGAATGGATCGTGCGAATGAATTAGAATGGATCGTACGAATGAATTAGAGAGGATCATGTGAATGAATTAGAATGGATCGTGCGAATTAATTACAATGGATCATATGAATGAATTAGAATGGATCGTGTGAATGAATTAGAATGGATCGTACGAATGAATTAGAATGGATCATGCGAATGAATTAGAATGGATCGTACGAATGAATTAGAATAGATCGTACGAATGAATTAGAATGGGTCGTACGAATGAATTAGAACGAATCGTACTAATTTATTCGCGCGAATGTATCCATTCTAATTCATTCGCACGATCCATTCTAATTCATTCGTACGATCCATTCTAATTCATTCGCACGATCCATTCTAATTCATTCGTACGATCCATTCTAATTCATTCGCACGAATGTATCCATTCTAATTCATTCGTATGATCCATTCTAATTCATTCGCATGATCCATTCTAATTCACTCGGACGATCCATTCTAATTCATTAGTATGATCCATTCTAATTTATTCGAACGATCCATTCTAATTTATTCGCATGATCCATTCTAATTCATTCGTACGATCCATTCTAATTCATTCGTATGATCCATTCTAATTCATTCGTACGATCCATTCTAATTGATTCGCACATTCCATTCTAATACATTCGTACGATCCATTCTAATTCATTCAAACGATCAATTCTAATTCATTCGAACGATCCATTCTAATTCATTCGTACGATCCATTCTAATTCATTCGCAAATTCCATTCTAATTCATTCGAACGATCCATTCTAATTCATTCAAACGATCCATTCTAATTCATTCGTACATTCCATTCTGAATGGATCATGTGAATGAATTAGAATGGATCATACGAATGAATTAGAATAGATCGTATGAATGAATTAGAATGTATCGTACGAATGAATTAGAATGGATCGTACGAATGAATTAGAATGGATCGTATGAATGAATTAGGATGGATCGTACGAATGAGCTAGAATGGATATATTCATGCGAATGAATAAGAATGGATCGTATGAATGAATTAGAATGGATCGTTCGAATGAATTAGAATGGATAGTACGGATGAATTAGAATGGATACATTCGTGCGAATGAATTAGAATGGATCGTACGAATGAATTAGAATGGATCGTACGAATGAATTAGAATGGATTATACGAATGAATTAGAAAGGATCATACGAAGAATTCGAATGGATCGTACGATCCATTCTAATTCATTCGTACGATCCATTCTAATTAATTCGAACGATCCATTCTAATTCATTCGAACGATCCATTCTAATTCATTCGTACGATCCATTCTAATTCATTCGCCCGATCCATTCTAATTCATTCACGATCCATTCGAATTCATTCGTACGATCCATTCTAATTCATTCATACGATCCATTCTAATTCATTCGTACGATCCATTCTAATTCATTCATACGATCCATTCTAATTCATTCGAACGATCCATTCTAATTCATTCGTACTATCCATTCTAATTCATTCGTAAGATCCATTCTAATTCATTCGAACGATCCATCCTAATTCTTTCGTACGATCCATTCTTATTCATTCGCATGAATATATCCATTCTAACTCATTCGCATGATCCATTCTAATTCATTCGTACGATCCATTCTAATTCATTCGAGCGATCCATTCTAATTCATTCGTACGATCCATTCTAATTCATTCGTACGATCCATTCTAATTCATTCGAGCGATCCATTCTAATTCATTCGTACGATCCATTCTAATTCAGTCTTACAATCCATTCTAATTCATTCGCACGATCCATTCTAATTCATTCGTACGATCCATTCTAATTCATTCGCACGATCTATTCTAATTAATTCGAACGATCCATTCTAATTCATTCGTACAATCTACTCTAATTCATTCGTATGATCCATTCAAATTCATTCGCATGATCCATTCTAATTCATTCGCACGATCCATTCCAATTCATTCGTACAATCTATTCTAATTCATTCGTTTGATCCATTCTAATTCATTCGCCCGAATGTATCCATTCTAATTCATCCATACGATCCATTCTAATTCATTCACACGATCCATTCTAATTTATTCGTATGATCCATTCTAATTCATTCGTACGATCCATTCTATTTCATTCGTACGATCCATTCTAATTCATTTGTACGAATGAATTGGAATGGATCGTATGAATGAATTAAAATAGATCGTACGAATGAATTAGAATGGATCGTACGAATTAATTAGAATGGATCGTTCGAATGAAATAGAATGGATCGTCCGAGTGAATTAGAATGGATCGTACGAATGAACTTGAATGGATACATTCGTGCGACTGAATTAGAATAGATCGTACCAATGAATTAGAATGGATCGTGCGAATGAATTAGAATGGATCGTACGAATGAAGTAGAATGGATCATGCGAATGAATTAGAATGGATCGTGCGAATGAATTAGAATGGATCGTACGAATGAATTAGAATGGATCTTGCGAATGAATTAGAATAGATCGTATGAATGAACTTGAATGTATACATTGTGCGACTGAATTAGAATAGTTCGTACGAATGAATTAGAATGGATCGTGTGAATGAATTAGAATGGATACATTCGTGTGAATGAATTAGAGTGGATCATACGAATGAACTAGAATGGATACATTCGTGGGAATGAATTAGTATGGATCGTAATGTATACATTCGTGCGAATGAATTAGAATGGATCATATGAATGATTTAGAATGGATCGTGCGAGTGAATTAGAATGGATCGTACGAATGAATTAGAATGGATCGTATGAATGAATTAGAATGGATACATTCGTGCGAATGAATTAGAATGGATCGTGCGAATGAATTAAAATGGATCGTACGAATGAAATAGAATGGATAGTACGAATGAATTAGAATGGATCATACGAATGAATTAGAATAGATCTTATGAATGAATTAGAATGGATCATACGAATAAATTAGATTGGATACATTCGTGTTAATGAATTAGAAAGGATCGTACAAATGAATTAGAATAGATCGTCCGAATGAACTAGAATGGATCGTACGAATAAATTATAATGGATCGTCTGAATAAATTAGAATGAATCATACGAATGAATTAGAATGGATCGTATGAATAAATTAGAATGAATCATACGAATGAATTATAATGGATCGTATGAATGAATTAGAATGGAATGTGCGAATGAATTAGGATGGATCGTACGAATGAATTAGAATGGATCGTTCGAATGAATTAGAATGGATCGTTCGAATGAATTAGAATGGATCATACGAATGAATTAGAATGGAATGTGCGAATGAATTACAATAGATCGTATGAATGAATTAGAATGGATCATACGAATGAATTAGAATGGATCGAACTAATTCATTCGCACGAATGTATCCATTCTAATTCATTCGAACGATCCATTCTAATTTATTCGTACGACCCATTCTAATTCATTCGTACGATCCATTCTAATTTATTCGTACTATTCATTCTAATTCATTCGCACGATCCATTCTAATTCCTTCATACAATCCATTCTAATTCATTCGCAGGATCCATTATAATTCATTCGTACGATCCATTCTAATTCATTCGTCCGATCCATTCTAATTCATTTGCACGAATGTGTCCATTCTAATTCATTCGTATGATTCATTCTAATTTATTCGCATGATCCATTCTAATTCATTCGTATGATCCACTCTAATTCATTCGTACGATCCATTCTAAATCATTCGTACGATCCATTCTAATTCATTCGTATGATCCATTCAAATTCATTCGCACGAATGTGTCCATTCTAATTCATTCGCACGATCTATTCTAATTCATTCGCACGATCCATTCTTATTCATTTGCATGATCCATTCTAATTCATTCATACGATCCATTCTAATTCATTCACATGATTGTATCCATTCTAATTCATTCGAATGATCCATTCTAAATCATTCGTACGATCTATTCTAATTCTTTCGCATGATCCATTCTAATTGATTCGTACGATCCATTCTAATTTATTCGTACAATCCATTCTATTTCATTCGTACGGTCCATTCTAATTCATTCGTATGATCCATTCAAATTCATTTGCATGGATGTACCCATTCTAATTCATTCGTATGATCCATTCAAATTCATTTGCACGAATGTATCTATTCTAAGTCATTCGTACGATCCATTCTAAATCATTTGTATGATCCATTCTAATTTATTCACACGAATGTATCCATTCTAATTTATTCGTATGATCCATTCTAATTAATTTGTACGATCGATTCTAATTCATTCGAACGATCCATTCTAATTCATTCGTACGATCCATTCTAATTCATTCGTACAATCTATTCTAATTGATTCGTATGATCCAATCTAATTCATTCGTATGATCCATTCTAATTCATTCGTACGAATGTATCCATTCTAATTCATTCGTACGATCCATTCTAATTCATTCGTGTGATCCATTCTAATTCATTTGTACGATCCATTCTAATTCATTCGCACGAATGTATCCATTCTAATTCATTAGTACGAATGAATTAGAATCGATTGTACGAATGAATTAGAATGGATCGAACGAATGAATTAGAATGGATCGTGTGAATGAATTAGAATGGATCGAGCGAATGAATTAGAATGGATCGTACGAATGAATTAGAATGGATACATCCATGCGAATGAATTAGAATGGATCGCACGAATGAATTAGAATGGATCATACGAATGAATTAGAATGGATCATGCGAAAGAATTAGAATGGATCGTGCGAATGAATTAGAATGGATCGTACGAATGAAATAGAAAGGATTGTACGAATGAATTAGAATGGTTCATACGAATGAATTAGATTGGATCATGTGAATGAATTAGAATGGATCGTGCGAATTAATTACAATGGATCATATGAATGAATTAGAATGAATCATATGAATGAATTAGAATGGATCGTATGAATAAATTAGAATGGATCGTGCAAATGAATTAGAATGGATCGTATGAATGGATATATTCGTGTGAATGAATTAGAATGGATAGTACGAATGAATTAGAATGGATTGTGCGAATGAATTAGAATGGATCGTATGAATGAATTAGAATGGATCGTACGAAAGAATTAGAATGGATCGTGCAAATGAATTAGAAAGGATCGTACGAATGAATTAGAATGGATACATTTATTCAAATGAATAAGAATGGATCATACGAATGAATTAGAATGGATCGTGCGAATTAATTGCAATGGATTATATGAATGAATTAGAATGGATCGTGTGAATGAATTAGAATGGATCGTTCGTGCGAATGAATTAGAATGGATACATCCATGCGAAAGAATTAGAATAGATCGTGAGAATGAATTAGAATGGATCTTACGAATGAATTAGAATGGATAGTACAAATGAATTAGAATAGATCGTATGAATGAATTAGAATGGATCGTGCGAATGAATTAGAATGGATCGTTCGAGTGAATTAGAATGGATCGTACGAATGAATTAGAATGGATCGTACGAATGAATTAGAATGGATCATGCGAATGAATTAGAATGGATCATACGAATGAATAGGAATAGATTGTACGAATGAATTAGAATGGATCGTGTGAATGACTTAGAATGGATCGTACGAATGAATTAGAATGGAATGTTCGAATGAATTAGAATGGATCGTACGAATGAATTAGAATTGATCGTACGAATGAATTAGAATGGATCATACGAATGAATTAGAATGGATGATACGAATGAATTTGAATAGATTATACGAATGAATTAGAAGGGATCGTTCGAATGAATTAGAATGGATCGTGCGATTGAATTAGAATGGATCGTATGAACGAATTATAATGGATCGTATGAATGAATTAGAATGGATCATGCGAATGAATTAGAATGGATCGTACGAAAGAATTAGAATGGATCGTGTGAATGAATTAGAATGGATTGTACGAATGAATTAGAATGGATCATGTGAATGAATTAGAATGGATCGTGCGAATTAATTACAATAGATCATATGAATGAATTAGAATGGATCGTGTGAATGAATTAGAATGGATCGTACGAATGAATTAGAATGGATCATGCGAATGAATTAGAATGGATCGTACGAATGAATTAGAATAGATCGTACGAATGAATTAGAATGGATCGTACGAATGAATTAGAACGGATCGTACTAATTTAGCCGCGCGAATGTATCCATTCTAATTCATTCGCACGATCCATTCTAATTCATTCGTACGATCCATTCTAATTCATTCGCACGATCCATTCTAATTCATTCGTACGATCCATTCTAATTCATTCGCACGAATGTATCCATTCTAATTCATTCGTATGATCCATTCTAATTTATTCGCATGATCCATTCTAATTCACTCGGACGATCCATTCTAATTCATTCGTACGATCCATTCTAATTTATTCGAACGATCCATTCTAATTTATTCGCATGATCCATTCTAATTCATTCGTACGATCCATTCTAATTCATTCGTACGATCCATTCTAATTCATTCGTACGATCCATTCTAATTCATTCGCAGATTCCATTCTAATTCATTCGTACAATCCATTCTAATTCATTCGAACGATCAATTCTAATTCATTCGAACGATCCATTCTAATTCATTCGTACGATGCATTCTAATTCATTCGCAAATTCCATTCTAATTCATTCGAACGATCCATTCTAATTCATTGGAACGATCCATTCTAATTCATTCGTACATTCCATTCTGAATGGATCATGTGAATGAATTAGATTGGATCATACGAATGAATTAGAATGGATCGTATGAATGAATTAGAATGTATCGTACGAATGAATTAGAATGGATCGTACGAATGAATTAGAGTTGATCGTATGAATGAATTAGGATGGATCGTACGAATGAGTTAGAATGGATATATTCGTGCGAATGAATAAGAATGGATCGTTTGAATGAATTAGAATGGATCGTTCGAATGAATTAGAATGGATAGTACGGATGAATTAGAATGGATACATTCATGCGAATGAATTAGAATGGATCGTACGAATGAATTAGAATGGATCGTACGAATGTATTAGAATGGATCATACGAATGAATTAGAAAGGATCATACGAAGAATTAGAATGGATCGTACGATCCATTCTAATTCATTCGTACGATCCATTCTAATTCATTCGAACGATCCATTCTAATTCATTCGAACGATCCATTCTAATTCATTCGCTCGATCCATTCTAATTCTTTCACGATCCATTCGAATTCATTCGTACGATCCATTCTAATTCATTCATACGATCCATTCTAATTCATTCGTACGATCCATTCTAATTAATTAGTACGATCCATTCTAATTCATTCGAACGATCCATTCTAATTCATTCGTACTATCCATTCTAATTTATTCGTAAGATCCATTCTAATTCATTCGAACGATCCATCCTAATTCTTTCGTACGATCCATTCTTATTCATTCGCATGAATATATCCATTCTACCTCATTCGCATGATCCATTCTAATTCATTCGTACGATCCATTCTAATTCATTCGTACGATCCATTCTAATTCATTCACGCGATCCATTCTAATTCATTCGTACGATCCATTCTAATTCATTCGTACGATCCATTCTAATTCATTCGAGCGATCCATTCTAATTCATTCGTACGATCCATTCTAATTCATTCTTACAATCCATTCTAATTCATTCGCACGATCCATTCTAATTCATTCACGCGATCCATTCTAATTCATTCGTACGATCCATTCTAATTCATTCGTACGATCCATTATAATTCATTCGAGCGATCCATTCTAATTCATTCGTACGATCCATTCTAATTCATTCTTACAATCCATTCTAATTCATTCGCACGATCCATTCTAATTCATTCGTACGATCCATTCTAATTCATTCGTACGATCTATTCTAATTCATTCGAACGATCCATTCTAATCAATTCGTACAATCTACTCTAATTCTTTCGTACGATCCATTCTAATTCATTCGCATGATCCATTCTAATTCATTCGCACGATCCATTCCAATTCATTCGTACAATCTATTCTAATTCATTCGTTTGATCCATTCTAATTCATTCGTCCGAATGTATCCATTCTAATTCATCCATACGATCCATTCTAATTCATTCACACGATCCATTCTAATTCATTCGTATGATCCATTCTAATTCATTCGTACGATCCATTCTATTTCATTCGTACGATCCATTCTAATTCATTTGTACGAATGAATTGGAATGGATCGTATGAAAGAATTAGAATAGATCGTACGAATGAATTAGAATGGATCGTACGAATGAATTAGAATGGATCGTTCGAATGAAATAGAATGGATCGTCCGAGTGAATTAGAATGGATCGTACAAATGAACTTGAATGGATACATTCGTGCGACTGAATTAGAACAGATCGTACGAATGAATTAGAATGGATCGTGCGAATGAATTAGAATGGATCGTACGAATGAAGTAGAATGGATCATGCGAATGAATTAGAATGGATCGTGCGAATGAATTAGAATGGATCGTACGAATGAATTAGAATAGATCTTGCGAATGAATTAGAATGGATCGTATGAATGAACTTGAATGGAAACATTGTGCGACTGAATTAGAATAGATCGTACGAATGAATTAGAATGGATCGTGCGAATGAATTAGAATGGATACATTCGTGTGAATGAATTAGAGTGGATCATACGAATGAACTAGAATGGCTAGATTCGTGGGAATGAATTAGTATGGATCTTAATGGATACATTCGTGCGAATGAATTAGAATGGATCATACGAATGATTTAGAATGGATCGTGCGAGTGAATTAGAATGAATCGTACGAAGAATTAGAATGGATCG
Organism: Chamaelirium japonicum; assembly: GCA_947650365.1. Classification (NCBI taxonomy): domain Eukaryota; kingdom Viridiplantae; phylum Streptophyta; class Magnoliopsida; order Liliales; family Melanthiaceae; genus Chamaelirium; species Chamaelirium japonicum. The sequence goes on from OX393550.1 coordinate 63,386,072, forward strand.
TATGAATGAATTAGAATGGATACATTCGTGCGAATGAATTAGAATGGATCGTGCGAATGAATTAAAATGGATCGTACGAATGAAATAGAATGGATAGTACGAATGAATTAGAATGGATCATACGAATGAATTAGAAAAGACCGTACGAATGAATTAGAATGGATCATACGAATAAATTAGATTGGATACATTCATGTTAATGAATTAGAAAGGATCGTACGAATGAATTAGAATGGATCGTCCGAATGAATTAGAATGGATCGTACGAATAAATTATAATGGATCGTCTGAATGAATTAGTATGAATCATACGAATGAATTAGAATGGATCGTATGAATGAATTAGAATGAATCATACGAATGAATTATAATGGATTGTATGAATGAATTAGAATGGAATGTGCGAATGAATTAGAATGGAGCGTACGAATGAATTAGAATGGATCATTCGAATGAATTAGAATGGATCGTTCGAATGAATTAGAATGGATCATACGAATGAATTAGAATGGAATGTGCGAATGAATTAGAATAGATCGTATGAATGAATTAGAATGGATCATACGAATGAATTAGAATGGATTGAACTAATTCATTCGCACGAATGTATCCATTCTAATTCATTCGAATGATCCATTCTAATTTATTCGTACGACCCATTCTAATTCATTCGTACGATCCATTCTAATTTATTCGTACGATTCATTCTAATTCATTCGCACGATCCATTCTAATTCCTTCATATAATCCATTCTAATTCATTCGCAGGATCCATTATAATTCATTCGTACGATCCATTCTAATTCATTCGTCCGATCCATTCTAATTCATTTGCACGAATGTATCCATTCTAATTCATTCGTATGATTCATTCTAATTTATTCGCATGATCCATTCTAATTCATTCGTATGATCCACTCTAATCCATTCGTACGATCCATTCTAATTCATTCGTACGATCCATTCAAATTTATTCGCACGAATGTGTCCATTCTAATTCATTCGCACGATCTATTCTAATTCATTCGCACGATCCATTCTTATTCATTTGCATGTTCCATTCTAATTCATTCATACGATCCATTCTAATTCATTCGCATGATTGTAGCCATTCTAATTCATTCGAACGCTCCATTCTAAATCATTCATACGATCTATTCTAATTCTTTCGCATGATCCATTCTAATTCATTCGTACGATCCATTCTAATTCATTCGTACAATCCATTATATTTCATTCGTACGGTCCATTCTAATTCATTCGTATGATCCATTCAAATTCATTTGCATGGATGTATCCATTCTAATTCATTCGCACGATCCATTCTAATTCATTCGAACGATCCATTCTTATTCATTCACACGATCCATTCTAATTCATTCGTACGATCCATTCTAAATCAATTGTACGATTCATTCTAATTCATTCGCACAAATGTATCCATTCTAAGTCATTCGTACGATCCATTCTAAATCATTCGTATGATCTATTCTAATTCATTCACACGAATGTATCCATTCTAATTTATTCGTACGATCCATTATAATTCATTCGTACGATCGATTCTAATTCATTCGAACTATCCATTCTAATTCATTCGTACGATCCATTCTAATTCATTCGTACAATCTATTCTAATTGATTCGTATGATCCATTCTAATTCCTTCGTATGATCCATTCTAATTCATTCGTACGAATGTATCCATTCTAATTCATTCGTACGAATGTATCCATTCTAATTCATTCGTACGATCCATTGTAATTCATTCGTGCGATCCATTCTAATTCATTTGCATGATCTATTCTAATTCATTCACACGAATGTATCCATTCTAATTCATTCGTACGAATGAATTAGAATGGATCGTATGAATGAATTAGAATGGGTCGAACGAATGAATTAGAATGGATCGTGTGAATGAATTAGAATGGATCGAGCGAATGAATTAGAATGGATCGTACGAATGAATTAGAATGGATACATCCATGCGAATGAATTAGAATGGATCGTACGAATGAATTAGAATGGATCATACGAATGAATTAGAATGTATCATGCGAAAGAATTAGAATGGATCATTCGAATGAATTAGAATGGATCGTACGAATGAAATAGAAAGGATTGTACGAATGAATTAAAATGGATCGTACGAATGAATTAGAATGGATCGTACGAATGAATTAGAATGGATCATGTGAATGAATTAGAATGGATCGTGCGAATTAATTACAATGGATCATATGAATAAATTAGAATGAATCATACGAATGAATTAGAATGGATCGTATGAATAAATTAGAATGGATCGTGCAAATGAATTAGAATGGATCGTACGAATGGATACATTCGTGTGAATGAATTAGAATGGATAGTACGAATGAATTAGAATGGATCGTGCGAATGAATTAGAATGGATCGTACGAATGAATTACAATAGATCGTACGAATGAATTAGAATGGATCGTGCGAATGAATTAGATAGGATCGTACGAATGAATTAGAATGGATACATTCATGCAAATGAATTAGAATGGATCATACGAATGAATTAGAATGGATCATGCGAATTAATTACAATGGATCAAATGAATGAATTAGAATGGATCGTGTGAATGAATTAGAATGGATCGTTCGTGCGAATGAATTAGAATGGATACATCCATGCGAAAGAATTAGAATAGATCGTGCGAATGAATTAGAATAGATCTTGCGAATGAATTAGAATGGATAGTACAAATGAATTAGAATAGATCGTAGGAATGAATTAGAATGGATCGTGCGAATGAATTAGAATGGATCGTCCGTGTGAATTAGAATGGATCGTACGAATGAATTAGAATGGATCGTACGAATGAATTAGAATGGATCATGCGAATGAATTAGAATGGATCATACGAATGAATTAGAATAGATTGTACGAATGAATTAGAATGGATCGTGTGAATGAATTAGAATGGATCGTACGAAAGAATTAGAATGGAATGTGCGAATGAATTAGAATGGATCGTACGAATGAATTAGAATGGATCATACGAATGAATTAGAATGGATGATACGAATGAATTAGAATAGATTATACGAATGAATTAGAATGGATCGTTCGAATGAATTAGAATGGATCGTGCGAATGAATTAGAATGGATTGTACGAATGAATTAGAATGGATCGTATGAATGAATTTGAATGGTTCGTGCGAATGAATTAGAATGGATCGTACGAATGAATTAGAATAGATTGTGCGAATGAATTAGAATGGATCGTACGAATGAATTAGAATGGATCATGTGAATGAATTAGAATGGATCGTGCGAATTAATTACAATGGATCATATGAATGAATTAGAATGGATCGTGTGAATGAATTAGAATGGATCATACGAATGAATTAGAATGGATCATGCGAATGAATTAGAACGGGTCATACGAATGAATTAGAATAGATCGTACGAATGAATTAGAATGGATCGTACTAATTTATTCGCACGATTGTATCCATTCTAATTCATTCGCACGATCCATTCTAATTCATTCGTACGATCCATTCTAATTCATTCGTACGATCCATTCTAAGTCATTCGCACGATCCATTCTAATTCATTCGTACGATCCATTCTAATTCATTCGCACGAATGTATCCATTCTAATTCATTCGTATAATCCTTTCTAATTCATTCGCATGATTCATTCTAATTCACTCGGATGATCCATTCTAATTCATTCGTACGATCCATTCTAATTCATTCGAGCGATCTATTCTAATTTATTCGCATGATCCATTCTAATTCATTCGTACGATCCATTCTAATTCATTCGTACGATCCATTCTAATTCATTCGTACGATCCAGTCTAATTCATTCGCACATTCCATTCTAATTCATTCGTACGATCCATTCTAATTCATTCGAATGATCAATTCTAATTCATTCGAACGATCCATTCTAATTCATTCGTACGATCCATTCTAATTCATTCGAACGATCCATTCTAATTCATTCGAACGATCCATTCTAATTCATTCGCACATTCCATTCTTAATGGATCATGTGTACGAATGAATTAGAATGTATCGTACGATTGAATTAGAATGTATCGTAAGAATGAATTAGAATGGATCGTGAATGAATTAGAATGGATCGTACGAATGAATTAGAATGGATCGTATGAATGAATTAGGATGGATCGTGTGAATGAGCCAGAATGGATATATTCATGCGAATGAATAAGAATGGATCGTACGAATGAATTAGAATGGATCATTCGAATGAATTAGAATGGATAGTACGAATGAATTAGAATGGATACATTCGTGCGAATGAATTAGATTGAATCGTACGAATGGATTAGAATGGATCGTACGAATGAATTAGAATGTATCATACGAATGAATTAGAAAGGATCATACGAAGAATTAGAATGGATTGTACGATCCATTCTAATTCATTCATACGATCCACTCTAGTTCATTCGAACGATCCATTCTAATTCATTCGAACGATCCATTCTAATTCATTCATGCGATCCATTCTAATTTATTCGCTCGATCCATTCTAATTCATTCACGATCCATTCAAATTCATTCATACGATCTATTCTAATTCATTCATACGATCCATTCTAATTCATTCGTACGATCTATTCTAATTCATTCGTACGATCCATTCTAATTCATTCGTAAGATCCATTCTAATTCATTCGAACGATCCATCCTAATTCTTTCGTACGATCCATTGTTATTCATTCGCATGAATATATCCATTCTAGCTCATTCGCATGATCTATTATAATTCATTCGTACGATCCATTCTAATGCATTCGTATGATCCATTCTAATTCATTCGCACGATCCATTCTAATTCATTTGTACGATCCATTCTAATTCATTCGTACGATCCATTCTAATTCATTCGAACGATCCATTCTAATTCATTCGTACGATCCATTCTAATTCATTCTTATAATCCATTCTAATTCATTCGCACGATGCATTCTAATTCATTCGTACGATCCATTCTAATTCATTCGTACGATCCATTCTAATTCATTCGAACGATCCATTCTAATTCATTCGTACAATCTATTCTAATTCATTCGTACGATCCATTCTAATTCATTCGCATGATCTATTCTAATTCATTCGCACGATCCATTCCAATTCATTCGTACAATCTATTCTAATTCATTCGTTTGATCCATTCTAATTCATTCGCCCGAATGTATCCATTCTAATTCATCCGTAAGATCCATTCTAATTCATTCACACGATCCATTCTAATTCATTCGTATGATCCATTCTAATTCATTCGTACGATCCATTCTATTTCATTCGTACGATCCATTCTAATTCATTCGTACGAATGAATTAGAATGGATCGTATGAATGAATTAGAATAGATCGTACGAATGAATTAGAATGGATCGTACGAATGAATTAGAATGGATCGTTCGAATGAAATAGAATGGATCGTCCGAGTGAATTAGAATGGATCGTACGAATGAACTTGAATGGATACATTCGTGCGACTGAATTAGAATAGATCGTACGAATGAATTAGAATGGATCGTGCGAATGAATTAGAACGGATCGTACGAATGAAGTAGAATGGATCATGCGAATGAATTAGAATGGATCGTGCGAATGAATTAGAATGGATCGTACGAATGAATTAGAATGAATCATGCGAATGAATTAGAATGGATCGTACGAATGAACTTGAATGAATACATTGTGCGACTGAATTAGAATAGATCGTACGAATGAATTAGAATGGATCGTGCGAATGAATTAGAATGGATACATTCGTGTGAATGAATTAGAGTGGATCATACGAATGAACTAGAATCGATACATTCGTGGGAATGAATTACAATGGATCATAATGGATACATTCGTGCGAATGAATTAGAATGGATCGCACGAATGAATTAGAATGGATCGTGCAAGTGAATTAGAATGGATCGTACGAATGAATTAGAATGGATCGTATGAATGAATTAGAATGGATACATTCGTGCGAATGAATTAGAATGAATCGTGCGAATGAATTAAAATGGATCGTACGAATGAAATACAATGGATAGTACGAATGAATTATAATGGATCATACGAATGAATTAGAATAGATCGTACGAATGAATTAGAATGGATCATAGGAATAAATTAGAATGGATACATTCGTGTTAATGAATTAGAAAGGATCGTACGAATGAATTAGAATAGATCGTATGAATGAATTAGAATGGATCGTATGAATAAATTATAATGGATCGTCTGAATGAATTAGAATGAATCAAACGAATGAATTAGAATGGATCGTATGAATAAATTAGAATGAATCATACGAATGAATTATAATGGATTGTATGAATGAATTAGAATGGAATGTGCGAATGAATTAGAATGGATCATACGAATAAATTAGAATGGATCGTTCGAATGAATTAGAATGGATCGTTCGAATGAATTAGAATGGATCGTACGAATGAATTAGAATGGAATGTGCGAATGAATTAGAATGGATCGTGCGAATGAATTAGAATGGATCGTACGAATGAATTAGAATGGATCGTTCGAATGAATTAGAATGGATCGTTTGAATGAATTACAATGGATCGTACGAATGAATTAGAATGGAATGTGGAATGAATTAGAATGGAGTATAAGAATGAATTAGAATGGATCGTTCGAATGAATTAGAATGGATCGTTCGAATGAATTAGAATGGATCGTACGAACGAATTAGAATGGGTTGTGTGAAAGAATTAGAATGGATCGTACGAATGAATTAGAATGGATCATTCGAATGAATTAGAATGGATCATTCGAATGAATTAGAATGGATCGTATGAATGAATTAGAAAGGAATATACGAATGAATTAGGATGGATCGTACGAATGAATTAGAATGGATCGTTCGAATGAATTAGAATGAATCGTTTGAAGGAATTAGAATGGATCGTATGAATGAATTAGAATGGAATGTGTGAATGAATTAGAATGGATCGTCTGAATGAATTAGAATGAATTTTACGAATGAATTAGAATGGATCGTATAAATGAATTAGAATGGAACGTCCGAGTGAATTAGAATGGATCGTACGAATGAATTAGAATGGATACATTCGTGTGAATGAATTAAAATGGATCGTACGAATGAATTAGAATGGATACATTCGTACGAATGAATTAGAATGGATCGTACGAATGAATTAGAATAGATCATGCGAATGAATTAGAATGGATCGTTTGAATGAATTAGAATGAATCATACGAATGAATTAGAATGGGTCGTATGAATGAATTAGAATGGATTGTGCGAATGAATTAGAATGGATCGTACGAATAAATTAGAATGGATACATTGGTGCGAATGAATTAGAATGGATCGTACGAATAAATTAGAATGGATTGTACGAATGAATTAGAATGGATCATACGAATGAATTTGAATGCATCGTACGAATGACTTAGAATGGATCATGCGAATGAATTAGAACGGATCGTACGAATGAATTAGAATTGATCGTACGAATGAATTAGAATAGTTCATACGAATGAATTAGAATGGATCGTACGAATGAATTAGAATGGATACATTCGTACGAATGAATTAGAATGGATCGTACGAATGAATTAGAATAGATCATGCGAATGAATTAGAATGGATCGTCTGAATGAATTAGAATTAATCATACGAATGAATTAGAATGGGTCGTATGAATGAATTAGAATGTATTGTGCGAATGAATTAGAATGGATCATACGAATAAATTAGAATGGATATATTCGTGCGAATGAATTATAATGGATCGTACGAATAAATTAGAATGGATTGTATGAATGAATTAGAATGGATCATACGAATGAATTTTAATGCATCGTACGAATGAATTAGAATGGATCATGCGAATGAATTAGAACGGATCTTACGAATTAATTAGAATTGATCGTACGAATGAATTAGAATAGATCATACGAATGAATTAGAATGGATCGTACGAATGAATTAGAATGGATACATTCATGCGAATGAATTAGAAAGGATGGTACGAATGAATTATAATGGAATGTGCGAATGAATTAGATGGATCGTACGAATGAATTAGAATGGATCGTTCAAATGAATTAGAATGGATCGTTCGAATAAATTAGAATGGATCATATGCATAAATTAGAATGGATACATTCGTGTGAATGAATTAGAATGGATCGTACGAATGAATTAGAATGGATCGTACGAATGAATTAGAATAGATGGTGCGAATGAATTAGAATGGATCGGCTGAATGAATTAGAATGAATCATATGAATGAATTAGAATGGATCATTTGAATGAATTAGAATGGAATGTGCGAATGAATTAGAATGGATCGTCTGAATGAATTAGAATGAATCATACAAACAAATTAGAATGGATCATATGAATGAATTAGAATGGATCGTACGAATGAATTAGAATAGATCGTTCGAATGAATTAGAATGGATCGTATGAATGAATTAGAATGGATCGTATGAATGAATTAGAATAGATCGTGCGAATGAATTAGAATAGATCGTCTGAATGAATTAGAATGAATCTTACGAATGAATTAGAATGGATCGTTTGAATGAATTAGAATGGAATGTGTGAATGAATTCGTACGATCCATTCTAATTCATTCGTACGATCATTCATACGATCCATTCTAATTCATTCGTACGATCCATTCATACGTACAATCCATTCTAATTCATTCGTACGATCCATTCTAATTAGAATGAATTAGAATGGATCGTCTAATTCTTTCGTACGATCTATTCTAATTCATTCGTACGATCCATTCTAATTCATTCACACGATCCACTCTAATTCATTCGTATGATCCATTCTAATTCATTCGTACGATCCATTCTAAATCATTCGTACGATCCATTCTAAATCATTCGCATGATCCATTCTAATTCATTCGTACGATCCATTCTAATTCATTCGTATGATCCATTCTAATTCATTCATACAATCCATTCTAATTCATTCGTACAATCCATTCTAAATCATTCGCACGAATGTATCCATTATAATATATTCCTTCGATCCATTCTAATTCATTCGCACGATCCATTCTAATTCATTCATACGATCCATTCAAATTCATTCGTATGATCCATTCTAATTTATTCACACGATCCATTCTAATTCATTCGTACAATCCATTCTAATTCATTCGTATGATCCATTCTAATTCATTCGTATGAATTTATCCATTCTAATATATTTGTACGATCCATTCTAATTCATTCGTACGATCTATTCTAATTCACTCAGATGATCCATTCTAATTCTTTCGTACGATCCATTCTAATTCATTCGGACGATCCATTCTAATTCAATCATACGATCCATTCTAATTCATTCGCACGAATGTATCCATTCTAATTCATTCGTACGATCCATTCTAATTTATTCGTACGAATGTATCCATTCTAATTCATTCGTACAATGCATTCTAATTCATTCACATGATCCATTCTAATTCATTCGCACGAACCATTCTAATTCATTCGTATGATCCATTCTAATTTATTCGCACAAATGTATCCATTCTAGTTCATTCGTACGATCCATTCAAATTCATTCGCATGGATATATCCATTCTAATTCATTCGTACGATCCATTCTAATTCATTCGCACGAATGTATCCATTCTAATTCATTCGCACGATCCATTCGAATTCATTCATATGATCCATTCTAATTCATTCATATGATCAATTCTAATTCATTCGTACGATCCATTCTAATTCATTCGCACGATCCATTCTAATTCATTCGAACGATCCATTCCAATTCATTCGTACGATCCATTCTAATTCATTCCCACGAATGTATCCATTCTAATTTATTCGTACGAATGAATTAGAATGGTTCGTACGAATGAAATAGAATGGATTGTACGAAAGAATTGGAATGGACACATCCATGCAAATGAATTTGAATCGATTATAGGAATGAATTAGAATGGATCATGCGAATGAATTAGAATGGATACATTCGTGCGAATGAAATAGAATGGATCATTCGAATGAACTAGAATGGATCGTACGAATGAATTAGAATGGATCGTACGAATGAATTAGAATGGATCGTACAAATGAATTAGAATGGATCGTGCGAATGAATTAGAACATCCAAATTCATTCGTACGATCCATTCTAATTCATTCACACGAATATATCCATTCTAATTCATTCGTATGATCCATTCTAATTCATTCATACGATCCATTCTAATTCATTCGCACGAATGTATCCATTCTAGTTCATTCGTACGATCCATTCTAATTCATTCGGACGATCCATTCTAATTCATTCGTACGATCCAGTCTTATTCATTCGCACGAATGTATCCATTCTAAATCATTCGTATGATCCATTCTAATTCATTCGTACGATCTATTCTAATTCATTCGCACGAATGTATCCATTCAAGTTCAGTCGTACGATCCATTCTAATTCACTCGGACGATCCATTCTAATACATTCTTACAATCCAGTCTAATTCATTTGCACGAATGTATCCATTCTAATTCATTCGTATGATCCATTCTAATTCATTCGTACGATCGTACGATCCATTCTAATTCATTCATATGATCCAATCTAATTCATTCGTATGATCCATTCTTATTCATTCGCACGAATATTTCCAATCTAGCTCATTCGTACGATCCATCCTAATTCATTCATACAATCCATTCTAATTCATTCGTACGATCTATTCTAATTCATTCGTACTATCCATTCTAATTCATTCGTAAGATCCATTCTAATTCATTCGCATGATCTATTCTAATTCATTTGTATGATCCATTCTAATTCATTCGCATGAATGTATCCATTCTAATTTATTCGTACGATCTATTCTGATTCATTCGTATGATCCATTCTAATTCATTCGTACGATCCATTCTAATTCATTCGCACGATCCATTCTAGTTCATTCGAACGATCCATTCGAATTCATTCGTACGATCCATTCTAATTCATTCGTACGATCCATTCTAATTCATTCGAACGATCCATTCTAATTCATTCGTACGATCCATTCTAATTCATTCGCACGATCCATTCTAATTCATTCGTACGATTCATTCTAATTCATTCAGATGATCCATTCGAATTCATTCGTACGATCCATTCTAATTCATTCGTACGATCCATTCTAATTCATTCGTACGATCCATTCTAATTCATTCGTACTATCCATTCTAATTCATACGTACGAATGTATCCATTCTAATTCATTAGTACGATACATTCTAATTCATTTGCATGGATGGATCCATTCTAATTCATTCGCACGAATGTATCCATTCGAATTCATTCGTACGATCCATTCTAATTCACTCGGACGATCCATTCTAATTCATTCGTACGATCCAGTCTAATTCATTCGAACGAATGTATCCATTCTAATTCATTAGTATGGTCCATTCTAATTCATTCGTACGATCCATTCTAATTTATTTGCACGATCCATTCTAATTCATTCGAACGATCCATTCTAATTCATTCTTATGATCCATTTTAATTCATTCGCATATTCCATTCTAATTCATTCGTTCGATCCATTCTAATTCATTCATACGATCCATTCTAATTCATTCGTACGATCCATTCTAATTCATTCGCAGGAATATATCCATTCTAATTAATTCGTACGATCCATTCTAATTCATTCGCACGAATGTATCCATTCTAATTCCTTCGTACGATCCATTCTAATTCATTCGTGCGATCCATTCTAATTCATTCGCACGAATGTATCCTCTCTAATTCATTCGTATGATCCATTCTAATTCATTCGTATGATCCATTCTAATTCAATCACACGATCCATTCTAATTCATTCGTACGATCCATTCAAATTCATTCGTATGATGCATTCTAATTCTTTCGTACGAATGTATCTATTCTAATATATTTGTACGATCCATTCTAATTCATTCGCATGATCTATTCTAATTCATTCGTACGATCTATTCTAATTCATTCACACGATCCATTCTAATTCATTCGTACGATACATTCTAATTCATTCGCATGAATGTATCCATTCTAATTCATTCGTATGATCCATTCTAATTTTTTCATACGAATGTATCCATTCTAATTCATTCGTACGATCCATTCTAATTCATTCACACGATCCATTCTAATTCATTCATATGATCCATTCTAATTCATTCATATGATCCATTCTAATTCATTCGCACGAATGTATCCATTCTAGTTCATTCGTACGATCCATTCTAATTCATTCGCATGGATGTATCCATTCTAATTCATTCGTACGATCCATTCTAATTCATTCGCACAAATGTATCCATTCTAATTCATTTGCACGATCCATTCTAATTCATTTGTATGATCTATTCTAATTCAAACGCATGATCCATTCTAATTCATTCGTATGATCCAATCTAATTCATTCGTACGATCCATTCTAATTCCTTCGCACGATCCATTCTATTTCATTCGAACGATCCATTCTAATTCATTCATACGAATGAATTAGAATGGATCGTACGAATGAAATAGAATGGATTGTACGAATGAATTAGAATGGACACATCCATGCAAATGAATTTGAATGGATCATCCGAATGAATTAGAATGGATCGTGCGAATGAATTAGAATCAATACATTCTTGCGAATAAATTAGAATGGATCGTACGAATGAATTAGAATGGATCGTACGAATGAATTAGAATGGATAGTACGAATGAATTAGAATGGATCGTACGAATGAATTTGAATGGATCGTACAAATGAATTAGAATGGATCGTGCAAATAAATTAGAACATTCAAATTCATTCGTACGATCCATTCTAAATTATTCGTACGATCCATTCTAATTCATTAGTACGAATGTATCCATTCTAATTCATTCGTCTGATCCATTCTAATTCATTCGTACGATCCATTCTAATTTATTCGCACGAATGTATCCATTCTAGTTCATTTGTACGATCCATCCTAATTCATTCATACGATCCAGTCTAATTCATTCGCACGAATATATCCATTCTAATTCATTCGTATGATCCATTCTAATTCATTCATACGATCCATTCTAATTCATTTGTATGAATGTATCCATTAAAGTTCATTCGTACGATCCATTCTAATTCACTCGGACGATCCATTCTAATTCATTTGTACGATCCAGTCTAATTCATTCGTACGATCGTACGATCTATTCTAATTCAACTGTACGATCCAGTCTAATTCATTCGTTTGATCCATTCTCATTCATTCGCACGAATATATCCATTCTAGCTCATTCGTACGATCCATCCTAATTCATTCATACGATCCATTCTAATTCATTCGTACAATCTATTATAATTCATTCGTACTATCCATTCTAATTCATTCGTAAGATCCATTCTAATTCATTCGCACGATCTATTCTAATTCATTCGTATGATCCATTCTAATTCATTCACATGAATGTATCCATTCTAATTCATTCGTACGATCCATTCTAATTCATTCGCACGATCCATTCTAATTCATTCGAACGATCCATTCTAATTCATTCGTACGATCCATTCTAATTCATTCGTACGATCCATTCTAATTCATTCGAATGATCCATTCTAATTCATTCGCACGATCCATTCTAATTCATTTAGACGATCCATTCTAATTCATTCATACGATCCATTCTAATTCATTCATACGATCCATTCTAATTCATTCGTACGATCCATACTAATTCATTCGTACGATCCATTCTAATTCATTCGTACGAATGTATCCATTCTAATTCATTCGTACGATCCATTCTAATTCATTTGTATGGATGGATCCATTCTAATTCATTCGCACGAATGTATCCATTCTAATTCATTCGTACGATCCATTCTAATTCACTCGGACGATCCATTCTAATTCATTCGTACGATCCAGTCTAATTCATTCACACGAATGTATCCATTCTAATTCATTCGTGTGATCCATTCTAATTCATTCGTACGATCCATTCTAATTCATTTGCACGATCCATTCTAATTCATTCAAACGATCCATTCTAATTCATTCGAACGATCCATTCTAATTCATTCGCACATTCCATTCTAATTCATTCGTTCGATCCATTCTAATTCATTCATACGATCCATTCTAATTCATTCGTACGATCCATTCTAATTCATTTGCACGGATGTATCCATTCTAATTCATTCGTACGATCCATTCTAATTCAATAGTACGATCCATTTTAATTCATTCGCACGATCGATTCTAATTCATTCGAATGATCCATTCTAATTCATTACAATGGATCATATGAATGAATTAGACTGAATCATACGAATGAATTAGAATGGGTTGTATGAATGAATTAGAATTGATCGTGCGAATGAATCAGAATGGATCGTACGAATGAATTAGAATGGGTCGTACGAATGAATTAGAATGAATCGTATGAATGTATTAGAATGGATCGTGAATGAATTAGAATGAATCGTTCGAATGAATTAGAATGTTAGAATGGATCGTGCGAATGAATTAGAATGGATCGTACGAATAAATTAGAATAGATACATTCGTGCGAAAGAATTAGAAAGGATCGTGCGAATTAATTACAATGGATCATATGAATGAATTTGAATGAATCATACGAATGAATTAGAATGGATCGTATGAATGAATTAGAATGGATCGTGCGAGTGAATTAGAATGGATCGTACGAATGAATTAGAATGAATCATACGAATGAATTAGAATGGATCGTATGAATGAATTAGAATGGATCGTTCGAGTGAATTAGAATGGATCGTACGAATGAACTTGAATGGATCATACGAATGAATTAGACTGGATCGTATGAATGAATTAGAATGGATCATCCGAGTGAATTAGAATAGATCGTTCGAATGAATTAGAATGGATCGTCTGAATGAAATAGAATGAATCATACGAATGAATTAGAATAGATCGTTTGAATGAATTAGAATGGATCGTGCGAATGAATTAGAATGGATACATTCGTGCGAATGAATTAGAATGGATACATTCGTGCGAATGAATTAGAATGGATTGTATGAATGAATTAGAATGGATCGTACGAATGAATTAGAATAGATCGTATAAATGAATTAGAATGGAATGTGCGAATGAATTAGAATGGATCATACGAATGAATTTGAATGGATCGTACGAATGAATTAGAATGGATCGTGCGAGTGAATTAGAATGGATCGTACGAATGAATTAGAATGAATCATACGAATGAATTAGAATGGATCATACGAATGAATTAGAATGGATCGTCCGAGTGAATTAGAATGGATCGTACGAATGAACTTGAATGGATCATATTAATGAATTAGAATGGATCGTCTGAATGAATTAGAATGGATCATACGAATGAATTTGAATGGATCGTACGAATGAATTAGAATAGATCGTACGAATGAATTAGAATGGAATATGCGAATGAATTAGAATGGATCATACGAATGAATTAGAAAGGATCGTGCGAATGAATTAGAATGGATACATTCGTGCAAATGAATTAGAATGGATACATTCGTGCGAATGAATTAGAATGGATTAGAATGGATCATAGGATTGAATTAGAGTAGATCGTATGAATGAATTAGAATGGATCGTACGAATGAATTAGAATGGATATATCCATACGAATGAGTTTGAATGGATCGTACGAATGAACTAGAATGGATACATTCGTGCGAATGAATTAGAATGGATCGTATGAATGAATTAGAATAGATTGTATGAATGAATTAGAATGGATCGTACTAATGAATTAGAACGGATCGTACGAATGTAATTGATTCGTACGATCCATTCTAATTCATTCGTACGATCCATTCTAATTCATTCGTATGATCCATTCTAATTCATTCGTACAATCCAATCTAATTCGTTCGTAGGATCCATTCTAATTCATTCGCACGAATGTATCCATTCTATTTCATTCGTACGATCCATTCTAATTTATTCGTACGATCCATTCTAATTCATTCGCACGATCCATTCTAATTCATTCGAACGATCAATTCTAATTCATTCGTACAATCCATTCTAATGCATTCATACGATCCATTCTAATTCATTCGTACGATCCATTCTAATTCATTCGCACGATCCATTCTAATTCATTCGTTCGACCCATTCTAATTCATTCATACGAACCATTCTAATTCATTCGTAAGATCCATTCTAATTCATTCGTATGATTCATTCTAATTCATTCAGACAATCCATTCTAATTCATTTGCACGATCTATTCTAATTCATTCGTACGATCCATTCTAATTCACTCGCACGATCTATTCTAATTCATTCGCACGAATCATTCTAATTCATTCGCTCGAATGTATCCATTCTAATTCATTCGCACGGTCCATTCTAATTCATTCGTATGATCTATTCAAATTCAGTCGCACGAATGTATCCATTCAAGTTCATTCGTACGATCCATTCTAATTCACTCGGATGATCCATTCTAATTCATTCGTATGATCCATTCTAATTCATTCGTATGATTCATTCTAATTCATTCGTACGATCCATTCTAATTCACTCGCACGATCCATTCTAATTCATTCATACGATCCATTCTAATTCACTCGCACGATCCATTCTAATTCATTCGTACGATCCATTCAAATTCATTCGTATGATCCATTCTAATTCATTCGCACATTCCATTCTAATTCATTCATACGATCCATTCTAATTCATTCGTACGATCCATTCTAATTCATTCGTACTATCCATTCTAATTCATTCGTACGATCCATCCTAATTCATTTGTACGATCCATTCTAATTCATTCGCACAAATGTATCCATTCTAATTCATTCGCACGATCCATTCTAATTCATTCGTATGATCCATTCAAATTCATTTGCATGGATGTGTCCATTCTAATTCATTCGTACAATCCATTCTAATTCATTCGTACGATCCATTCTAGTTCATTCACACGATCCATTCTAATACATTCGTACGAACCATTCAAATTCATTCGTATGATCCATTCTAATTCTTTCGTACGAATGTATCCATTCTAATATATTTGTACGATCCATTCTAATTCATTCGCTTGATCTATTCTAATTCATTCATACGATCCATTCTAATTCATTCACACGATCCATTCTACTTCAATCGTACGATCCATTCTAATTCATTCGCACGAATGTATCCATTCTAATTCATTCGTACGATCCATTCTAATTTATTCGTACGAATGTATCCATTCTAATTCATTTGTACGATCCATTCTAATTCATTCACACGATCCATTCTAATTCATTCATACGATCCATTCTAATTCATTCGTATGATCCAATCTAATTCATTCGTATGATCCATTCTAATTCATTTGCACGATCCATTCTATTTCATTCGAATGATCCATTATAATTCATTCGTACGATCCATTCTAATTCATTCGCACGAATGTATCCATTCTAATTCATTCATACGAATGAATTAGAATGGATCGTACGAATAAAATAGAATGGATTGTACGAATGAATTAGAATGGACACATCCATGCAAATGAATTTGAATGGATCATACGAATGAATTAGAATGGATCGTGCGAATGAATTAGAATGGATACATTCGTGCGAATGAATTAGAATGGATCGTACAAATAAATTAGAATGGATCGTACGAATGAATTAGAATGGATAGTACGAATGAATTAGAATGGATCGTACGAATGAAGTAGAATGGATCGTACGAATGAATTAGAATGGATCGTACAAATGAATTTTAATGGATCGTGCAAATAAATTAGAACATTCAAATTCATTCGTACAATCCATTCTAATTTATTCGTACGATCCATTCTAATTCATTCGCACGAATTTATCCATTCTAATTCATTCATATGATCCATTCTAATTCATTCGTACGATCCATTCTAATTCATTCGCATGAATGTATCCAATCTTGTTCATTCGTACGATCCATTCTAATTCATTCGGACGATCCATTCTAATTCATTAGTACGATCCAGTCTAATTCATTCGCACGAATGTATCCATTCTAATTCATTCGTATGATCCATTCTAATTCATTCGTACGATCAATTCTAATTCATTCGCACGAATGTATCCATTCAAGTTCATTCGTACGATCCATTCTAATTCACTCGGACGATCCATTCTAATTCATTCGTACAATACAGTCTAATTCATTCGCACAAATGTATCCATTCTAATTCATTCGTATGATCCATTCTAATTCTTTCGTACGATCGTACGATCTATTCTAATTCATTCGTACGATCCAGTCTAATTCATTCGTATAATCCATTCTCATTCATTCGCACGAATATATCCATTCTAGCTCATTCGTACGATCTATCCTAATTCATTCATACGATCCATTCTAATTCATTCGTACGATCTATTCTAATTCATTCGTACTATCCATTCTAATTCATTCGTAAGATCCATTCTAATTCATTCGCACGATCTATTCTAATTCATTCGTATGATCCATTCTAATTCATTCGCATGAATGTATCCATTCTAATTCATTCGTACTATCCATTCTAAATTATTCGTATGATCCATTCTAATTCATTTGCACGATCCATTCTAATTCATTCGAACGATCCATTCTAATTCATTCGTACGATCCATTCTAATTCATTCGAACGATCCATTCTAATTCATTCGCATGATCCACTCTAATTCATTCACACGATCCATTCTAATTCATTCATACGATCCATTCTAATTCATTCGTACGATCCATTCTAATTCATTTGTAGGAATGTATCCATTCTAATTCATTCGTATGATCTATTCTAATTCATTTGTATGGACGGATCCAATCTAATTCATTCGCACGAATGTATCTATTCTAATTCATTCGTACGATCCATTCTAATTAACTCGGCGATCCATTCTAATTCATTCGTACAATCAAGTCTAATTCATTCGCACGAATGTATCCATTCTAATTCATTCGTATGATCCATTCTAATTCATTCATACGATCCATTCTAATTCATTTGCACGATCCATTCTAATTCATTCGAACGATCCATTCTAATTCATTCGTATGATCCATTCTAATTCATTCGCACATTCCATTCTAATTCATTCGTTCAATCCATTCTAAGTCATTCATACGATCCATTCTAATTCATTCAGTCGATCCTTTCTAATTCATTCGCACGACTGCATCCATTCTAATTCATTCGTACGATCCATTCTAATTCATTCGTACGATCCATTCTAATTCATTCGCACGATCCATTCTAATTCATTCGAACGATCCATTCTAATTCATTACAATGGATAATATGAACGAATTAGACTGAATCATACGAATGAATTAGAATGGATTGTATGAATGAATTAGAATGGATCGTACGAATGAATTAGAATGGGTTGTACGAATGAATTAGAATGAATCGTATGAATGAATTAGAATGGATCGTGAATGAATTAGAATGGATCGTTCGAATGAATTAGAATGTTAGAATGGATCGTGCGAATGAATTAGAATGTTAGAATGGATCGTGCGAATGAATTAGAATGTATACATTCGTGCGAATGAATTAGAAAGGATCAATAAATTAGAATGGATACATTCGTGCGAATGAATTAGAAAGGATCGTGCGAATTAATTACAATGGATCATATGAATGAATTAGAATGAATCATACGAATGAATTAGAATCGATCATATGAATGAATTAGAATGGATCGTGCGAGTGAATTAGAATGGATCGTACGAATGAATTAGAATGAATCATACGAATGAATTAGAATGGATCGTATGAATGAATTAGAATGGATCGTTCGAGTGAATTAGAATGGATCGTACGAATGAATTTGAAAGGATCATACGAATGAATTAGACTGGATCGTACGAATGAATTAGAATGGATCGTCCGAGTGAATTCGAATAGATCGTTCGAATGAATTAGAATAGATCGTCTGAATGAATTAGAATGAATCGTACGAATGAATTAGAATGGATCGTATGAATGAATTAGAATGGATCGTGCGAATGAATTAGAATGGATCGTGCGAATGAATTAGAATGTATACATTCGTGCGAATGATTTAGAATGGATTGTATGAATGAATTAGAATGGATCGTACGAATGAATTAGAATAGATCGTATGAATGAATTAGAATGGAAGGTGCGAATGAATTAGAATGGATCATACAAATAACTTAGAATGGATCGTATGAATGAATTAGAATGGATCGGGCGAGTGAATTAGAATGGATCGTACGAATGAATTAGAATGAATCATACGAATGAATTAGAATGGATCGTACGAATGAATTAGAATGGATCATCCGAGTGAATTAGAATAGATCGTACGAATGAACTTGAATGGATCATACGAATGAATTAGAATGGATCGAACGAATGTATTAGAATGGATCGTACGAATCAATTAGAATGGAATATGCGAATGAATTAGAATGGATCATACGAATGAATTAGAAGGGATCGTTCGAATGAATTAGAATGGATCATGCGAATGAATTAGAATGGATATATTCGTGCGAATGAATTAGAATGGATCGGACGAATGAATTAGAATGGATCTTATGAATGAATTAGAATGGATCGTACGAATGAATTAGAATGGATATATCCATGCGAATGATTTAGAATGGATCGTACGAATGAACTAGAATGGATACATTTGTGCGAATGAATTAGAATGGATCGTACGAATGAATTAGAATAGATTGTACGAATGAATTAGAATGGATCGTATAAATGAATTAGAATGGATCGTACGAATGTAATTGATTCGTACGATCCATTATAATTCATTCGTACGATCCATTCTTATTTATTCTTATGATCCATTCTAATTCATTCGTACAATCCATTCTAATTCATTCGTACGATCCATTCTCATTCATTCGCACGAATGTATCCATTCTAATATATTTGTACGATCCATTCTAATTCATTCACATGATCCATTCTAACTCATTCGTACGATCCATTCTAATTCATTCGTACGATCCATTCTAATTCATTCGCACGATCCATTCTAATTCATTCCAACGATCCATTCTAATTCATTCGTACGATCCATTCAAATGCATTCATACGATTCATTGTAATTCATTCGTACGATCCATTCTAATTCATTCACACGATCCATTCTAATTCATTCATACAATCCATTCTAATTCATTCGTTCGACCCTTTCTAATTCATTCATACGATCCATTCTAATTCATTCGTAAGATCCATTCTAATTCATTCGTATGATTCATTCTAATTCATTTAGACAATCCATTCTAATTCATTTGCACGATCTATTCCAATTCATTCGTACGATCCATTCTAATTCACTCGCACGATCCATTCTAATTCATTCGCACGATCCATTCTAATTCATTCGCATGAGTGTATCCATTCTAATTCATTCGCACGATCCATTCTAATTCATTCGTATGATCTATTCAAATTCAGTCACACGAATGTATCTAGTCAAGTTCATTCGTACGATCCATTCTAATTCACTCGGACGATCCATTCTAATTCATTCGTACGATCCAGTCTAATTTATTCGCACGAATTTATCAATTCTAATTCATTTGTATGATCCATTCTAATTCATTCGTACGAACCATTCTAATTCATTCATACGATCCATTCTAATTCATTTGTATGATCCATTCTAATTCATTCATACAATCTATTCTATATCATTCATACAATCCATTCTAATTCATTCGTACAATCCATTCTAATTCATTCGTATGATCCATTCTAATTCATTCACATGATCCATTCTAATTCATTCGCACGATCCATTCTAATTCATTCATTCGACCCATTCTAATTCATTCTTACGATCCATTCTAATTCATTCGTAAGATCCATTCTAATTCATTCACACGAATGTATCCATTCTAATTCATTCGTACGATCCATTCTAATTCATTCGTACGATCCATTCTAATTCATTCACACGAATGTATCCATAGTAATTTATTCGTACGATCCATTCTAATTCATTCACACGACCCATTCTAATTCACTCATACGATCCATTCTAATTCATTCATATGATTCATTCTAATTCATTCAGATGATCCATTCTAATTCATTCGCACGATGTATTCTAATTCATTCGTACGATCCATTCTAATTCATTCGCACGAATGTATCAATTCTAATTCATTCGTATGATCCACTCTAATTCATTCATACGATCCATTCTAATTCATTTGTACGATCCATTCTAATTCATTCGCACGAATGTATCCATTCTAATTCATACGCACGATCCATTCTAATTCATTCGAACGATTCATTGTAATTCATTCGTATGATCTATTCTAATTCATTCGCACATTCCATTCTAATTCATTCGTACGATCTATTCTAATTCATTAGCACGATCCATTCAAATTCATTCGTACGATTCATTCTAATTCATTCGCACGAATGTTTCCATTCTAATTCATTCATACGATCTATTCTAATTCATTCGCACGATCCATTCCAATTCATTCATACGATCCATTCTAATTCATTCGTATGATTCATTCTAATTCATTCAGACTATCCATTCTAATTCATTCGCATGAATGTATCCATTCTAATTCATTCGTACGATCCAATCTAAATCATTTGTACGATCCATTCTAATTCATTCGCACGAATGTATCCATTCTAATTCATTCGCACGATTCTTTCTAATTCATTCGCACGATCCATTCTAATTCATTCGCATGATCTATTCTAATTCATTCGCACGATCCATTCTAATTCATTTGTACTATCCATTCTAACTCATTCGCACATTCCATTCTAACTCATTCGCACATTCCATTCTAATTCATTCGCACGATCCATTCTAATTCCTTCGTATGATCCATTCTTATTCATTCGTATGATCCATTCTAATTCATTCGTACGATCCATTCTAATTCATTCGCACGATCCATTCTAATTCATTCGCACGATCCATTCTAATTCATTCGCACGATCCATTCTAATTCATTCATACGATCATTCTAATTCATTCGTATGATCCATTCTAATTCAATCGCATTATCCATTCTAATTTATTCGTTTGATCCATTCTAATTCATTTGTACGATCCATTCTAATTCATTCGGACGAATGTATCCATTCTAATTCATTTGTATGATCAATGTATCCATTCAAATTCATTCGTACGATCCATTCTAATTCATTCGCACGATCCATTCTAATTTATTCGTAAGATCCATTCTAATTCATTTGAATGGATCATACGAATGAATTAGAATGGATCATGCGAATGAATTAGAATGGATACATTCGTGCGAATGAATTTGAATGGATCGTACGAATAAATTAGAATAGATCGTACGAATGAATTAGAATGGATCATACGAAAGAATTAGAATGGATACATCCATGCAAATGAATTAGAATGGATCGTACGAATGAATTATAATAAATCGTACGAATGAATTAGAATGGATACATCCATGCGAATGAATTAGAATGGATCGTACGAATGAACTAGAATGGATACATTCATGCGAATGAATTAGACTGGATCGTACGAATGAATTAGAATGGATCATCCGAGTGAATTAGAATGGATCATACGAATAAACTTGAATGGATACGTTCGTGCGACTTAATTAGAATAGATCGTACGAATGAATTAGAATATATCGTGCGAATGAATTAGAATGGATACATTCGTGCGAATGAATTAGAATGGATCGTACAAATGAATTAGAATGGATACATTCGTGCGAATGAATTAGAATGGATCGTACGAATGAATTAGAATGGATCGTGCGAATGAATTAGAATGGATCGTACGAATGAATTATAATGGATTGTATGAATGAACTTGAATGGATACATTCATGCGAATGAATTAGAATGGATCATACGAATGAATTAGAATGGATCGTACGAATGAAATAGAATTGATCGTACGAAAGAATTAGAATGGATCGTTCGAATGAATTAGAATGGATCTTGCGAATTAATTACAATGGATCATACGAATGAATTAGAATGGATCGTTCGAATGAATTAGAATGGATCGTGCGAATGAATTGATACATTCGTGCGAATGAATTAGAATGGATCGTACGAATGAATTAGAATGGATCGTACGAATGAATTAGAATAGATCGTATGAATGAATTAGAGTGGATCATACGAATGAATTAGAATGGGTACATTCGTGCGAATGAATTAGAATGGATCGTACGAATAAATTAGAATAGATCGTGCGAATGAATTAGAATGGATCGTCTGAATGAATTAGAATGAATCATACGAATGAATTAGAATGGATCGTATGAATGAATTAGAATGGATCGTGCGAATGAATTACAATGGATCGTACGAATGAATTAGAATGGATTGTACGAATGAATTAGAATGGATCGTATGAATGAATTAGAATGGATCATGCGAATGAATTAGAATGGATCGTACGAATGAATTAGAATGGATCGTACGAATGAATTAGAATCGATCGTATGAATGAATTAGAATGGATCGTACGAATGAATTAGAATGGATACATTCATGCGAAGGAACTAGAATGGATTGTATGAATGAATTAGAATTGAATGTGCGAATGAATTAGAATGAATTATTCGAATGAATTAGAATGGATCGTTCGAATGAATTAGAATGGATCATACGAATGAATTAGAATGGAATGTGCGAATGAATTAGAATGGATCGTATGAATGAATTAGAGTTGATCATACAAATGAATTAGAATGGATACATTCGTGGGAATGAATTAGAATGGATCGTATGAATGAACTAGAATGGATACATTCGTGCGAATGAATTAGAATGGATCGTTCGAATGAATTAGTATGGATCCTATGATTGAATTAGAATGGATCATACGAATGAATTAGAATAGATCGTGTGAATGAATTAGAATGTATCTTACGAATGTAATAGAATGGATAGTACGAATGAATTAGAATAGATCGTACGAATGAATTAGAATGGATCGTATGAATGAATTAGGATGGATCGTACGAATGAGCTAGAATTGATATATTCGTGCGAATGAATAAGAATGGATCATACGAATGAATTAGACTGGATCGTACGAATGAATTCGAATGGATCGTATGAATGAATTAGATAGGATTATATGAATGAATCAGAATGGATCGTACGAATGAATTAGAATGGATACATTCATGCGAATGAATTAGAATGGATCGTATGAATGAATTAGAATGGATTGTACGAATAAATTAGAATGGATCATACGAATGAATTAGAATGCATCGTACGTGTGGGGGAAAATCTTCGTGCCGACCCGAAGACCTCGCCTCACCAGTCAATCGAAGTTGAAGTCGAAGATCGTTGCTCGATCTGTTGATTGAAGTCGTTGCTTTTGATATGCAAATAGAGAGAGAGATACAATCAGAGATTTGACACAAGAGATGTGATCTCGGAGTTCAGCCGAAGCCTACGTCTCCGTGCTATAGGGAGCAACCCGAATTCACTAACACTTATATCGAAGTGATCTCGACAGGCCGAGTATCACTTAAAACACTCTGATCTCTTCGAAAGAGAGAAGAAGATCAAAGAGAAATGGATGATCAGAAGTTGAGAAATTCCAGAGCTCTGGATTCTGAAAATCAGAACTTAGAGTGGAAATTAGAAATTTCGGATCTTTTTACATTCGAGGGCTCTGCTATTTATAGAATTTTCTGGTCGTAAATGGCGGTTTTCTGCTGTCGTATCTGGGGATCCTCCAGATAAGGCTGGTGGGCTCTGCTGCCGTCTTAGGGGGTCCACCAGGCAGGGCCGGTGGGTCCCGCCGTTGTCTTCGGGGGCCCACCAGGCAGGGCCGGTGGGTCCCGTTGTGGTACTCGGGGGCCCACTAGGCCGGGCCGGTGGGTCCCGCTGTTGTCTTTGGGGGCCCACCAGGCAGGGCCGGTGGGTCCCGCTGTTGCCTTCGGGGGCCCACCAGGCAGGGCCGGTGGGTCCCGCTGTGGTACTCGGGGGCCCACCAGGCAGGGCCAGTGGGTCCCGCCGTTTACAGACTTCTTGCCAAAATTTGCACCCACAGTTACCCCCTCCAAGTTAGCTAAGAGGCAACCTTGGCTGGCTTGGATTCGTGATGCAAAGCTAACGACCCCCTGTCACACACGTAGAGGAGCTTTGTCGAGAGTTAGCGAAAACATAGACTGATCGGTCAAATTTGACTGATCGGTCAAATTTCGACTGATCGGTCAAATTTGACTGATCGGTCAAATTTGACTGATCGATCAAATTTGACCGATCGGTCGAATTCAATCGGTCAAAGTTGGAGTGATCGGTCAAAAAACAGAGTTTTTTGACCGATCTAGCAGAAAATTAACCGATCGGTTGATTTTGACTGATCGGTCAAATTTGACCGATCGATCAAATTTGACCGATCGGTCGAATTTGACCGATCGGTCGAATTCAATCGGTCAAGGTTGGAGTGATCGGTCAAAAAACAGAGTTTTTTGACCGATCTAGTAGAAAATTGACCGATCGGTTGATTTTGATTGATCGGTCAAACTTGACTGATCGGTCAATTTTGACTGATCGGTCAAATTTGACCGATCGGTCAAATTTGACCGATCGATCGAATTTCAACCGGTCAAGGTTGGAGTGATCGGTCAACAAACAGAGTTTTTTGACCGATCTAGTAAAAAATTGATCGATCGGTTGATTTTGACTGATCGGTCAAACTTGACTGATCGGTCAATTTTGACTGATCGGTCAAATTTGACCGATCGGTCAAATTTGACTGATCGGTCAAATTTGACCGATCAGTCGAATTTCAACCGGTCAAGGTTGGAGTGATCGGTCAAAAAACAGAGTTTTTTGACCGATCTAGTAGAAAATTGACCGATCGGTTGATTTTGACCGATCGGTCAAGTTTGATCGATCGGCTAAAATCAGCCGGTCAAGGTTCTGATGATCGGCAAAAAACACGAGTTTTTTGCCTGATCCTGTAGAAAATCACCGATCGGTTGATTTTGACTGATCGGTCAAGTTTGACCGATCAGCTAAAATCAGCCGGTCAAGGTTTGGGAGATCGGCAAAAAACATAAGTTTTTTACCTGATCCAGTAGAAAATCGACCGATCGGCTGATTTTGACCGATCGGTCAAATTTGACCGATCGGCTAAAATCAACCGGTCAAGGTTTTGGTGATCGGTAAAAAACACAAGTTTTTTGCCTGATTCAGTAGAAAGTCGACCGATCGGCTGATTTTGACCGATCGGTCAAGTTTGACCGATCGACTAAAATCAGCCGGTCAAGGTTTTGGTGATCGGCAAAAAACACAAGTTTTTTGCCTGATCCAGTAGAAAATCGACCGATCGGCTAATTTTGACCGATCGGTCAAGTTTAACCGATCGGCTAAAATCAGCCGGTCAAGGTTCTGGTGATTGGCAAAAAACACGAGTTTTTTGCCTGATCCAGTAGAAAATCGACCGATCGGTTGATTTTGACTGATCGGTCAAGTTTGACCGATCGGCTAAAATCAGCCGGTCAAGGTTTGGGTGATCGGCAAAAAACATAAGTTTTTTGCCTGATCCAGTAGAAAATCGACCGATCGGCAGATTTTGACCGATCGGTCAAGTTTGATCGATTGGCTAAAATCAGCCGGTCAAGGTTTTGGTGATCGGCAAAAATCACAAGTTTTTTGCCTGATCCAGTAGAAAATCGACCGATCGGCTGATTTTGACCGATCGGTCAAGTTTGACCGATCGGCTAAAATCAGCTGGTCAAGGTTTTGGTGATCGACAAAAAACACAAGTTTTTTGCCTGATCCAGTAGAAAATCGACCGATCGGCTGATTTTGACCGATCGGTCAAGTTTGACCGATCGGCTAAAATCAGCCAGTCAAGGTTCTGGTGATCGGCAAAAAACACGAGTTTTTTGCCTGATCCAGTAGAAAATCGACCGATCGGTTGATTTTGACTGATCGGTCAAGTTTGACCGATCGGCTAAAATCAGCCGGTCAAGGTTTGGGTGATCGGCAAAAAACACAAGTTTTTTGCCTGATCCAGTAGAAAATCGACCGATCGGTTGATTTTGACCGATCGGTCAAGTTTGACCGATCGGCTAAAATCAGCCGATCAAGGGTTTGGTGATCGGCAAAAAACACAAGTTTTTTGCCTGATCCAGTAGAAAATCGACCGATCGGCTGATTTTGACCGATCGGTCAAGTTTGACCGATCGGCTAAAATCAGCCGGTCAAGGTTTTGGTGATCGGCAAAAAACACAAGTTTTTTGCCTGATCCAGTAGAAAATCGACTGATCGAATGAATTTAACCGATCGGTCAAGTTTGACTGATCGGTTATATTCAGCCGATCAGGTCTAAGTCTTGAACCTGTATTTTTTGAGGAAGTGGTATAGCTTGTTCTCCTCCTTTGATCTTCGGCAGTCTTGAATATTGATTGAGTTTGATTTTTTCTGCTTCGAATCTTCGGTTTGCCTGAATGCGGATTTGAACCGGCGGTCCGGTTCACTCGGATCGGTGGTTTGCTTGAACCGGTGGCTTGTCTGGACCGGTGGTCTGACGCTTCGTCTGGTCCCGACTGTTCGCCTGATTTTGCGCTTGCTACGGATGGATGCCACGTGTATCTGCAAAAAACACGCGATTTGATATGGTAAAGACACGTGTCGTTTCGATCTGTGCGCCGGTTTACCCTGGGTATATAAGTTTTTCTCGCTGTCATTTTTGCCTCACGCTTTCAGAAAATTTTTCAAAGTCCAGAGCTTTTGCTTCCGATCTCCCATTCTCTGCTTCCTTGTTCTCTTTTTTCCGATCAATCGAATGGCGTCTTCGGGTAGTTCGAAGAAGAGTGCAGTTCCTTCCAAGAGGAAGGGCAAGGAAATTGTTGAACAAACGTCTGTCTCGAAGGGCCATGGCAAAGGCAGGGCCGAGTCGATCGAGCTTGGCCAACTGGGCAAAAGGAACCAAGGAGTGGGGTTCGCTTCTGCACCCTCCCGTCCGGAGCATATCCCCAAAGTTAGAATTGTTCTCTGCCCATAGCTGCCTCTGTCGGCGGAACCGGAGTTTGGATATAATATTGGCGGTAAACTTACAGACGTAAAGAGGGAGAAGCTGCAGAAGTTGCTGGCATGTTTCACAGAGGGAAAGGCTCGCCCCGCGCTTCCGGGAGTTTTATCAGCTTTTGGTATCGATAGGCGGGCAATCTTTGTTTCGTACGCGAGCAAGGAGCAAGTGATGGGAACCATCGTCACGATTGGCCAGCTCAACTGTGGACTGCGCCTTCCACTGCCTCCTTTTGCTGCGAGGTTGTTGAACACCTCCGGTCTTTGTCCCGGGCAGGTTACTGGAAACGCCTGGAGGATCATCTACGCTTTCTGTCGCGTAGAGTCCGACTTCCAGAAGGAGCTCAGGAAATGCTATTCCAGTCTCCCTGAAGGTGAAGAAGCCCGGATCGAGCTAGGGTATTTCTTCTATCATTATCGATGGGCCTACAGGAAAGATAGTCCATTCTTCAATCTGACGGGTGTCTCCGCTCTTCGGCCGATCATTGACACCATAGGCTCGGACAAGCTCTACACTGACTGGCCGCTATCGGTGTCCGGCGCATGGACTCCTCTATCGGTACCTGAGGTTCCCCGATAAAAGGTGCATGAAGAGGTAGACATGTACAGTACAGGAGGAGCTCTCTCATGGTCTTCGGAGCGAGTGGGAGCTGTTGATAATCTTTTTCTGGAGCTGACATGCGGGACTCGATCTTGGAAGCAATTCTCGAATTGCCCGGTCCGACATGGCAATGCCAACCTCTTCCACCGATCGAAACTTCGTTATGAAGATAACGAGGTCATCTACTCGGATTATGAGGAGGACCCCCAGTCAGGCAAAATTGTTAGAAAACTTCGATTTGAGAAGAAGGCTTACGGAGCTAGGCGCAGCTTGCCCACGGAGGAGAAATTGGTGATACAGAGGGGCCCGGCGAAGAAGAAGAGAAAAATTCCCATCAAGCAGGTGGAGGATGAGGAGAAAAAGAAAGAGGAAGATGGAGAAGAGGAAAAAGAGAGAGAGGAGGAAGGTGGAGGTGAAGAAGAGGAGGGTGGCGATGATGATGATGACGATGCTGATGACATCACTGGCAGTGACAGGGGAGAAAATGGAGAAGATGAGGATGATGAAGATGAAGATGATGAAGATGGGGGTAGTGGGAATACTCCTCCCACCCCCACTGATGGTGGCCAAGGACATGGGCGTGGCGAGGAAGAAATTCCTCCCACCCCCACTGGTGGTGCTAATGAGGACTCATAGCCGATCCTCATAGACGAGGCTAGGGCTCGCAAGATGGAGGGGGTTATGGATGCAACGGGCGATGGCCCTAAAGTGATTCCTGCTTATCACTTTGGGGATTTGAAGAAGAACCCACTGCGCTTCAAAATTAAGCTATCGGGGAGTGGTGGGGTTGGAAGCAACCCCACACCCCTCGATCAGATACCTCCCGAGGTCCCTCGTCTCGAAGGAGCGACTACGAGCGGGGGTATGGAGGTTGAACAATTCCCACCCCCTTCGCGCTCCTTGGCTGAAGAGGCGGCTGCTCTCATGGCGGGGCTCGATAATTCGAGCGGGCACGAAGACGAAGGGGGAGCCTCACCTCCTCGAGATGTTCCCTCTCCCGCTCACTTGGAGAGAGGAAGCCGGGTGGGTGATGCTACTTCCCAACCCCTGCCAGAGCCAACCCCCATCAAGGAGAAAACGACCCCCAAGGGTAAGAGCTCCGACCATGGGAAGGGAAAGGCTCCTCAGGTCGATGCTTCAGGTATCTGTACTAACTTGCCTTGATTGTCTTGCCTTTGAAGCTTAAAAATATTCTAACACTTTGAACTCTTGTGTCGATTGCAGGTACGCCTGTTGGCTCGACTCAGAAGATAAAGAACTTGGGTGATGTTGATATCAACCACCCTACTAGCGTGATCCGGAAGCTTTGCAATCTTCCGGAAGCTACTTTTGAAGAAGCCTTCGATCGGCTAGATGTAGTGGTATATGCATCTGATTGATCCACTATTCGAGTTGTATCTTCGGAATAATTCTAACTCTCTATCCATCTGCAGAGCTCAGCAGTTTTGAGAATCACAAGCACTCTCTCCAGGAGGGCAGGAGAACAGGAGGCTGCATCTGAGGTATCCCGTTTGAAAGCTGAACTGGAGGCTGCCCATGAGGAGAGGGATAAGCTGAGGGAACTTTTGACTTCAATGAAAAACTCTCTCAAGGCCAAGATCGAGGATCTTCGCAAAGAGAAAGAGGAGAGCAAAGTGTTGAAGAACCGTTGCGAGGCGCAAGGTCACGAACTTGAATCCTTGAAGAATCGGATCACCAAGATTGAGACCGTGTCTTGTGATCGTGCAATCGAGATCAAGGGGTTGAAAGAACAACTTGCGACCCAGCATGCTGCCTTTTCTGCTAAAGAGGAGACCTCCAAGAAGGAGCTAGAGAATGCGCTATCGGAAGTCAAGAGCTACAGAGACACAGCCGAGAAGGCGGTGGAGGCACTCAGGGTACATGCCAGCAGTGTCCGATCCTCCAAGGCTTCGGCTGCGAGCAAGGCTCGTGGCGGATCTGAAGGGGAGAGGTCACGTGCTCCAAGTGTAGCCAAACCCTGATGTATTTCTACCTTTCCTCTTTGCTGTACTTTGTAGACTTGTGATGAAAAGGGCTCACCCTTGTACTTGGCAATTTTTTGATAATAGAAGATATCTTTTTGGTTACCTAAAATTGAATGTTCCTTACATCGAATGTCTTTGAATGTTGTTCTGGAATGTTTGATATATACACACTTCGAATGTAAGGGGCCAAGTCGCAACTTGATCACCCAAACGTGTACTTGAAAATTGAATTTGAATTCGTTTAACACTTGTATGTGAGGGGTCGAGTCGCAACTCAAACACCCAAACCTGTTAAAACGATATCGAAATTGATTGAAAAATGAACATCATTCAACGTTTGTAAGTAAGGGGCAGTGTCGCAACACAAACTCCCAAACTTGTTAAACAACCAACTTGAATGTGGATTGAACGTAGATAATTTGAAACTGCTCCATAACTTGAATTGGAAAAGACTGAGCATTCGAACATTTGAAAGGGAACTTTATTTATTACTGAATTTACATCATGGATAGAACAATTTGAGATGTCTGGCATTCCAAGCTCGTGGTAGTCTATCTCCTTCTGGCGAGATCAGTCGATAAGAGCCTTTGCCTCCCACTGATTCGACAATATAGGGACCTTCCCAGTTGGGTGCTAGTTTTCCACTGCTATGCTCCTTGGTATTGTAGAAAACAGCTCTTAGGACCAGACTACCGATTGGGAATTGTCTCTTGTAAACCTTTTGATCGTATGCTCGTTTGATCTTCTGTTGGTATTTAGCAATACGAAGGATTGCTCGATCTCGTAGCTCTTCAGTGGAATCCAGATCATTGATTCGGAGTTTTTCATTTATTCCTTCTTCGATTGCTTTGGTCTTCAAAGTACTTGATATGTTCTCTGTTGGGAGTACTGCTTCTGATCCATACGTTAGGCGAAAGGGCGAGAACCCAGTTGATCTTCTCGGAGTTGTGCGATAACCCCAAAGAACCTCAGGTAGGACTTGTTCCCAAAATCCCTTCTTGTTGTCGAGCTTCTTCTTGAGTATACCCAGAATAGCTCTATTCGAAGCTTCAGCTTGACCATTACACTGAGGGTATCTTGGAGTTGAATAAAAGAGTTTGATTCCGTTGTTCAGGCAGAACTCTCGGAATTTGTCGGAGTCAAATTGAGCTCCATTGTCAGCAACAAGTACTTGGGGTGTACCAAACCTTGAGAAAATGTTATGTCGAATGAACTTGATCACTTCATCATCGGTCTCTCGAAAGAGCGGCACAGCTTCGACCCATTTGGTGAAGTAATCTGTGGCTAACAACAGATACTTCTTCTTACTGGGAGTTAGTGGGAAAGGACCTAAGAAGTCCAACCCCTACTGATGGAAAGGCCATGGACTTGACAGTTGGTGAAGCTCATCTACCGGGAGATGAATTGCCCGAGCGTGTCGTTGACATGGCTCGCACCTTTGGACAACTTGATGGGCATCTTTTGCCATTGTTGGCCAGTAGTAACCTTGTAACTTTGTCTTGGCTTCCAGAGACCTTCCTCCCGAATGATTTCTGCAGGCTCCAGAATGGATGTTGATTAGAATCTCCTTCGCTAGCAATGGATCAATGCATTTGAGTAACATCCCATTGTGAGATTTGAAGTATAGATCTTCCCCTTGAAGACTATAGCTTGGAAGTTTTCTTTGAAGTCTTCGAGCTTGCATCGAGTCTTTGGGCATCTTGCCTTGTTTAAAGAAGTCGAAGATGGGCTGTCTCCAATCTTCAGGCTCGTTTGTGGTTGTCGAGTTAAATCTCATTTGACCTCCACCCCCAGATCTCTTTGTAGTAGCAATGATCTGTTGTTCGGGGATGGTCTTGGGCACTTCTTGATAATCGATTTGTATTTGCCTTCCTCCGAGTGAGTCTCCAAGAACTGAGGCAGCATTGGCTAAGGCGTCTGCTTCTCGATTCTCTGCTCTCGGAATTTGAACGAATTCAGTACTAGTAAAACGTTGTTGAAGACATCGTACTAGGGCCAAATAATGTTGCATTCTTTCTTCTCTTGCTGTATACTCCCCGTTGATCTGCCTTATGACTAGTTGGGAGTCGCTGTAGATAATGAGTCAATCTCCCCCAGAGATTCAACAATTTCAAGTCCCAAAAGGAGTGCTTCGTACTCGGCTTCATTGTTGGTGGCATTGAATCCAAGGAGGACAGCCTTTTGCAGATGATCGAGTTCGGGGGATACTAAGACTATCCCAATGCCCGAACCGATCGCGCTCGAAGCTCCATCAGTGTAAAGTTTCCATTGAGTTGGAGTAGTGGCAGGAGCCTCAAGGCTTGGATCTATTTTAGCAGTTGTATTAGATGGAGGCTCGTCTTCATCTTCAAGACGCATATCGATATCTTCCTCCCATGTTATGGGGTCTTCTACTGGGAAGTCAGCTAGAAAATCAGCGATTGCTTGACCTTTGATCGATGTGTGAGATTCAAATTGGACCCCAAGAGCACTCATCTCGATCACCCATTTGGTCATACGACCCGCTCGACCAGCTTTGTCAATGATATCTTTGAGTGGGTGTTCGGAGATGACAGTGATCTGGTGGGAGACGAAATAAGGTTGCAGACGACGTGATGCAGTGAGTAAAGCCAGTATGACCTTCTCAGTTTTTGAATAGCGAGTCTCAGCTGGAAGAAGAGTATGGCTAATGTAATAGACTGGATGTTCGATGCCACCTCTTCTACTAACTAGGACTACGCTGATTGCTTGACTGGTGACGGCGAGATAAACCCATAAGTCTTCTTTTGGAAGTGGAGCCGTCAAGATAGGAGCTTGCACCAGATATTTCTTGATGCTTTGAAATGCTTCTTCACAGATCGGACTCCAGCCGGAGGTATCCGCCTTTCGTAGTTTGTCGAAGAGGGGTTTGCACTTGTCGGAAGATTTTGAGATGAATCGATTGAGTGCTGCTAACCTTCCAGTGAGGCGTTGAACTTCTTTTCGATTTGTAGGTGAAGGCATATCCAGAACTGCTCGGATTTGGTTGGGATTAGCTTCGATGCCTCTCCTGGTCACAAGGTGACCCAGGAATTTGCCCGATTGAACTTCGAAAGCGCACTTAGCTGGATTGAGCTTCATACGATATTTTTGAAGGATTTGGAAGGTTTCTGCCAGATCAAATAGATGACCCCCTCGACTGGAGCTCTTGGTAAGCAGATCGTCTACATAGACTTCGACGTTGCGACCGATCTGTTCTTCGAACATCTTGGTGACTAGCCTTTGATAGGTAGATCCAGCATTTTTGAGGCCGAATGGCATTACATTGTAGCAGTAGAGACCTCGGCTAGTCACGAAGCAAGTCTTCTCTTGATCGTCTGGATGAAGTGGAATTTGATTGTACCCAGAGTATCCATCCATGAAAGATAATAGCTCGTGTCCAGCAGTGGCATCGACGAGCCTATCTATCCTTGGCATGGGGAATGGATCTTTGGGACAGGCCTTGTTGAGATTGGTGAAGTCGATGCATACTCGGACCTTCCCGTTCTTTTTTGGTACAGCTACTATGTTGGAGATCCACGTAGGATACTCTACTTCACGAATGAAGCCTGCTGCGAGTAACTTACTGATTTCCTCTTGAACAGCAACTTGTAGTTCTGGTCGGATGGTGCGTGGCTTTTGCTTGACAGGTTTCACTTCATCTCTGATCGCAAGCCGATGACAAGCGTCATCTGGATTGATGCTAGGCATGTCTTCGAAGCACCAAGCGAAGACGTCGATGTTGGACTGTAGGAAGGACACCATGTCTCGCGCTTCTGTGTCGCTAAGACCGGCACTGATAAATGTTTGTCGTGGGAGATCTCCCCTGTCGATATTGATAGGGATGATTTCTTCAATTGAAGGTGAGGCTTCCCATTCGATTGGTGGGGGCTCGATCAGTGGAATCTCCTTTGATTGCTATTTAGAAGAGGGACCAGCTTCATCTCGTGGCCGCTTTAGAGGAGCGATGTTGATCTTGCGATCTGTTTTTGCAGCTGCAGCTTCACAAGATCTCCCAGCTTGCTGATCACCTCGAATGTAGACAATGCCTTCTCCTGATGCAAACTTGAGTAGTTGGTGGTACGAAGAAGCGATAGCATTGATCTGGTGGAGAAATGGTCGTCCGAGAATGGCGTTGTAGCTGGACGTTCCCTCGACGATCGCAAACCTCACCGAGACTCGAGTCTCTTGGCTGAGGTCGATGGTGAATCTCGATTCACCCACCGTGATGCTTTGTTCGCCGTTGAAACCAGTGATCACAGTTGGAACGACGTCAAGGCTTTGATATTTATGTCCCAGACGTTTGAAGCAGTCTGAGAACATAATGTCGATGGAACTCCCGGTGTCGATGAGGATCCGATTGATGGTGCTTCCGTCGATGATGAGTTTCGAAACCAGGGGGTCTCGATATTGAGTATGAACTCCTTGAAGATCAGTGTCGTTGAAGACGATGGACGGCCAAGCAAGACCTTCGATGGGCTTCTCGATCCAGGTCTCTTCTTTGTTTGCAGTAGATCGAACATGGAAGATGCGCCGAATCTGTC
Organism: Chamaelirium japonicum; assembly: GCA_947650365.1. Classification (NCBI taxonomy): domain Eukaryota; kingdom Viridiplantae; phylum Streptophyta; class Magnoliopsida; order Liliales; family Melanthiaceae; genus Chamaelirium; species Chamaelirium japonicum. Next base: position 63,422,307 of record OX393550.1, read on the forward strand.
GATCGACTTCCTTCCCGGTCACTGATTGATTGTGCAATGATCCATGAATGCCAAAGATATTGGCATTCACGGTGAGGGGTGATGGGTTGGAAGAGATCTGATGAATCCAGCAAGCCTCTTTCCCCTTTGTAGAGGATCGACGTTGATCTTGTCCCTCTCTGGTGAATTCATGGAGATGGCCTTCTCTCAGCAAGTCTTCAAGATGAAACTTTAGCCGATAGCACCGATCGGTGGAATGGCCATGGATTCGATGGAAATCGCAATAAATAGTTTTGTCGGCCGTGAACTTTGTGTTCGGCTGAAGTGGATTGGGCCTTCGAAGGAATTCTTCATGTTGAATGCGGTCAAGGATCTGTTCGACAGGTAAATTCCACTCGGTGAAAGTGGTATTCGTCAGAGATCGACGTCCATCATTATTTGAACGTTTGTTGGCTGGAGGGGCTGCTGCCTCAGCGTTGTGAGATTTGGCAGCATACTTTGGAGCTTCTCTCTCAGTAGGCCTTCTCTTCGACTCTCGCCCTTTTCGAGCGACTTGATCGTCTTCAACCTCGATCTCTCTCTGGATCCGATCAAACATAGAACCCAGAGAAGGAGGGGGATTGCGGATAAATTCGTTGTAGATGTGTAGATCGAAGCGGAGGGCGTTCTGGAAAGCCAACATGATGGCTTCATCATCCAGATATCTCCCAGAGAGGGCAGCATGCTCGTTGCGAAATCTCCTTGTGAAATTGCAGAGAGTCTCATCAGCACCCATCCTTAGCCGATAGAGGGAGTCGAGCTTCTTTTCTGGCTTCAGATTGAGTTAATAGTGCTGCACAAAGAGGTTAGCCAAAACACCGAACTGGGTGATGGACCCAGCTCGGAGATTGTGATACCAGTCGAGTGATGGCTCATCGAGACTCCCAGCGAAAGTGCGACAAAGCACGTGGTTCTCTTCTTCGTGCGGAGTCAAAGCTTGCTTGAAGGCAAGTATATGGAGAGTCGGATCTCCTTTGACGCAGTTGAATTTGGGGAGGATAGGAGTTCTCCATCCCCTCGGAAAAGTTGACTCGAAGAGGCTTCGATGGAGAGGTCCGACGGAGGAATACCCATCCCTGCGACCATGTCCTCGACCTAGAGGTGGGTCAAGAGGCAAGATCGCAAGGTCTCGCTCAGGTATTGAAGTATTCGCTGGTTGAAGCCGGTGTCGAAGGTCCGATCCAAGTCCACGTTGAAATGGAATGGAAGGAGAGATTGTACTCTTTGAAGGAGCGCCTTTCATTTAGTGCCTCCTTGGTATATCGGGCTTTGAAGGTGCCCTCTTGTCGCAATTGCGGCCAGAAGATGATTGGGAGGACTCGTCGTCGAGGCGGTCCCAAACACTTTGCTTCCAGGGGGCAGCAGAGGGAGTTGGGTCGCGTCGAATCCTCTCGAGGGCAGCAGTGCCCATTGACCTCCGTTGCTCGGAGTGGATTGTATGTCGAGGAAGATCGACCCTCTCACTTGCAGAGGGGATAGGTAGAGCGATCCCAGCCTCGGAAGCTGCTTTCTTAAGAGCATCCCTCTCAACGGTGAGGGTGGCATTTTGCTTCGCCAATTAGAGCAGTTGGAAGTCGACCGCAGAAATTTGGTAGGTCGATGGAGGGTCTTCAGCAGGAGCGGGGACTGTTTGCCCAATTGATTGTCGTGCAGGATGGGCGATTGGTCGATCGACAGATCTCCCACTCTCTGAACGAACCCCCATCTCAGGAATAGTAAGGGGCTATCCGAAGTTGAGCCTTTGACTCATTGATCGAGTCTCAGGACGAGCTTGTTGTTGAGTGTTACTTCCTTCTGGCTGACCCTGGTGTTTCGTTCTCGCCATCTAGAGAGCAAAGGGTGCAACGAGAGTGCCGACGTCCAATCAGTTGTCTGATCAACCGAGGGGCGAGGAAGTTTGGCTATTAAGATCGGTAGTATGCTCAACCGATCAAGTAGTAGTGGAGAGAGCTCGACTTTTTGCCCGAATCCCACAGACGGTGCCAAACTGTGGGGGAAAATCTTCGTGCTGACCCGAAGACCTCGCCTCACCAGTCAATCGAAGTTGAAGTCAAAGATCGTTGCTCGATCTGTTGATTGAAGTCGTTGCTTTTGATATGCAAATAGAGAGAGAGATACAATCAGAGATTTGACTCAAGAGATGTGATCTCGGAGTTCAGCCGAAGCCTACGTCTTCGTGCTAACACTTATATCGAAGTGATCTCACAGGCCGAGTATCACTTAAAACACTCTGATCTCTTCGAAAGAGAGAAGAAGATCAAAGAGAAATGGAAGATCAGAAGTTGAGAAATTCCAGAGCTCTGGATTCTGAAAATCAGATCTCAGAGTGGAAATCAGAAATTTCGGATCTTTTTACATTCGAGGGCTCTGCTATTTATAGAATTTTCTGGTGGTAAATGGCGGTTTTCTGCTGTCGTATTTGGGGATCCTCCAGGTAAGGCTGGTGGGCTCTGCTGCCGTCTTAGGGGGCCCACCAGGCAGGACCGGTGGGTCCCGCCGTTGTCTTCGGGGACCCACCAGGCAGGGCCGGTGGGTCCCGTTGTGGTACTCGGGGGCCCACTAGGCAGGGCCGGTGGGTCCCGCTGTTGTCTTCGGGGGCCCACCAGGCAGGGGCGGTGGGTCCCGCTGTTGCCTTCGGGGGCCCACCAGGCAGGGCCGGTGGGTCCCGCTGTGGTACTCGGGGGCCCACCAGGCAGGGCCGGTGGGTCCCGCCGTTTGCAGACTTCTTGCCAAAATTTGCACCCACAGTACGAATGAATTAGAATGGATCGTACGAATGAATTAGAATGGATCGTACGAATGAATTAGAATAGATTGTACGAATGAATTAGAATGGATACATTCGTGTGAATGAATTAGAATGGATCGTACGAATGAATTAGAATGGATCGTCCGAGTGAATTAGAATAGATAGTACGAATGAATTATAATGGATACATTCGTGCGAATAAATTAGAATGGATCTTACTAATGAATTAGAATGGATACACTCGTGCGAATGAATTAGAATGGATTGAATTAGAATGAATCGTACGAATAAATAAGAATGGATCGTACGAATGAATTAGAATGGATCGTAGGAATGAAATAGAATGGATCATGTGAATGAATTAGAACATTCTAATTCATTCGTATGATCCATTCTAATTCAATCGCACAATCCATTCTATTGCATTCATACGATCCATTCTAATTCATTCATACGATCCATTCTAATTCACTCACACGAATGTATCCATTCTAATTTATTCGTATGATCCATTCTAATTCATTCGCACAATCCATTCTAATTCATTCATACAATCCATTCGTATGATTCATTCTAATTCATTCAGATGATCCATTCTAATTCATTCCCACGATCTATTCTAATTCATTCGTACGATCCATTCTAATTCATTCGTATGATCCATTCTAATTCATTCATATGAACTATTCTAATTCATTCGTACGAGCTATTCTAATTCATTCGTACGAGCTATTCTAAGTCATTCGTACGATCCATTCTAAATCATTCGTACGATCCATTCTAATTCATTCGCACGATCTATTCTAATTTATTCATATGAACCATTTTAATTCATTCTCACGAATGTATCCATTCTCATTCATTCGTACGATCCATCCTAATTCATTCGCATGGATGTATCAATTCTAATTCATTCGTACGATCCATTCTAATTTATTCGCAAGAATGTACCCATTCTAATTCATTCGCACAATCCATTTTAATTTATTCGTACGATCTATTCTAATTCAGTCGCACGAATGTATCCATTCAAATTCATTTGTACGATCCATTCTAATTCACTCGGACGATCCATTCTAATTCATTCGTACGATCCAGTCTAATTCATTCGCACAAATGTATCCATTCTAATTCATCGTATGAGCCATTCTAATTCATTCACACGAATGTATCCATTCTAATTTATTCATACGATCCATTCTAATTCATTCGAACGATCCATTCTAATTCATTCGTACGATCCATTCTAAATCATTCGTACGATCCATTCTAATTCATTCGCACGATCTATTATAATTCATTCGTATGATCCATTCTAATTCATTCGCACAAATGTATCTATTCTAATTCATTCGTACGATCCATTCTAATTCGTTCGTACGATCTATTCTAATTGATTCGCACGAATGTATCCATTCTAATTCATTCGTATGATCCACTTTAATTCATTCATAAGATCCATTCTAATTCATTCATACGATCCATTCTAATTCACTCGGACGATCCATTCTAATTCATTCTCATGAATCAATCTAATTCATTCGCACGAATGTATCCATTCTAATTCATTCGCACGATCCATTCTAACTCATTCGGACGATCCATTCTAATTCATTCGTACGATCCAGTCTAATTCATTCGCACGAATGTATCCATTCTAATTTATTCGTATGATCCAGTCTAATTCATTCATACGATCGATTCTAATTCATTCGTACGATCCATTCTAATTCATTCGTATGATCCATTCTAATTCATTTGGATGGATGTATCCATTCTAATTCATTCGTACGATCCATTCTAATTCATTCGTACGATCCATTCTAATTCATTCGGATTGATGTATCCATTCTAATTCATTTGTACGATCCATTCTAATTCATTCGTACGATCCATTCTAATTCATTCGTACGATCCATTCTAATTCATTCACACGATCCATTCTAATTCATTCGAATGATCCATTCTAATTCATTCACATATTCCATTCTAATTCATTTGTACGATCCATTCTAATTCATTCGAACGATCCAGTCTAATTCATTCGAATCATCCATTCTAATTCATTCGTAAGATCTATTCTAATTCATTCGCACATTCCATTCTAATTCATTCAAACGATCCATTCTAATTCATTCGAACAATCCATTCTAATTCATTCGTACGATCCATTCTAATTCATTCGCACTTTCCATTCTAATTCATTCGTACGATCCATTCTAATTCATTCGAATAATCCATTCGAATTCATTCGAACGATCCATTCTAATTCATTCGTACGATCCATTCTAATTCATTCGCACATTCGTTTTTAATTCACTCGTACGATCCATTCTAATTCATTCGAACGATCCATTCTAATTCATTCGAACGATCCATTCTAATTCATTCGTACGATCCATTCTAATTCATTTGCACATTCCATTCAAATTCACTCGTACGATCTATTCTAATTCATTCGAACGATCCATTCTAATTCATTCGTACGATCCATTCTAATTCATTCGTACGATCCATTCTAATTCATTCACACAAATGTATCCATTCTAATTTATTTGTACGATCCATTCTAATTCATTCGCACGGTCCATTCTAATTCATTCATACGATCCATTCTAATTCATTCGTATGATTCATTCTAATTCATTCAGACGATCCATTCTAATTCATTCGCACAATCTATTCTAATTCATTCACGATCCATTCTAATTCATTCGCACGAATGTATGCATTCTAATTCATTCGTATGATCCACTGTAATTCATTCATACGATCCATTCTAATTCATTTGTACGATCCATTCTAATTCATTTGTACGATCCATTCTAATCCATTCGCACGAATGTATCCATTCTAATTCATTCGCACGATCCATTCAAATTCACTCGGATGAACCATTCTAATTCATTCATACGATCCAGTCTAATTCATTCGCACGAATGTATCCTTTCTAATTCATTCGTATGATCCACTCAAATTCATTCGTATGATCCATTCTAATTCATTCATACAATCCATTCTAATTCATTTGTACGGTCCATTCTAATTCATTCGCACGAATATATCTATTCTAATTCATTCGCACGACCCATTCTAATTCATTCGTACGATCTATTCTAATTCAATTGCACGAATGTGTCCATTCGAGGTTATTCGTACGATCCATTCTAATTCACTCGGACAATCCATTCTAATTCATTCATACGATCCAGTCTAATTCATTCGCACGAATGTATCCATTCTAATTCATTCGTATGATCCACTGTAATTCGTTCTTACGATCCATTCTAATTCATTCGTACGATCTATTCTAATTCGTTCGTATGATCCATTCATATTCATTTGCATGGATGTATCCATTCTAATTCATTCATATGATCCATTCTAATTCATTCGTACGATCCATTCTAATTCATTCGCACGAATGTATCCAATCTAATTCATTCAGACGATCCATTCTAATTCATCGTCATGAATGTATCCATTCTAATTCATTCGCACGATCCATTCTAATTCATTAGCACGATCCATTCTAATTCATTCGTATGATCCAATCTAATTCATTCGCACGAATGTATCCATTCTAATTCATTCGTACGATCCATTCTAATTCATTCGCATGATCCGTTCTAATTTATTCATACGATCTATTCTAATTCAGTCGCACGAATGTATCCATTCAAGTTCATTCGTACGATCCATTCTAATTCACTCAGATGATCCATTCTAATTCATTCGTACGATCCAGTCTAATTCATTCACCCGAATGTATCCATTCTAATTCATTCGTATGATCCATTCTAATTCATTCATACGATCCATTCTAATTCATTCGCACGAATGTATCCATTCTAGTTCATTCGTACGATCCATTCTAATTCATTCGCATGGATGTATCCATTCTAATTTATTCATACGATCCATTCTAATTCATTCGCATTAATGTATCCATTCTAATTCATTCGCACGATCCATTCTAATTCATTCGCACGGATGAATGTATCCATTCTAATTCATTCGCACGATCCATTCTAATTCATTCGTACGATCTATTCTAATTCATTCGTACGATCCATTCTAATTCATTCGTAAGATCCATTCTAATTCATTCATACGATCCATTCTAATTCATTCGCATGAATGTATCCATTCTAACTCATTCGTACGATCCATTCTAAATCATTCGTACGATCCATTCTAATTTATTCGTACGAATGTATCCATTCTAATTCATTCGTACGATCCATTCTAATTCATTCACACGATCCATTCTAATTCATTCGTATGATCCATTCTAATTCAATCGCATGATCCATTCTAATTCATTCGTACGATCCAATCTAATTCATTCGTACGATCTAATCTAATTCATTTGTACGATCCATTCTAATTCATTCGTACGATCCATTCTAATTCATTTGCACGAATGTATCCATTCTAATATATTTGTACGATCCATTCTAATTCATTCGCATCATCCATTCTAATTTTTTCGTACGAATTTATCCGTTCTAATTCATTCGTACGATCCATTCTAATTCATTCGTACGATCCATTCTAAATCATTCGCACAATCCATTCTAATTCATTTGTACTATCCATTCTAACTCATTCGCACGATCCATTCTAATTCATTCGCACGATCCATTCTAATTTATTCATACGATCCATTCTAATTCATTCGCACGAATGTATCCATTCTAATTCATTCGTACGAATGAATTAGAATTGATCGTACGAATGAAATAGAATGGATTGTACGAATGAATTAGAATGGATACATCCATGCAAATGAATTTGAATGGATCATACGAATGAATTAAAATGGATCGTGCGAATGAATTAGAATGGATACATTCATGCGAATGAATTAGAATGGATCGTACGAATGAATTAGAATGGATCGTACGAATGAATTAGAATGGATCAAACGAATGATTTAGAATGGATACATTCGTGCGAATGAATTAGACTGTATCGCACGAATGAATTAGAATGGATCGTCCGAGTGAATTAGAATGGATCGTACGAATGAATTAGAATGGATATATTCGTGCGAATGAATTAGAATGGATCCATCCATGCAAATGAATTAGAATGATCGTACAAATGAATTAGAATGGATCGTGCGAATGAATTAGAATATATACATCCATGCGAATGAATTAGAATGGATCGTACGAATGAATTAGAATGGATCGTACGAATGAATTAGAATGGATCGTGCGATTGAATTAGAATGGATCATACGAATGATTTAGAATGGATCGTGTGAATGAATTAGAATGGATCGTACAAATGAATTAGAATGGATACATTCGTATGAATAAATTAGAATGGATCGTACGAATGAATTAGAATGGATACATTCGTTCGAATGAATTAGTACGATCCATTCTAATTCATTAGTACGATCCATTCTAATTCATTCGCACGATCCATTCTAATTTATTCGTATGATCCATTCTAATTCATTCATAAGATCCATTCTAATTTATTCGTATGATCCATTCTAATTCATTCGCACGATCCATTCTAAGTCATTCGTATGATCCATTCTAATTCATTCGCAAGATCTATTCTAATTCATTCGTACGATCTATTCTAATTCATTCACACGAATGTATCCATTCTAATTCATTCGTACGATCCATTCTAATTCATTCGCACGAATGTATCCATTCTAATTCATTCGTATGATCCATTCTAATTCACTCGGACGATCCATTCTAATTCATTCATACGATCCATTCTAATTCATTCGTACAATCCATTCTAATTCATTCTAATTCACTCGAACATTCCATTCTAATTCATTCGTGCGATCCATTCTAATTCATTCGAACGATCCATTCTAATTCATTCGAACGATCCATTCTAATTCATTCGTACGATCCATTCTAATTCATTCGCACATTCCATTCTAATTCATTCGTACGATCCATTCTAATTCATTCGAACGATCCATTCTAATTCATTCGTACGATCAATTCTAATTCATTCGCACATTCCATTCTAATTCATTCATACGATCCATTCTAATTCATTCGAACGATCCATTCTAATTCATTTGTACGATCCATTCTAATTCATTCGCACATTCCATTCTAATTCATTCGTATGATCCATTCTAATTCATTCGAACGATCCATTCTAATTCATTCGTACGATCCATTCTAATTCATTCGTACGATCCATTCTAATTCATTCGCACGATCCATTCTAATTCATTCGAACGATCCATTCTAATTCATTCATACGATCCATTCTAATTCATTCGCACGAATCTCTCCATTCTAATTCATTCGCACGATCCATTCTAATTCATTCATATGATCCTTTCTAATTCATTCGTATGATTCATTCTAATTCATTCAGATGATGCATTCTAATTCATTCATATGATCCATTCTAATTCATTCATACGATCCATTCTATTTCATTCGTACGATCCATTCTAATGCATTCGTACGATCCATTCTAATTCATTCGCACGATCCATTCTAATTCATTGATACGATCCATTCAAATTCATTCGTACGATCCATTCTTATTCATTCGAACGATCCATTCTAATTCATTCGAACGATCCATTCTAATTCATTCATACGATCCATTCTAATTTATTCGCAAATTTCATTCTAATTCATTCGTACGATCCATTCTAATTCATTCGAACGATCCATTCTAATTCATTTGTACGATCCATTCTAATTCATTCGCATGATCCATTCAAATTCATTCGCACGATCCATTCTAATTCATTTGTACTATCCATTCTAACTCATTTGCACATTCCATTCTAATTCATTCGCATGATCCATTCTAATTCATTCGTACGATCCATTCTAATTCAACCGAACGATCCATTTTAATTCACTCAAACAATCCATTCTAATTCATTCGTACGATCCATTCTAATTCATTCGCACATTTATTCTAATTCATTCGTACGATCCATTCTAATTCATTCGAACGATCCATTCAAATTCATTCGTACGATCCATTCTAATTCATTCGCACGATCCATTCCAATTCATTCGTACGATCCATTCTAACTCATTCGTACGATCCTTTCTAATTCATTCACACGAATGTATCCATTTTAATTTATTCGTACGAACCATTCTAATTCATTCGCACGAGCCATTCTAATTCATTCGCACGATCCATTCTAATTCATTCATATGAACCATTCTAATTCATTCGTATGTTTCATTCTAATTCATTCAGATAATCCATTCTAATTCATTCGCACGATCTATTATAATTCATTCGTACGATCCATTCTAATTCATTCGCACGAATGTATCCATTCTAATTCATTCGCATGATCCACTCAAATTCATTCATACGATCCATTCTAATTCATTCGTACGATCCATTCTAATTCACTCGGACGATCCATTCTAATTCATTCGCACGATCCATTCTAATTCATTCGTACGATCCATTCTAATGCATTCATACGATCCATTCTAATTCATTCGTACGATCCATTCTAATTCATTCACACGAATGTAACCATTCTAATTTATTCGTACGATCCATTCTAATTCATTCGCACGATCCATTCTAATTTATTCGCACGATCTATTCTAATTCATTCGCACGATCCATTCTAATTCATTTGTACTATCCATTCTAACTCATTCGCACATTCCATTCTAATTCATTCGCACGATCCATTCTAATTCATTCTAACGATCCATTCTAATTCATTCGAACGATCCATTCAAATTCATTCGAAAGATCCATTCTAATTCATTCGTACGATCCATTCTAATTCAATCACACATTCCATTCTAATTCATTCGTACGATCCATTCTAATTCATTCGAACGATCCATTCTAATTCATTCGTACGATCCATTCTAATTCATTCGCACGATCCATTCAAATTCATTCGTATGATCCATTCTAATGCATTTGTACGATCCATTCTAATTCATTCGTACGATCCATTCTAATTCATTCACACGAATGTATCCATTCTAATTCATTCACACGATCCATTCTAATTCATTCATACGATCCATTCTAATTCATTCGTATGATTTATTCTAATTCATTCAAACGATCCATTCTAATTCATTCACACGACCTATTCTAATTCATTCGTACGATCCATTCTAATTCATTCGCACGAATATATCCATTCTAATTCATTCGTATGATCCACTCTAATTCATTCATACGATCCATTCTAATTCATTCGTACGATCCATTCTAATTCACTCGGACGATCCATTCTAATTCATTCGCACGATCCATTCTAATTCATTCGTACGATCTATTCTAATGCATTCGTACGATCCATTCTAATTCATTCGTACGATCCATTCTAATTCATTCACACGAATGTATCCATTCTAATTTATTCGTACGATCTATTCTAATTCATTCGCACGATCCATTCTAATTTATTTGCACGATCTATTCTAATTCATTCGCACGATCCATTCTAATTCATTTGTACTATCCATTCTAAGTCATTCGCACATTCCATTCTAATTTATTCGCACGATCCATTCTAATTCATTCGTACGATCCATTCTAATTCATTCGAACAATCCATTCTAATTCATTCGAATGATCCATTCTAATTCATTCGTACGATCCATTCTAATTCATTCGCACATTCCATTCTAATTCTTTCGTACGATCCATTCTAATTCATTCGAACGATCCATTCTAATTCATTCGTACGATCCATTCAAATTCATTCGCACGATCCATTCTAATTCATTCGTACGATCCATTCTAATGCATTCGTACGATCCATTCTAATTCATTCGTACGATCCGTTCTAATTCATTCACACGAATGTATCCATTCTAATTTATTCGTACGATCCATTCTAATTCATTCGCACGATCCATTCTAATTCATTCATACGATCCATTCTAATTCATTCGTATGATTCATTCTAATTCATTCAGACGATCCATTCTAATTCATTCGCACGATCTATTCTAATTCATTCGTACGCTCCATTCTAATTCATTCGCACAAATGTATCCATTCTAATTCATTCGTATGATCCACTATAATTCATTCATACGATCCATTCTAATTCATTCATACGATCCATTCTAATTCATTCGTACGATCCATTCTAATTCATTCGCACGAATGTATCCATTCTAATTCATTCGCATGATCCATTATAATTCATTCGAATGATCCATTCTAATTCATTCGTACGATCCATTCTAATTCATTCGTATGATCCATTCTAATTCATTCACACGAATGTATCCATTCTAATTCATTCGTAGGATCCATTCTAATTCATTCGCACGATCCATTCTAATTAATTCATACGATGCATTGTAATTCATTCGCACGATCCATTCTAAATCATTCTGTGGGTGCAAATTTTGGCAAAGAAGTCTACAAACAACGGGACCCACCGGCCCTGCCTGGTGGGCCCCCGAAGACTACAGCGGGACCCACCGGCCGTGCCTGGTGGGCCCCCGAAGACTACAGCGGGACCCATCGGCCCTGCCTGGTTGGCCCCCGAAGACAACAGCGGGACCCACCGGCCCTGCCCGGTGGCCCACGAAGACTACAGCGGGACCCACCGGCCCTGCCCGGTGGGCCCACGAAGACTACAGCGGGACCCACCGGCCCTGCCTGGTAGGCCCAAGAGCCTGTGGAATCCCCAAGGAGATAGCAACGGGGCCCACCATCTTTACCTGGAGGATCCCCAGATACTGCAGCAGAAACCGCCATTTACCACCAGAGAATCCTATAAATAGCAGAGCCTTCGAATGTAAATGGATCCGATTTCAAATCCAGAGAGAAAATCCAGAGAAAGATCAGTGCCATCATCATCTGATATCTGATTTCAGAAATCAAAGCTCAGAGGTTCCAACCCTCTCAACCTTCAACTCTCCTCGATCTTCTTCTTGTCTTTAGGGAGATTAGAGAGGCTTCAGTGACACTCGGCCTATCGAGGTCACTTATATCAAAGTGTTAGTGAATTCGGGTTGCTACCTATAGCACGGAGATGTAGGCTTCGGCTGAACTCCGAGATCACATCTCTCGTGTCAAACTCTCTCTGTTTGCATATCGAAAGCAACAACTTCAACCAAACAGATCCAACAACAATCTCTTCTACTCAAACATTAAATTGACTGGTGAGGCGAGGTCTTCGGGTCGGCACGAAGATTTTCCCCCCACAGTTTGGCGCCGTCTGTGGGATCCGAGCGAAAAGTCAAGCTCTTTCCACTACTACTAGATCAGTTGAGCATACAACCGATCTTGATAGCCAAACTTCCTCGCCCCCTCGGTTAATCAGACAACTGATCGGACGTCGGCACTCTTGTTGCACTCTTCGCTCTCTGAATGGCGAAAACTAAGCACCAGGGTCAACCAGAAGGAAGTAACACTCAACAACAAGCTCGTCCCGAGACTCGTTCAATGAGTCAAAGGCTCAACTTCGGACAGCCCCTTGCTGTCCCCGAGATGGAGGTTCGCTCAGGGAGTGGAAGATCTGTCGATTGACCGATCGCCCGTCCTACGTGACAGTCGATTGGGCAAACTGCCCCCGCTCCTGCTGAAAACCCTCCATCGACCTATCAAATCTTTGCGGTCGACTTCCAATTGCTTCAATTGGCAAAGCAGAATGCCACCCTCACTGCTGAGAGGGATGCTCTTAAGAAAGCGGCTTCCGAGGCTGGGATCGCTCTTCCTATCCCCTCTACAAGCGAGAGGGTCAATCTTCCGCGACATTCAACCCACTCCGAGCAACGAAGATCAATGGGCACTGCTGCCCTCGAGAGGATTCGTCGCGACCCAACTCCCTCTGCTGCCCCGTGGAAGCAGAGTGTTTGGGATCGCCTCGACGATGAGTCCTCCCAATCTTCTTCTTATCGCAACTGCGATAAGAAGACACCTTCAAAGCTCGATATACCAAGGAGGCACCAGATAAAAGATGCTCCTTCAAAGAGCAGAGTCTCCCCTTCCATTCCACTTCAACGTGGACTTGGATCGGACCTTCGACACTGACTTCAACCAGCAAATACTTCAATGCCTGAACAAGACCTTGCGATCTTGCCTCTTGACCCACCTCTAGGTCAAGGACACGGTCAAAGGGATGGGTATTCCTCTGCCGGGCCTCTACATCAAAGCCTCTTCGAGTCAACATTTCCAAGGGGATGGAGAACTCCTATCCTCCCCAAATTCAACTGCGTCAAAGGAGATCCGACTCTCCATATACTCGCCTTCAAACAAGCCTTGACACCGCACGAAGAAGAGAACAACGTATGTCGCACTTTCGCCGGGAGTCTCGATGAGCCCTCACTTGATTGGTATGATAATCTCCGAGCTGGGTCCATCACCCAGTTCGGTGTTTTAGCTAACCTTTTCGTGCAGCATTATCAGCTCAATCTGAAGCCAGAGAAAAAGCTCGACTCCCTCTATCGGCTAAGGATGGGTGCTGACGAGACTCTCCATAACTTCACAAGGAGATTTCGCAATGAGCATGCTGCCCTCTCTGGAAGACATCTGGATGATGAAGCCATCATGTTGGCTTTCCAGAACGCCCTCCGCTTCGATCTACACATCTACAACGACTTCATCCGCAACCCTCCTCCTTCTCTGGGTTCGATGTTCGATCGAATCCAGAGAGAGATTGAGGTTGAAGATGATCAAATGGCTCGGAAAGGGCGAGAAACGAAGCGAAGACCGGCGGAAAGAGAAGCTCCCAAGTATGCTGCCAAAGCCCACAATGCTGAGGCAGTAGCCCCTCCAGCCAACAAGCGATCAAAGAATGACGGACGTCGATCTCCAACGAAGACCACTTTCACCGAGTGGAATTTACCAATCGAGCAGATACTCGACCGCATTCAACACGAGGAGTTCCTCCGAAGGACCAATCCTCTTCAGCCAAACTCAAAATTTACGGCTGACAAAATAGTGTATTGCGACTTCCACCGAAGTCATGGCCATTCCACCGATCGGTGCTATCGGCTGAAGTTCCATCTTGAAGACTTATTGTGAGAAGGCCACCTTCAAGAGTTCATCAAAGACGGACAACATCAACGTCGAACCTCTGCAAAGGGGAAAGAAGCATGTTGGGTCCATCAAATCTCCTCCAATCGGCAACCAATCTCTGTGAATGCCAATGTCTTTGGTATTCATGGAACATTGCACAATCAAACCTTGACTGGGAAGGAAGTGGATCGACAAGTTCGACGCATCTTCCACGTTCGTTCTGCTGCGAACAAGGAGGATACCTGGATCGAGAAGCCTATAGAAGGTTTGGCTTGGCCAACCATTGTCTTCAATGACTCTGACCTTCAAGGAGTTCATACTCCCCATCGAGACCCCCTGGTCTTGAAACTCCTCATCGACGGAAGCACCGTCAATCGAATCCTCATCGACACAGGGAGCTCCATCGATATTATGTTCTCAGATTGTTTCAAACGTCTGGGACATAAATACTCAAGCCTCGACGTCGTCCCGACTGTGATCACTGGCTTCAACGGTGAACAAAGCATTACGGTGGGCAAATAGAGATTCACTCTAGACCTTAGCCGAGAGACTCGAGTCTCGGTGAGGTTTGCAATTGTCGAAGAAATATCCAGCTACAACGCCATCCTCGGGCGACTATTCCTCCACCAGATCAATGCCATCTCCTCTTCTTACCACCAACTACTCAAGTTTGCAACAGGAGAGGGCATTGTCTGTATTCGAGGCGATCAGCAAGCTGGAAGGTCTTATGAGGCTGCTGCAGCTAAAACAAATCGTAAGATCAATATTGCTCCTCCAAAGCAGCCGCGAGACGAAGCTGGTCCTTCCAAATAGCAATCAAAGGAGATTCCTCTGACCGAACCCCCACCAATCGAATAGGAAGCATCACCTTCAATTGAAGAAATCATCCCGATCAATATCGGCAGTGGAGATCTCCATCAACAAACTTTCATTGGTACCGGTCTTAGCGACGCAGAAGCGCGAGACATGGTATCTTTCCTCCAGTCCAATATCGACGTCTTTGCTTGGTGCTTTGAAGACATGCCTGGGATCAATCCAGATGATGCTTGTCACCGACTCGCGATCAAGGAAGAGGTGAAGCCTGTCAAGCAAAAGCCACGCACCATCCGACCAGAGCTACAAATTGCCGTTCAAGAAGAGATCACCAAGCTACTCGCAGCCGGATTCATCCGTGAAGTAGAGTATCCTACTTGGATCTCTAACATAGTTGCTGTTCCAAAGAAGAATGGGAAGGTCAGAGTCTGCATCGACTTCACCAATCTCAACAAAGCGTGTCCCAAAGATCCATTCCCCATGCCAAGGATAGATAGACTCGTCGATGCCACTGCTGGCCACGAGCTATTGTCTTTTATGGACGGATACTCTGGGTACAATCAAATTCCTCTTCACGCTGATGATCAAGAGAAGACATATTTTATGACTAGCCGAGGTCTCTACTGCTACAATGTAATGCCATTCGGCCTCAAAAATTGCCGGTTCCACTTATCAAAGGTTAGTCACGAAGATGTTCGAAGATCAGATCGGTCGCAACGTTGAAGTATACGTCGATGATCTCCTTACCAAGAGCTCCAGTAGAGGAAAGCATCTATCCGATCTGGCGGAAACCTTTCAAGTGCTTCGAAAGTATCGTATGAAACTCAATCCGGCCAAGTGTGCTTTCGGAGTTCAATCGGGCAAATTCCTGGGTCATCTTTTGACCAGGAGGGGCATTGAAGCTAATCCCGACCAAATTCGAGCCATCCTCGACATGCCATCACCTACCAATCGAAAAGAAGTACAACGTCTCACTAGAAGACTTGCTGCCCTCAATCGGTTCATCTCAAAGTCTTCCGATAAGTGTAAGCCTCTTTTCGACAAACTACGAAAGGCGGATACATCAGGGTGGAGTTCAACTTACGAAGAGGCTTTTCAAGGCATCAAGAAATATCTGGTGCAAGCTCCTATCCTGAAGGCTCCTCTTCCCAAAGAAGACTTATTGCTCTATCTCGCCGTGACCGATCAAGCAATCAGTGCAGTCTTAGTCAGCAGAAGAGAAGGCATCGAGCATCCAGTCTACTACATCAGCCACACTCTTCTTCCGGTTGAAACTCGCTACTCAAAAACTGAGAAGGTCATCCTGGCCTTGCTCACTGCATCACGTCGCCTTCAACCCTATTTCGTCTCTCATCAGATCACTGTCATTTCGGAACACCCACTCAAAGATATTGTTGACAAAGCTGGTCGAGCTGGTCGAATGACCAAATGGGTGATCGAAATAAGCTCTCTGGGGATTCAATTCGAATCTCGCACTTCTGTCAAAGGTCAGGCAATTGCTGATTTTCTAGCTGACTTTCCAGTTGAAGACCCCATCTCTTGGGAAGAAGATGTCGACATGCGCTTAGAAGATGCGGATAATCCTCCGATCAATCTTGCAACAAAAACTGATCCAAGCCTCGAGGCTATTGCCACAACTCCTCTATGGAAGCTTTATACTGATGGAGCTTCAAGTTCGATCGGTTCGGGAACTGGGATAGTCTTAGTATCCCCCGAACTTGATCATCTACAGAAGGCCACTCTCCTCGGGTTTAATACCACCAACAACGAAGCCGAATATGAAGCACTCATTTCCGGACTCGAAATGGCAGAATCGTTGGGGGTAGATCGAATCATCGTCTACAGCGACTCCAAGTTGATCATAAGGCAAATCAATGGAGAGTACACAGCTCGTGAAGAAAGAATGCAACTCTACTTGGCCTTAGTACGACATCTTCAACAACGCTTTACAAATACTGAATTCGTTCAAATTCCAAGAGCAGAGAATCGTGAAGCAGATGCCTTATAGCCAACGCTGCCTCAGTTCTTGGCGATTCGCTTGGAGGAAGGCAAATACAGATCGATTATCAAGAAGTGCCCAAGACCACCCCCGAACAAAAGATCCTTGCTACTATAAAGAGATCTGGGGGTGGAGATCAATTGACAGTAAACCTTACTGTTACAAGTGAGTTCGAAGATTGGAGACAGTCAATTTTTGACTTCTTCAAACATGGCAAAGTACCAGAAGATCCCAATCAAGCCCGAAGACTTCAAAGGAAGCTCCCATGCTATACCATTCAAGGAGAAGATCTATACTTCAAATCTCACAACGGGATGATGCTCAAGTGTATTGGTCCCGAACAAGCAAATGCAATCCTGATTGATATCCACTCTTGAGCTTGTGGAAATCATTCGGGAGGAAGGTCTCTTGAAGCCAAGATGAAGCTACAAGGATATTACTAGCCAACAATAGCAAGGGATGCTCAGTAAGTTGTTCAAAGAAGCGAGCCATGCCAACGACACGCACGAGCTATCCATCTCCCTGCAGATGAGCTTCACCAATTGTCAAGTCCGTGGCCTTTCCATCAACGGGGGTTGGATTTCTTGGGTCCCTTCCCACCAACTCCAAGCAAGAAGAAGTATCTACTGCTGGCCACGGACTACTTCACCAAATGGGTTGAAGCTGTGCCACTCTTCTGAGAGACCGATGATGAAGTGATCAAATTCATTCGGTACAACATCTTCTCAAGGTTTGGTACACCTCAAGTTCTTGTTGCTGACGATGGAGCTCAATTTGACTCCGACAAGTTCCGTGAGTTCTGTCTGAACAACGGAATCAAGCTCTGCTATTCAACTCTAAGGTACCCTCAATGCAATGGTCAAGCCGAAGCCTCAAATAGAGCTATTCTTGGTATACTCAAGAAGAAACTCAATGACAAGAAAGGATTATGGGAACAAGTCCTACCTGAAGTTCTTTGGGGGTATCGCACAACCCCGAGAAGGTCAACAGGGTTCTCACCCTTTCGTCTGACATATGGATCGGAAGAAGTACTCCCAACAGAAAACATATCAAATACTCTCAAGACCAGGGCAGTTGAAGAAGGGATCAATGAAGAGCTTCGAGTCAATGATCTGGACTTCTCTGAAGAACTACGAGACCAATCTTCCCTTCATGTGGCCAAGTATCAGCAGAAGATCAAACGAGCCTATGATGAGAAGGTCTATTAGAGGCAGTTCCCAGTGGGCAGCCTAGTTCTCAGAGCAGTTTTCTACAACACTAAAGAACACAGCAGCGGGAAACTTGCTCCCAACTGGGAAGGTCCATATATCATCGAATCAATAGGAGGCAAAGGCTCTTATAGACTGATCTCACCAAAAGGAGATAGATTGCCACGAGCTTGGAATGCTAGGCACCTCAAATTGTTCTATCCATGATGTAAATACCATGATGAATAAAAAGTTCTCTTTCAAATGTTCAAGTGTGCAAATGTTCAGCCTTTCAATTCAAGTTCTGAAGTAGTTTCAAATCGTCTACATTCAAATTACCAGGTCGTTTAACAAGTTTGGGTGTTTGAGTTGTGACTCAACCCCTTACAGGCAAATGTTAAACGGTTTCGGGTTGTGCTACAACACAACCTTCAAATTACTATATCTATTTAACAAGTTTGGGAGCTTTGTGTTGCGACACTACCCCTTACTTACAAACTGTTAAATGACCTTCAATTTCAAATTCAATATCGTCTAACAGGTTTGGGTACTTGAGTTGCGACTCAACCCCTCACGTATAAATGTTGACGATTTCAAGTTGTGCATTGCAACAACCTTCAATTTTCGAGTTACTTAACAAATTCGGGTGATTGAGTTGCGACTCGACCCCTTATTTTTCAAGTGTATGAATATTCAACCATTCTAAATAACATTCCAGAACTCAACATTCAAAGAATTCAATATCAGAGACATTCAATTTTCAAACACCAAAAGGATCTCTATTATCAAAAATTTTGCTAAGTATAGGGGTGAGCTGTTACATATCAAAAAGTTTACAAGTTCAAACGACAAAAAAAAGAAGATGGAAGATCTCAAGGCTTGGCCACACTTGGCGCGCGCAACTTCTCTCCCTCCGATCCAGCACGAGCTTTGCTCGCCACTGAAGCCTTAGAAGATCGGACGCTGCTAGCGTGGACCCTGAGCGCCTCCACCGCCTTCTCAGTCGTCTCCCTGTAACTCGTGCATTCAGTGCGCATATGCTCCAGCTCCTTGTTGAGGGCCTCCTCCTTGGCAGCTGAGGCTATCTCCTTAGCAGCAAAAGCGGCATCTCTTGCAGCAAGTTCAGCCTCCAACTCCTTTATTCGAGTCACGAGATCGAAGGACAAGTTCTCAATCTTGAAAAATCGATTCCTCAACTCCTCGAGCTCGTGACCCCGGGCCTCGTAGCCATTCTGCCAGCCCTTGCTTTCGAGCTTCTCCTTGCGAAGAGCCTCGATTTTAGCCTTCAAGGCCTCCTTCTTGGAAGATAAAAGCTCCCTCAGCATATCTTTTTCCTCGTGGGCAGCTTCCAATTCAGCCGTTAGGCGAGAGACTTCAGATGAAGCCTCTCGCTCTCCGTACTTCTTGAAGAGCTTCGTGCCGAATTTCAGAACCGCTGAGTTCTGCGAACAAACAAGAAGTGATAAAAGTATATCGAAGGATTCAATTCGAAAGACAATTCAAGCTGGTGCACTTACCACCACTTCAAGCCTATGAAAGGCTTCTTCGATCGGGGCCCCCGAGAGGTTGCAGAGCTTCCGGATCACGGGAGTTGGGTGGTTGATGTCAACCTCACCCAAATCTTTCAAAAGTGAAGTCATGCCAGCAGGCGTACCTACAAATCAAACAGAGGTTCAAAAGAGTTAGAATATTTTCAAACTTCAAAGGCAAGATAATCAAGGCAAGTTACTACAGATACCTGAGACATCGACTCGAGGAGCCTTTCCCTTCCTACAATCGGAGCTCTTACCCCGAGGGGTCAACTTCTACTTGTAGGGAGTTGGCTCTGGTTGAGGTTGGGGAGCCCCATTACCCACACGGCTCTCCCTTTCCAAGTGAGTAGGAGAGGGAGCACCCTGAGGAGGTGAGACACCCCTTTCCTCTTGTGGCCCGCTTGGCTGAACAAGCCCCGCCACGATAGCAGTTACCTCCTCAGCCAGAGAGTGCGAGGGGGGTGGAGGTTGCTCAACCTCCAAACCCCCGCTCGTAGTCGCTCCTTCGAGACGAGGAACTTCAGGAGGGATTTGATCAAGGGGCGTGGGGTTGCTTCCAACCCCACCACTCCCCGAGAATTTTATCTTCAAGCGCATCGGGCGCTTCTTCAACTCCTCAAAGTGATAGGCGGGAACCACCTTGTGGCCGTCGCCTTCTACATCCAGCACCCCTTCCATGCGACGGGCCTTAGCCTCATCGATAGGGATAGGAATAGAGTCTTCGTCTGCTCCACCACCAGCGGGGGTGGGAGGAAGGTCATCCCCACCACCCCCCTGTTCTTGGTCACCACCAGTGGGGGTGGGAGGAATTTCTTCCTCACCACCCCCATTCCACCATCTCCACCAATGGGGTTGGGAGGAAGATCATCCTTACCACCCCCATCTTCCTCGTCCTCGTCATTGCCGCCATTGTCGTTGCTGCCGTTCTCGGTTTCTTCTTCCTCCTCCTCCTCGCTTTCCTTCTTCTTTTCTTCTTCTTCATCTTCTTCCTTTTTCTTTTGTTGGTCCTCTTCCTCATTCTGCTGGACAAGGATTTTCCTTTTCTTCTTCGCTGGGCCCCTCTGTATCACCAGCTTCTCCTCCGCGGTAGGCAATCGACGCCTCGCACTGTAAGCCTTCTTCTCGGCACAAATCTTCATGACAATCTTGCCCGAATGAGGATCCTCCTCATAGTTAGAGTACAAGACCTCATTGTCTTCATATCTGGCCTGCGATCAGTGAAGGAGATTGGCTTTACCATACCTTACTGGGCAGTTTGAAAACTGCTTCCATGACCTGGTACCGCAGGTCAACTCGAGGAACAGGTTGTCAATGGCTCCAACCCTCTCCGAAGTCCAAGCAAAGACACCCCCCTCGCAATACATCTTCACTTCATCGTGCACTTCGTTCCGGGGGGTCTCGGGTACGGAGAGAGGAGTCCATGCACCGGAAGCCGATATGGGCCAATCGGTGTAAAGTTTGTCTGAGGGGACTGTGTCAGCAAGTGGACGCAGTGCAGATACGCCGGTCAAGTTGAAGAACGGACTGTCCTTCCTCCAAGCCCATCGATAATGATAGAAAAAATATCCAAGCTCGATCCGGGCAACTTCATCCTCTGGTATACTGGAGTAGCATGCCTTCAGATCCTCTTGGAAGTCCGACTCTACGCGGCAGAAAGCGTAGATAATCCTCCAGGCATTCCCAGTGACCTGCCCGGGGCAAAGGCCGGAGGTGTTCAATAACCTCGTGGCGAAGGGTGGCAACGGAAGACGTAGACCACAGTTGAGTTGGCCGATAGTCACGATGGTTGCCATGACCTGCTCCTTACTGGCGAATTTGGTGAAGATCATCTTCTTGTCAATGCCAAACGCAGACTGGATCCCCGGGAGCGAAGGCCGAACTTTCCCTTCTGTGAAGCAAGCGAGCAGTGTCTGCCACTTCTTCCTATTCGCGTCTGTGAATTGGCCACCGGTATTGAATACATACTTCGGTTCCTCTGTCAGAGACATGAGCGGGCCCAAAACAAATTTTGCCTTGGGGATGTGCTCTGGCCTCGATGGCGCTGAAGCGAACCCTACCCCTTGATGCCTTTTGCCCAGTTGACCAAGTTCGGCAAGCACCGCTTTGCCTTTGCCACGTCCTTTCGGAGAAGATGGGACCTCAGCGATCTCCTTCCCCTTCCTCTTCAAGGGAACCGCACCCGACTTCTTTGAACTACCGGAGGAGGCCATTTGACCGATCAAGCGAGAGCAGAGAATAAGAAATCGGGAGCAAAAGAGTCTGGACTTCAAAAAATTTTCTAAAAGCGTGAGGCGAAAATGACAGCCAGAGAAGCTTAAGTATTCTGAGGAAATCAGACATACAAATCAAGGTGACAAGTGTCATCACCATATCGAATCGTGTGTTTCTGCAAGTACACGTGGCATCTATCCATAGCAAGCGCAAAACCAGGCAAATAGTCGGGACCAGACGAAGCGTCAGACCACCGGTCCAAACGAGCCACCGGTCCAAGCAGACCACCGGTCCGAGTGAACCGGACCGCCAGTTTAAAGAACCCATTCAAGACAAACCAAAGATTCAAAAGCAGAAAAAATCAAACTCCATCAACGTTCAAAGCTCTGTCCGAAGATCACGAAGAAAGAACAAGCTATAATACCTTCTCTGAAGGGCAGGTTCAAAACTTCAACTTGACCGGTTGAAATTAACCGATCGATCAAACATAACCGATCGGTCAAAATCAACCGATCGGTCGATTTTCTACTGGATCAGGCAAAAAACTTAGTTTTTTGCCCGATCAACCAAACCTTGACCGGCTGATTTTAACCGATCGGTCAAACTTAACCGATCGGTCAAAATCAACTGATCGGTCGATTTTTTACTAGATCAGGCAAAAAACTTAGTTTTTTGCCCGATCAACCAAACCTTGACCGGCTGATTCTAAACGATCGGTCAAACTTAACCGATCGGTCAAAATCAACCGATCGGTCGATTTTCTACTAGATCAGGCAAAAAACTTAGTTTTTTGCCCGATCAACCAAACCTTGACCGGCTGATTTTAACCGATCGGTCAAAATTGATCGATCGGTCAAAATCAACCGATCGGTCGATTTTCTACTGGATCAGGCAAAAAACTTAGTTTTTTGCCCGATCAACCAAACCTTGACCGGCTGATTTTAACTGATCGGTCAAACTTGACCGATCAGTCAAAACCAACCGATCGGTGGATTTTCAACTGGATCAGGCAAAAAACTTAGTTTTTTGCCCTATCACCCTAACCTTGACCGGCTGATTTTAACCGATCGGTCAAACATGACCGATCGGTCAAACATGACCGATCGGTCAAACATGACCGATCGGTCAAAATCAACCGATCAGTCAATTTTCAACTGGATCAGGCAAAAAACTTGGTTTTTTGCCCGATCACCCTAACCTTGACCAGCTGATTTTAACCGATCGATCAAACATGACCAATCGGTCAAAATCAACCGATCGGTAGATTTTCTACTTGATCGGACAAAAAAACTTGGTTTTTTGCCCGATCACCCGAACCCTGACTGGCTGATCAACCGATCGGTCGAATTTCTACTGGATCAGTCAGAAAATTGTGTTTTCTGACCGATCACTCCAACCTCGACCGGTTGAAATTAACCGATCGGTCAAAATTGACCGATCGGTCAAATTCAACCGATCGGTCGAATTTCTACTGGATTGGTCAGAAAACTGTGTTTTCTGACCGATCACTCCAACCTTGACCGGTTGAATTTAATCGATCGGTCAAATTCAACCGATCGGTCAAAATTGACCGATCAGTCAATTTTGACCAATCAGTCTGAAGTTGGCCAATGAAAATCTTATTTTCAACACTAACACTCGACAATGCTCCTCTGCGTGTGTGACAGGGGGTCGTTAGCTTTGCACCACGAATCCAAGCCAGCCAAGGTGGCCTCTTAGCTAACTTGGAGGGGGTAACTGTGGGTGCAAATTTTCGCAAACAAGTCTACAAACAGCGGGACCCACCGGCCCAGCCTGGTGGGCCCCCGAAGACTACAGTGGGACCCACCGGCCCTGCCTGGTGGGCCCCCGAAGACTACAGCGGGACCCACCGGCCCTGCCTGGTGGGCCCCCGAAGACAACAGCGGGACCCACCGGCCCTGCCCGGTGGGCCCACGAAGACTACAGCGGGACCCACCGGCCCTGCCCGGTGGGCCCACGAAGACTACAGCGTGACCCACCGGTCCAGCCTGGTGGCCCCAAGAGCCTGTGGAATCCCCCAGGAGATAGCAACAGGGCCCACCAGCTTTACCTGGAGGATCCCCAGATACTGCAGCAGAAACCGCCATTTACCACCAGAGAATCCTATAAATAGCAGAGCCTTCGAATGTAAATTGATCCGATTTCAAATCCAGAGAGAAAATCCAGAGAAAGATCAGTGCCATCATCATCTGATATCTGATTTCAGAAATCAGAGCTCAGAGGTTCCAACCCTCTCAACCTTCAACTCACCTCGATCTTCTTCTTGTCTTTAGGGAGATTAGAGAGGCTTCAGTGACACTCGGCCTGTCGAGGTCACTTTGATCAAAGTGTTAGTGAATTCGGGTTGCTACCTATAGCACGGAGACGTAGGCTTCGGCTGAACTCCGAGATCACATCTCTCGTGTCAAACTCTCTCTGTTTGCATATCGAAAGCAGCAACTTCAACCAAACAGATCCAACAAAAATTTCTTCTACTCAAACATTCAATTGACTGGTGAGGCGAGGTCTTCGGGTCGGCACGAAGATTTCCCCCCCACACATTCGCATGATCCATTCTAATTCATTCGCACGATCTATTCTAATTTATTCTTACGATCCATTCTATTTCATTCGCACGAATGTTTCCATTCTAATTCATTCCTACGATCTATTCTAATTCATTCGCACGATCCATTCTAATTCATTTGTACGATCCATTCTAATTCATTCGTCATTCTAATTCATTCACACGATCCATTCTAATTCATTCGTTCGACCCATTCTAATTCATTCGTACGATCCATTCTAATTCATTCGTAAGATCCATTATAATTCATTCGCACGATCCATTCTAATTCATTCATACGATCCATACTAATTCATTCGTATGATTCAATCTAATTCATTCAGACGATCCATTCTAATTCATTCGTATGATCCATTCTAATTCATTCGCACATTCCATTCTAATTCATTCGTACGATCCATTCTAATTCATTCGCACGAATGTATCCATTCTAATTCAATCGCACGATCCATTCTAATTCATTCGTACGATCTATTCTAATTCATTCGTATGATCCATTCTAATTCATTCGTACGATCCATTCTAATTCATTCGTATGATCCATTCTAATTCATTCGCACGAATGTATCCATTCTAATTCAATCGCACGATCCCTTCTAATTCATTCACACGATCCATTCTAATTCATTCGTTCGACCCATTCTAATTCATTCGTACGATCTATTCTAATTCATTCGTAAGATCTATTCTAATTCATTCGAACGATCCATTTGAATTCATTCGCACGATCCATACTAATTCATTCGTACGATCCATTCTAATTCATTCTCACGAATTAATCTAATTCATTCGCACGAAAGTATCCATTCAAGTTCATTCGTACGATCCATTCTAATTCATTCGTACAATCCATTCTATTTCATTCGTACGATCCATTCTAATTCATTCGCACGAATGTATCCATTCTAATTCATTCGTACAATCTATTCTAATTCATTCGTATGATCCATTCAAATTCATTTTCATGGATGTATCCATTCTAATTCATTCGTACGATCCATTCTAATTCATTCGCACGAATGTATCCATTCTAATTCATTCGTACGAATGAATTAGAATGGATTGTGCGAATGAAATAGAATGGATTGTACGAATGAATTAGAATGGATGCATCCATGCAAATGAATTTGAATGGATCATACGAATGAATGAGAATGGATCGTGCGAATGAATTAGAATTGATACATTCGTGCGAATGAATTAGAATGGATCATACGAATGAATTAGAATGGATCGTACGAATGAATTAGAATGGATCGTTCGAATAAATTAGAATGGATCGTATGAATGAATTAGAATGGATCGTACGAATGAATTAGAATGGATCATACGATTGAATTAGAATGGATCGTTCGAATGAATTAGAATGGATGGTGCGAATGAATTTGAATGGATTGTACGAATGAATTAGAATGGATCGTTCGAATGAATTAGAATGGATCATGCGAATGAATTAGAATGGATACATTCGTGCGAATGAATTAGAATGGATCGTACGAATGAATTAGAATGGATCGTACGAATGAATTAGAATGGATCGTATGAATGAATTAGAGTGGATCATACGAATGAATTAGAATGGATACATTCGTGCGAATGAGTTAGAATGGATCGTACGAATGAATTAGAATAGATCGTGCGAATGAATTAGAATGGATCGTCTGAATGAATTAGAATGAATCATACGAATGAATTAGAATGGATCGTGCGAATGAATTAGAATGGATCGTACGAATAAATTAGAATGGATACATTCGTGCGAATGAATTAGAATGGATCGTACAAAAGAATTAGAATGGATCGTACGAATGAATTAGAATGGATCATGCGAATGAATTAGAATGGATCCTACGAACGAATTAGAATGGATTGTACGAATGAATTAGAATCGATCGTACAAATGAATTATAATTGATCGTATGAATGAATTAGAAAGGATACATTCGTGCGAATGAATTAGAATGGATCGTACAAAAGAATTAGAATTGAATGTGTGAATGAATTAGAATGGATCGTACGAATGAATTAGAATGGATCATACGAATCAATTAGAATAGATTGTACGAATGAATTAGAATGGATACATTCGTGCGAATGAATTAGAATGGATCGTGCGAATAAAATAAAATGGATCGTACGAATGAATTAGAATGGATCGTTCGAATGAATTAGAATGGATCGTTAGAATGAATTAGAATGGATCGTACTACTGAATTAGAATGGAATGTGCGAATGAATTAGAATGGATCATACGAATGAATTAGAATGGATCGTTCGAATATATTAGAATGGATACATTCATGCAAAGGAATTAGAATAGATCGTACGAATGAATTTGAATGGATCGTACGAATGAATTAGAATGGATCGTACGAATGAATTAGAATGGATCGTACGAATGAATTAGAATGGATCGTGTGAATGAATTAGAAGGGATCGTACGAATGAATTAGAATGGATCGTACGAATGAATTAGAATGGATCATACGAATGAATTAGAATGGATCATACGAATGAATTAGAATGGATCGAGCCAATGAATTGGAATGGATACATTCGTGCGAATGAATTTGAATGGATCGTGCGAATGAATTAGAATGGATCGTACGAATGAATTAAAATGGATCGTATGAGTGAATTAGAGTGGATCATACGAATGAATTAGAATGGATACATTCGTGCGAATGAATAAGAATGGATCGTATGAATGAATTTGAATAGATCGTGCGAATGAATTAGAATGGATCGTACAAATGAATTAGAATGGATCGTACGAATGAATTAGAATGGATCGTATGAATGAATTAGAATGGATACATTCATGCGAATGAATTAGAATGGATCGTCTGAATGAATTAGAATGAATCATACGAATGAATTAGAATGGATCGTATGGATGAATTAGAATGGATCGAGCGAATCAATTAGAATGGATCGTGCAAATGAATTAAAATGGATCGTATGAATGAATTAGAATGGATACATTCGTGCGAATGCATACAATCCATTCTAATTCATTCGCACGAATGTATCCATTCAAATTCATTCGTACGAATGTATCCATTCTAGTTCATTCGTACGATCCATTCTAATTCATTCACAAATATGTATCCATTCTAATTCATTCGTACGATCCATTCTAATTCACTCGCACGATCCATTCTAATTCTTTCGCACGAATGTATCCATTCTAGTTCATTTGTACAATACATTCTAATTCATTTGATCGATCCATTCTAATTCCTTCGCACGATCTATTCTAATTCATTCATACGATCCATTCTAGTTCATTCGTACGATCCATTCTAATTTATTCGCATGGATGTATCCATTCTAATTTATTCGTACGATCCATTCTAATTCATTCGCACGAATGTATCCATTCTAATTCATTCGAACGATCCATTCTAATACATTCACACGATATATTCTAATTCATTCGCACGAATATATCCATTCTAATTCATTTATACGATCCATTCAAATTTATTCATATGATCCATTCTAATTCACTCGCATGATCCATTCTAATTCATTCGTACGATCCATTCTAATTCATTTGCACGAATGTATCCATTCTAATTCATTCGCACGATCCATTCTAATTCATTCATACGATCTATTCTAATTCAGTCGCACGAATGTATCCATTCAAGTTCATTCATACGATCCATACTAATTCACTCGGACGATCCATTCTAATTCATTCGTACGATCCAACCTAATTCATTCGCACGAATGTATCCATTATAATTCATTCGTATGATCCATTCTAATTCATTCGTACAAACCATTCTAATTCATTCATACGATCCATTCTAATTCATTCGTATGATTCATTCTAATTCATTCAGACGATCCATTCTAATTCGTTCGCACGATCTATTCTAATTCATTCGTACGATCCATTCTAATTCGTTCGCACGATCTATTCTAATTCATTCGTACGATCCACTCTAATTCATTCGTACGATCCATTCTAATTCATTCTTACGAGCTATTCTAATTCATTTGTACGAGCTATTCTAAGTCATTCGTACGATCCATTCTCAATCATTCTTACGATCAATTCTAATTCATTCGCATGATCTATTCTAATTCATTCGTATGATCCATTCTAATTCATTCGCACGAATGTTTCCATTCTAATTCATTCGTACAATCTATTCTAATTCAGTTGCACGAATGTATCCATTCAAGTTCATTCGTATGACCTATTCAAATTCACTCGGACGATCCATTCTAATTCATTCGTACGATCCAGTCTAATTCATTCGTATGAATGTATCCATTCTAATTCATTTGTATGATCAATTCTAATTCATTCGTACGAACCATTCTAATTCATTCATACGATCCATTCTAATTCATTCGTATGATTCATTCTAATTCATTCAGACGATCCATTCTAATTCATTCGCACGATCTATTCTAATTCATTCGTATGATCCATTCTAATTCATTCGCACAAATGTATCTATTCTATTTCATTCGTATGATCCCCTCTAATTCATTCGTACGATCCATTCTAATTCATTCGCACGATCCATTCTAATTCATTCGTACGATCCATTCTAATTCATTCGCATGAATGTATCCATTCTAATTCATTCGTACGATCCATTCTATTTCATTCGTACGATCCATTCTAATTCATTCGCACGAATGTATCCATTCTAATTCATTCATACGATCCATTCTAATTCATTCGCACGATCCATTCTAATTCATTCGAACAATCCATACTAATTCATTCGTACGATCTATTCTAGTCCTTCGCATGAATGTATCCATTCTAATTCATTCGCACGATCCATTCTAATTCATTCATACGATCCATTCTAATTCATTCGTATGATTCATTCTAATTCATTCAGACGATCCATTCTAATTCCTTAATACGATCCATTCTAATTCATTCGTACGATCTATTCTAACTGATTCGTACTATCCATTCTAATTCATTCGTAAGATCCATTCTAATTAATTCGCGTGATCTATTCTAATTCATTCGTATGATCCATTCTAATTCATTCGTACGATCCATTCTAATACATTCGTACGATCCATTCTAATTCATTCGCACGATCCATTCTAATTCATTCATACGATCCATTCTTATTCATTCGTATGATTCATTCTAATTCATTCATATGATCTATTGTAATTAATTCGCACGATCCATTCTAATTCATTCACCTGATCCATTCTATTTTATTCGTACGATCCATTCTAATTCATTCGTACGATCCATTCTAATTCATTCGTACGATCCATTCTAATTCAATCGCACGATCCATTCTAATTCATTCAAACGATCCATTCTAATTCATTCGTACGAACCATTCTAATTTATGCAAACGATCCATTCTAATTCCTTCGTACGATCCATTCTAATTCATTCGCTCGATCCATTCTAATTCTTTCACGATCCATTCTAATTCATTCGTACGATCCATTCTAATTCATTCAAAAAATCCATTCTAATTCATTCGTACGATCCATTCAAATTCATTCGCTCGATCCATTCTAATTCATTCACGATCCATTCTAATTCATTCGTACGATCCATTCTAATTCATTCATACGACCCATTCTAATTCATTCACATGATTGTATCCATTCTAATTCAATCAAACGATCCATTCTAATTCATTCGTACGATCCATTCTATTTCATTCGTACGATCCATTCTAATTCATTCGTACGATCCAGTCTAATTCATTCGCACGAATGTATCCATTCTAATTCATTCGCATGATCCATTCTAATTCATTCATACGATCCATTCTAATTCATTCGTACGATCGATTCTAATTCATTCGCACGATCCATTCTAATTCATTCGCATGATCCATTCTAATTAATTCAGACGATCTATTCTAATTCATTCGCACGATCTATTCTAATTCATTTGTACGATACATTCTAATTCATTCGTACAATCCATTCTAATTCATTCATACGATCCATTCTAATTCATTCGTACGATCCATTCTAATTCACTCGCACGATCCATTCTAATTCATTCGTATGATCCGTTCTAATTCATTCGCACGAATGTATCCATTCTAATTCATTCGCACGATCCACTCTAATTCATTCGTATGATCCATTATAATTCATTCAGATGATCCATTCTAATTCACTCAGATGATCCATTCTAATTCATTCGTACGATCCAGTCTAATTCATTCGTACGATCCATTCTAATTCAATAGCACGAATGTAACCATTCTAATTCATTCACACGATCCATTCTAATTCATTCGTACGATCCATTCTAATTCATTCGGACGATCCATTCTAATTCACTCGCACGATCCATTCTAATTCATTCGAACGATCCATTCTAATTCATTCACACGATCAATTCTAATTCATTCGTATGATCCATTCTAATTCAATCGCACGATCTATTCTAATTCATTCGTACGATCCATTCTAATTCGTTCGTACGATCCATTCTAATTCATTCGCATGGATGTATCCATTCTAATTCATTCGCACGATCAATTCTAATTCATTCGTACGATCCATTCTAATTCATTTGCATGGATGGATCCATTCTAATTCATTAGCACGAAAGTATCCATTCTAATTCATTCGTACGATCCATTCTAATTCACTCGGACGATCCATTCTAATTTATTCGTACGATCCAGTCTAATTCATTCGCAAGAATGTATCCATTCTAATTCATTCGTATGATCCATTCAAATTCATTCGTACGATCCATTCTAATTCATTCGTACGATCCATTCTAATTCATTCACACGAATGTATCCATTCTAATTTATTCGTATGATTCATTCTAATTCATTCGGACGATCCATTCTAATTCATTCATATGATTCATTCAAGTTCATTCGTACGATCCATTCTAATTCATTCGCATATTCCATTCTAATTCATTCGTACGATCCATTCTAATTCATTCGCACGATCCATTGTAATTCATTCGTACGATCCATTCTAATTCATTTGTATGATCCATTCTAATTCATTCGTACGATCCATTCTAATTCAGTCGCACGAATGTATCCATTCAAGTTCATTCGTAAGATCCATTCTAATTCATTCGTATGATCCATTCTAATTCATTCATACGATCCATTCTAATTCATTCGTACGATCCATTCTAATTCAATCGTACGATCCATTCTAATTTATTCGCACGACTGTTTCCATTCTAATTCATTCGCACGATCCATTCTAATTCATTCGTACGATCCATTCTAATTCAATCACACGATCCATTCTAATTCATTCGAACAATCCATTCTAATTCATTCGTATGATCCATTCTAATTCATTTGCATGATCCATTCTAATTCCTTCGTACGATCCATTCTAATTCATTCGTACCATCCATTCTAATTCATTCGTACGATCTATTCTAATCCATTCTAATTCATTCGTACGATCTATTCTAATCCATTCTAATTCATTCGTACGATCTATTCTAATTCATTCTAATTCATTCGTACGATCTATTCTAATCCATTCTAATTCATTTGCATGATCCATTCTAATTCCTTCGTACGATCCATTCTAATTCATTCGTACCATCCATTCTAATTCATTCGTATGATCCATTCTAATTCATTCATTCGATCCATTCTAATTCATTCGTATGATCCATTCTAATTCATTCGAACGATCCATTCTAATTCATTCGAACGATCCATTCTAATTCATTCGTACCATCCATTCTAATTCATTCGTACGATCTATTCTAATTCATTCGCACATTCCATTCTAATTCATTCATGTGATCCATTCTAATTCATTCGAACGATCCATTCTAATTTATTCGTACGATCCATTCTAATTTTTCGTACGATCCATTCTAATTCATTCGTACGATCCATTCTAATTCAATCGCACGATCCATTCTAATTCATTCGTACGATCCATTCTAATTCACTCGAACGATCCATTCTAATTCATTCGTACGATCCAGTCTAATTCATTCGCACGAATGTATCTATTCTAATTCATTCGTATGATCCATTCTAATTCATTCGTACGATCCATTATAATTCATTCGTACGATCCATTCTAATTCATTCGTATGATTCATTCTAATTCATTCGAACGATCCATTCTAATTGCTCCGTATTATCCATTCTTATTTATTAGCACGAATATATCCATTCTAGCTCATTCGTACGATCCATCCTAATTCATTCATACGATTCATTCTAATTCAATCGTATGATCCATTCTAATTCATTCGTACGATCCATTCTAATTCATTCGCACGAATGTATCCATTCTAATTCATTCGCACGGTCCATTCTAATTCATTCAAACGATCCATTCTAATTTATTCGTACGATCCGTTCTAATTCATTCGTACGATCCATTCTAATTCATTCGTACGATCCTTTCTAATTCATTCGTACTATCCATTCTAATTCATTCATAAGATCCATTCTAATTCATTCGCACGATCTATTCTAATTCATTCGTATGATCCACTCTAATTCATTCCTACGATCCATTCTAGTTCATTCGTACAATCCATTCTAATTCATTCGTATGATCCAATCTTATTCATTCGCACGATCCATTCTAATTCATTCATACGATCTATTCTAATTCATTCGTATGATTCATTCTAATTCATTCATATGATCCATTCTAATTCATTCGTACGATCCATCATATGATCCATGGTAATTAATTCGCACGATCCATTCTAATTCGTTCACAGGATCCATTCAAGTTCATTCGTATGATCCATTCTACTTCACTCGGACGATCCATTCTAATTCATTCGTACGATCCATTCTAATTCATTCGTAAGATCTATTCTAATTCATTCGTACGATCCACTCTAATTCATTCGAACGATCCATTCAAATTCATTCGAACGATCCATTCTAATTCATTTGAACGAATTAGAATAGATCGTTCGAATGAATTAGAATGGATCGTTCGAATGAATTAGAATGGATCGTACGAATGAATTAGAATGGATCGTACGAATGAATTAGAATGGATCGTACGAATGAATTAGATTGGATCGTACGAATGAACTTGAATGGATCATGTGAGTGAATTAGAATGGATCGTGCGAATTAATTACAATGGATCATATGAATGAATTAGAATGGATCGTACAAATAAATCAGAAAGGATCATACGAATGAATTAGAATGGATCGTATGAATGAATTAGAATGGATCGTACGAATGAATTAGAAAGGATCGTACGAATGAATTAGAATGGATCGTACGAATGAATTAGAATGGATCGTACGAATGAATTAGAATGGATCGAGCGAATGAATTAGAATAAATCGTACGAATGAATTAGAATGGATCGTACGAATGAATTAGAATGGATCGTGCGATTGAATTAGAATGGATCATACGAATGAATTAGAATGGATCGTGTGAATGAATTAGAATGGATCGTCCGAATGAACTAGAATGGATACATTCGTGCGAATGAATTAGAATGGATCATACGAATGAATTAGAATAGATTATACGAATGAATTAGAATGGATCATGCGAATGAATTAGAATGGATCATACGAATGAATTAGAATAGATTGTACAAATGAATTAGAATGGATCGTTCTAATGAATTAGAATGGATCGTGCGATTGAATTAGAATGGATCGTACGAATGAATTAGAATGGATCTTATGAATGAATTAGAATGGATCGTACGATTAAATTAGAATGCATCGTGGATCGTGCGAATGAATTAGAATTGATCGTACGAAAGAATTAGAATGGATCGTATGAATGAATTAGAATGGATTGTACGAATGAATTAGAATGGATCGTGCGAATGAATTAGAATGGATTGTACGAATGAATTAGAATAGATTGTATGAATGAATTAGAATGGATCGTTCGAATGAATTAGAATGGATCGTGCGAATGAATTAGAATAGATCATACGAATGAATTAGAATGAATCGTGCGAATGAATTAGTATGGATTGTACGAATGAATTAGAATGGATCGTACGAATGAATCAGAATGGATCCATGCGAATGAATTAGAATGGATCGTACGAATGAATCAGAATGGATCGTTCAAATGAATTAGAATGGATTGTATGAATGAAATAGAATGGATACATCCATGCAAATAAATTTGAATGGATCATACGAATGAATTAGAATGGATCGTGCGAATGAATTAGAATGGATCGTGAATGAATTAGAATGGATCGTGAATGAATTAGAATGGATCGTACGAATGAATTCGAATGGATCGTATGAATGAATTAGAATGGATCATGAATGAATTAGAATGGATCGAGCGAATGAATTAGAATGGATCGTACAAATGAATTAGAGTGAATGGATCGTACGAATGAATTAGAATGGATCGTACGAATGAATTAGAATGGATACATTCGTGCGAATGAATTAGAATGGATCGTATGAATGAATTAGAATGGATCGTACGAATGAATTAGATTGGATACATACGTACGAATGAATTAGAATGGATCGTATGTACGTTCTATTCTAATTCATTCATACGATCCATTCTAATTCATTCGTACAATCCATTCTAATTTATTCGTACGTTCCATTCTAATTCATTCGGACGATCCATTCTAATTCATTCGCATGATCCACTCTAATTCATTCATACGATCCATTCTAATTCATTCGCATGGATGTATCCATTCTAATTCATTCATACTATCCATTCTAATTCATTTGCACGAATGTATCCATTCTAATTCATTCGCACGATCCATTCTAATTCATTCGCACGATCCATTCTAATTCATTCGCATGAACGATCCATTCTAATTCATTCACACGAATGTATCCATTCTAATTTATTCGTATGATCCACTCTAATTCATTCGAACGATCCATTCTAATTCATTCGTACGATCCATTCTAATTCATTCGCATCGATATATCCATTCTAATTCATTCATACGATCCATTCTAATTCATTCGCACGAATGTATCCATTCTAATTCATTCGCACAATAATCCATTCTAATTCATTCGAACGATCCATTCTAATTAACTCGTACAATCCAGTCTATTTTATTCGTACGATCCATTCTAATACATTCGGACGATCCATTCTAATTAATTCGCATGATCCATTCTAATTCATTCACATTATCCATTCTAATTCATTCGTACGATCCATTCTAATTCATTCGTACGATCCATTCTAATTCATTCGATGTATCCATTCTAATTCATTCGTACAATCCATTCTAATTCATTCGAACGATCCATTCTAACTCATTTGTACGATCCATTCTAATTCATTCGCATAGATGTATCCATTCTAATTCATTCGTACGATCCATTCTAATTCATTCTCACGAATGTATCCATTCTAATTCATTCACACGATCCATTCTAATTCATTCGAACGATCCATTCTAATTCAGTCGCACGAATGTATCCATTCAAGTTCATTCGTACGATCCATTCTAATTCACTCGTATGATCCATTCTAATTCATTCGCTCGATCCATTCTAATTCTTTCACGATCCATTCTAATTCATTTATACGATCCATTCTAATTCATTCGTATGATTCATTCTAATTCATTCAGATGATCCATTTTAATTCATTCGTACGATCCTTTCTAATTCATTCGTACGATCCATTCTAATTCATTCGTACGATCCATTCTAATTCATTCGCACGAATGTATCCATTCTAATCCAATCGCACGATCCATTCTAATTAATTCGTATGATTCATTCAAATTCATTCATACGATCCATTCTAATTCATTAATACGATCCATTCTAATTCATTCGTATGATTCATTCTAATTCATTCATATGATCCATTGTAATTAATTCGCACGATCCATTCTAATTCATTCATTTGATCCATTCTAATTCATTCGTATGATCCATTCTAATTCATTCGTACGATTCATTCTAATTCATTCGTACGATCTATTCTAATTCAATCACATGATCCTTTCTAATTCATTCGATGTATCCATTCTAATTCATTCGTACAATCCATTCTAATTCATTCGCATGATCCATTCTAATTCATTCGTACAATCCATTCTAATTCATTCGCATGGATGTATCCATTCTAATTCATTCGTATGATCCATTCTAATTCATTCGCACGAATGCATCCATTCTAATTCATTCGCACGATCCATTCTAATTCATTCGCACGACCCATTCTAATTCATTCGCATGTACGATCCATTCTAATACATTCACACGAATATATCTATTCTAATTCATTCATATGATCCACTCTAATTCATTCATACGATCCATTCTAATTCATTCATACGATCCATTCTAATTCATTCGTACGATCAATTCTAATTCATTTGTATGATTCATTCTAATTCATTCAGACGATCCATTCTAATTTATTCGTACGATCTATTCTAATTCATTCGCATGATTGTATCCATTCTAATTCATTCGTACGATCCAACGTAATTCATTCACACGATCCATTCTAATTCATTTGTACGATCCATTCTAATTCATTCGTACGATCCATTCTAATTCATTCGGACGATCCATTCTTATTCATTCGTACGATCCATTCTAATTCATTCGCACGAATGTATCCATTCTAATTCATTCGTACGATCCATTCTAATTCATTCGCTCGAATGTATCCATTCTAATTCATTCTTACGATCCATTCTAATTCTTTCACACGATCCATTCTAATTCATTCGTATGATCCATTCTAATTCATTCGCACATTCCATTCTAATTCATTCATACGATCCATTCTAATTCATTCGTAAGATTCATTCTAATTCATTCATACGATCCATTCTAATTCATTCGTATGATTTATTCTAATTCATTTAGACGATCCATTCTAATTTGTTCGTACGATCCATTCTAAATCATTCGGACGATCCATTTTAATTCATTCGTACGATCCATTCTTATTCATTCACACGAATGTATCTATTCTAATTTATTCGTATGATCCATTCTAATTCATTCGTACGATCTATTCTAATTCATTCGTATGATCCATTCTATTTCATTCGCACGATCTATTCTAATTCATTCGTATGATCCATTCTAATTCATTCGTACGAATGTATCCATTCTAATTCATTTGTACAATCTATTATAATTCTTTCGTACGATCCATTCTAATTCATTCACACGATTCATTCTAATTCATTCGTACGATCCATTCCAACTCATTTGTACGATCCATTCTAATTCATTCGCACGAATGTATCCATTCTAATTCAAATGGATACATTCGTGCGAATGAATTAGAATGGATATATTCATGCGAATGAATTAGAATGGATCATACGAATGAAATAGAATGGATTGTACGAATGAATTAGAATGGATTGTACGAATGAATTAGAATAGATACATCCATGCAAATGAATTTGAATGGATCATACGAATGAATTAGAATGGATTGTACGAATGAATTAGAATGGATCATGTGAATGAATTAGAATGGATCGTGCGAATGAATTAGAATGGATCGTACGAATGAATTAGAATGGATCATACGAATGAATTAGAATAGATCGTACGATCCATTCTAATTTATTCGTATGATCCATTCAAATTTATTTGCATGGATGTATCTATTCTAATTCATTCGTACAATCCATTCTATTTCATTCGTACAATCCATTCTAATTCATTCGTACAATCCATTCTATTTCATTCGTACGATCCTTTCTAATTCATTCGCACGAATATATCCATTTGAATTAGAATGGATGCATTCGTGCAAATGAATTAGAATGGATCATACGAATGAATTAGAATGGATCGTACGAATGAATTAGAATGGATCGTACGAATGAATTAGAATGGATCGTGCGAATGAATTAGAATGGATCGTACTAATGAATTAGAATGTATCGTACAAATGAATTAGAATGGATACATTCGTGCGAATGAATTAGAATGGATCATACGAATGAATTGGAATAGATCGTGCGAATGAAATAGAATGGATCATACGAATGAATTAGAATAGATCGTACGAATGAATTATAATGGATCATACGAATAAATTAGAATGGATACATTCGTGTGAATGAATTAGAATGAATCGTACGAATGAATTAGAATAGGTCATACGAATAAATTAGAATGGATCGTCTGAATGAATTAGAATGAATTATACGAATGAATTAAAATGGATCGTATGAATGAATTAGAATGAATCATATGAATGAATTAGAATGGATCGTATGAATGAATTAGAATGGAATGTGCGAATGAATTAGAATGGATCATACGAATGAATTAGAATGGATCGTTTGAATGAATTAGAATGGATCGTCCGAATGAATTAGAATGGATACATTCGTGCGAATGAATTAGAATGGATCGTACGAATGAATTACAATGGATACATTCAAGCGAATGAATTAAAATGGATCGTACGAATGAATAAGAATTGATCGTCCGAATGAATTAGAATGGATCGTACGAATGAACTTGAATGGATACATTCGTACGAATGAATTAGAATGGATCGTGCGAATGAATTAGAATTGATCGTACCAATGAATTAGAATAGATCGTACGAATGAATTAGAATGGATCATACGAATAATATAGAATGGATACATTCGTCTGAATGAATTAGAATAGATCGTACGAATGAATTAGACGATCCATTCTAATTTACTCGCACGATCCATTCTAATTGTTTTGTATGATCCATTCTAATTCATTCGCACGAATCTATCCATTCTAATTCATTCGCACGATCCATTCTAATTCATTCGTACGATCTATTCTAATTTATTCGCACATTCCATTCTAATTCATTCGTACGATCCATTCTAATTAATTCGAACGATCTATTCTAATTCATTCGAACGATCCATTCTAATTCATTCATACGATCCATTCTAATTCATTTGCACGAATGTATCCATTCTAATTCATTCACACGATCCATTCTAATTCATTCGCACGATCCATTCTAATTCATTCATACGATCCATTCTAATTCATTCGTATGATTCATTCTAATTCATTCAGACGATCCATTCTAATTCATTCATACGATCCATTCTAATTCATTCGTACGATCCATTCTAATTCACTCGCACGATCCATTCTAATTCATTCGTATGATCTATTCTAATTCATTCGTATGAATGTATCCATTCTAATTCATTCGCACGATCCATTCTAATTCATTCCTACAATCTATTCAAATTCAGTCAAACAAATATATCCATTCAAGTTCATTCGTACGATCCATTCTAATTCATTCGTACAATCCATTCTAATTCATTCGAACGATCCATTCTAATTCATTCATGATCCATTCTAATTCATTCGAATGATCCATTCTAATTCATTCGTATGATCCATTCTAATTCATTCTTACGATCCATTCTAAATCATTCGAACGATCCATTCTACTTCATTCGTACGATCCATTCTAATTCATTTGTACCATCCATTCTAATTCATTCGAACGATACATTCTAATTCATTCGTACGATCCATTCTAATTCATTCGTATGATCCTTTCTAATTCATTCGTACAATCCATTCTAATTTATTTGTACGATCCATTCTAATTCATTCGTATGATTCATTCTAATTTATTCAGACGATCCATTCTAATTCCTTCGTACGATCAATTCTAATTCATTCGTACGATCAATTCTAATTCATTCGTACAATCCATTCTATTTCATTCGTACAATCGATTCTAATTCATTCGTATCATCCATTCTAACTCATTCGTATGAACCATTCTAATTCATTCACTCAATCCATTCTAATTCATTCGTATGATTCATTATAATTCATTCAGACGATCCATTCTAATTCATTTGCACGATCTATTCTAATTCATTCGTACGATCCATTCTAATTCATTCGTACAATCCATTCTAATTCATTCGTACGAACCATTCTAATTCATTCATACGATCCATTCTAATTCATTCGTACGATCCATTCCAATTCATTCGTATGATTGTATCCATTCTAAATCATTCGTACGATCCATTCTAATTCATTCGTATGATCCATTCTAATTCATTCGTACGATCCATTCTAATTCATTCGTACGATCCATTCTAATTCATTCGCAC
Organism: Chamaelirium japonicum; assembly: GCA_947650365.1. Taxonomy (NCBI): domain Eukaryota; kingdom Viridiplantae; phylum Streptophyta; class Magnoliopsida; order Liliales; family Melanthiaceae; genus Chamaelirium; species Chamaelirium japonicum. The sequence goes on from OX393550.1 coordinate 63,463,489, forward strand.
GAATGTATCCATTCTAATTCATTCGTACGAATGAATTAGAATGGATCGTACGAATGAAATAGAATGGATTGTACGAATGAATTAGAATGCAATTACATCCATGCAAATGAATTTGAATGGATCATACAAATGAATTAGAATGGATCGTACGATCTATTCTAATTCATTCGAATGATCCATTCTAATTCATTCGTACGATCCATTCTAATTCATTCGTATGATCCATTCTAATTCATTCGCATGAATGTATCCATTCTAATTCAATCGCACGATCCATTCTAATTCATTCACGCGATCCATTCTAATTCATTCGTTCGACCCATTCTAGTTCATTCGTATGATCCATTCTAATTCTTTCAAACGATCCATTCTAATTCATTCAAACGATCCATTCTAATTCATTCGTACGATCCATTCTAATTTATTCGTACGATCCATTCTAATTCATTCGTACGATCCATTCTAATTCATTCGAACGATCCATTCTAATTCATTCACATGAATCATTCGCACGAATGTATCCATTCTAATTTATTCGTATGAACCATTCTAATTCACTCGGACGATCCATTCTAATTCATTCGTACGATCCATTCTAATTCATTCGCACGAATGTATCCATTCCAATTCATTCGTACGATCCATTCTAATTCATTCGTACGATCCATTCTAATTCATTCGCACGAATCATTCGCACGAATGTATCTATTCTAATTCATTCGTATGATCCATTCTAGTTCATTCGTACAATCCATTCTAATTCATTCGTACGATCCATTCTAATTCCTTCATACGACCCATTCTAATTCATTCGTACGATCCATTCTAATTCATTCGCACGAATGTATCCATTCTAATTCATTCGTATGATCCATTCTAATTCATTCGTACAATCCATTCTAATTCATTTGTACGATCCATTCTAATTCATTCGCACGAATGTATCCATTCTAATTCATTCGTACGATCCATTCTAATTCATTCGTATGATCCATTCTAATTCATTCGCACGAATCATTCGCACAAATGTATCCATTCTAATTCATTCGTATGATCCATTCTAATTCATTCACATGATCCATTTTAATTCATTCATACGATCCATTCTAATTCATTCGTACGATCCATTCCATTCTAATTCATTCTTACGGTCCATTCTAATTCATTCGTACAATCTATTCTAATTCATTCGTACGATCAATTCTAATTCATTCGAACGATCCATTCTAATTCATCCGAACGATCCATTCTAATTCATTCGTACGATCCATTCTAATTCATTCGCACATTCCTTTCTAATTCATTCGCACGATCCATTCAAATTCATTCGTACGATCCATTCTAATTCATACGAATGTATCCATTCTAATTCATTTGTACGATCCATTCTAATTCATTCGCACGATCCATTCTAATTCATTCATACGATCCATTCTAGTTTATTCGTACGACCTATTCTAATTCATTCGCACAAATGTATCCATTCTAATTTATTCGCATAATTCATTCTAATTCATTCGAACGATCCATTCTAATTCATTCGTACGATCCATTCTAATTCATTCGTACGATCCATTCTAATTCATTCGTAAGATCCATTCTAATTCATTCGTACGATCCATTCTAATTCATTCGTACGAACCATTCTAATTCATTCATACTATCCATTCAAATTCATTCGTAAGATCCATTCTAATTCATTCGCACGATCTATTCTAATTCATTCGTACGATCCATTCTAATTCATTCGCCCGAATGTATCCATACTAATTCATTCGCATGATCCATTCACACGAATGTATCCATTCTAATTCATTCGTATGATCCACTCTAATTCATTCATACGATCTATTCTAATTCATTCCTATGATCCATTTTAATTCATTCGTATGATCCATTCGAATTTATTCGTATAATCCATTCTAATTCATTCATACGATCCATTCTAATTCATTCGTATGATTCATTCTAATTCATTCGTATGATCCATTCTAATTCATTTGCACGATCCATTCTAATTCATTCATACGATCCATTCTAATTCATTCGTACGATCCATTCTAATTCATTCGCACGAATGTATCCAGTCTAATTCATTCGCGCGATCCATTCAAATTCATTCGCACATTCCATTCTAATTCATTCGTACGATCCATTCTAATTCATTCGTACGATCCATTCTAATTCATTCGCATGATTGTATCCAATCTAATTCATTCGTACGAATGAATTAGCATGGATCGTACGAATGAAACAGAATGGATTGTACGAATGAATTAGAATGGATCATGCGAACGCATTAGAATGGATCGTACGAATGAACTTGAATAGATACATTCCTGCGACTGAATTAGAATAGATCGTACGAATTAATTAGAATGGATCGTGTGAATGAATTAGAATGGATCGTACGAATGAATTAGAATGGATCATGTGAATGAATTAGAATGGATCGTGCGAATTAATTACAATGGATCATCTGAATGAATTAGAATGGATCGTGCGAATGAATTAGAATGGATCGTACGAATGAAATAGAATGGATCGTGCGAGTGAATTAGAATGGATCGTACGAATGAATTAAAATAGATCATACGAATGAATTAGAATAGAACGCACGAATGAATTAGAATGGATCGTACAAATGAATTAGAATGGATCGTGCGAATGAATTAGAATGGATCGTACGAGTGAATTTGAATAGATCGTACGAATGAATTAGAATGGATCATACGAATGAATTAGAATGGATCGTACTAATTCATTCGCACGAATGTATCCATTCTAATTCATTCGTACGATCCATTGTAATTTATTCGTACGATCCATTCTAATTCATTCGTACGATCCATTCTAATTCATTCGCACAATCCATTCCAATTCATTCGTATGATCCATTCTATTTCATTCGTACGATCCATTATAATTCATTCGCACGATACATTCTAATTCATACGATCCATTCTAATTCATTCGCATGGATGTATCCATTTTAATTCACTCGTACGATCCATTCTAATTCATTCGCACGAATGTATCCATTCTAATTCATTCGTACAATCCATTCCAATTCACTCGGACGATCCATTCTAATTCATTCGTACGATCCAGTCTAGTTCATTCGCACGAATGTATCCATTCTAATTCATTCGTATGATCCATTCTAATTCATTCGTACGATCCATTCTAATTCATTCGCACGATCCATTCTAATTCATTCGCACAATCCATTCTAATTCATTCGTACGATCCATTCTAATTCATTCCTACGATCCATTCTAATTCATTCGTACGATCCATTCTAATTCATTCGTACGATCCATTCTAATTCATTCGCACGAATGTATCCATTCTAATTCATTCGTATGATCCATTCTAATTCATTCGCATGATCCATTCTAATTCATTCGTATGATCCACTCTAATTCATTCGTACGATCCATTCTAATTTATTCGTACGATCCATTCTAATTCATTCGCACGAGTGTATCCATTCTAATTCATTCACATGATCCATTCTAATTCATTCGCACTATCCATTCTAATTCATTCGCATGATCCATTCTAATTCATTCATACGATCCATTCTAATTCATTCGCATGATTGAATCCATTCTAATTCATTCGTACGATCCAATGTAATTCATTCGCACGATCCATTCTAATTCATTCGAACGATCCATTCTAATTCATTCGCACGAATGTATCCTTTCTAATTCATTCGTACGATCCATTCTATTTAATTCGTACGATCCATTCTTATTCATTCGCACGAATATATCCATTCTAATTCATTCGTACGATCCATTTTAATTCATTCACGATCCATTCTATTTCATTCGTACGATCCATTCTAATTCATTCGTACGATCATATTCTAATGCATTCGCACGATCCATTCTAGTTCATTCGCACAATCCATTCTAATTCATTCGTATGATCCATTCTAATTCACTCGGATGATCCATTCTAATTAATTCGTACGATCCATTCTAATTTATTCACACGATCCAATTAGAATGGATCGTGCGAATGAATTAGAATGGATCGTACGAATGAATTAGAATAGATCGTATGAATGAATTAGAATGGATCGTGCGAATGCATTAGAATACGATCGTACGAATGAATTAGAATGGATCGTACGAATGAATTAGAATGGATCGTGAATGAATTAGAATGGATCGTACGAATAAATCAGAATGGATTGTGCGAATGAATTAGAATGGATCGTGCGAATGAATTAGAATGGATAGTATGAATGACTTAGATTAGATCGTACGAATGAATTAGAATGGATCGCACGAATGAATTAGAATGGATCATACGAATGAGCTAGAATGGATATATTTGTGTGAATGAATAAGAATGGATCGTACGAATGAATTAGAATGGATCGTATGAATGAATTAGAATGGGTCGTACGAATGAATTAGAATAGATCGTGAATGAATTAGAATGGATCGTGCGAATGAATAAGAGTGGATCATATGAATGAATTAGAATGGATCGTTCGAATAAATTAGAATGGATCATACGAATGAATTAGAATGGATCATACGAATGAATTAGAATGGATACATTCGTGCGAATGAATTAGAATAAATCATACGAATGAATTAGAATGGATCGTACGAATGAATTAGAATTGATCGTGCGAATGATTTAGAATGGATCGTATGAATGAATTAGAATGGATTGTACGAATGAATTAGAATGGATCGTGCGAATGAATTAGAAAGGATCATACGAATGAATTAGAATGGATCGTTCGAAAGAATTAGAATGGATCTTACGAATAAATTAGAACGGATCTTACAAAAGAATTAGAATGGATCGTACGAATCAATTAGAATAGATTGTACGAATGAATTAGAAAGGATCATTTGAATGAATTAGAATGGATCGTGCGAATGAATTACATTGGATCGTACGAATGAATTAGAATGGATACAATCATGTGAATGAATAAGAAAGGATCGTACGAATGAATTACAATGGATCGTTCGAATGAATTAGAATGGATCTTACGAATGAATTAGAATGGATAGTACGAATGAATTATAATGGATCGTTCGAATGAATTAAATGGATCGTATGAATGAATTAGAATGGATACATTCGTGCGAATGAATTAGAATGGATCGTACAAATGAATTAGAATGGATCGTATGAAACAATTAGAATGGATCGTATGAATGAATTAGAATGGATCATACGAATGAATTAGAATGGATACATTCGTGCGAATGAATTAGAATGGATCGTACGAATAAATTAGAATGGATCGTACGAATGAATTAGAATGGATCGTGCGAATGAATTAGAATGGATCGTATGAATGAATTAGAATGGATTGTACGAATGAATTAGAATGGATCGTGCGAATGAATTAGAAAGGGTCATACAAATGAATTAGAATGGATCGTTCGAATGAAATATAATGGATCTTATGAATGAATTAGAATGGATCTTACAAATGAATTAGAATGGATCGTACGAAAGAATTAGAATAGATTGTACGAATGAATTAGAATGAATCGTAGGAATGAATTAGAAAGGATCGTGCGAATAAATTAGAATGGATCGTACGAACGAATTAGAATGGATCGTATGAATGAATTAGAATGGATCGTACGAATGAATTAGAATAGATCGTATGAATGAATTAGAATGGATCGTCCGAATGAAATAGAATGGATCGTACGAATGAATTAGAATGGATCGTATGAATGAATTAGAATGGATCGTCTGAATAAATTAGAATAAATCATACGAATGAATTAGAATGGATCGTTCGAATGAATTAGAATGAATCGTACGAATGAATTAGAATGGATCGTACGAATTAATTAGAACGGATCGTACGACTGAATTAGAAAGGATCATACGAATGAATTAGAATGGATCATACGAATGAATTAGAATGGATCGTCCGAATGAATTAGAATGGATCGTACGAATAAATTAGAAGGATCGTTTGAATGAATTAGAATGGATCGTATGAATGAATTAGAATAGAAACATTCATGCGAATGAATTAGAATGGATCGTACGAATGAATTAGAATGGATCATACGAATGAATTAGAATGGATCATACGAATGAATTAGAATGGATCGTGCAAATGAATTAGAATGGATACATTCGTGCGAATGAATTAGAATGGATCGTACGAATGAATTAGAATGGATCGTACGAATGAATTAGAATGGATCGTGCAAATGAATTAGAATGGATCATACGAATGAATTAGAATGGATCGTTCTAATGAATTAGAATAGATCGTGCGAATGAATTAGAGTGGATACATTCGTGCGAATGAATTAGAATAGATCATACGAATGAATTAGAATGGATCGTACGAATGAATTAGAATGGATCGTACGAATGAATTAGAACGGATAGTATGAATGAATTAGGATGGATCGTACAAATGAGCTAGATTGGATATATTCGTGCGAATGAATAAGAATGGATCGTACGAATGAATTAGAATGGATCGTTCGAATGAATTAGAATGGATCTTACGAATGAATTTGAATGGATAGTACAAATGAATTAGAATAGATCGTACGAATCAATTTTAATGGATCGTATGAATGAATTAGGATGGATCGTACGAATGAGCTTGAATTGAAATATTCGTGCGAATGAATAAGAATGGATCGTACGAATGAATTAGAATGGATCGTTCGAATGAATTAGAATGGATCTTAAGAATGAATTAGAATGGATTGTACGAATGAATTAGAATTGATCATGCGAATGAATTAGAATGGATCATACGAATGAATTCGAATGGATCATTCGAACGAATTAGAATGGATCGTGCGAATGAATTAGAATGGATACATTCATGTGAATGAATTAGAATGGATCGTACGAATGAATTAGAATGTATCGTGTGAATGAATTAGAATGGATCATACGAATGAATTAGAATGGATCGTTCGAATGAATTAGAATGGATCGTGTGAATGAATTAGAATGGATACATTCATGCGAATGAATTAGAATGGATCGTACGAATGAATTAAAATGGATAGTACGAATGAATTAGAATAGATCGTAAGAATGAATTAGAATGGATCGTGCGAATGAATTAGAATGGATCATACGAATTAATTAGAATGGATCGTGCGAATGAATTAGAATGGATACATTCATGCGAATGACTTAGAATGGATCGTACGAATGAATTAGAATGGATCGTACGAATGAATTAGAATGGATCGTATGAATGAATTATAATGGATCATGCGAATAAATTAGAATGGATCATACGAATGAATTAGAATGGATCGTACGAAAGAATTAGAATAATTAGAATGGATCGTACAAATGAATTAGAATGGATCGTACGAATGAATTAGAATGAATCGTACGAATCTATTAGAATGGTTCGCACGAATGAATTAGAATGTGTCGTGCGAATGAATTAGAATGGATACATTCATGCGAATGAATTAGAATGGATCGTACGAATGAATTAGAATGGATCGTTCGAATGAATTAGAATGGATCGTGCGAATGAATTAGAATGGATCGTACGAATGAATTAGAATGGATACATTCGTGAGAATGAATTAGAATGGATCGTACAAATGAATTTGAATGGAATGTGCGAATGAATTATAATGGATCGTACGAATGAATTAGAATGGATCATTCGAATGAATTAGAATGGATCGTAAGAATGAATTAGAATAGATCGTACGAATGAATTAGAATGGGTCGTACGAATGAATTAGAATGAATCGTATGAATGAATTAGAATGGATCGTACGAATATATTAGAATGGATCGATCGAATGAATTTGAATGGATCATACGAATGAATTAGAATGGATCGTTCGAATGAATTAGAACGAATCATACGAATGAATTAGAATGGATCGTACGAATGAATTAGAATGGATCGTACGAATGAATTAGAAAGGATCATACGAATTAATTAGAATGGATCGTACGAATGAATTAGAATGGATCGTACGAATGGATTAGAATGAATCGTATGAATGAATTAGAATGGATCGTGAATGAATTAAAATGGATCGTTCGAATGAATTAGAATGTTAGAATGGATAGTACAAACGAATTAGAATGGATTGTACGAATGAATTAGAATAGATTGTACGAATGAATTAGAATGGATCGTTCGAATGAATTAGAATGGATCGTACGAATGAATTAGAATGGATCGTGCGAATGAATTAGAATGGATCGTCCGAATGAATTAGAATGAATCGTACGAATAAATTAGAATGAATCGTTTGAATTAATTAAAATGGATCATACGAATGAATTAGAATGGATCGTTCGAATGAATTAGAATAGATCGTACGAATGAATTAGAATGGATCGTACGAATGAATTAGAATGGATTGTATGAATGAATTAGAATGGATTGTACAAATGAATTAGAATGGATCATGCGAATGAATTAGAATGGATCGTACGAATGAATTAGACTGGATCGTACGAATGAATTAGAATGGATCGTCCGAGTGAATTAGAATGGATCGTCTGAATGAATTAGAATGGATCGTACTAATGAATTAGAATAGATTGTATGATTGAATTAGAATGGATCGTTCGAATGAATTAGAATGGATCGTGCGAATGAATTAGAATGGATACATTCGTACGAATAAATTAGAATGGATCGTCCGAATGAATTAGAATGGATCGTACGAATACATTAGAATGGATCGTACGAATAAATTAGAATGGATCGTTCGAATGAATTAGAATGGATCATACGATTGAATTAGAATGGATCATATGAATGAATTAGAATGGATCATGCAAATGAATTAGAATGGATCGTGCGAATGAATTATAATGGATCATACAAATGAATTAGAATAGATTGTACGAATGAATTAGAATGGATCGTTCGAATGAATTAGAATGGATCGTGCGATTGAATTAGAATGGATATTTTCGTGCGAATGAATTAGAATGGATCGTACGAATAAATTAGAATGGATACATTCGTGCGAATGAATTAGACTGGATCGTACGAATGAATTAGAATGGATCGTCCGAGTGAATTATAATGGATCGTATGAATGAATTAGAATGGAGATATTCGTGCGAATGAATTAGAATGGATCCATCCATGCAAATGAATTAGAATGGATCGTACGAATGAATTAGAATAGATCGTGCGAAAGAATTAGAATGGATACATCCATGCGAATGAGTTAGAATGGATCATACGAATGAATTAGAATGGATCGTATGAATGAATTAGAATGGATCGTGCGATTGAATTAGAATGGTTCATACGAATGAATTAGAATGGATCGTGTGAATGAATTAGAATGGATCGTTCGAATGAATTAGAATGGATCGTACGAATGAATTTGTGGGTGCAAATTTTGGCAAGAAGTCTGCAAACAGCGGGACCCACCGGCCCTGCCTGGTGGGTCCACGAAGGCTACAGCGGGACCCACCGGCCCTGCCTGGTGGGCCCACGAAGACTACAGCGGGACCCACCGGCCCTGCCTGGTGGGCCCACGAAGACTACGGCGGGACCCACCAGCCCTGCCTGGTGGGCCCACGAAGACTACAGCGGGACCCATCGGCCCTGCCTGGTGGGCCCAATAGCCTGTGGAATCCCCCAGGAGACGGTAACGGGGCCCATCAGTTTTACTTGGAGAATCTCCAGATCCGACAGTAGAAAACCGCCATTTACCACCAGAGAATCCTATAAATAGCAGAGCCATCGAATGTAAAAGGATCCAGATTCCAGATCTGTTTTCAAATCCAGAGAGGAAATCCAGAGAGAAAATCCAGAAAGGAAGATCAGTGCCATCATCATCTGATATCTGATTTCAGAAATCAGAGATTCAGAAATTCCAACCCTCTCAACCTTCAACTCTCCTCGATCTTCTTCTTGACCTCAAAGAGATTAGAAAGACATCAGTGACACTCGGCCTGTCGAGGTCACTTTGATCAAAGTGTTAGTGAATTCGGGTTGCTCCCTATAGCACGGAGACGTAGGCTTCGGCTGAACTCCGAGATCACATCTCTCGTGTCCAATTTTCTCTGTTTGCATCTTGTGAGCTCCAACTCCAAACGACAGATTGAGCAATGCTCTTCAACTTCAATTGACTGGCGAGGCGAGGTCTTCGGGTCGGCACGAAGATTTTCCCCCACAGTTTGGCACCGTCTGTGGGATCAGAAGGAAAAGTCAAGCTCTCTCCACTACTATCAGATCGGTTGAGCATACAACCGATCTTCATAGCCAAACTTCCTTGCCTCCTCGGTTGATCGGATAACTGATCAGACGTCGGCACTCTTGTTGCACCCTTCGCTCTCTGAATGGCGAAAACTAAGCACCAGGGTCAACCAGAAGGAAGTAACACTCAACAACAAGCTCGTCCTGAGACTTGATCAATGAGTCAAAGGCTCAACTTCGGACAGCCCCTTGCTGTTCCCGAGATAGGGATTCGCTCAGGGAGTGGGAGATCTGTCGATCGACCGATCGCCCATCCCACATGACAGTCGATTGGGCAAACTGCCCCCGCTCCTGCTGAAGACCCTCCATCGACCTATCAAATCTCTGCGATCGATTTCCAATTGCTTCAATTGGCAAAGCAGAATGCTCTTCCTATCCCCTCTACAAGTGAGAGGGTCAATCTTCCTCGACATTCAATCCACTCCGAGCAACGGAGATCAATGGGCACTGCTGCCCTCGAAAGGATTCAACGCGACCCAACTCCCTCTGTTGCCCCCTGGAAGCAGAGTGTTTGGGACCGCCTCGACGACGAGTCCTCCCAATCATCTTCTGGTTGCAACTGTGATAGGAAGGCTCCTTCAAAGCCCGATATACCAAGGAGGCACCAGATGAAAGGCGCTCCTTCAAAGAGTAGAGTCTCCCCTTCCATTCCACTTCAACATGGACTTGGATCGGACCTTCGACACCGACTTCAATCGGCAAATACTTTAATGCCTGAGCAAGACCTTGCGATTTTGCCTCTTGACCCACCGCTAGGTCGAGGACACGGTCGTAGGGATGGATATTCATCTGCCGGGCCTCTACATCGAAGTCTCTTCGAGTCAACATTTCCAATGGGATGGAGAACTCCTATCCTCCCCAAATTCAACTGCGTCAAAGGAGATCCAACTCTCCATATACTTGCCTTCAAGCAAGCTTTGACACCGCACGAAGAAGAGAACAACGTGCTTTGTCGCACTTTCGCCGGGAGTCTCGACGAGCCCTCACTTGATTGGTATCATAATCTCCGAGCAGGGTCCATCACCCAGTTCGGTGTTTTGGCTAACCTGTTTGTGCGACATTATCAACTCAACCTGAAGCCAGAAAAGAAGCTCGACTCCCTCTATCGGCTGAGGATGGGTGCTGATGAGACTCTCCGCAATTTCACCAGGAGATTTTGCAACGAGCATGCTGCTATCTCTGGAAGACATCTGGATGATGAAGCCATTATGTTGGTTTTCCAGAACGCCCTCCGATTCGATCTACACATCTACAACGATTTCATTCGCAATCCCCCTCCTTCTTTGGGTTCTATGTTTGATCGAATCCAGAGAGAGATTAAGGTCGAAGATGATCAAGTCGCTTGAAAAGGGCGAGAAACGAAACGAAGAACGGCGGAAAGAGATGCTTCAAAGTATGCTGCCAAAGCCCACAATGCTGAGACAGCAGCACCTCCAGCCAACAAGCGATCAAAGAATGACGGACGTCGATCTCCAACGAAGACCACTTTCACCGAGTGGAATTTACCAATCGAGCAGATACTCGACCGCATCTAACACGAGGAGTTCCTCCGAAGGCCCAATCCTCTTCAGCCAAACTCCAAATTCACAGCGGACAAAACGGTGTACTGCGAATTCCATCGAAGTCACGGCCACTCCACCGACCGGTGCTATCGGCTGAAATTCCATCTTGAAGACTTATTGCGAGAAGGCCATCTTCAAGAGTTCGTCAAAGGCGGACAAGATCAACGTCGAGCCTCTGCAAAGGGGAAAGAAGCATGTTGGGTCCACCAAATCTCCTCCAACCAGCAACCAATCTCTGTGAATGCCAATGTCTTTGGTATTCATGGAACATTGCACAATCAAGCTTTGACCGGGAAGGAAGTGGATCGGCAAGTTCGATGCATCTTCCACGTTCGATCTGCGGCAAACAAAGAGGATACCTGGATAGAGAAGCCTATCGAAGGTTTGGCTTGGCCATCCATAGTTTTTAACGACGCCGATCTTTAAGGAGTTCATACACCCCATCGAGACCCCCTGGTCTTGAAACTCCTCATCGACAGAAGCATCGTCAACCGGATCCTCATCGACACCGGGAGCTCCATCGACATTATGTTCTCGGATTGCTTCAAGCGTCTGGGACATAGATACTCAAGCCTCGACATCGTCCCGACCGTGATCACTGGCTTCAACGGCGAACAAAGCATCACGGTGGGAGAATCGAGATTCACACTCGATCTTAGCCGAGAGACTCGAGTCTCGGTGAGATTCGCAATAGTCGAAGGAGTGTCTAGCTACAACGCCATTCTCGGGCGACCATTCCTCCACCAGATCAATGCCATCTCCTCTTCTTATCACCAACTTCTCAAGTTTGCAACGGGAGAAGGCATCGTCTGCATTCGAGGCGATCAGTAAGCTGGGAGATCTTGTGAGGCTGCAGCGGCTAAAACAGATCGTAAGATCAATCTTGCTCCTCCAAAGCGGCCACGAGATAAAGCTGGTCCCTCTTCGAAATAGCAATCAAAGGAGATTCCACCGGTCGAGATTCCACCAATCGAATGGGAAGCTTCACCTTCAATTGAAGAAATCATCCCTATCAATATCGGCAGTGGAGATCTCCCTCGACAAACATTTATCGGTACTGGTCTTAGCGACGCAGAAGCGCAAGACATGGTATCCTTCCTCCAGTCCAATATCGAGGCCTTCGCTTGGTGTTTCGAAGACATGCCTGGTATCAATCCAGAAGACGCTTGTCACCAACTTGCGATCAAAGAAGAAGTGAAGCCTGTGAAGCAAAAGCCACGCACCATCCGACCTGAACTACAAATTGCCGTTCAAGAAGAGATCAGCAAGCTACTAGCAGCAGGCTTCATCCATGAAGTAGAATATCCTACTTGGATCTCAAATATTGTTGCTGTCCCAAAGAAGAATGGAAAAGTCAGAGTGTGCATCGACTTCACCAACCTCAACAAGGCTTGTCCCAAAGATCCATTCCCCATGCCAAGGATAGATAGACTCGTCGATGCCACTGCTGGCCACGAGCTATTGTCTTTTATGGATGGATACTCTGGGTACAACCAAATTCCACTTCACGCTGATGATCAAGAGAAAACATGTTTTGTGACTAGCCGAGGTCTCTACTGCTACAATGTAATGCCATTCGGCCTCAAAAATACTGGATCCACCTATCAAAGGCTAGTCACAAAGATGTTCGAAGATCAGATTGGTCGCAACGTCGAGGTCTATGTCGATGATCTCCTCACCAAGAGTTCCACTCGAGGAAAACATCTATCCGATCTGACAGAAACCTTTCAAGTCCTCCGAAAGTATTGCATGAAGCTCAATCCTGCTAAGTGCACTTTTGGAGTTCAATCAGGTAAATTTCTGGGTCACCTTGTAACCAGAAGAGGTATTGAGGCTAACCCCGATCAAATTCGAGCCATCCTCGACATGCCATCACCTACTAATCGGAAGGAAGTGCAGCGTCTCACTGGAAGACTTGCCGCCCTCAATCGGTTCATCTCAAAGTCTTCCGACAAATGTAAGCCACTGTTTGATAAGTTACAAAAGGCAGATACATCGGGATGGAGTCCTGTTTATGAAGAAGCTTTTCAAGGCATCAAGAAATATCTGGTGCAAGCTCCTATCCTGACTGCTCCACTTCCAAAAGAAGATTTATGGCTCTATCTCGCCGTGACCGATCAAGCAATCAGTGCGGTCCTAGTCAGCAGAAGAGAAGGCATTGAGCATCCAGTCTACTATATCAGCCACACTCTTCTTCCGGATGAAACTCGCTACTTAAAAACTGAGAAGGTCATCCTAGCCTTGCTCACTGCATCGCGTCGTCTCCAACCTTACTTCGTCTCCCACCAGATCACTGTCATTTCAGAACACCCGCTCAAAGATATCATTAACAAAGCTGGTCGAGCTGGTCGAATGACCAAATGGGTGATCGAAATGAGTGCTCTGGGGATTCAGTTCGAATCTCGCACTTCTATTAAAGGTCAAGCTGTTGCTGATTTTCTAGCTGGCTTTCCAGTTGAAGACCCCATCACTTGGGAAGAAGATGTCGATATGCGCTTAGAAGATGAGGATAATCCTCCAATCAATCTTGCAACAAAAATTGATCCAAGTCTCGAGGCTATTGCTGCAACTCCTCCATGGGAGCTTTACACTGATGGAGCTTCAAGTGTGATCGGTTCGGGAACTGGGATAGTCTTGGTATCCCCTGAACTTGATCATCTCCAGAAGGCCACTCTCCTCGGATTCAATGCCACCAACAACAAAGCCGAATACGAAGCACTCATTTCCGGACTCGAAATGGCTGAATCCCTGGGGGTAGATCGAATCATCGTCTACAGCGATTCCCAGTTAATCATAAGGCAAATCAATGGAGAATATATAACTCAAGAAGAAAGAATGCAACTCTATTTGGCCTTAACACGACGTCTTCAACATCGTTTTACTTATGCTGAATTCATTCAAATCCCAAGAGCAGAGAATCGAGAAGCAGATGCCTTAGCCAATGCTGCCTCAGTTCTTGGAGACTCACTCGGAGGAAGGCAAATACAGATCGATTATTAAGAAGTGCCCAAGACCATCCCCGATCAATAGATCCTTGTTACTACAAAAGGATCTGGGGGTGGAGATCAACTGACATTGAACCTCACTACTACAAATGAATTTTAAGATTGGAGACAGTCAATTTTTGACTTCTTCAAATATGGCAAAGTACCAGAAGATCCCAACCAAGCCCGAAGACTTCAAAGGAAGCTCCCATGCTTTATCATGCAAGGAGAAGACCTATACTTCAAATCTCACAATGGGATGATGCTCAAGTGTATTGGTCCAGAGCGAGCAAAGGCAATCCTGATTGATATCCACTCTGGAGCTTGTTGAAATCATTCGGGAGGAAGATCTCTTGAAGCCAATACAAAACTACAAGGTTACTACTGGCCAACAATGGCAAGGGATGCTCAGTAAGTGGTTCAAAGATGCGAGCCATGCCAACGACACGCTCGAGCTATCCATCTCCTTGCAGATGAGCTTCACCAACTATCAAGTCCTTGGCCTTTCCATCAGTGGGGGTTGGACTTCTTGGGTCCTTTCCCACCAACTCCGAGTAAGAAAAAGTATCTACTGCTGGCCACGGATTACTTCACCAAATGGGTTGAAGCTGTGCCACTCTTCCGAGAGACCGATGATGAAGTGATCAAATTCATTAGGCACAATATCTTCTCAAGATTCGGTACACCTCGAGTTCTTGTTGCTGACAATGGAGCTCAATTCGACTCTGACAAGTTCCATGAGTTCTGTCTGAACAACGGAATCAAGCTCTTCTACTCAACTCCAAGGTACCCTCAATGCAATGGTCAAGACGAAGCCTCAAATAGAGCTATTCTTGGTATACTCAAGAAGAAACTCAACGACAAGAAAGAATTATGGGAACAAGTTCTACCTGAAGTTCTTTGGGGGTATCGCACAACTCCAAGGAGATCAACAGGGTTCTCACCCTTTCGTCTAACATATGGATCGGAAGCAGTACTCCCGACAGAAAACATATCAAGTACTCTGAAGACCAGGGCAGTTGAAGAAGGAATCAATGAAGAGCTTCGAGTCAATGATCTGGACTTCTCTGAAGAACTACGAGACCAAGCCTCCCTTTGTGTGACCAAGTATCAACAGAAGATCAAACGAGCCTATTATGAGAAAGTCTACAAACGGCAATTCCCAATCGGCAGTCTGGTCCTTAGAGCAGTCTTCTACAACATAAAGGAACACAGCAGTGGAAAGCTTGCTCCCAACTGGGAAGGTCCATATATTGTCGAATCAGTTGGAGGCAAAGGCTCTTATCGACTGATCTCACTAGAAGGAGATAGATTGCCACGAGCTTGGAATTCTAGACACCTCAAACTGTTCTATCTATGATGAAAATTCTATGATGAATAAAGTTCTCTTTCAAATGTTCAAATGTGCAAGTGTTCAGCTTTTCAATTCAAGTTCTGAAGCAGTTTCAAATTAACAATATTCAAGTTACCAGGTCTTAACAAGTTGGGGAGTTTGTGTTGCGACACTACCCCTTACTTACAAATGTTAAACCGACCTTCAATTTCAATATTCAATTTCAATCAATTTATGTATCGTCTAACAGGTTTGGGTGCTTGAGTTGCGACTCAGCCCCTCACATACAAGTGTTACACGAATTCAAATTCAATTTTCAAAGTTACAAGTTTGGGTAATCGAGTTGCGACTCGACCCCTTACATTCAAAAGATTGTATCTATTCCAATACTATCCAGAACATAATATTAGAAGACATTCAACTCAAGAGACATCCAACTTTCAAACACCAAAACGATTTCCATTATCAAAAATTGTCAAGTACAGGAGTGAGCTTTTTCATATCTAGAGTTTACAAGTGTAAACAACAAAAAAGAAGATGGGAGATCTCAAGGTTTTGCCACACTTTGCGCACGCGACTTCTCTCCCTCGGATCCAGCGTGAGCTTTGCTCGCAACCGAAGCCTTTGAAGATCGGACACTGTTGGCATGGGCCCTAAGTGCCTCCATTGCCTTCTCAGCTGTTTCCCGGTAGCTCTTAACTTCAGATAGCGTATACTCTAGCTCCTTCTTGGAGATCTCCTCTCGGGCAGCAAAGGCAGCATGCTGGGTAGCAAGTTGTTCCTTCAGCTCCTTAATTTCAGTTGCACGATCACTAGACATGGTCTCAACCTTGCAGAGCCGATTCTTCAAGGATTCAAGTTCATGACCCTGTGCCTTGTTACGGTTCTGCAACCCCTTGCTCTCTAGTTTCTCTTTGCGAAGCTCCTCGATCTTGGCCTTGAGAAACTCCTTCTTTGAGGACAGAACCTCCCTCAGCTTGTCCCTCTCCTCACAGGCAGCCTTCAGTTCAGCTGTCAAACGGGATACTTCAGCTGAAGCTCCCCTTTCTCCCGCCTTCTTGGAGAGCTTGCTCGCGACTTTCAAAACTGCTGAGTTCTGCAAAAGTACAAAAGAGTTAGAATTATTTTGAAGATACAACTCAAATGATCGATCAAACAGATGCACCTACCACCAGTTCCAGCCTGTCGAAGGCTTCATCCAGAGTAGCCCCCGAAAGGTTGCAGAGCTTTCGGATTACAACCGTGGGGTGGTTGATATCAACATCACCCAAATTCTTTATCTTCTGAGTCGAGCCAACAGGCGTACCTGCAATCAACACCAGTGTTCAAAGGGTTAGAATATTTTAAACTTCAAAGACAAAGCAATCAAGATGGTGAATCATTCCGAATACCTGAGGCATCGACCCTAGGCTCTTTTCCCTTCCCATGGCCAGAGCTCTTACCCTTTGAGGTAGATCTCTCCTTAGAGGGGGTCGGCTTCTTCTGGATTTGGGGAGTCTCATCCCCCACATGACTTCCTCTCTCCATGTGGGCTGGAGAGGGAATGCCCCGAAGAGGTGAGATCCCCTCTTCACCTTGTGGCTGTTCGAGTCCGGCCACAAGGGCTGCCATCTCCTCAGCTAGAGAGTGCGAGGGATGAGGAGGCTGCTCAACCTCCAAACCACCGCTTGCAGTCGTGCCTTCAAGACGAGGCACCTCTGGGGGTATCTGGTCAAGGGGCATAGGGTTGCTTCCAACCCCACCGCTCCTCGACAACTTTATCTTGAAGCGCATCGGCTTCCTCAACTCCTCAAAATTATAGGTGGGAACCACCTTGTGGCCGTCACCTCCTGCATCCATAACCTCCTCCATATGACGGGCCTTAGCCTCGTCAATAAGGATGGGTTGTGAGTCCACATCATCCCCACCAGTAGGGGTGGGAGGAATTTCTTCCTCGCCACCCCCATGTCCTTTGCTCCCACCAGTGGGGGTGGGAGGAATTTCTTCCTCACCACCCCCATGTCCTTTGCTACCATCAGTGGGGGTGGGAGGAATATCCCCACCACCCCCATCTTCATCATCTTCTTCATCTTCATTTCCTCCTTCGTCGCTGCCATTGCTGTCATCGGCATCTTCATCGTTATCATCAGCACCACCCTCATCCTCTTCACCTCCACCTTCCTCCTCTCTCTCTTCTTCCTCTCCTTCTTCTTCCCCCTTTTTCTCTTCTTCTTTCTTCTTCTCCTCCTCAGCATAGACTTTCCTTTTCTTCTTTGCCTGGCCTTGGCGACGAATCACCAGTTTCTCCTCTGTGGGTAAGGCCTGCCTGGCTTCGTGTGCCTTCTTCTCGACTCGGATGTTTCTAACAATTTTGCCGGATTGAGGGTCCTCCTCATAATCGGAATGGATAACCTCGTTATTTTCATAACGAACCTTCGATCGATGGAGGAGGTTGACATTGCCGTGTCGAACCGGGCAATTCGAGAATTGCTTCCATGATCGAGTCCCGCATGTCAGCTCCAGGAAAAGATTATCAACAGCCCCCACTCGCTCCGAAGACCACGAGAGAGCTCCTCCTGCATAGTACATATCTACCTCTTGGTGCACCTTGTACCGGGGAGTCTCAGGTACTGACAGAGGAGTCCATGCACCGGACACCGATAGCGGCCAGTCGGTGTAGAGCTTGTCCGAGCGATGGTGTCAATAATCGGGTGAAGGGCGGAGACACCCGTCAGATTGTAGAATGGATTGTCTTTCCTCCAAGCCCATCGATAATGATAGAAGAAATATCCCAGCTCGATCCGGGCTACTTCACCGTCAGGGAGGCTGGAATAGCATTCCCTGAGTTCCTTCTGGAAGTCCGACTCTACGTGACAAAAAGCATAGATGATCCTCCAGGCGTTCCCAGTGACCTGCCCGGGACAAAGACCGGAGGTGTTCAGCAACCTCGCAGCAAAAGGCGGCAATGGAAGGCGCAGTCCACAGTTGAGCTGGCCAATGGTGACGATGGTTCCCATCACTTGCTCCTTGCTAGCATACGTGAGGAAGATTGTCCGCCTGTCGATACCAAAAGCGGATAGAACTCCTGGAAGGGCTGGTCGAGACTTCCCCTCTGTGAAACATGATAGCAACTTCTGCAGCTTCTCCCTCTTCAAATCAGTAAGTTTGCCACCAATATTGTACCCAAACTCAGGTTCCGCCTCCAAAGGCAGCTGCGGGCAAAGAACAAATCTCGCTTTGGGGATGTGCTCTGGCCTTGATGGTGCTGAAGCAAATCCCACCCCCTGGTGCCTTTTACCCAACTGGCCAAGCTCGATAAGCTCCGCCCTACCCTTACCACGGCCCTTCGGAGCAGAAGAAACTTCAGCAATCTCTTTTCCCTTCCTCTTCGAAGGAACCACGTTCACCTTCTTCACACTGCCAGAAGAAGCCATTTGACCGATCAAAAGGAAACAAAGAGCGAGAGGTTGGAAGCAAGAATTCTGGACTTCGAAAAATTTCTGAAAGCGTGAGGCAAAAATGACAGCCAGAGAAGCTTAAGTATTCTGAGGTAATCAGACACACAAATCGAGATAACACGTGTCATCACCATATCGAACCACGTGTTTTTTCAGGTACACATGGCATCTATCCGTAGCAAGCGCAAAACCAGGCGAATAGTCGGGGCCAGACGAAGCGTCAGACCACCGGTCCAGACGAGCCACCGGTCCGAGTGAACCGGACCACCGGTTCAAAGAAAATATTCAAGACAAATCAAAGATTCAAAGCAGAAAAAGTCAAAGTCCATCAACGTCCAAAGCTTTGTCCGAAGATCACAAAGAAATAACAAGCTGTACTACTTTCTCTGAAGGGCAGGTTCGAAACTTCTCCTTGACCGGCTGATTTTGACCGATCAGTCAAACTTGACTGATCGGTCAAAATCAGCCGATCGGTCGATTTTCTACTGGATCTGGCAAAAAACTATATTTTTTGCCCGATCACCCAATCCTTGACCGGCTGATTTTAATCGATCGATCAAACTTGACTGATCGGTCAAAATCAGCCAATCGGTCGATTTTCTACTGGATCTGGCAAAAAACTATGTTTTTTGCCCGATCAACCAATCCTTAACCGGCTGATTTTAACCGATCGGTCAAACTTGACTCATCGATCAAAATCAGTCGATCGGTCGATTTTCTACTGGATCTGGCAAAAAACTATGTTTTTTGCCCGATCACCCAATCCTTGACCGGCTGATTTTAACCGATCGGTCAAACTTGACTGATCGGTCAAAATCAGCCGATCGGTCGATTTTCTACTGGATCTGGCAAAAAACTATGTTTTTTGCCCGATCACCCAATCCTTGACTGGCTGATTTTAACCGATCGGTCAAACTTGACTGATCGGTCAAAATCAGTCGATCGGTCGATTTTCTACTGGATCTGGCAAAAAACTATGTTTTTTGCCTGATCACCCAATCTTTGACCGGCTGATTTTGACCGATCGGTCAAACTTGACTGATCGGTCAAAATCAGCCGATCGGTCGATTTTCTACTGGATCTGGCAAAAAACTATGTTTTTTACCCGATCACCCAATCCTTGACCGGCTGATTTTAACCGATCGGTCAAACTTGACTGATCGGTCAAAATCAGCCGATCGGTCGATTTTCTACTGGATCTGGCAAAAAACTATGTTTTTTGCCCGATCACCCAATCCTTGACCGGCTGATTTTAACCGATCGGTCAAACTTGACTGATCGGTCAAAATCAGCCGATCGATCGATTTTCTACTGGATCTGGCAAAAAACTATGTTTTTTACCCGATCACCCAATCCTTGACCGGCTGATTTTAACCGATCGGTCAAACTTGACTGATTGGTCAAAATCAGCCGATCGGTCGTTTTTCTATTGGATCTGGCAAAAAACTATGTTGTTTGCCCGTTCACCCAATCCTTGACCGGCTGATTTTAACCGATCGGTCAAACTTGATTGATTTTAAAATCAGCCGATCGGTCGATTTTCTACTGGATCTGGCAAAAAACTATGTTTTTTGCCCGATCAACCAATCCTTGACCAGCTGATTTTAACCGATCGGTCAAACTTGACTGATCGATCAAAATCAGCCGATCGGTCGATTTTCTACTGGATCTGGCAAAAAACTATGTTTTTTGCCCGATCACCCAATCCTTGACCGGCTGATTTTAACCGATCGGTCAAACTTGACTGATCGGTCAAAATCAGTCGATCGGTCAATTTTCTACTGGATTTGGCAAAAAACTATGTTTTTTGCCCGATCACCCAATCCTTGATCGACTGATTTTAACCGATCGGTCAAAATCAGCCGATCGGTCGATTTTCTACTGGATCTGGCAAAAAACTATATTTTTTGCCCGATCACCCAATCCTTGACCGGTTGATTTTAACCGATCGGTCAAACATGACTGATCGGTCAAAATCAACCGATCGGTCGATTTTCTACTGGATCGGTCAAAAAACTATGTTTTTTTACCGATCACCCCATCCTTGACCGGTTGAAATCGACCGATCGGTCAAAATTGACCGATCGGTCAAATTTGACCGATCATTCAGCTTTGACCGATCGGTCAACTTTGACTGATCAGTCAAAATTGACCGATCAGTCCTTCAAAAATGCTAACACTCGACAAAAGCTCCTCTACATGTGTAGACAGGGATCGTTAGCTTTGCACCACGAGTCCAAGCCAGCCAAGGAAGCCTCTTAGCTAACTTGGAGGGGGTAACTGTGGGTGCAAATTTTGGCAAGAAGTCTGCAAACAGCGGGACCCACCGGCCCTGCCTGGTGGGTCCACGAAGACTACATCGGGACCCACCGGCCCTGCCTGGTGGGCCCACGAAGACTACAGCGGGACCCACCGGCTGATGCAGGCGCGCGTCGTCGAAGGGCGGTTAATGAAGGTGATGTAATATTTTTGGTATTTTCTTTGTAAAAAGATAACTAGTGATACGGAATCACCGAGAGGAAGTGGCGGAGGGGGTAAGAACTGTGACAGAGAAGAAAAGACTAGAAGCTTAGACGAGAGGGGGCCTGAAATCCATCAGGGTACAAGGTGGGGACTCAAATCCATGAGCCAACGAAGGCATCCGCCATCAATTTTCATTCATAATAATCTCCCTTTCAATGGTTACAATGGGGGCCTTTAAATAGGCTAAAAGAAAGATAAAAATGGCAACAAATTTAAAAGCCAATAACTAACTTGCCTAAAATAAAGATCTCAAATAAAAAAAGATTCTAAAAGATATCATAAGAGATATCCTGCCTTATCCATCCATGGCAGGCTAGGATGGGCCTTTGGGTGGGCCAACGGGCTTGGGCCCAAGTCAGATCACATCATTCGCTTCCGCTGCGAAGAACTCGCCCTCGAGTTCATACGGTAAAGCACAATCATCATCGAGGATTATGCCGATGTGGTATCTGTCGTCAGGAGCTGATGGTGGAGGCCCAACAAATGATACCTCATTACACCGAAGTTACCACCGGGGTCCCATGAGAAGGTATCACTGCCATCGATCGGAAAACACACACCAAAGCAATGCTGGGGTAGACGATCAAGTCAGATAGTAATATCAGACCGCTGCTGTAGCTCGAACATTGGCTCGCCTGAACGGAGATAGAGCTGAACAAACACTGTAGGCACCAATAGTCGGTCCAGCCCAAGAAAATCAACATATTGAAGCTCGGCTAGAGAGACCTCCTCGAAAGAATCCGTAGTAGGTGGTAGCATGGCTGGCGGCAGAAGATCCTCTGGAAGGGGAAGCTCGTCTGCTGGTGGTGGTACTGGAGGTGATGGATCCACCAAAGATACAACTGGAGGAAGCTCTGTCGGTGGTGGAGGCTCTACTGAAAGTGCTGGAGGTGGAGACTCATCTGTGGTGGCCGCTAGAGATGAGGCCATTTGCTGTAACTCCCATTCAATCCCACAAGCTATCTCATAAGCTTCGTCCAGATCCTTCCAAGATCCAGCTGAAAACTTGCCCTTTATGTCGGAGCGGAGTCCTCTAATGTACAGTACCACTGCCAGGAAATCTTTTTCTGAAAAACCATAGCGAGTCATGCGCCGATAGAACGCTGAAGTATACTCATAGACGGATGTGTTCCCTTGATAACAACGAATCAACCCTTGCACCTTGGTATCCATGCCACAATGGTAGAAGAGTGGTCCAGGGGTAAATCTGGAAATCTGCAATTACTGGCTCACTGAAAATTCCTGCTGATGGTATGGACGCGTAAAGCTTGAAAAGGGCTTCGATTCGGTACCAAGAACGTCCAAATCGGATGAAAAATGAGAAAGATATGGGTTTTTGAAGTTGTAGGGTCTTATCGGGTCTGTTTTTGTAAACGGGTTGGATCCGAATTCAACTCGGGTTCAGCACTTAAGTGCAAAATAGCAACTAGGAAAGTTGGGGATTTGAGGGTTGTTGGATGGGAATCTAAGGGTTGTGGTGGGGGGTGAATTGGGAAAATTGAAAGGGCTAAAGGGTAAAAACAATTAGGGCTTTTGTTTGGCTCTTGTTTGCAAATAGGGAAGAGGAAAAGGGCAAAGGGCCGGCAGCAGATGCAGCGGCAAAAGGGTGGCAGCAGCTGCAGCAAACAGCCAAGGTACGTTTCCTCTTCTATTTTCTTTCCTTTTCTTCTCTTCTTTCCTTCTTCTTTTCTTCTTCTTTCCTTCTTCTTTTCTTTCCTTTTCTTCTCTTCCTTTCCTTTTTTTCCTTTTCTCTTCACAGATCTATGGCAGATCTGGGTGGGTTTTCTTCTTCTTCTTTTTTTTTTTTTTGGATGGCTACGGGGTGTGCGGGAGTACGGACTGGGGTGGCGGTTCAGCGGGTGTAGCGAGAGGAAGGGGTGGCTTGCGGTGGACGGGCGGGTGGAGCGAGAGGAAGGGCCGGCTTGTGGTGGATGCTTTTCCTCTTTTTTTTTTTTTTTTTTTTCTTTCTCAACAGATCTGATCTCCCTCTCTCATTTTTTTTTTTTTTTTTTTTTGTTGGGGTTGTAGGGCGACGTACCCGAAGAAGATGACGACTCGGCGGGGATGGTGACGACGGAATGACGACGATGACGATGGACGACGGCGATCGAAGCAAAGATCGTTCGTTGTGCGGGAACGCCACGAAGCCGAAGCTCTGATACCAACTTGATGCAGGCGCGCGTCGTCGAAGGGCGGTTAATGAAGGCGATGTAATATTTTTGGTATTTTCTTTGTAAAAAGATAACTAGTGATACGGAATCACCGAGAGGAAGTGGCGGAGGGGGTAAGAACTGTGACAGAGAAGAAAAGACTAGAAGCTTAGACGAGAGGGGGCCTGAAATCCATCAGGGTACAAGGTGGGGACTCAAATCCATGAGCCAACGAAGGCATCCGCCATCAATTTTCATTCATAATAATCTCCCTTTCAATGGTGACAATGGGGGCCTTTAAATAGGCTAAAAGAAAGATAAAAATGACAACAAATTTAAAAGCCAATAACTAACTTGCCTAAAATAAAGATCTCAAATAAAAAAAGATTCTAAAAGATATCATAAGAGATATCCTGCCTTATCCATCCATGGCAGGCTAGGATGGGCCTTTGGGTGGGCCAACGGGCTTGGGCCCAAGTCGGATCACATCACCGGCCCTGCCTGGTGGGCCCACGAAGACTACAGCGGGACCCACCGGCCCTGCCTGGTGGGCCCACGAAGACTACAGCGGGACCCATCGGCCCTGCCTGGTGGGCCCAATAGCCTGTGGAATCCCCCAGGAGACGGTAACGGGGCCCATCAGTTTTACCTGGAGAATCTCCAGATCCGACAGCAGAAAACCGCCATTTACCACCAGAGAATCCTATAAATAGCAGAGCCATCGAATGTAAAAGGATCCAGATTCCAGATCTATTTTCAAATCCAGAGAGGAAATCCAGAGAGAAAATCCAGAAAGGAAGATCAGTGCCATCATCATCTGATATCTTATTTCAGAAATCAGAGATTCGGAAATTCCAACCCTCTCAACCTTCAACTCTCCTCGATCTTCTTCTTGACCTTGAAGAGATTAGAAAGACATCACTGAGACTCGGCCTGTCGAGGTCACTTTGATCAAAGTGTTAGTGAATTCGGGTTGCTCCCTATAGTACGGAGACGTAGGCTTCGGCTGAACTCCGAGATCACATCTCTCGTGTCCAATTTTCTCTGTTTGCATCTTGTGAGCTCCAACTCCAAACGACAGATCGAGCAACGCTCTTCAACTTCAACTTCAATTGACTGGTGAGGCGAGGTCTTCGGGTCGGCACGAAGATTTTCCCCCACAGAATTAGAATAGATCGTACGAATGAATCAGAATGGATCGTACGAAAGAATTAGAATGGATCGTCCGAGTGAATTAGAATGGATCGTACGAATGAACTTGAATGGATCATGTGAATGAATTAGAATGGATCGTGCGAATTAATTACAATGGATCATATGATGGATCGTACGAATGAATTAGAATGGATCATATGAATGAATTAGAATGGATCATACGAATGAATTAGAATGGATCGTATGAATGAATTAGAATGGATCGTGCGAATGAATTAGAATAGATCGTACGAATGAATTAGAATGGATCGTACGAATGAATTAGAATGGATCGTATGAATGAATTAGAGTGGCTCATACGAATGAATTAGAATGGATACATTCTTGTGAATGGATCGTGCGAATAAATTAGAATGGATACATTCATGCGAATTAATTAGAATGGATCATACGAATGAATTAGAATAGATCGTGTGAATGAATTAGAATGGATCTTACAAATGAATTAGAATGGATAGTACGAATGAATTAGAATAGATCGTACGAATGAATTAGAATGGATCGTACGAATGAATTAGAATGGATCGTGTGGGGGAAAATCTCCGTGGCGACCCGAAGACTTTGCCGCACCAGTCAATCGAGATTCAAGTCGAAGATCGTTGTTCAATCTGTTGATTGAAATTGATGTTTTCAATATGCAAACAGAGAGAGTTTGACACGAGAGATGTGATCTCGGAGTTCTGCCGAAGCCTACGTCTCCGTGCTATAGGGAGCAACCCGAATTCACTAACACTTGTATCGAAGTGATCTCGACAGGCCGAGTATCACCGAAACCACTCTGATCTCTTCAAAGGCAAGCAGAAGAAGATCGAAGATAGGAGGAGGAGGTGAAGCTGAGGAATTCCAGAGCTCTGGGTTTCTTAAAATCATATCTCAGAAATGAAAATCGGATCCGATTACATTCGAAGGGCTGCTATTTATAGAATTTTCTGGTGGTAAATGGCGGTTTCTGCTGTCGTATCTGGGAATCCTCCAGGTAAGGCTGGTGGTCCCCGCCGTCATTTCCTGGGGGGTTCCACAGGCTCCTGGGCCCACTAGGCAGGGCTGGTGGGTCCCGCGGTAGTCTTCGTGGGCCCACAAGGCAGGACCGGTGGGTCCCCTCTGTAGTCTTAGGGGGCCCACCAGGCAGGGTTGGTGGGTCCCGATGTTGTCTTTGGGGGCCCACCAGGCAGGGCTGATGGGTCCCGTTGTTGTCTTTGGGGGCCCATCAGGCAGGGCCGGTGGGTCCCGCTGTTTGCAGACTTCTTACCAAAATTTGCACCCACAGTTACCCCCTCCAAGTTAGCTAGAGGCTAACCTGGCTGGCTTGGATTCGTGGTGCAAAAACTATTAACCCCTGTCAAAAAATGCAAAAAAAGCTTGCGAAGTGTCAGCGTCAAAAAAGGACTGATCGGTCAATTTTGACCGATCGGTCGAACTTGACCGATTGGTCAAAGTTGACCGATCGGTTGATTTCAACCGGTCGAGTTTGAAGGGATCAGGCAAAAAGCCAAGTTTTTTGCCCGATCCAGTAGAAAATTGATCGATCGGTTGAATTTAACTGATCGGTCAAGTCTGACCGATCGGTTAAATTCAACCGGTCGAGGTTGACGGGATCGGTTAAAAGCCCAAGTCTTTTGCCCGGTCCAGTAGATAATCAACCAATCGGTTGAATTCGACCAATCGGTCAAGTCTGAACGATCGGTTAAATTCAACCAGTCGAGTTTGACGGGATTGGTTAAAAAGCCAAGTCTTTTGATCGATCCAGTAGAAAATCGACCGATCGGTCGAACTTGACCGATCGGTCAAAGTTGACCGATCGGTTGATTTCAACCGGTCGAGTTTGAAAGGATCGGGCAAAAAGCTAAGTTTTTTGCCCGATGCAGTAGAAAATCGACCGATCGGTTGAATTTGACCGATCGGTCAAGTCTGACCGATCGGTTCAATTCAACCGGTCGAGGTTGACGGGATCGGTCAAAAGGCCAAGTCTTTTGCCCGATCTAATAGAAAATCGACCGATCGGTTGAATTTGACCTATCGGTCAAGTCTGACCGATCGGTTAAATTCAACCGGTCGAGTTTGACGGGATCAGTTAAAAAGCCAAGTCTTTTGCCCGATTCCGTAGAAAATCGACCGATCGGTTGAATTTGACCGATCAGTCAAGTCTGACCGATCGGTTAAATTCAACCGGTCGAGTTTGACAGGATTGGTCAAAAAGCCAAGTCTTTTGCTCGATGCAGTAAAAAATCGATCGATCGGTTGAATTTGACCGATTAGTCAAGTCTGACTGATCAGTTAAATTCAATCGGTCGAGGTTGGCGGGATCGGTCAAAAAGCCAAGTCTTTTGCCCGATCCAGTAGAAAATCGACCGATCGGTTGAATTTGACCGATCGATCAAGTCTGACTGATCGGTTAAATTCAACCAGTCGATGTTGATGGGATCGGTCAAAAAGCCAAGTCTTTTGCCTGATCCGGTAGAAAATCGACCGATCGATTGAATTTGATCGATCGGTCAAGTCTGACCGATCGGTTAAATTCAACCGGTCGAGGTTGACGGGATCGGTCAAAAAGCCAAGTCTTTTGCCCGATCCAGTAGAAAATCAACCGATCGGTTGAATTTGATCGATCGGTCAAGTCTGACTGATCAGTTAAATTCAACCGGTCGAGGTTGATGGGATCGATCAAAAAGCCAAGTCTTTTGCCCGATCGAGTAGAAAATCGACCGATCGGTTGAATTTGACCGATCGGTCAAGTCTGACCGATCGGTTAAATTCAATCGGTCTAGGTTGACGGGATCGGTCAAAAAGTCAAGTCTTTTGCCCGATCCAATAGAAAATCGACCGATCGGTTGAATTTTACCGATCGGTCAAGTCTGACCAATCGGTTAAATTCAACCGGTCAAGATTGATGGGATCGGTTAAAAAGTCAAGTCTTTTGCCCGATCCATTAGAAAATCGATCGATCGGTTGAGTTTGAACCTGTTGAGTTGATTCGGCAGAAGAGCCTATTTTCTGCACGATTCTTTGGTACATTCTTTGAAATGACAACTTGAAGTAGACTCTTCTGCTTTGGATTGGTGGTTCATCTGAACCGGTGGCCCTGTCGGACCGGCGGTTCGCTTGGACCGGAGGTTCGCTTGGACCGGTGGTCCGACGCTTCGTCTGGTCCCAACGGTTTGCCTGGTTTCGCACTTGCTTCGGATTGATGCAACATGTCCTTTGTAAAAACAAGGGATTTGATTTGGTGATGACATGTGTCTTCTCGATCTGTTATCCAGTTTCCTCTAGGTGTATATGCTTCTCTGGGTTCCATTTTCACCTCGCGCTTCCAGAATTTTTTCAAACTCCAGAAATCTTTGCCCTCGATTTCTTGTTCTCTGCTTTCACCCGATCGATCGAAATGGCCTCATCCGGTAGTGTGAAGAAGATGAATGTGGTCCCCTCGAAGAGGAAGGGGAAGGAGATTGCTGAAGTTTCATCCGTTCCGAAAGGCCGTGGCAAGGGCAAGGCTATACTCGTCGAGCTTGGTGAATTGGGCAAAAGGCACATGGGAGTTGGATTTGCTTCTGCACTATCCCGGCCTGAGCACATCGTCAAGGCAAGTTTTGTTCTGGGTCTTCTGATGTCGCTGACGAAGGAGCCTGCATATGTGTACAACACTGGTGGCAAGGTCACCGATGTGAAAAGAGCGAAGTGACAAAAGCTGCTGGCCTGCTTCACAGAGGGGAAGAATCGGCCATCTCTACCTGGAGTTCTGTCTGCTTTTGGCATCGACAAGCGGATAGTCTTCGTGAATGTTGCCAGTATGGAACAGGTGATGGGGACAGTGGTCACAGTAGGCCAGTTGAATTGCAGACTGTGCCTTCCACTTCTGTCGTTTGCCGCGAGGCTGTTGAATACATCGGGACTTTGTCCTGGACAGATTTCTGGGAATGCATGGAGGATTATCTACGCTTTCTGCCGCGTAGAATCTGACTTCCAGAAGGAGGTCAGGGAGTGCTATTCCAGCATCCCTAATGATGAAGAGGCCCGGATCGAACTAGGATACTTCTTCTATCACTACAGATGGGCTTCGAGGAAAGATAGCCCGTTCTTCAACTTGACAGGTGTCTCTGGCTTGTGCCCGATTGTCGACGCCGTCCCTTCTGATAAGCTCTACACCGATTGGTCGATTTCAGTTACCGTTGCATGGACTCCTCTCTCAGTGCCCGAGACCCCCCGGAACGATGTGAACAAAGAGATAAAGATGTACTACGCGGGAGGTGCCTTAGATTGGTGCCACCGACAATCTGGTCCTGGAGTTGACGTGTGGTACTCGATCATGAAAGCAGTTTTCGAACTACCCGGTCAGGTATGGCAACGCTAATCTCCTCCATCGACTACAGGTCCGGTACGAAGACAATGATGTCTTGTACTCCGATTACGAGGAGGATCCTCAATCGGGCAAGATTATCAGAAGTATCCGGGCTGAGAAGAAGGCGAATGGTGCGAGGCGCCGATTGCCCACCACAGAAGAGAAGCTGGTGATAAGCCACCGGGGCCAGGCGAAGAAAAGAAGGGTTATTATGGAGGAGAAGAAAGAAGAAGAAAAGAAACAAGAAGAAGAGGAAGAAGAAGATGAAGAAGGGGGAGAAGAAGGTGGAGAAGAGGGAGGAGAAGATGAAGATGAAGAGGATGGAGGTGATGATGGTGACGATAACGGCGATGACGATGAAGACGATGATGGCGACGATGGTGGGAATGGTGGAGGTGATGAGATCCCTCCTACTCCTACTGGAGGAGATAAAGGACATGGGGGTGGTGAGGAAGAAATTCCTCCCACCCCTACTGGTGGTGAAGAAGAGAAAGGGGGTGGTGAGAAAGAAATTCCTCCCACCCCATGGGTGATGGAGATGAAGACTCGCAGCCGATCCCTATCGACAAGGCTAAGGCCCATCGTATGGAGGAGGTGATGGATGCAGAGGGTGATGGCCAAAAGGTGCAGCCCCTTTACCACTTCGAAGAGTTGTAGAAGCGCCCGGTGCGCCTTAAGATCAAGTTTTCGGGGAGTGGTGGGGTTGGTAGCAACCCCACGCCCCTTGACCAAATACCTCCAGATGTTCTCCGCCTTGAAGGTGCTACGACGAGCGGGGGTCTAGAGGTTGAGCAACCTCCTCCCCCGTCGCGTTCTTCGGCTGAAGAAATGGCAGCCATTGTGGCCAGGCTCGAGCAGTCGAGCGGGCAGCAAGATGAAGGGGAGATCATACCTCCTCGTGGTGTTCCCTCTCCCGCAAATATGAAGAGAGGAAGCCGCGTGGATGATGGGACTCCCCAACCTCAGCCAGAGCCAACCCCCGTTAAGGAGAAATCGACCCCCAAGGGTAAGAGTTCTGACCGTGGGAAGGGGAAAGCATCTCAAGTCGATGCCACAGGTACCCTCACTAACTTCTTCTTGATTGCATTGTCTTTGATGTCTGAAAATATTCTAACTCTTTGAGCTTTCTGGTATTGATTTGCAGAGACTCCTGCTGGCACGGCTCCGAAGCTAAGAAATTTGGGTGAGGTTGATATCAACCACCCAACAAGTGTGATCCGGAAACTCTGTAACCTTCCGGATGCTACTCTTGAAGAAGCCTTTGATAGGCTTGAAGTGGTGGTATGTACATCAGCTTTACTTGATCCTTGTATCTTCAAAAATAATTCTAACTCTTTTGTTTACTTGCAGAACTCAGCAGTTTTGAAGTTCGCTAGCAAGCTCTTCAGGAAGGCCGGAGAGCGGGATGCTTCATCTGAGGTATCCCGTTTGACAGCTGAACTGGAGGCTGCGAACGAAGAGAAGGATAAGCTGAGAGAAATTTTGTCTTCTAAGAAGGAGGCTCTGAAGGCCAAGATCGAGGCTCTTCGCAAGGAGAGGCTCGAAAGCAAGAAGTGGCTCGATCACTATATTGGTCGGGGTCACGAGCTTGAACAATTGAAGAACCGATTCTTCAAGATCGAGACTTTGTCCTTCGATCGTGCGACTCGAATAAAGGAGCTGGAGGCTCAGCTTGCTGCAAAGGATGCTGCTTCTGCTGCCAAGGAAGAGACCTTGAAGAAAGAGTTGGAGCATACGCGTGCTGAATGCGAGAGTTTCAGGATGACGGCAGAAAAGGCGGTGGAAGCACTTAGGGTACATGCTAACAGTTGTGGGGGAAAATCTTCGTGCCGACCCGAAGACTCTCGCAGCACCAGTCAATTGGAGTTGAAGTTGACGTCGAAGATCGTTGGTCGATCTGTTGATTGCAGTTGAAGCCTTTTGATATGTGAATAGAGATATGCAATCAGAGAGAGTTTGACACAAGAGATTGATCTCGGAGTTCAGCCGAAGCCTACGTCTCCGTGCTATAGGGAGCAACCCGAATTCACTAACACTTATACTGGAGTGATCTCGACAGGTCGAGTATCACTGTAAACACTGATCTCTTTGAGAGAAAAAGAAGATCAAAGAGAGGTGGAAGATGGGAAGTTGGAAATCCCAGAGCTCTGGTTTTAGAACTGAGAATTCGATCCTTTTACATTTGAAGGCTCTGCTATTTATAGGATTCCCGGGGAGGAATTCCGGGGCAAATGGCGGTTTTCTGCTGTCGTATCTGGGGATTCTCCAGGTAAAGCTAGCGGGCCCCGCCATC
This sequence comes from Chamaelirium japonicum, assembly GCA_947650365.1. Lineage (NCBI taxonomy): Eukaryota > Viridiplantae > Streptophyta > Magnoliopsida > Liliales > Melanthiaceae > Chamaelirium > Chamaelirium japonicum. The sequence continues at coordinate 63,495,571 of OX393550.1, forward strand.
GTATTCTGGGGGATTCCACAGGCTCGTGGACTTTCCTGGCAGGGCCGGTGGGTCCCGCGGTAGTCCTCGTGGGCCCACCAGGCAGGGCCGGTGGGTCCCGTGGTAGTCTTCATGGGCCCACCAGGCAGGGCCGGTGGGTCCCGTGGTAGTCTTCATGGGCCCACCAGGCAGGGCCGGTGGGTCCCGCGGTAGTTGGTAAACTTCTGCCAAAATTTGCACCCACAGTTACCCCCTCCAAGTTAGCTAGAGTTTGTTCTGGCTGGCTTGGATTTGGTGCAAAAAATAGCAATCCCCTGTCGCAAAAGGCACGAAGAAGCTTGTCGAGTGTTAGCACAAAAAAGGACTGACCGGTCAATTTTGATTGAACGGTCAATTTTGACCGATCGGTCAAATTTGACCGATCGGTCAAAATTCAACCGGTCAAGAATCGGGTGATCGGTCAAAAAACATGGTTTTTTGACCGATCCAGTAGGAAATTTGACCGATCGGTTGAAATTTGACCGATCGGTTAATTTTTGACTGATCGGTCATATTTGACCGATCGGTCAAATTTTGACCGATCGATCAAAATTCAACCGGTCAAGAATAGGGTGATCGGTCAAAAAACATGGTTTTTTGACCGATCCAATAGGAAATTTGACCGATCGAATGATTTTTGCCGATCGGTAAAAATTATCCGATCAAGGTTCGAGTGATCGGCAAAAAACCTTGGTTTTTTGCCAGGTCCAGTACAAATTTGACCGATCGAATGATTTTTGTCGATCGGACAAGTTTGTCCGATCGGTAAAAAATTATCCGGTCAAGGTTCAAGTGATCGGCAAAAAACCTTGGTTTTTTGCCAGATCCAGTAGAAATTTGACCGATCGAATGATTTTTGCCGATCGGACAAGTTTGTCCGATCGGTAAAAATTATCCGATCAAGGTTCGAGTGATCGGCAAAAAACCTTGGTTTTTTGCCAGGTCCAGTACAAATTTGACCGATCGAATGATTTTTGCCGATCGGACAAGTTTGTCCGATCGGTAAAAAATTATCCGGTCAAGGTTCAAGTGATCGGCAAAAAACCTTGGTTTTTTGCCAGATCTAGTAGAAATTTGACCGATCGAATGATTTTTGCCGATCGGACAAGTTTGTCCGATCGGTAAAAAATTATCCGGTCAAGGTTCAAGTGATCGGCAAAAAACCTTGGTTTTTTGCCAGATCCAGTAGAAATTTGACCGATCGAATGATTTTTGCCGATTGGACAAGTTTGTCCGATCGGTAAAAAATTATCCGGTCAAGGTTCGAGTGATCGGCAAAAAACCTTGGTTTTTTGCCAGATCCAGTAGAAATTTGACCGATCGAATGATTTTTGCCGATCGGACAAGTTTGTCCGATCGGTAAAACATTATCCGGTCAAGGTTCAAGTGATCGGCAAAAAACTTTGGTTTTTTGCCAGATCCAGTAGAAATTTGACAGATTAGTTGAAAGTTTTGAACCTGCCCTTAGAGAGGGTTTCGTAACTGTTCCGTTCTTCGATCTTCTGGCAGAGTTTTGATCATTGATGGAGTTTGATCTTTCCTGTTTTAAGTCTTTGGTTGGTTTGAATGAGGCTTTTGACCGGCGGTCCGGTTTACTCAGACCGGTGGCTCGCTTGGACCGTTTGGTTCACATGGACCGGTGGTCCGACGTTTCGTCTGGTCCGACGGTTCGCCTGATTTTGCGCTTGCTATGGATGGATGCCACGTGTTCCTGCAAAAACACGCGATTTGATACAGTGAAGACACGTGTCTTCTCGATTTGCGTACCTGTTTTACCCTGGGTATATGAGTTCCACTGGCTGTTATTTTTGCCTCACGCTTCCAAAATTTTTCGAAGTCCAGACTCTTTTGCTCCCGATTTCTGCTTTTGCTCGATCGATCAAATGGCGTCTTCGGGAAGTTCGAAGAAGTCAGGCGGGGTCCCTTCGAAGAGGAAAGGAAAGGAGATTGTTGAGGTTCCATCCCCTCCGAAGGGTCGAGGCAAGGGCAAGGCCGCACTTGCCGAACTTGGACAGCTGGGCAAAAGGCACCAAGGGGTTGGGTTTGCTTCAGCGCCATCGAGGCCAGAGCATATCCCTAAAGTAAAGTTTGCTCTGGGCCCGCTCATGTCTCTGTCAGAGGAAACTGAGTACGTGTACAATACTGGTGGCGAGTTCACAGATTCAAAGAGGAAGAAGTGGCAGACATTGCTCTCTTTCTTCACTGAAGGGAGGGTGCAACCTTCGCTCCCCAGCATTCAGACTGCATTCGGCATCGACAAGAAGACCGTCTTCACCAGCTTTGCTAGTAATGAGAAGGTCATGGGAACCATTGTGACCATCGGCCAACTCAACTGCGGTCTGCGTCTACCTTTGCCACCCTTTGCGGCAAGGTTATTGAACACTTCTGGCCTTTGCCCGGGGCAGGTCACTGGGAACGCTTGGAGAATTATCTACGCATTCTGCCGCGTAGAGTCAGATTTCCAGGAGGACTTGAAGGCGTGCTACTCCAGCATCCCAGAAGGTGAAGATGCTCGGATCGAGTTGGGATATTTTTTCTTCCACTATCGATGGTCTTGGAGGAAGGATAGTCCGTTCTACAGCTTGACCGGTGTATCTCCGCTGCGCCCACTAATTGATACAGTCCCTTCGGACAAATTATACACTGATTGGCCCATCTCTGTTACCGGCGCATGGACACCCATCTCAGTGCCTGATACCCCCCGAGGCGAAGTGCACGAAGCAGTGAAGATGTACTGCGAGGGAGGCATCTTTGCCTGGACCTCCGAGAGGGCTGGAGCTATTGACAACTTATTTCTTGAGTTGACCTGTGGAACCAGGTCGTGGAAACAGTTCTCCAACTGCCCAGTGAGATATGGCAAGGCCAATCTCCTCCACCGATCAAAGGATAGATACGAGGACAATGAAGTCCTATATTCTGACTATAAGGAAGACCCTCATTCGGGTAAGATTATCCGGAAGATTCGGGCCGAGAAGAAAATCTATACTGCAAGGCGCCGATTGCCTACCGTGGAGGAGAAACTGGTGATCCAAAGAGGCCCAGTGAAGAAAAAACAAAAAACCCTCATCAAGCAAAAGGAAGATGAAGACCAAGGGAAGAAAAATGAAGAAGAAGAAGAAAAGAAGGGGAGCGTCGAGGAAGACGAAGAAACTGAGAATGTCAGCCACGACAACAGTGGCAATGACGAAGACGAGGATGGGGACGGCGAGAATGATCTGTCTTCCACCCCCTCTGGTGGAGATGGTGAGAACGGGGGTGGTGAGGAAGAAATTCCTCCCACCCCCACTGGTGGTGCAACAGGGGAAGACTCAATTCCTATTCCCATTGACGAGGTTAAAGCCCGTCAAATGGAAGAAGTTCTCGACACAGAAGGTGATGGCCCAAAGGCGGTTCCCACCTACAAGTTCGATGAATTGAAGAAGCCGCTGCGCTTCAAAATAAAATTGTCGAGGAGTGGTGGGGTTGGAAGCAACCCCACACCCCTCGATCAAATTCCACCTGAAGTACCCCGTCTCGAAGGAGCGACAACGAGCGAGGGTATAGAGGTTGAGCAACCCCCACCCCCCTCTCGGTCTCTGGCTGAGGAGGTGGCTGCCATGGTGGCGGGACTCGTCCAGCCAGGCGGACCACAGGAAGAAGAAAGAGTTTTACCTCCCCGGGATGCTCCCTCCCCTATCCATTTGGAGAGGGAAAGTCGCGTGGGCGATGGAGCTACTCAACCTCAGCCAACGCCGGCCCCTATTCAGGAGAAATCGACCCCTCAGGGTGGTTCCGATCGCCGAAAGGGTAAGGAGCCAAGGGTTGAAGCCTCAGGTAATTGTGCTAACTGGCCTCGATTGTCTTGCCTCTGAAGATTGGAAATAGTCTAACACTTTGACCTCTCGTGTTGATTGCAGGTGCGCCTGTTGGCTCGACCCCGAAGATGAAGAGTTTGGGTGATATTGACATCAACCACCCCACATCTGTGATCCGGAAACTCTGCAATCTTCCAGGGGCTACTCTGGATGAAGCTTTCGACAGGCTAGAACTGGTGGTAAGTGCATCTGCTCGACCGATCATCTGAATTGCATCTTCAGAATAATTCTAACTCTTTTGTTCTTTTTGCAGAATTCAGCAGTTTTGAATGTCGCGACCAAGCTCTCCATGAAGGCGGGAGCAAAAGAAGCTTCAGCTGAAGTCTCCCGCTTAGCTGCCGCACTGGAGGTCGTAAGCGAGGAGAGGGATAAGCTGAGGGAGGCTCTATCCTCAAAGAAGGAGGCATTGAAGGCCAAGACCGAGGCCCTTCGCAAGGAAAAGTTGGAGAGCAAGGGCTGGCAGAATGGATACGAGGCCCGGGGTCACGAGCTTGAAGATTTGAAGAAGCGATTCTTCAGGATCGAGAACTTGGGCTTCGATCGTGCGGCTCGAATAAAGGAGCTAGAGGCTCAACTTGCTGCTTCAGCAGAGACTCATAAGAAGGAGCTGGAACATATGCGGAGTGAGTGTCAGAGCTACAGGGAAACAGCTGAGAAGGCAGCAGAAGCACTCAGGGTCCATGTTGCCAGTGTCCGATCCTCTAAGGCATCAGTGGCAAGCAAAGCTCGTGCTGGATCTGAGGGGGAGAAGTCGCGTGCGCAGAGTGTGGCCAAGCCTTGAGATCTTCTGTCGTCTTTTCTGTCGCAATTTGATACTTGTAAACTCTTAAAATGTAGCAGCTCACTTTTGTACCTGGCACATTTTGATAATAGAAGATATCTCTTTGGTGTTTGAAAATTGGATTTCTTGAGTTGAATGTCTTTTAATGTCATGTTCTGGATAGCATTAGAATAGATACAATCTTTTGAATGTTAGAGGTCAAGTCGCAACTCGATTACCCAAACTTGAAACTTGAATATTGAATTGGAATTCGTATAACACTTGTATGTGGAGGGTTGAGTCGCAACTCAAGTACCCAAACATGTTAAACGATATCGAAATTGATTGAAATTGAATATTGAAATTTGAAAGTCAGTTTAACATTTGCCAGTAAGGGGTTGAGTCGCAACTCTAACACCCAAACTTGTTAAAAAGACTTGATAACTTGAATATGGTCAGTTTTTAACATTTGCTAGTAAGGGGTTGAGTCGCAACTCTAACACCCAAACTTGTTAAAAGACCTGGTAATTTGAATATGGATAACATGAATCTGCTTCAGAATCTTGAATTGAAAAGCTGAACACGTGCAAATTTGAGCACTAAAAAGAGATCTTTATTCATCACAGAATTTACATCATGGATAGAACATCTTGAGGTGCCTAGAATTCCAAGCTCGAGGCAATCTATCTCCTTCTGGTGTGATCAGTCTGTAAGAACCTTTGCCTCCTGCTGATTCGACGATATATGGACCTTCCCAGTTGGGAGCAAGCTTCCCACTGCTGTGTTCTTTAATGTTGTAAAAAACTACTCTGAGAACTAGGCTGCCCACTGGGAATTGTCTCTTATAGACTTTCTCATCGTAGACTCTTTTGATCTTCTGCTGGTATTTGGCCACACGAAGGGATGCTTGATCTCGTAATTCTTCTGAGAAGTCTAGATCATTGATTCGTAGTTCTTCGTTGACTCCTTCTTCAACTGCTCTAGTCTTTGGAGTACTTGATATGTTTTCTGTTGGGAGCACTGCTTCCGATCCATATGTTATACGGAAGGGTGAGAACCCTGTTGATCTTCTCGGAGTTGTGCGATACCCCCAAAGAACTTCAGGTAGGACCTGTTCCCACAATCCTTTCTTGTCGTTGAGTTTCTTCTTGAGTATACCAAGAATAGCTCTATTGGAGGCTTCTGCTTGGCCATTGCATTGAGGGTACCTTGGAGTTGAATAGAATAGTTTGATACCGTTGTTCATACAGAACTCTCGGAATTTGTCGGAGTCAAATTGAGCTCCATTGTCAGCAACGAGAACTTGAGGTGTGCCGAACCTTGAGAAGATGTTGTGCCGAATGAATTTGATCACTTCGTCGTCAGTCTCTCGGAAGAGGGGCACAGCTTCAACCCATTTGGTGAAATAATCAGTGGCCAGCAATAGATACTTCTTCTTGCTCGGAGTTGGAGGGAAAGGACCCAGGAAATCTAACCCCCATTGATGGAAAGGCCAGGGGCTTGACAATTGATGAAGTTCATCTGCAGGGCGATGGATAGCCCGAGCGTGTCGTTGGCAAGGTTCGCACCTTTGAACAACTTGTTGAGCATCCCTTGCCATTGTTGGCCAGTAGTACCCTTGTAGCTTCATCTTGGCTTCAAGAGATCTTCCTCCCGAATGATTTCCACAAGCTCCAGAGTGGATATCAATCAGGATTGCCCGTGCTTGCTCGGGACCAAGGCACTTGAGCAACATCCCGTTGTGAGATTTGAAATATAGATCTTCTCCTTGTAGAATGTAGCATGGGAGCTTCCTTTGAACTCTTCGGGCTTGATTTGGATCTTCCGGCATTTTGCCATACTTGAAGAAGTCGAAAATTGATCGTCTCCAGTCTTCAAGCTGATCTCCACCCCCAGATTCTTTTGTAGTAGTAAGGATCTGTTGATCGGGGGTGGTCTTGGACACTTCTTGATAATCGATCTGTATTTGCCTTCCTCCGAGTGAGTCTCCAAGAACTGAGGCAGCATTGGCTAAGGCATCTGCTTCTCGGTTCTCTGCTCTGGGGATTTGAATGGATTCAGCGGCAATAAAACGTTGTTGAAGATGTCGTACTAAGGCCAAGTAGAGTTGCATTCTTTCTTCGCGAGCTGTGTACTCTCCATTGATTTGCCTTATAATCAATTGGGAGTCGCTGTAGACGATGATTCGATCTACCCCCAGGGATTTCGCCATCTCGAGTCCGGAAATGAGTGCTTCGTACTCGGCTTCGTTGTTGGTGGCAGTGAATCCGAGGAGAGTGGCCTTCTGGAGATGATCCAGTTCGGGGGATATCAATACTATCCCAGTTCCCGAACCGATCAAACTTGAAGCTCCATCAGTATAAAGCTTCCATGGAGGAGTTGCAGCAGGAGCTTCGAGACTTGGATCAATTTTTGTTGCAAGATTGATCGGAGTATTGTCCTCATCTTCTAAGCGCATGTCGACATCTTCTTCCCAAGTGATAGGGTCTTCAACTGGGAAGTCAGCTAGAAAATCAGCAACTGCTTGACCTTTGATAGAAGTGCGAGATTCGAATTGAATCCCCAGAGCACTCATTTCGATCACCCATTTGGTCATTCGACCAGCTCGACCAGCTTTGTCAATGATATCTTTGAGTGAGTGTTCTGAAATGACAGTGATCTGGTGGGAGACGAAGTACGGTTGGAGACGTCGCGATGCGGTGAGCAAGGCTAGGATGACCTTCTCCGTTTTTGAATAGCGAGTTTCAGCCGGAAGAAGAGTGTGACTGATATAATAGACTGGATGCTCGAAGCCTTCTCTTCTACTGACTAAGACTGCACTGATTGCTTGATCAGTTACGGCGAGATAGAGCCATAAGTCTTCTTTTGGAAGTGGAGCCGTCAAGATAGGAGATTGCACCAGATATTTCTTGATGCTTTGAAATGCTTCTTCACAAATCGGACTCCACCCTGAAGTATCCGCCTTTCGTAGTTTATCGAAGAGAGGTTTACATTTGTCAGAAGACTTTGAGATGAAGCGATTGAGGGCAGCAAGTCTTCCAGTGAGTCGCTGCACCTCCTTTCGATTGGTAGGTGATGGCATGTCGAGAATAGCTCGAATTTGATCGGGATTGGCTTCAATACCCCTCCTGGTCACAAGATGACCCAGGAATTTGCCAGATTGAACTCCGAAAGCGCACTTGGCTGGATTGAGCTTCATACGATATTTTCGAAGAATTTGAAAGGTTTCCGCCAGATCGGAAAGATGCTTGCTCCGAACGGAACTCTTGGTAAGGAGATCATCGACATATACTTCGACGTTGCGACCGATCTGATTTTCGAACATCTTGGTGACTAGCCTTTGATAGGTAGATCCAGCATTTTTGAGGCCGAACGACATTACATTGTAGCAGTAGAGACCTCGGCTAGTCACGAAGCAAGTCTTCTCTTGATCGTCTGGATGAAGTGGAATTTGATTGTATCCAGAATACCCATCCATGAAAGACAATAGCTCGTGGCCAGCAGTGGCATCGACGAGTCTATCGATCCTTGGCATGGGAAATGGGTCTTTGGGGCAAGCCTTGTTGAGGTTGGTGAAGTCGATGCAGACTCGGACTTTCCCATTCTTCTTCGGAACAGCAACAATATTAGAGATCCAAGTAGGATACTCTACTTCAAGGATGAAGCCTGCTGCGAGTAGCTTAGTGATTTCTTCTTGAACAGCAACTTGTAGCTCTGGTCGGATGGTACGTGGCTTTTGCTTGACAGGCTTCACCTCTTCTTTGATTGCAAGTCGGTGACAAGCGTCATCCGGATTGATATCAGGCATGTCTTCGAAACACCAAGCGAAGACATCGATATTGGATTGGAGGAAGGACACCATGTCTTGCGCTTCTGCGTCGCTAAGACTGGTACCAATGAAAGTTTGTTGAGGGAGATCTCCGCTGCCTATGTTGATTGGGATGATTTCTTCTATTGAAGGTGATGTTTCCCATTCGATTGGTGGAGGTTCGGTCAGCGGAATCTCCTTTGATTGCTATTTGGAAGAGGGACCAGCTTCATCTCGTGGCCGCTTTGGAGGAGCAATGTTGATCTTTCGATCTGTCTTTGCCGCAGCAGCCTCACAAGACCTTCCAGCTTGCTGATCACCTCGAATGCAGACAATGCCTTCCCCAGTTGCAAATTTGAGTAATTGATGATAAGAAGAAGAGATGGCATTGATTTGGTGGAGGAATGGTCGCCCGAGGATGGCGTTGTAGCTGGATACTCCTTCGACAATTGCGAACCTGACCGAGACTCGAGTCTCTCGGCTGAGGTCAAGAGTGAATCTCGACTCACCCACCGTGATGCTCTGTTCGCCGTTGAAACCGGTGATCACGGTAGGGACGACGTCGAGGCTTTGATATTTATGTCCCAGACGTTTGAAGCAGTCTGAGAACATAATGTCGATAGAACTCCCGGTGTCGATGAGGATCCGATTGACGGTGCTTTCGTCGATGATGAGTTTCAAAATCAGGGGGTCCCGATGTGGAGTATGAACTCCTTGAAGATCAGTGTCGTTGAAGACGATGGATGGCCAAGCAAGACCTTCGATGGGCTTCTCGATCCAGGTATCTTCTTTATTTGCAGTAGATCGAACATGGAAGATGCGCCGAATTTGCCGATCGACTTCTTTCCCGGTCACTGCTTGGTTGTGCAATGATCCATGAATGCCAAAGACATTGGCATTCACAGAGATAGGTTGCCGGTCAGAGGAGATTTGATGTATCCAACACACTTCTTTCCCTTTTGCAGAGGTTCGACATTGATCGTGCCCGTTGTTGACGAATTCTTGAAGGTGGTCCTCTCGCAGTAAGTCTTCAAGATGGAACTTCAACCGATAGCACCGGTCGGTGGAGTGGCCGTGACTTCGATGGAATTCGCAGTAGACTGTTTTGTCTGCTGTGAATTTGGAGTTTGGCTGAAGAGGATTGGGCCACCGAAGATATTCGTCGTGTTGAATGCGGTCGAGTATCTGTTCGACCGGCATATTCCACTCGGTGAAAGTGGTCTTTGTTGGAGATCGACGCCCTTCATTCTTTGATCGTTTGTTGGCTGGAGGGGCTGCTGCCTCAGCATTGTGAGCCTTGGCAGCATACTTGGGAGCTTCTCTCTCCGCAGGCCTTCGTTTTGTTTCTCGCCCTTTCCGAGCGACTTGATCGTCTTCGACCTCGATCTCTCTCTGGATTCGATCGAACATAGCTCCCAGAGAAGGAGGGAGATTACGGATGAAGTCATTGTAGATGTGCAGATCGAAGCGGAGAGCGTTCTGGAAAGCCAACATGATGGCTTCATCGTCCAGATGTCTTCCAGAGAGGGCAGCATGCTCGTTGCGAAATCTCCTAGTGAAACTTCGGAGAGTCTCGTCAGCACCCATCCTTAGCCGATAGAGAGAGTCAAGCTTCTTCTCGGGCTTCAGATTGAGCTGATAATGCTGCACAAAGAGTTTAGCCAAAACATCGAACTGGGTGATGGACCCAGCTCGGAGATTATGATACCAGTCGAGCGACAGTTCATCGAGACTTCCTGCGAAGGTGCGGCAAAGCACATTGTTTTCTTCTTCATGCGGCGTTAAGGCTTGCTTGAAGGCAAGGATGTGGAGAGTAGGATCTCCTCTGATGCAGTTGAATTTGGGGAGGATTGGAGTTCTCCATCCCCTTGGAAATGTTGTCTCAAAGAGACTTCGATGTAGAGGCCCGGCAGAAGAATAGCCATCCCTGCGACCATGTCCTCGACCTAGAGGTGGGTCAAGAGGCAAGATCGCAAGGTCTTGCTCAGGCATCGAAGTATTTGCCGGTTGAAGTCGATATCGGAGGTCCGATCCAAGCCCACGCTGAAGTGGAATGGAAGGGGAAACTCGACTCTTTGAAGGAGCGCCTTTCATTTGGTGCCTCCTTGGTATGTTGAGTTTTGAAGGTGTCCTCTTGTCGCAGTTGTGGCCAGAAGACGATTGGGAAGACTCGTCTTCGAGGCGATCCCAAACACTTTGCTTCCAGGGGGTAGCAGAGGGAGTTGGATCACGTCGAATCCTCTCGAGGGCAGTAGTACCCATTGACCTCCGTTGTTCGGAGTGGATGGAATGTCGAGGAAGATCGACTCTCTCGCTTGTGGAGGGGATTGGAAGAGCGATTCCAGCCTCGGAGGCTACCTTCTTCAGAGCATCCCTCTCAGCAGTGAGGGTGGCATTCTGTTTTGCCAATTGAAGCAGCTGGAAGTCGACTGCAGAGATTTGGTAGGTCGATGGAGGGTCTTCAGCAGGAGCGGGTGTTGTTTGCCCAATCGACTGTCGCGCGGGGTGGGCGATAGGTCGATCGACAGATTTGCCACTCCCTGAACGAACCCCCATCTCGGGGACAGCAAGGGGCTATCCGAAGTTGACCCTTTGACTCATTGAACGAGTCTCAGGACGAGGTTGTTGTTGAGTGTTACTTCCTTCTGGTTGACCTTGATGTTTTATCCTCGCCATTCAGAGAGCGAAAGGTGCAACGAGAGTGCCGTTCAGTTGTATGATCAACCGAGAGGGCGAGGAAGTTTGACTATCAAGATCAGTTGTAGGTTCAACCGATCAAGTAGTAACGGAGAATTGGACTTTTTGATCGGATCCCACAGACGGTGCCAAACTGTGGGGGAAAATCTTCGTGCCGACCCGAAGACTCTCGCAGCACCAGTCAATTGGAGTTGAAGTTGACGTCGAAGATCGTTGGTCGATCTGTTGATTGCAGTTGAAGCCTTTTGATATGTGAATAGAGATATGCAATCAGAGAGAGTTTGACACAAGAGATTGATCTCGGAGTTCAGCCGAAGCCTACGTCTCCGTGCTATAGGGAGCAACCCGAATTCACTAACACTTATACTGGAGTGATCTCGACAGGCCGAGTATCACTGTAAACACTGATCTCTTCGAGAGAAAAAGAAGATCAAAGAGAGGTGGAAGATGGGAAGTTAGAAATCCCAGAGCTCTGGTTTTAGAACTGAGAATTCGATCCTTTTACATTTGAAGGCTCTGCTATTTATAGGATTCCCGGGGAGGAATTCCGGGGCAAATGGCGGTTTTCTGCTGTCGTATCTGGGGATTCTCCAGGTAAAGCTAGCGGGCCCCGCCATCGTATTCTGGGGGATTCCACAGGCTCGTGGACTTTCCGGGCAGGGCCGGTGGGTCCCGCGGTGGTCCTCGTGGGCCCACCAGGCAGGGCCGGTGGGTCCCGTGGTAGTCTTCATGGGCCCACCAGGCAGGGCCGATGGGTCCCGTGGTAGTCTTCATGGGCCCACCAGGCAGGGCCGGTGGGTCCCGCGGTAGTTGGTAAACTTCTGCCAAAATTTGCACCCACAACAGTATCCAATCTTCAAAGGCATCTGCAGCGAGCAAGGCTCGAGGTGGGTCCGAAGGAGAGAGGTCGTGTGCTCCAAGTGTAGCCAAACCCTGATGTATTCATCTCTTTTTTGTTGTTGTAACTGTAAACTCTTCTCAAATAGAAGCTCACTCCTGTACTCAAAACTTTTTGATAATAAAGATATCTTTTTGGTTGTTAAAAATTGAATGTCTTGTGTTGAAATCTTTGAAATGTTGTGTTCTGGATGGTCTTGAGATGTTTGAATATACATACACTTGAATGTAAGGGGCCGAGTCTCAACTCGATCACCCAAACTGGTTAAGTAACTTGAAAATTAAAGATTGTGTTGTAGCACAATCTTGAAAGCGTTTAACATTTGTATGTAAGGGGTTGAGTCGCAACTCAAGTACCCAAACATGTTAGACGATATTGAAATTGAAGATCATTTAACATTTGTAAGTAAGGGGTAGTATCGCAACACAAATTTCCAAACCTGTTAAATTGACTTAGTGACTTGAAGGTTGTTTTGTATGACAACCCGAAATCATTTAACATTTGCCTGTAAGGGGTTAAGTCACAACTCAAGCACCCAAACTTGTTAAATGACCTAGTAATTTGAATATTGATGATGTAGAACTTGAAAGATAATCGAAACTGCTCCAGAATTTGAATTGAGAAGTGGCCATTTAAACATTTGAATATTTGAACATTTGAAAGAGATCTTTATTCATCATGGAATTTGCATCGTGGAATTTACATCATGGATAGAATAATTTGAGATGTCTAGCATTCCAAGCTCGTGGTAGTCTATCTCCTTCTGGCAAAATAAGGCGATATGATCCTTTGCCTCCTACTAATTCAGCGATGTAGGGACCTTCCCAGTTGGGAGCCAGTTTCCCACTGCTGTGTTCTTTAGTGTTGTAAAAAACTGCTCTGAGGACTAGGCTGCCAATCGGGAACTGTCTCTTGTAGACTTTCTGATCATAAGCTCATTTGATCTTCTGTTGATACTTGGCATTTCGAACGATTGTTCGATCTCGTAATTCTTCAGAGAAATCCAGATCGTTGGCTCGAAGTTCTGTGGGTGCAAATTTTGGCATGTATCCACCACGGGACCCACCGGCCCTGCCTGGTGGGCCCACGAGGACTACCACGGGACCCACCGGTCCTGCCTGGTGGGCCCACGAGGACTACCACGGGACCCACCGGCCCTGCCTGGTGGGCCCACGAGGACTACCACGGGACCCACCGGCCCTGCCTGGTGGGCCCACGAGGACTACCACGGGACCCACCGGCCCTGCCTGGTGGGCCCACGAGGACTACCACGGGACCCACCTGCCCTGCCTGGTGGGCCCACGAGGACTACCACGGGACCCACCGGCCCTGCCTGGTGGGCCCACGAGGACTACCACGGGACCCACCGGCCCTGCCTGGTGGGCCCACGAGGACTACCACGGGACCCACCGGCCCTGCCTGGTGGGCCCACGAGGACTACCACGGGACCCACCGGCCCTGCCTGGTGGGCCCCCGAGGACTACCACAGGACCCACCGGTCCTGCCTGGAGGATCCCCAGATACGGCAGCAGAAACCGCCATTTACCTCGGAATTCCCCAACAGAGAATCCTATAAATAGCAGTGCCTTCGAACGTAAAAGGATCCGAAAATTCTGATTTCCACTCTGAGATCTGACTTTCAGAACCAGAGCTCTGGGATTTTCAACTTCTGATCTACCATCTCTCCTTGATCTTCTTTTCTCCTTAAAAGAGATCAGAGGGTTTTCAGTGACACTCGGCCTGTCGAGGTCACTTCAACTGAAGTGTTAGTGAATTCGGGTTGCTCCCTATAGCACGGAGACGTAGGCTTCGGCTGAACTCCGAGATCATATCTCGTGTCACAATTTCTCTGATTGCATTCCTCTGTTTGCATATCAAAAGATTTCAACTCCAATTGACAGATCAATCAACGATCTTCAACTCGAACCTTCAATTGACTGGTGCTGCGAGAGTCTTCGGGTCGGCACGAAGATTTTCCCACACAGTTTGGCGCCGTCTGTGGGATCACGAGCGAAAAGCTGTGTTCTCTCTCTCTACTTCGACTACCAGATCAATAGCCAAACTTCCTCGCCCCCTCGGTTGATCAGACAACTGATCGGACATTGGCAATCTCGTTGTACCCTTCGCACTCTGAATGGCGAGAACCAAACACCAGGGTCAACCAGAAGGAAGTAACACTCAACATCAACCTCGCCCTGAGACTCGTTCAATGAGTCAAAGGCTCAATTTCGGGCAGCCCCTTGCTGTCCCCGAGATGGGGGTTCACTCAGGAAGCGGGAGATCAGTCGATTGACCGATCGCCCCTCATCCTCATCAATCAATTGGGCAGACTGTCCCTGCTCTTGCTGAAGATCCTCCATCAACTTACCAGATCTCTGCAATCGATTTCCAACTACTCCAACTGGCGAAACAAAACGCCACCCTCACAGCTGAGAGGGATGCTCTTAAGAGAGCAGCTTCCGAAGCTGGAATCGTTCTGCCTATCCCATCTGCAAGCGAGAGGATCAATCTTCCACAACGCTCAATCCACTCCGAGCAACGGAGATCAATGGGCACTGCTGCCCTCGAGAGGATTCGACGCGACCCAACTCCCTCTGCTGCTCCTTGGAAGCAAAGTGTTTGGGATCGCCTTAAAGACGAGTCCTCCCAATCGTCTTCCGGCCGCAACTGCAACAAGAAGGCTCCATCAAATCTCAATGCACCAAGGAGGCACCAAATGAAAGGCGCTCCTTCAAAGAGCAGAGTCTCCCCTTCCATTCCACTCCAACGTGGACTTGGATCGGACCTTCGACACCGACTTCAACCGGCAAATACTTCAATGCCTGAGCAAGACCTTGCGATCTTGCCTCTTGACCCGCCTCTAGGTCGAGGACACGGTCGTAGGGACGGTTACTCCTCTGCCGGGCCTCTACATCGAAGTCTCTTCGAGACCACCTTTCCAAGAGGATGGAGAACTCCTATCCTCCCCAAATTCAACTGCATCAGAGGAGATCCAAGCCTCCACATACTTGCCTTCAAGCAAGCTCTAACGCCACACGAAGAGGAAAACAACGTGCTCTGCCGCACCTTCGCGGGAAGTCTCGATGAGCCTTCGCTCGACTGGTATCACAATCTCCGAGCTGGGTCCATCACCCAGTTCGGTGTTTTGGCTAACCTTTTTGTGCAGCACTATCAACTCAATCTGAAGCCAGAGAAGAAGCTCGACTCTCTCTACCGACTGAGGATGGGTGCAGACGAGACTCTCCGCAGCTTCACGAGGAGGTTTCGCAACGAGCATGCTGCTCTCTCTGGAAGACATCTGGATGATGAAGCCATCATGTTGGCTTTCCAGAACGCTCTCCGCTTCGATCTACACATCTACAACGACTTCATCCGCAATCCCCCTCCTTCTCTGGGTGCAATGTTTGACCGAATCCAGAGGGAGATTGAGGTAGAAGACGATCAAGTCGCTCGGAAAGGGCGAGAAACTAAGAGAAGGCCTGCTGAAAGAGAAGCTCCTAAGTATGCTGCAAAGGCTCACAACGCTGAAGCAGCAGCCCCTCCGGCCAACAAAAGATCAAAGAATGATGGGCGTCGATCTCCGACGAAGACCACTTTCACCGAGTGGAATATGCCGGTCGAACAGATACTCGACCGCATTCAACACGAAGAGTTCGTTCGGAGGCCTAATCCTCTTCAGCCGAATTCCAAATTCACAGCAGACAAGACAGTCTACTGCGACTTCCATCGAAGTCATGGCCATTCCACCGATTGGTGTTTTCGGCTAAAATTCCATCTTGAAGACCTATTGCGAGAAGGCCATCTTCAAGAGTTCGTTAGAGGCGGACACAATCAACATCGGACCTCTGCAAAGGGGAAAGAAGTGTGTTGGATACATCAAATCTCCTCTAACCGGCAAACTATCTCTGTGAATGCCAATGTTTTTGGTATTCATGGAACATTGCACAATCAAAGTCTGACTGGGAAAGAGGTGGATCGCCAAGTTCGACGCATCTTCCACGTTCATTCTACTGCGAGCAAAGAAGATACCTGGATCGAGAAACCCATCGAAGGTCTTTCTTGGCCATCAATCGTCTTCAACGACACTAATCTTCAAGGAGTCCATACTCCACATCGAGACCCTCTGGTCTTGAAACTCATTATCGACGGTAGCACTGTCAACCGGATCCTCATCGACACCGGAAGCTCCATCGACATTATGTTCTCAGACTGTTTCAAACGTCTGGGACATAAGTATCAAAGCCTCGACGTCGTCCCGACTGTGATCACCGGCTTCAATGGTGAACAAAGCATCACAGTGGGCGAATCCAGATTTACTATCGACCTCAGCCGAGAGACTCGAGTCTCGGTGAGGTTTGCAATCGTCGAAGGAATGTCTAGCTACAACGCCATTCTTGGGCGACCATTCCTCCATCAGATCAATGCCATCTCCTCCTCTTACCATCAACTACTCAAATTTGCAACTGGAGAAGGCATCGTCTGCATTCGAGGCGATCAGCAAGCTGGAAGGTCTTGTGAAGCTGCTGCGGCAAAGACAGATCGAAAGATTAACATTGCTCCTCCAAAGCGGCCACGAGATGAAGCTGGTCCCTCTTCTAAATAGCAATCAAAGGAGATTCCGCTGACCGAACCTCCACCAATCGAATGGGAAGCATCACCTTCAATTGAAGAAATCATCCCAATCAATATTGGCAGCGGAGATCTCCCTTGACAAACATTTATTGGTACCGGTCTTAGCGACGCAGAAGCGCAAGACATGGTATCCTTCCTCCAGTCCAATATCGACGTCTTCGCTTGGTGTTTCGAAGACATGCCTGGTATCAATCCAGATGACGCTTGTCACCGACTTGCGATCAAGGAAGAGGTGAAGCCTGTCAAGCAAAAGCCACGCACCATCCGCCCAGAGCTGCAAGTTGCTGTTCAAGAAGAAATTACCAAGCTACTCGCAGCCGGATTCATCCGAGAAGTAGAGTATCCAACTTGGATCTCTAATATAGTGGCTGTTCCAAAGAAGAATGGGAAAGTCAGAGTCTGCATCGACTTTACTAATCTCAATAAGGCTTGCCCCAAAGATCCTTTTCCCATGCCAAGGATAGATAGACTCGTCGACACCACTGCTGGCCACGAGCTATTGTCTTTCATGGATGGGTATTCCGGATATAATCAAATTCCGCTCCACGCTGATGATCAAGAGAAGACATGTTTTGTGACTAGCCGAGGCCTTTATTGCTACAATGTCATGCCATTCGGCCTCAAAAATGCTGGTTCCACCTATCAAAGGCTAGTCACCAAAATGTTCGAAGATCAGATTGGTCGCAACGTCGAAGTATATGTCGATGATCTCCTCACCAAGAGTTCCGTTCGGAGTAAACATCTATCTGATCTGGCTGAAACCTTCCAAGTCCTTCGAAAGTATCGAATGAAGCTCAATCCAGCCAAGTGCGCTTTCGGAGTTCAATCTGGCAAATTCCTGGGTCATCTTGTGACCAGGAGGGGTATTGAAGCCAATCCTGATCAAATTCGAGCCATCATCGATATGCCTTCACCTACAAATCGAAAAGAAGTTCAACGCCTCACTGGAAGGTTAGCAGCACTCAATCGATTCATTTCAAAATCTTCCGACAAATGCAAACCCCTCTTCGACAAACTACGAAAGGTGGATACATCCGGCTGGAGTCCAATCTGTGAAGAGGCATTTCAAAGCATCAAGAAATATCTGGTGCAAGCTCCCATCCTGACTGCTCCATTGCCAAAAGAAGACTTGTGGCTCTATCTGGCCGTGACCGATCAAGCAATCAGCGCGGTCTTAGTCAGTAGAAGAGAAGGCGTCGAACATCCAGTCAACTACATCAGCCACACTCTTCTTCCGGCTGAAACTCGCTATTCGAAAACTGAGAAAGTCATCCTGGCCTTGCTCACTGCATCGCGTCGTCTCCAACCATATTTCGTCTCTCACCAGATCACTGTCATTTCAGAACACTCGCTCAAAGATATCATTGACAAAGCTGGTCGAGCTGGTCGAATGACCAAATGGGTGATCGAAATGAGTGCTCTGGGGATTCAATTCGAATCTCGCACTTCTATCAAAGGTCAAGCAATTGCTGATTTTCTAGCTGACTTTCCAGTTGAAGACCCCATCACTTGGGAAGAGGATGTCGACATGCACTTGGAAGATGAGGATAATCCTCCGATCAATCTTGCAACAAAAATTGATCCAAGTCTTGAAGTTATTGCTGCAACTCCTCCTTGGAAGCTTTATACTGATGGAGCATCAAGTTCGATCGGTTCGGGAACTGGGATAGTCTTAATATCCCCCGAACTTGATCATCTCCAGAAGGCCACTCTCCTTGGATTTAATGCCACCAACAACGAAGCTGAATACGAAGCACTCATTTCCGGACTCGAAATGGCAGAATCCCTGGGGGTAGATCGAATCATCATCTACAGCGACTCCCAGTTGATCATAAGGCAAATCAATGGAGAGTACACAGCTCGTGAAGAAAGAATGCAACTCTACTTAGCCTTAGTACGACGTCTTCAACAACGTTTTACTACAATTGAGTTCGTTCAAATTCCAAGAACAGAAAACCGAGAAGCAGATGCCTTAGCTAATGCTGCCTCAGTTCTGGGAGACTCGCTTGGAGGAAGGCAAATACAGATCAATTATCAAGAAGTGCCCAAGACCATCCCCGATCAACAGATCCTTACTACTACAAAAGGATCTGGGGGTGGAGATCAGCTTGAAGATTGGAGACGACCAATTCTTGACTTCTTCAAACATGGCAAAATGCCAGAAGATCCAAATCAAGCCCGAAGACTTCAAAGGAAGCTCCCATGCTACACTATTCAAGGAGAAGATCTGTACTTCAAATCTCACAACGGGATGTTGCTCAAGTGCCTTGGTCCAGAGCAAGCACAGTCAATCCTGATTGATATCCACTCTGGAGCTTGTGGAAATCATTCGGGAGGAAGATCTCTTGAAGCCAAGACGAAGCTACAAGGGTACTACTGGCCAACAATGGCAAGGGATGCTCAACAAGTCGTTCAAAGATGCGAGCCTTGCCAACGACACGCTCGAGCTATCCATCTCCCTGCAGATGAACTTCATCAATTATCAAGCCCCTGGCCTTTCCATCAATGGGGGTTAGATTTCTTGGGTCCTTTCCCTCCAACTCCAAGCAAGAAGAAATATCTACTGCTGGCTACTGATTACTTCACCAAATGGGTTGAAGCTGTGCCCCTCTTTCGAGAGACTGACGACGAAGTGATCAAATTCATTCGGCACAACATCTTCTCAAGATTTGGCACACCTCAAGTTCTTGTTGCTGACAATGGAGCTCAATTTGACTCAGACAAATTCCAAGAGTTCTGTCTGAACAACGGTATCAAGCTATTCTATTCAACTCCAAGATATCCTCAATGCAATGGTCAAGCTGAAGCCTCAAACAGAGCTATACTTGATATACTCAAGAAGAAACTCAACGACAAGAAAGGATTGTGGGAGCAAGTCCTACCTGAAGTTCTTTGGGGGTATCGCACAACTCCGAGAAGATCCACAGGGTTCTCACCCTTTCGTCTAACATATGGATCGGAAGCAATACTCCCAACAGAAAATATATCAAGTACTTTGAAGACCAAAGCTGTTGAAGAAGGAGTCAATGAAGAACTTCGGATCAATGATCTAGACTTCTCTGAAGAACTACGAGATCAAGCTTCTCTTCGTGTAGCCAAGTATCAACAGAAGATCAAAAGAGCCTATGACAAGAAAGTCCACAAGAGACAGTTCCCAGTGGGTAGTTTAGTTCTCAGAGCAGTTTTCTACAATACCAAAGAGCACAGCAGTGGAAAGCTTGCTCCCAACTGGGAAGGTCTATATATCATTGAATCAGTAGGAAGCAAAGGTTCTTACAGACTGATCACACCAGAAGGAGATAGATTGCCTCGAGCTTGGAATTCTAGACACCTTAAGATGTTCTACCCATGATGTAAATTTTTGTGATGAATAAAGTTCTTTCAAAGTGTTCAAATATGCAACTGTTCAATTTTTCAATTCAAGTTCTGAAGCAGTTTCAAGTTATCCATATTCAAGTTACCAGGTCTTTTAACAAGTTTGAGAGTTAGAGTTGCGACTCAACCCCTTACTAGCAAATGTTAAAAACTGACCGCATTCAAGTTATCAAGTCTTAACAAGTTTGGGTGTTAGAGTTGCGACTCAACCCCTTACTGGCAAATGTTAAACTGACTTTCAAATTTCAATATTCAATTTCAATCAATTTCTACATCGTTTAACAGGTTTGGGTGCTTGAGTTGCGACTCAACCCCTCACATTCAAGTGTTATACGAATTCAAGTCCAATTTTCAAAGTTACATTGAAAAGATTGTATCTATTCTAATGCTATTGAGATCATGATAGTCAAAGGCATTCAATTCAAGAGACATTCAATTTTCAAACACCAAGAAGATCTTTTATTATCAAAATATGTCAGATACAAGGAGCTGTTACATTTCAAAAATTTACAAGTACAACAACGAAGAAGGAGAAAAGTCTCAAGGCTTGGCCACACTCTTCGCATGCGACTTCTCCCCTTCAGATCCAGGACGAGCTTTACTCGCCACTGATGCCTTGGAGGATCGGACACTGGAAACATGGGCCCTGAGCGCTTCTGCCGCCTTCTCTGCTGTCTCCTTGTAAACCTTGCACTCAGACAACGCGTGCTCCAGTGCCTTCTTCGAAGTCTCTTCTCTGGCAGTGAAGACAGTGTGCTGGGTAGCAAGTTGTTGCTTCAGCTCTTGAATCTCGCTGGTGCGACCACAAGACACTTCCTCAACCTTGGAGAGTCGAGTCTTCAAGGATTCGAGCTCGTGACTCTGTGCCTCGCAACGATCCTGCAGCCCCTTGATCTCCAGCTTCCCCTTGCGAAGTTCCTTAATCTTGGTTTTGAGAGAGGCTTTCTTCGAAGTCAGGAGCTCTCTCAGCTCATCTCTCTCCGCGGTCAAGTGATTTATTTCAGCTACAGCTTCTTTTGCTCCCGCCCTCATGGAGAGCTTGGTCGCGACATTCATAACTGCTGAGTTCTGCAAAAGAACAAAAGAGTTAGAATTATCATAAAGATACAACTCAGATGATTGATCGAGCAGATGCACCTACCAACAGATCAATTCTTTCAAAAGCTTCATCCAGAGTAGCCCCTGGGAGGTTGATGAGTTTCCTGATCGCAGCTGTGGGGCGGTTGATATCAACGTCACCCAAGCTTCTTATTGTCGGAGTCAATCCAGCAGGTGCACCTACAATCAACAAGAGATCAAAGTGTTAGATTATTTTCGAGCTTCAGAGACAAGGCATTCAAGGCGAGTTAGTTCAATTACCTGAGGTTTCGACCTTCGGCTCTTTGCCCTTCCTGCGATCAGAGCCACCCTGAGGGGTCGACTTCTCCTGAATCGGGGTTGGCGCTGGTTGAGGTGGAGGAGCCCCATCACCCACTCGACTTCCCCTCTCCAAATGAGTAGGGGGGGAAGCATTCCTCAGAGGAGAGACTCTCTCTTCCTCTTGTGATCCGCCAGGCTTGAGCCCTGCCACCATTGCTTCCACCTCCTCAAGTAGAGAGCGAGAGGGGGGTGGGGGTTGCTTGACTTCTACACCCCCGCTCGTTGTTGCTCCTTCAATACGAGGAACGTCGGGGGGAATCTGATCGAGGGGTGTGGGGTTGCTTCCAACCCCACCACTCCTCGACAGCTTTATTTTCAGGCGCATCGGCCTCTTCAATTCATCAAATTTGTAGGCGGGAACCACTCTTTGGCCATCGCCTTCCGCATCCATAACTCCTTCCATCTGACGGGCCTTAGCCTCGTCAATGGGAACAGGAATTGAGTCTTCCCCTGTTGCACCTACAGTGGGGGTGGGAGGAATTTCTTCCTCACCACCCCCATTCTCGCCATCTCCACCAGAGGGAGTGGAAGACGGATCATCCTCGCCATCGCCGTCCTCATCCTCGTCATCGCCACTATTGTCGTGGCTGGCATTCTCGGTCCCCTCGTCTTCCTCATCGCTCCCCTTCTTTTCTTTTTCTTCCTCTTCTTCTTTCTTCTTCCCTTCATCTTCATCTTCCTTAGGCTTGACAAGTGTTTTTCGCTTCTTCTTCACTGGGCCTCTTTGGATCACCAGTTTCTCATCCAAAGTGGGCAATCGGCGCCTAGCAGTGTAGATCTTCTTCTCGGCCCGAATCTTTCGAATGATCTTACCCGACTGAGGGTCCTCCTCATAGTCCGAGTATAGAACTTCGTTATCCTCGTATCTATCTTTCGATCGGTGGAGGAGATTGGCCTTGCCATATCTCACTGGGCAGTTGGAGAACTGCTTCCACGACCTCGTTCCACAAGTCAGCTCGAGGAATAAGTTGTCTATGGCCCCAGCCCTCTCGGAGGTCCAAGCAAAGATGCCTCCCGCGCTGTACATCTTAACTGCGTCGTGCACACTGTCTCGGGGGGTGTCGGGCACTGACATGGATGTCCACGCGCCGGAAACAGAGATAGGCCAATCTGTGTACAGTTTGTCTGAAGGAACTGTATCAGTTAACGGACGAAGCGGAGACACACCGGTCAAATTGTAGAACGGGCTGTCCTTCCTGAAATTCCATCGATAATGAAAGAAAAAGTATCCAAGCTCGATCCGGGCAGGTTCACCTTCCGGGATACTGGAGTAGCATGCCCTCAAGTCTTCCTGGAAATCCGACTCCATGCGGCAGAATGCGTAGATAATTCGCCAGGCGTTCCCAGTGACCTGCCCCGGGCAAAGGCCAGATGTATTCAGCAATCTTGCCGCAAAGGGGGGCAGCGGTAAACGCAGACCGCAGTTCATTTGGCCGATGGTCACGATGGTTCCCATGACCTTCTCGTTGCTGGCATAGCTGGTGAAGACGGTTTTCTTGTCGATGCCAAAAGCCGTCTGGATGCTAGGGAGTGAAGGCTGCGCTCCCTTCCCTTCAGTGAAATAAGAGAGCAGTGCTTGCCACTTCTTTCTCTTCGTATCTGTGAACTCACCACCTACATTGTACATGTACTCCGTCTCCTCTGTCAGGGGCATGAGAGGGCCCAGAATAAACTTCACTTTGGGGATGAACTCTGGCCTTGATGGCGCTGAGGCAAACCCTTCTCCTTGGTGCCGCTTGCCCAGTTGGCCAAGTTCAGCGAGAGCAGCCTTGCCTTTGCCACGGCCCCTCGGAGGAGATTGAACCTCGACAATTTCCTTCCCCTTTCTCTTCGAGGGAGCTGTACCAGACTTCTTCGAACTGCCAGATGAAGCCATTGGACCGATCGAACGAGAACAAGAACAAGAGCAGAAATCAGGAGAACAAGGGTCTGGACTTCGAAAAATTTTGGAAGCGTGAGGCGAAATGACAGCCAGAAAAAACTTTTGTACCCGGGGTAAAACAGGTGTGCAAATCGAGAAGACACGTGTCTTCACCATATCAAATCGCGTGTTTTTGTAGGTACACGTGGCATCCATCCGTAGCAAGCGCAAAACCAGGCGAACAGTCGCGACCAGGCGAAACGTCGGACCTACCGGTCCATATGAACCAACGGTCCAAGCAAGCCACCGGTCTGGGTAAACCGGACCGCCGGTTCAAAGCAACCATCAAGCCAACCAAGGATTCAAAACAAGAAGAATCAAGCTCCATCAATGTTCAAAACTCTGCCAAAATATCGAAGAACAAAGCAGTAAACCTTCTCTGAAGGGCAGGTTCAAAACTTTACTTTGATCGGTCAAATTTCTACTGGATCTGGCAAAAAACCAAGGTTTTTTGCCGATCACTCGAACCTTGACCAGATATTTTTTCACCGATCGGACAAACATGTCCGATCGGCGAAAGTTATGTGATTGGTCAAATTTCTACTGGATCTGGCAAAAAACCAAGGTTTTTTGCCGATCACTCGAACCTTGACCGGATATTTCTTCACCGATCGGACAAACATGTCCGATCGGCGAAAGTTATCTGATCGGTCAAATTTCTACTGGATCTGGCAAAAAACCAAGGTTTTTTGCCGATCACTCGAACCTTGACCGGATATTTTTTTACCGATCGGACAAACGTGTCCGATCGGCGAAAGTTATTTGATCGGTCAAATTTCTACTGGATCTGGCAAAAAACCAAGGTTTTTTGCCGATCACTCGAACCTTGACCGGATATTTTTTCACCGATCGGACAAACATGTCCGATCGGCGAAAGTTATTTGATCGGTCAAATTTCTACTGGATCTGGCAAAAAACCAAGGTTTTTTGCCGATCACTTGAACCTTGACCGGATATGTTTTCACCGATCGGACAAACATGTCCGATCGGCGAAAGTTATTTGATCGGTCAAATTTCTACTGGATCTGGCAAAAAACCAAGGTTTTTTGCCGATCGCTCGAACCTTGACCGGATATTTTTTCACCGATCGGACAAACATGTCCGATCGGCGAAAGTTATTTGATCGGTCAAATTTCTACTGGATCTGGCAAAAAACCAAGGTTTTTTGCCGATCGCTCGAACCTTGACCGGATATTTTTTCACCGATCGGACAAACATGTCCGATCGGCGAAAGAACATGGTCGATCGGTGAAAAAATATCTGATCGGTCAAATTTCTACTGGATCTGGCAAAAAACCAAGGTTTTTTGCCGATCACTCGAACCTTGACCGGATATTTTTTCACCGATCGGACAAACATGTCCGATCGGCGAAAGTTATCTGATCGGTCAAATTTCTACTGGATCTGGCAAAAAACCAATGTTTTTTGCCGATCACTCGAACCTTGACCGTATATTTTTTCACCGATCGGACAAACATGTCCGATCGGCGAAAGTTATCTGATCGGTCAAATTTCTACTGGATCTGGCAAAAAACCAAGGTTTTTTGCCGATCACTCGAACCTTGACCGGATATTTTTTCACCGATCGGACAAACATGTCCGATCGGCGAAAATTATTTGATCGGTCAAATTTCTACTTGATCTGGCAAAAAACCAAGGTTTTTTGCCGATCACTCGAACCTTGACCGGATATTTTGCACCGATCAGACAAACATGCCCGATCGGCGAAAGTTATTTGATCGGTCAAATTTACTACTGGATCGGTCAAAAAACCGTGTTTTTTGACCGATCACCCGATTCTTGACCGGTTGAATTTTGCCCGATCGGTCAAAATTTGACCGATCGGTCAAAAATGACCGATCGGTCAAAATTTAACCGATCGGTCAAATTTCAGCTGATCGGTCAAATTTACTACTGGATCGGTCAAAAAACCCTGTTTTTTGACCGATCACCCAATTCTTGACCGGTTGAATTTTGACCGATCGGTCAAAATTTGACCGATCGATCAAATTTGACCGATCGGTCCAAATTGACCGGTCAGTCCTTTTTTACACTAACACGCGACAAATTTCTTCGTGTCCTTTTTTCAAAAGCAGGAAGTTGCTGTTCTTTGCACCAAATCCAAGCCAGCCAGAATGCACTCTAGCTAACTTGGAGGGGGTAACTGTGGGTGCAAATTTTGGCATGTATCCACCACGGGACCCACCGGCCCTGCCTGGTGGGCCCACGAGGACTACCACGGGACCCACCGGTCCTGCCTGGTGGGCCCACGAGGACTACCACGGGACCCACCGGCCCTGCCTGGTGGGCCCACGAGGACTACCACGGGACCCACCGGCCCTGCCTGGTGGGCCCACGAGGACTACCACGGGACCCACCGGCCCTGCCTGGTGGGCCCACGAGGACTACCACGGGACCCACCTGCCCTGCCTGGTGGGCCCACGAGGACTACCACGGGACCCACCGGCCCTGCCTGGTGGGCCCACGTGGACTACCACGGGACCCACCGGCCCTGCCTGGTGGGCCCACGAGGACTACCACGGGACCCACCGGCCCTGCCTGGTGGGCCCACGAGGACTACCACGGGACCCACCGGCCCTGCCTGGTGGGCCCCCGAGGACTACCACAGGACCCACCGGTCCTGCCTGGAGGATCCCCAGATACGGCAGCAGAAACCGCCATTTACCTCGGAATTCCCCAACAGAGAATCCTATAAATAGCAGTGCCTTCGAATGTAAAAGGATCCGAAAATTCTGATTTCCACTCTGAGATCTGACTTTCAGAACCAGAGGTCTGGGATTTTCAACTTCTGATCTACCATCTCTCCTTGATCTTCTTTTCTCCTTAAAAGAGATCAGAGGGTTTTCAGTGACACTCGGCCTGTCGAGGTCACTTCAACTGAAGTGTTAGTGAATTCGGGTTGCTCCCTATAGCACGGAGACGTAGGCTTCGGCTGAACTCCGAGATCATATCTCGTGTCACAATTTCTCTGATTGCATTCCTCTGTTTGCATATCAAAAGATTTCAACTCCAATTGACAGATCAATCAACGATCTTCAACTCGAACCTTCAATTGACTGGTGCTGCGAGAGTCTTCGGGTCGGCACGAAGATTTTCCCACACAAGTTCTTCATTGATCCCTTCTTCAACTGCTCTGATCTTTAAAGTATTTGATATGTTTTCTGTTGGGAGTACTGCTTCAGACCCGTAAGTTAGGCGAAAGGGTGAGAACCCAGTCGATCTTCTTGGAGTTGTTCGATAGCCCCACAGAACTTCTGGTAGGACTTGCTCCCACAATCCTTTCTTTGTATCAAGTTTCTTCTTGAGTATACCCAAAATAGCTCTGTTTGAGGCTTCAGCTTGACCATTGCATTGAGGGTATCTGGGAGTTGAGTAGAAAAGTTTGATCCCGTTGTTCAGGCAGAATTCTCAGAACTTGTCAGAGTCGAATTGAGCTCCAATGTCAGCAACAAGAACCTGAGGTATGCCAAATCTTGAGAAGATGTTATGTCTGATGAACTTGATGACTTCGTCGTTAGTCTCTCGAAAGAGTGGCACTGCTTCAACCCATTTGGTGAATTAATCTATAGCCAGCAACATATACTTTTTCTTACTTGGTGTTGGTGGGAAGGGACCCAAGAAGTCTAACCCCCATTGATGGAAAGTCCAGGGACTTGATAGTTGATGGAGTTCATCTGCAGGGAGATGGATAGCTCGAGCGTGTCTTTGACAAGGCTCGCATCTCTGAACTACTTGATGAGCGTCTTTTGACATTGTTGGCCAGTAGTAACCTTGTAGCTTTGTCTTGGCTTCAAGAGATCTTCCTCCCGAAATGATTTCCGCAGGGCCCGGAGTGGATGTCAACTAGGATTGCCTTTGTTTGTTCAGGGTCAATGCATTTGAGCAACATCCCGTTGTGAGACTTGAAGTATAGATCTTCTCCTTGAATGATGTAGCATGGAAGCTTTCTTTGAAGTCTTCGGGCTTGATTTGGATCTTCGGGTATTTTGCCATGTTTGAAGAAGTTGAAGATTGGCAGTCTCCAATCCTCAAGCTCACTTGTGGTGGCAAGGTTCGAATCCAATTGTTCTTCACTCCCAGATCTTTCTATAGTAGCGACGATCTGTTGTTCGGGGGTGGTCTTGGGAGTTTCTTGGTAATCGATTTGTATTTATCTTCCTCCAAGCGAATCCCCAAGAACCGAGGCAGCATTAGCTAAAGCATCTGCTTCTCGATTTTCTACTCTTGGGATTTGAATGAATTCGGCATTAGCAAAATGTTGATGAAGACGTCGTACTAGGGCCAAGTATAGTTGCATTCTTTCTTCTCTCGCCGTGTACTCCCCATTGATCTGTCTTATGATTAGTTGGGAGTCACTGTAGACGATGATTTAATCTACCCCCAGGGATTCAGCTATTTCAAGTCTGGAGATGAGTGCTTCGTATTCAGCTTCGTTGTTGGTGGCATTGAATCCAAGGAGGGTGGCCTTCTGAAGATGATCAAGTTCGGGGGATATCAAGACTATCTCAGTTCCCGAACCGATCGCACTTGAAGCTCCATCAGTATAAAGCTTCCATGGAGTTGTTATGGCAATAGCCTTAAAGCTTGGATCGGTTTTTGTAGCCGGATTGAATGGAGGTTTAGCTTCATCTTCAAGGCACATATAAACATCTTCTTCACAAGTTATGGGGTCTTCGACTGGAAAGTCAGCTAGAAAATCAGCAATTGCCTGCCCCTTGATTGAGGTGCGAGGTTCGAATTGAATTCCCAGAGCACTCATTTCGATCACCCATTTGGTCATTCGATCCGCTCGACCAGCTTTGTCAACGATATCTTTGAGTGGGTGTTCTAAAATGACTGTGATCTGATGAGAGACAAAGTAGGGTTGGAGACGACATGATGCAGTGAGCAAGACCAGTATGACCTTCTCAGTTTTTGAGTAGCGAGTCTCAACCGGAAGAAGAGTATGGCTGATGTAGTAGACCGGATACTCGATGCCTTCTCTTCTGCAGATTAGGACCGCACTGATTGCTTGATTGGTGAAGGTGAGATAGAGCCATAGATCTTCTTTTGGAAGTGGAGCCGTTAGAATAGGAGCTTGCATCAGATATTTCTTGGCGTCTTGAAAAGATTCTTCACAAGTTGGATTCCAGCCAGAGGTATCTGCCTTTCGTAATTTGTCAAAGAGTGGTTTGCACTTGTCGGAAGACTTCGAGATGAACCGATTGAGGGCTGCCAACCTTCTAGTGAGGCATTGAACTTCCTTCCGATTAGTAGGAGACGACATATCCAGAATAGCTCAAATCTGGTCTGGGTTGGCTTCGATGCCTCTCCTGGTCACAAGATGACCTAGGAATTTGCCTGATTGAACTCCGAAAGCACACTTGGCTGGATTGAGATTCATTCGATACTTTCAAAGGACTTGAAAGGTTTCCGTTAGATCGGATAGATGTCTTCCTCAAGTGGAGCTTTTGGTGAGAAGGTCGTCGACGTAGACTTCGACTTGCGCCCGATCTGATCTTCGAACATCTTCGTGACTAGCCGTTGATAGGTAGATCTGGCATTTTTGAGTCCGAAAGGTATTACGTTGTAGCAGTAGAGACCTCGACTATTCACAAAGCACGTCTTCTCTTGATTATCAGAGTAATGTGGAATTTGATTGTACCCAGAGTATCCATCCATGAAAGATAGGAGCTCGTGGCCAACGGTGGTATCGACGAGTCTATCTATCCTTGGCATGGGGAATGGATCTTTAGGACAAGCTTTGTTGAGGTTGGTGAAGTCGATACACACTCTGACCTTCCCATTCTTCTTAGGGATAGCAACTATATTGGAGATCCAAGTAGGGTACTCTACTTCACGAATGAAGCCTGCTGTGAGTAGTTTACTGATCTCCTCTTGAACTGCAACTTGTAGTTCTGGTCGAATTGTGCGTGGCTTTTGCTTGACAGGCTTCACTTCTTCTTTGTTGCTAGTCGATGGCACGCATCATCTGGGTTGATCCCAGGCATGTCTTCAAAGCACCAGGCGAAGATGTCTATATTGAACTGGAGAAAGGATACCATGTCTCGCACTTCTGCGTGGCAGAGACCGGTACCAATGAATGTTTGTTGTGGGAGATCTCCGCTGCCGATATTGACTGGAATGATTTCTTCGATTGAAGGTGAAGTTATCCACTCGATTGTTGGGGCCTCGGCTAGCGGGATCTCCTTTGGTTGCTATGTTGAAGAAGGACCAGCTTCATCTCGTGGTCGCTTTGGAGGAGCAATATTGATCTTGCGATCTGTTTTTGGAGCAGCAGCTTTGCAAGATCGACCGGCTTGTTGATCGCCTCGAATGCAGACAATGCCTTATCCCGTTGCAAACTTGAGAAGTTGATGGTAAGAAGAGGAGATGGCATTAATCTGGTGGAGGAATGGTCGCCCGAGAATGGCGTTGTAGCTGGAAGTTCCTTTGACGATTGCAAATCTCACCGAGACTCGAGTCTCTTGGCTGAGGTCGAGGGTGAATCTTGATTCGCCCACAGTGATGCTTTGTTTGTCGTTGAAGCCCGTGATCACCGTTGGAACGATGTCAAGGCTTGAATATTTATGTCCCAGACGTTTGAAGCAGTCTTAGAACATAATATCGATGAAGCTCCCGGTGTCGATGAGGATCCGATTAACAGTGCTTCCGTCGATAAGAATCTTTAGGACCAGAGGGTCTCGATGTGGAGTATGTACTCCTTGAAGGTCGGTGTCGTTGAAAACGATAGAAGGCCAAGCTAAGCCTTTGACGGGCTTCTTGATCCAGGTATCTTCTTTGTTCGCCGTAGAGCGAACGTGGAAGACTCGTCGGACTTGCCGATCGACTTCCTTCCCGGTCAACGCTTGATTGTGTAGTGTACCATGAATGCCAAAGATGTTAGCATTTACGGTGAGAGGCGATCGGTTGGAAGAGATTTGATGGACCCAGCAAGCCTCTTTCCCCTTTGCAGAGGATCGGTGTTGATCTTGTCCGCCCTTGACGAACTCTTGCAGGTGGCCCTCGCGAAGCAGATCGTCGAGATGATATCTCAAACGATAGCATCGATCAGTAGAATGGCCATGACTGCGATGGAAATCGTAATAGACGGTTTTGTCTGCAGTTACCTCGGTGTCGGGCTGCAGAGGATTAGGCCTTCTAAGGAATTCCTCGTGTTGAATGCGATCGAGGATTTGCTCGATCGGTAGATTCCACTTAGGGATTGCAATGGGTCGGGTTTGTGACGGGTCGGCCCTATCCCGAACCCGCCCCATTATATTTTATCCCGCCCCATATCCGTCCCAAACCCACGTCGGGTTTTGAGGGTAATTTCCAAACCTGTCCCAATTAGTATTGGAAAAACCCGTACCCGCCCAGTCTCGCCCCATTTATGCATTGCGGGTCGGGTCGAATCGGGTCGGGTCGGATCGGCTTCATAAAAAACTGCATATTTAATTTCTTTGGCGCACCTAGGCACAGCTCTACATAGAGAAAAGAACTGAGCAAATGTTCATCCTATATTACAATGACATAGTTATAAGCACAAGTCAACTTATTATATGATCTAGAGAACCAACATATCAAAGAATATTTAAGATATATGAATATATGATAGGTAATATAACCGGATCGGGTCGGGGCGGGTTGGATTAAAACCCGAACCCGACCCAAACCCGATCGAGTTTTAAATTCAAATCCCAAACCCGCACCAAACCTATTTTTAAGCGTCCCAAACCCGTCCCAATCGGGTCGGGTCGGGTCGGGTTACCCGATAAACCCGGATAAATGCCATCCCTAATTCCACTCGGTGAAAGTGGTCTTCTTTGGAGGGGATCGGCGTCCATCGTTTCTTGATCGCTTGTTTGCAGGGGGAGCTGCTGCCTCTGCATTGTGAGCTTTGGCAGCAGACTTCGGGGCTTCTCTCTCGGCTGGTCTTCGCTTTGCCCCTCGCCCTTTTCGAGCTACTTGATCATCCTCAACCTCAATTTCCATTTGGATTCGATCAAACATTGAACCCAGGGAAGGAGGAGGATTGCGAATGAAGTCATTGTAAATGTGCTGATCGAAGCGGAGTGCATTCTGAAAGGCTAGCATGATAGCCTCGTCATCCAGATGCCTTCTTGAGAGGGAGGCGTGCTCGTTGCGGAATCTCCTTGTGAAGCTTTGGAGACGTTCGTCAGCACCCATCCTCAGCCGGTAGAGGGAGTCAAGCTTCTTTTCGGGTTTCAAGTTCAGCTGATAATGCTGCACGAATAGATTGGCCAAAACGCTGAACTGGGTGATAGAACCAACTCGGAGATTGTGGTACCAATCGAGCGATGGCTCGTCGAGGCTCCCAACGAAGGTGCGACAGAGCACGTTGTTTTCTTCTTCGTGCGGCGTTAAGGCTTGCTTGAAAGCAAGTATATGGAGAGTTGGATCTTCTTTGATGAAGTTGAATTTGGGAAGAGTGGGAGTTCTCCATCCCCTTGGAAATGTTGACTCGAATAAGCTTCGATGGAGAGGTCTGGCGGAGGAGTATCCATCCCTACGACCATGCCCTTGACATGGATGTAGATCGAGAGGTAAGATCGAGAGGTCTTGTTCAGGCTTCTGAGTATCAGCAGGTTGGAGTCGGTGACGAATGTCCGATCCGAGCCTACACTAAAGTGGAATAGATGGAGAAACTCTACTCTTTGAAGGAGCCCCTTTCATCTGGTGTTTCCTTGATATGTCGGGCTTTGAAGGTGCCTTCCTATCGCAGTTGCGACCAGAAGAGGATTGGGAGGACTCGTTGTCGAGGCGATTCCAAACACTCTGCTTCCATGGGGCAGTAGAGGGAGTTGGGTCGTGATGAATCTTCTCGAGGGCAGCAGTGCCCATTGACCTCCGTTGCTCAGAGTGGACTGATTGCCGTGGAAGATCGACCCTCTCATTAGTAGAGGGGATAGGAAGAGCAATCCCAGCCTCGGAAGCTGCCTTCTTGAGAGCATCCCTCTCAGCGGTGAGGGCGGCATTCTGTTTTTCCAATTGAAGCAATTGGAAGCCGGTCGCCGAGATTTGATAGGTCGATGGAGGGTTTTCAGCAGGGGCGGGGGCAGTTTGCCCAATCGACTGTCGTGCAGGTTGGACGATCGGCCGATCGACTGATCTCCCACTTCCTGAGCGAGCCCCCATATCGGGGACAGCAAAGGGCTGTCCGAAGTTGAGCCTTTGACTCATGAACGAGTCTCAGGACGAGCTTGCTGAGTGTTACTTCCTTCAGGTTGACCCTGATGTTTCATCCTTGCCATTTAGTAGAGAGCGAAGGGTGCAACGAGAATGCCGGTGTCCTATCGGTTGTCTGCTCAACCGAAGGGGCTAGGAAGTTTGATCGGTTGTCTGCTCAACCGATCTAACCTTGTTGTAGGGCGAACTTGGCTTCTCGCTCGATCCCACAGACGGTGCCAAACTGTGGGGGAAAATCTCCGTGCCAACCCGAAGACTTCGCCGCACCAGTCAATCGAGGTTCAAGTCGAAGATCGTTGTTCGATCTGTTGATTGAAGTTGATGCTTTCAATATACAAACAAAGAGAGTTTGACACGAGAGATTTGATCTCGGAGTTCAGCCGAAGCCTACGTCTCCGTACTATAGGGAGCGACCCGAATTCACTAACACTTGTATCGAAGTGATCTCAATAGGCCAAGTATCACCGAAACCACTCTGATCTCTTCGAAGGCAAGAAGAAGAAGATCGAAGAAAGGAGGAGGAGGTGAAGCTGAGGAATTCCAGAGGTCTGGGTTTCTGAAAATCAGATCTCAGAAATGAAAATCGGATCCGATTACATTCGAAGGGCTGCTATTTATAGAATTTTCTGGTGGTAAATGGCGGTTTCTGCTGTCGTATCTGGGAATCCTCCAGGTAAGGCTGGTGGTCCCCGCCGTCGTTTCCTGGGAGATTCCACAGGCTCCTGGGCCCACCAGGCAGGGCTGGGGGGTCCCGCGGTAGTCTTCGTGGGCCCACCAGGCCGGGTCGGTGGGTCCCCTCTATAGTCTTAGGGGGCCCACCAGGCAAGGTTGGTGGGTCCCGCTGTTGTCTTCGGGGGCCCACCAGGCAGGACCGGTGGGTCCCGCTGTTGTTCTTGGGGGCCCACCAGGCAGGGCCGGTGGGTCCCGCTGTTTGCAGACTTCTTACCAAAATTTGCACCCACAGATCGTACGAATGAATTAGAATTGATCGTTCGAATGAATTAGAATGGATCGTGCGAATGAATTAGAATGGATACATTCGTGCGAATGAATTAGAATGGATCGTACGAATGAATTAGAATGGATCGTACGAATGAATAAGAATGGATCGTATGAATGAATTAGGATGGATCGTACGAATGAGCTAAAATGGATATATTCATGCGAATGAATAAGAATGGATCATACGAATGAATTAGACTGGATCGTACGAATGAATTAGAAAGGATCGTACGAATGAATTAGAAAGGATCATACTAATGAATAAGAATGGATCGTACGAATGAATTAGAATGGATACATTCATGCGAATGAATTAGAATGGATCATACGAATGAAATAGAATAAATCATGCGAATGAATTAGAATGGATCTTACGAATGAATTAGAATGGATAGTACGAATGAATTAGAATGGATCGTGCAAATGAATTACATTGGATCATACGAATGAATTAGAATGGATACAATTATGCGAATGAATTAGAATGGATCGTATGAATGAATTAGAAAGGATCATACGAATGAATTAGAACGGATTGTATGAATGAATTAGGATGGATCGTATGAATGAGCTAGAATGGATATATTCGTGCGAATGAATAAGAATGCATCATACAAATGAATTAGAATGGACCGTACGAATGAATTAGAATGGATCGTACGAATGAATTAGAATGGATCGTATGAATGAATTAGGATGGATCGTACGATTGAGCTAGAATGGATATATTCATGCGAATGAATACGAATGGATCGTACAAATGAATTAGAATGGATCGTACAAATGAATTAGAATGGATACATTCGTGCGAATGAATTAGAATGGATCGTACAAATGAATTTGAATGGATACATTCGTGCGAATGAATTAGAATGGATCTTATGAATGAATTATAATGGATCATACGAATGAATTAGAATGGATACATTCGTGCGAATGAATTAGAATGGATTGTTCGAATGAATTAGAATGGATCGTACGAATGAATTAGAATGGAATGTGCAAATGAATTAGAATGGATCGTACGAATGAATTAGAATGGATCATTCGAATGAATTAGAATGGATCGTATGAATGAATTAGGATGGATCGTAAGAATGAGCTAGAATGGATCGTACGAATGAATTAGAATGGATCGTACGAAAAAATTAGAATGGATCATGCGAATGAATTAGAATGGATCGTACGAATGAATTAGAATAGATTTTCAGAATGAATTAGAATGGATCGTTCGAATGAATTAGAATAGATCGTGCGATTGAATTAGAATGGATCGTGCAAATGAATTAGAATGGATCGTGCGAAAGAATTAGAATGGATACATACGTGTGAATGTATTACACAGGATCGTACGAATGCCTTAGAATGGATCGTACGAATGAATTAGAAAGGATCGTACGAATGAATTAGAATGGATCATTTGAATGAATTAGAATAGATCGTGCGAATTAATTACAATGGATCGTACGAGTGAATTAGAATGGATCGTGCGAATGAATTAGAATGGATACATTCGTGCGAATGAATTAAAATGGATCGCACGAATGAATTAGAATGGATCGTGCGAGTGAATTAGAATGGATCGTACGAATGAATTAGAATAGATCGTGCGAATGAATTAGAATGGATCGTCTGAATGAATTAGAATGAATCATACAAATGAATTAGAATGGATCGTGCGAATGAATTAGAATGGATCGTGCGAATGAATTAGAATGGATACATTCGTGCGAATGAATTATAATGGATCGTACGAATGAATTAGAATGGATCATACGAATGAATTAGAATAGATCGTTCGAATGAATTAGAATGGATTGTACGAATGAATTAGAATGGATCGTACGAATGAATTGGAATAGATCGTGCGAATGAATTAGAATGGATCGTCTGAATGAATTAGAATGAATCATATGAATGAATTAGAATGAATCATACGAATGAATTAGAATGGATCGTATGAACGAATTAGAATGGATCGTGCGAGTGAATTAGAATGGATCGTACGAATGAATTAGAATGAATCATACGAATGAATTAGAATGGATCGTACAAATGAATTAGAATGGATCGTCCGATTGAATTAGAATGGATCGTACGAATGAATTTGAATGGATTGTATGAATGAATTAGAATGGATCGTCTGAATGAATTAGAATGAATCATACGAATGATTTAGAATGGATCGTACGAATGAATTAGAATAGATCGTACGAATGTATTAGAATGGATCGTACGAATGAATTAGAATGGATCGTACAAATGAATTAGAATGGATCGTACGAATGAATTAGAATGGATCGTACAAATAAATTAGAATGGATCGTACGAATAAATTAGAATGGATCGTTCGAATGAATTAGAATTGATCGTACGAATGAATTAGAATCGATCGTACGAATGAATTAGAATGGATCATACGAATGAATTTGAATGGATTGTACGAATGAATTAGAATGGATCGTGAATGAATTAGAATGGATCGTTCGAATGAATTAGAATGTTAGAATGGATAGTACAAATGAATTAGAATGGATCGTACGAATGAATTAGAATAGATTGTACGAATGAATTAGAATGGATCGTTCGAATGAATTAGAATGGATCATACGAATGAATTAAAATAGATCGTCCGAATGAATTAGAATGGATCGTACGAATAAATTAGAATGGACCGTACGAATAAATTAGAATGGATCGTTCGAATGAATTAGAATGGATCAAACAAATGAATTAGAATGGATCGTACGAATGAATTAGAATGGATCATGCGAATGAATTAGAATGGATCGTGCGAATGAATTAGAATGGATCGTGCAAATGAATTAAAATGGGTCGTACGAATGAATTAGAATGAATCGTATGAATGAATTAGAATGGATCGTACGAATGAATTAGAATAGATCGTGCGAATGAATTAGAATGGATCTTACGAATGAATTAGAATGGATAGTACGAATGGATTAGAATAGATCGTACGAATGAATTAGAAGAATGAATTAGAATTGATCGTACGAATGAATTAGAATGGATCATGCGGATGAATTAGAATGGATCGTACGAATGAATTAGAATAGATTGTACGAATGAATTTCAATGGACCGTTTGAATGAGTTAGAATGGATCGTGCGATTGAATTAGAATGGATCATACGAATGAATTAGAATTGATCGTGCAAATGAATTAGAATGAATCGTATGAATGAATTAGAATGGTTCATGTGAATGAATTAGAATGGATCGTGCGAATTAATTACAATGGATCATATGAATGAATTAGAATTGATCGTGTGAATGAATTAGAATGGATCGTACGAATGAATTTGAATGGATCATGCGAATGAATTAGAATGGATCGTACGAATGAATTAGAATGGATACATTTGTGCGAATGAATTAGAATGGATCGTACGAATGAATTAGAATAGATCGTGCGAATGAATTAGAATGGATCTTACGAATGAATTAGAATGGATAGTACGAATGAATTAGAATGGATCGTAGGAATGAATTAGAATGGATCGTATGAATGAATTAGGATGGATCATACGAATGAGCTAGAATGGATATATTCGTGCGAATGAATAAGAATGGATCATACGAATGAATTAGAATGGACCGTACGATCGTACGAATGAATTAGAATGGATATATTCGTGCGAATGAATAAGAATGGATCGTACGAATGAAATAGAATGGATCGTCCAAGTGAATTAGAATGGATCGTACGAATGAACTTGAATAGATACATTCGTGCGACTGAATTAGAATAGATCGTACGAATGAATTAGAATTGATCTTGCGAATGAATTAGAATGGATACTATGAATGAATTAGAATGGATCTTGCGAATGAATTAGAATGGATCGTGCGAATGAATTAGAATGGATCGTACGAATGAATTAGAATGGATCATACGAATGAATTAGAATGGATCATGCGAATGAATTAGAATGGATCGTGCGAATGAACTTGAATGGATACATTCGTGCGACTGAATACGAATGAACTTGAATGGATACATTCGTGCGACTGAATTAGAATAGATCATATGAATGAATTAGAATGGTTCGTGCGAATCAATTAGAATGGATACATTCGCGTGAATGAATTAGAATGGATCGTACGGATGAACTAGAATGGATACATTTGTGCGAAAGAATTAGAATGGATCGTACGAATGAATTAGAATGAATCATACGAATGAATTAGAATGGATACATTCATGCGAATGAATTAGACTGGATTGTGCGAATGAATTAGAATTGATCGTCCGAGTGAATTAGAATTGATCGTACGAATGAACTTGAATGGATACATTCATGCGACTGAATTAGAATAGATCGTACGAATAAATTAGAATGGATTGTATGAATGAATTAGAATGGATCGTACGAATGAATTAGAATGGATTGTACGAATGAATTAGAATGGATAGTACGAATGAATTAGAATGGATCGTGCGAATGAATTAGAATGGATCGTATGAATAAATTAGAATGGATCGTGCGAATGAATTAGAATGGATCGTACGAATGAATTAGAATGGATCGTACTAATTCATTCGCACGAATGTATCCATTCTAATTCATTCGTACGATCCATTCTAATTTATTCGTATGATCCATTCTAATTCATTCGTACGATCCATTCTAATTCATTCGTACGATCCATTCTAATTCATTCGCACATTCCATTCTAATTCATTTGTACGATCTATTCTAATTCATTCGTACGACCTATTCTAATTCAGTCGCACGAATGTATCCATTCAAGTTCATTCGTACGATCCATTCTAATTCACTTGGACGATCCATTCTAATTCATT
Source organism: Chamaelirium japonicum (assembly GCA_947650365.1). NCBI lineage: Eukaryota > Viridiplantae > Streptophyta > Magnoliopsida > Liliales > Melanthiaceae > Chamaelirium > Chamaelirium japonicum. Next base: position 63,533,992 of record OX393550.1, read on the forward strand.
CGTACGATCCAGTCTAATTAATTCGTATGATCCATTCTAATTCATTCATATGATCCATTCTAAATCATTCTCACGAATCAATCTAATTCATTCGCATGAATGTATCCATTCTAATTCATTCGCACGATCCATTCTAAGTCTTTCGTACGATCCGTTCTAATGCATTCGCACGATCCATTCTAATTCATTCGTACGATCCATTCTAATTCATTCGTACGATCCATTCTAATTCATTTGCATGATCTATTCTAATTCATTTGTACGATCCATTCTAATTCACTCGTACAATCCATTCTAATTCATTCGTTCGATCCATTCTAATTCATTCATACGATCCATTCTAATTCATTCGTAAAATCTATTCTCATTCATTCGCACAAATGTATCCATTCTAATTCATTCGTACGATCCATTCTAATGCATTCGTACGATCCATTCTAATTCATTCGTACGATCCATTCTAATTCATTCACACGATCCATTCTAATTCATTCGCATGATCCATTCTAATTCATTCGTTCGTCCCATTCTAATTCATTCATACGATCCATTCTAATTCATTCGTAAGATCCATTCTAATTCATTCGCACGATCCATTCTAATTCATTCATACGATCCATTATAATTCATTTGTATGATTAATTCTAATTCATTCAGACGATCCATTCTAATTCATTTGCACGATCTATTCTAATTCATTCGTACGATCCATTCTAATTAATTCATACGATCCATTCTAATTCATTCGTATGATCCATTCAAATTCATTCGTACGATCCATTCTAATTAATTCACACGAATGTATCCATTCTAATTCATTCGCACGATCCATTCTAATTCATTCGAACGATCCATTCTAATTCATTCGCATGATCCAATCTAATTCATTCGAACGATCCATTCTTATTCATTCACATGATCCATTCTAATTCATTCGTATGATCCATTCTAATTCATTCGCACGATCCATTCAAATTCATTCGTACGATCTATTCTAATTCTGTCGCACGAATGTATCCATTCAAGTTCATTCGTATGATCCATTCTAATTCATTCTTACAATCCATTCGTTCGATCCATTCTAATTCATTCGCACGAATGTATCCATTCTAATATATTTGTACGATCCATTCTAATTCATTCGCATGATCCATTCTAATTCATTCGTGCGAATGTATCCATTCTAATTCATTGTACGATCCATTGTAATTTATTCGTACGATCCATTCTAATTCATTCGTATGATCCATTCTAATTCATTCATACGATCCACTCTAATTCATTCGTACGATCCATTCTAATTCATTCGCACGAATGTATCCATTCTAATTAATTTGCACGATCCATTCAAATTTATTCGTATGATCCATTCAAATTCATTTGCATGAATGTATCCATTCTAATTCATTCGTACAATCCATTCTATTTCATTCGTACGATCCATTCTAATTCATTCGTACAAATGAATTAGAATGGATACATTCGTGCAAATTAATTATAATGGATCATACGAATGAATTAGAATGGATTGTTCGAATGAATTAGAATGGATCGTGCGAATGAATTAGAATGGATCGTACGAATGAATTAGAATGGATCGTACGAATAAATTAGAAAGGAAACGTTCGTCTGAATGAATTAGAATGGATCGTACGAATGAATTAGAATGGATCGTACGAATGCATTAGAATGGATCATGCGATTGAATTAGAATGGATCATACGAATGAATTAGAATGTTCTAATTCATTCACATGATCCATTCTAATTCATTCGTACGATCCATTCTAATTCATTCATACGATCCATTCTAATTCAATCCATTCTAATTCATTCGCACGAATGTATCCATTCTAATTCGTTAGTAAGATCCATTCTAATTTATTCGCACGAAAGTATCCATTCTAATTTATTCGTACGATCCATTCTAATTCACTCGGACGATCCATTCTAATTCATTCGTACGATCCATTCTAATTCATTCGCACGAATGTATCTATTCTAATTCATTCGTACAATCTATTATAATTCATTCGTACGATTCATTCTAATTCATTCGTAAGATTCATTCTAAATTATTAGCACGAATGTATCCATTCTAATTCATTCGTACGATCCATTCTAATTCATTCATACAATTAATTCTAATTCATTCGTATGATTCATTCTAATTCATTTAGATGATCCATTCTAATTCATTCGCACGATCTATTCTAATTCATTCGTACGATCCATTCTAATTCACTCGCAACATCCATTCTAATTCATTCGTACGATCCATTCTAGTTCATTCGCACGAATGTCTCCATTCTAATTCATTCGCACGATCCATTCTAATTCATTCGTACGATCTAGTCTAATTCAGTCGGACGAATGTATCCATTCAAGTTCATTCGTGTGATCCATTCTAATTCACTCGGACGATCCATTCTAATTCATTCGTACGATCTATTCTAATTCATTCGCACGAATGTATCCATTCTAATTCATTCGTATGATCCATTCTAATTCATTCATACTATCCATTCTAATTCATTCGAACAAATGTATCCATTCTAGTTCATTCGTACGATCCATTCTAATTCATTCGCATCGATGTATCCATTCTAATTCATTCGTACGATCCATTCTAATTCATTCGCAAGAATGTATCAATTCTAATTCATTCGCACGATCCATTCTAATTCATTCGCATGATCTATTCTAATTCATACGTACGATCCATTCTAATTCACTCGCACGATCCATTCTAATTCATTCGAACGATCCATTCTAATTCATTAGTACGATCCATTCTAATTCACTCGCACAATCCATTCTAAATCATTCGTACGATCCATTCTAATTCATTCGCACGATCCATTCTAATTCATTCACACATTCCAATCTAATTCATTCATACGATCCATTCTAATTCATTCGTATGATTCATTTTAATTCATTCAGACGATCCATTCTAATTCATTCGCACGATCTATTCTAATTCATTCGTACGATCCATTCTAATTCATTCGTACGATCCATTCTAATTCATTCGAACGATCCATTCTAATTCATTCGTGTGATCCATTCTAATTCATTCTTACGATCCATTCTAATTTATTCGTATGATTCATTCTAATTCATTCAGACGATCCATTCTAATTCATTCGCACATTCCATTCTAATTCATTCATAAGATCCATTCTAATTCATTCATATGATTCATTCTAATTCATTCAGACGATCTATTCTAATTCATTCGCACGATCTATTCTAATTCATTCGTACGATCCATTCTATTCTAATTCATATGATTCATTCTAATTCATTCAGACGATCCATTCTAATTCATTCACACGATCTATTCTAATTCATTCGTACGAATGAATTAGAATAGATACATTCGTGCAAATGAATTAGAATGGATCGTACGAATGAATTAGAATGGATCGTATGAATGAATTAGAGTGGATCATACGAATGAATTAGAATGGATCATGCGAATGAATTAGAATGGATCGTGCGAATGAATTAGAATGGATCGTACGAATAAATTAGAATGGATACATTCGTGTGAATGAATTAGAATGGATCGTACGAATGAATTTGAATGGATCGTACGAATGTATTAGAATGGATCGTACGGATGAATTAGAATGGATCGTGCGAATGAATTAGAATGGATCGTACGAATGAATTTTAATGGATCGTACGAATGAATTAGAATGGAATGTGTGTATGAATTAGAATGGATCGTATGAATGAATTTGAATGGATCATTTGAATGAATTAGAATGTATCGTTCGAATAAATTAGAATGGATCGTATGAATGAATTAGAATGGATCGTGCGAATGAATTAGAATGGAATTTGCGAATGAGTTAGAATGGATAGTACAAATGAATTAGAATGGATCGAGCGAATGAATTAGAACAGATCGTGCGACCGAATTAGAATGGATAGTGCGAATGAATTAGAATGGATCGTACGAATAAATTAGAATGGATACATTCATGTGAATGAATTAGAATGGATCGTACGATTGAATTAGAATGGATCGTACGAATGCATTAGAATGGATTGTACGAATGAATTAGAATGGATCGTGCGAATGAATTAGAATGGATCGTACAAATGAAATAGAAAGGATCGTTCGAATGAATTAGAATGGATCGTACGAATGAATTAGAATGGAATATGCGAATGAATTAGAATGGATCGTACGAATGAATTAGAATGGATCGTTCGAATGAATTAGAATGGATCGTTTGAATGAATTAGAATGGATCGTACGAATGAATTTGAATGGATTGTATGAATGAATTAGAATGAATCGTGCGAATGAATTAGAATTGATTGTACGAATGAATTAGAATGGGTCGTACGAATAAAATAGAATGGATCGTACGAATGAATTAGAATGGATCGTATGAATGAATTAGAATGGATCATCTGAATGAATTAGAATGAATCATATAAATGAATTAGAATGGATTGTATGAATGAATTAGAATGGATTGTGCGAATGAATTAGAATGGATACATTCGTGCGAATGAATTAGAATGGATCGTACGAATGAATTAGAATGGATTGTGCGAATGAGTTAGAATGGATAGTATAAATGAATTAGAATGGATTGTACGACTGAATTAGAATGGATCGTTCGAATGAATTAGAATGGATTGTACGAATGAATTAGAATGGATTGTGTGGGTGCAAATTTTGGCAAGAAGTCTGCAAACAGCGGGCCCCACCGGCCCTGCCTGGTGGGCCCCCGAATACCACAGCGGGACCCACCGGCCCTGCCTGGTGGGCCCCCTAAGACGGCAGCGGAGCCCACCAGCCTTACCTGGAGGATCCCCAGATACGGCAGCAGAGACCGCCGTTTACCACCAGAAAATCCTATAAATAGCAGAGTCTTCAAATGTAAAAGGATCGATTCTAAAGAGATCGAATTCTCAGTTCTAAAAACTAGAGCTCTGGGATTTCCAACTTCCCATCTTCCACCTCTCTTTGATCTTCTTCTCTCTCTCGAAGAGATCAGTGTTTACAGTGATACTCGGCCTGTCGAGATCACTCCAGCATAAGTGTTAGTGAATTCGGGTTGCTCCCTATAGCACGGAGACGTAGGCTTCGGCTGAACTCCGAGATCACACCTCGTGTCAACAATCTCTCTGATTGCATCTCTGTTTACATATCAAAGACTTCAATTTCGATCAACAGATCGACCAACGATCTTCAACGTCAACTTTAATTTCAATTGACTGGTGCTGCGAGAGTCTTCGGGTCGGCACAAAGATTTTCCCCCACAGTTTGGCGCCGTCTGTGGGATCCGAGCAAAAAGTCGAGCTCTCTCCACTACTACTTGATCGGTTAAGCATACAACCTATCTTGATAGCCAAACTTCCTCGCCTCCTCGGTTGATCAGACAACTGATCGGACGTCGGCACTCTCGTTGCACCCTTCGCTCTCTGAATGGCGAGAACAAAGCATCAGGGTCAACCAGAAGGAAGTAACACTCAACAACAACCTCGTCCTGAGACTCGTTCAATGAGTCAAAGGCTCAACTTCGGACAGCACCTTGCTGTCCCCGAGATGGGGGTTCGTTCAGGGAGCGGCAGATCTGTCGATCGACCTATCGCCCACCCCGCGCGACAGTCGATTGGACAAACAACACCAGCTCCAGCTGAAGACCCTCCATCAACCTACCAAATTTCGGCAGTCGACTTCCAGCTGCTCCAATTGGCAAAGCAGAATGCCACCCTCACTGCTGAGAGGGATGCTCTGAAGAAGGCAGCCTCTGAGGCTGGAATCGCTCTTCCTATCCCCTCTGCAAGCGAGAGGATCAATCTTCCACAACGCTCAATCCACTCTGAGCAACGGAGATCAATGGGCACTGCTGCCCTCGAGAGGATTCGACGCGACCCAACTCCCTCTGCTACTCCTTGGAAGCAAAGTGTTTGGGATCGCCTTGATGACGAGTCCTCCCAATCGTCTTCCGGCCGCAACTGCGACAAGAAGGCTCCATCAAATCTCAATGCACCAAGGAGGCACCAAATGAAAGGCGGTCCTTCGAAAAGCCGAGTTTCCCCGTCCATTCCACTTCAACGTGGACTTGGATCGGACCTTCGACATCGACTCCAACCGGCAAATACTTCAATGCCCGAGCAAGACCTTGCGATCTTGCCTCTTGACCCACCTCTAGGTCGAGGATACGGTCGTAGGGACGGTTACTCCTCGGCCGGGCCTCTACATCGAAGTCTCTTCGAGACCACCTTTCCAAGAGGATGGAGAACTCCTATCCTCCCCAAATTCAACTGTATTAGAGGAGATCCAAGCCTCCATATACTTGCTTTCAAGCAAGCTCTAACACCACACGAAGAGGAAAACAACGTGCTCTGCCGCACCTTCGCGGGAAGTCTTGATGAGCCTTCACTCGACTGGTATCATAATCTCCGAGCTGGGTCCATCACCTAGTTCGGTGTTTTGGCTAACCTCTTTGTGCAGCACTATCAACTCAATCTAAAGCCAGAGAAGAAACTCGACTCTCTCTACCGACTGAGGATGGGTGCAGACGAGACTCTCCACACTTCACGAGGAGGTTTCGCAATGAGCATGCTGCTCTCTCTGGAAGACATCTGGATGATGAAGCCATCATGTTGGCTTTCCAGAACGCTCTCCGCTTCGATCTACACATCTACAACGACTTTTTCCGCAATCCCCCTCCTTCTCTGGGTGCAATGTTTGACCGAATTCAGAGAGAGATTGAGGTGGAAGACGATCAAGTCGCTCGGAAAGGGCGAGAAACTAAAAGAAGGCCTGCTGAAAGAGAAGCTCCTAAGTATGCTGCAAAGGCTCACAACACTGAAGCAACAGCCCCTCCGGCCAACAAAAGATCAAAGAATGATGGACGTCGATCTCCAACGAAGACCACTTTCACCGAGTGGAATATACCGGTCGAACAGATACTCGACCGCATTCAACATGAAGAGTTCGTTCGGAGGCCTAATCCTCTTCAGCCGAATTCCAAATTCACAGCAGACAAAACAGTCTACTGCGACTTCCATCGAAGTCACGGCCATTCCACCGATCGGTGTTTTCGGCTGAAATTCCATCTTGAAGACCTATTGCGAGAAGGCCATCTTCAAGAGTTCGTCAAAGGCGGACACGATCAATATCGGACCTCTGCAAAGGGGAAAGAAGTGTGTTGGATACATCAAATCTCCTCAAACCGGCAAACTACCTCTGTGAATGCCAATGTTTTTGGTATTCATGGAACATTGCACAACCAAAGTCTGACTGGGAAAGAGGTGGATCGCCAAGTTCGACGCATCTTCCACGCTCGTTCTACTGCGAGCAAAGAAGATACCTGGATCGAGAAACCCATCGAAGGTCTTGCTTGGCCATCAATCGTCTTCAACAACACCGATCTTCAAGGAGTCCATACTCCACATCGAGACCCCCTGGTCTTGAAACTCATTATCGACGGCAGCACTGTCAACCGGATCCTCATCGACACCGGAAGCTCCATCGACATTATGTTCTCGGATTGCTTCAAGCGTCTGGGACATAAGTATCAAAGCCTTGACGTCATTCCAACGGTGATCACTGGTTTCAACGGTGAACAAAGCATCACGGTGGGCGAGTCCAGATTTACCATCGACCTCAGCCGAGAGACTCGAGTCTCGGTGAGGTTTGCAATCGTCGAAGGAATGTCTAGCTACAACGCCATTCTTGGGCGACCATTCCTCCACCAGATCAATGCCATCTCCTCTTCTTATCACCAACTTCTCAAGTTTGCAACAGGAGAAGGCATCGTCTGCATTCGAGGTGATCAACAAGCTGGAAGGTCTTGTGAGGCTGCTGCGGCTAAAACAGATCGAAAGATCAACATTGCTCCTCCAAAGCGGCCACGAGATGAAGCTGGTCCCTCTTCCAAATAGCAATCAAAGGAGATTCCGCTGATTGAACCTCCACCTATCGAATGGGAAGCATCACCTTCAATAGAAGAAATCATCCCGATCAACATAGGCAGCGGAGATCTCCCTCGACAAACTTTCATTGGTACCGGTCTTAGCGACGCAGAAGCGCAAGACATGGTATCCTTCCTCCAGTCCAATATCGACGTCTTCGCGTGGTGCTTCGAAGATATGCCTGGGATCAATCCAGATGACGCTTGTCACCGACTTGCGATCAAAGAAGAAATAAAGCCTGTCAAGCAAAAGCCACGTGCCATTCGACCAGAACTGTAAGTTGCCGTTCAAAAACAAATCACCAAGTTACTCACAGCAGGCTTCATCCGAGAAGTAGAGTATCCTACTTGGATCTCTAACATTGTTGCTGTTCCAAAGAAGAACGGAAAGGTTAGAGTCTGCATCGACTTTACCAATCTCAACAAGGCTTGTCCCAAAGACCCATTCCCCATGCCAAGGATTGATAGACTCGTCGATGCCACTGCTGGCCACGAGCTATTGTCTTTCATGGATGGGTACTCTGGATACAATCAAATTCCACTTCATCCAGACGATCAAGAGAAGACATGTTTTGTGACTAGCCGAGGCCTCTATTGCTACAATGTAATACCATTCGGCCTCAAGAATGCTGGATCTACCTATCAAAGGCTAGTCACCAAGATGTTCGAGAACCAGATCAGTCGCAACGTCGAAGTCTATGTCGATGATCTCCTCACCAAAAGCTCCAGTCGAGAGGGTCATCTGTCTGATCTGGCAGAAACCTTCCAAGTCCTTTGAAAGTATAGAATGAAACTCAATCCTGCCAAGTGCGCTTTCGGAGTTCAATCTGGCAAATTCCTGGGTCATCTTGTGACCAGGAGGGGCATTGAAGCCAATCCCGATCAAATTCGAGCCATCATCGATATGCCTTCACCTACAAATCGAAAAGAAGTTCAACGCCTCACTGGAATGTTAGCAGCACTCAATCGATTCATCTCAAAATCTTCCGACAAGTGCAAACCCCTCTTCGACAAACTACGAAAGGCGGATATATCTGGCTGGAGTCCAATCTGTGAAGAAGCATTTCAAAGCATCAAGAAATATCTGGTGCAAGCTCCTATCCTGACTGCTCCATTGCCAAAAGAAGACATATGGCTCTATCTCGCCGTAACTGATCAAGCAATCAGTGCAGTCTTAGTCAGTAGAAGAGAAGGCTTTGAGCATCCAGTCTACTATATCAGCCACACTCTTCTTCCGGCTGAAACTCGCTATTCAAAAACTAAGAAGGTCATCCTGGCCTTACTCACTGCATCGCGTCGTCTGCAACCATACTTCGTCTCCCACCAGATCACTGTCATTTCAGAACACTCACTCAAAGATATCATTGACAAAGCTGGTCGAGCTGGTCGAATGACCAAATGGGTGATCGAAATGAGTGCTCTGGGGATTCAGTTCGAATCTCGCACTTCCATTAAAGGTCAAGCTGTTGCTGATTTTCTAGCTGATTTTCCAGTTGAAGACCCCATCACTTGGGAAAAAGATGTCGACATGCGCTTAGAAGATGAAGACAATACTCTGATCGTTCCTTCAACAAAGATTGATCCAAATCTTGAGGCTATTGCTGTGACTCCTCCATGGAAACTCTATACTGATGGAGCTTCTAGTTCGATCGGTTCGGGAACTGGGATAGTCTTAATATCCCCCGAACTTGATCATCTCCAGAAGGCCACTCTTCTTGGGTTTAATGCCACCAACAACGAAGCTGAATATGAAGCACTCATTTCCGGACTCGAAATGGCGGAATCTCTGGGGGTAGATCGAATCATCGTCTACAGCGACTCCCAATTGATCATAAGGCAAATCAATGGAGAATACACAGCTCGCGAAGAAAGAATGCAATTCTACTTAGCCTTAGTACGACGTCTTCAACAACGTTTTACTATAACTGAGTTCGTTCAAATTCCAAGAGCAGAGAATCGTGAAGCAGATGCTCTAGCTAATGCTGCCTCCGTCCTTGGAGACTCACTCGGAGGAAGACAAATACAAATTGATTATCAAGAAATGCCCAAGACCATCCCCGATCAACAGATCCTTGCTACTATAAAGAGACCTGGGGGTGGAGATCAACTCGCATTGAACCTCACTACTACAAGTGAGCCTGAAGACTGGAGACGATCAGTCTTTGATTTCTTCAAACATGGCAAAATGCCTGAAGATCCAAATCAAGCCCGAAGACTTCAAAGGAAACTTCCCTGCTACATTCTACAAGGAGAAGATCTATATTTCAAATCTCACAACGGGATGTTGCTCAAGTGCCTTGGTCCCGAGCAAGCACAGGCAATCCTGATTGATATCCATTCCGGAGTTTGTGGAAATCATTCGGGAGGAAGATCTCTTGAAGCCAAGACGAAGCTACAAGGGTACTATTGGCCAACGATGGCAAAGGACGCTCGACAAGTTGTTCAAAGATGCGAGCCATGCCAAAGACACGCTCGAGCTATCCATCTCCCTGCAGATGAGCTTCATCAACTATCTAGTCCCTGGCCATTCCATCAGTGGGGGTTAGATTTCTTAGGTCCTTTCCCTCCAACTCCGAGCAAGAAGAAGTATCTATTGCTGGCCACAGATTACTTCACCAAATGGGTTGAAGCTGTGCCCCTCTTCCGAGAGACTGACGATGAAGTGATCAAATTCATTCGGCACAACATCTTCTCAAGATTTGGTACACCTCAAATTCTCGTTGCTGACAATGGAGCTCAATTTGATTCCGACAAATTTCGAGAGTTCTGCCTTAACAACGGTATCAAGCTATTCTATTCAACTCCAAGATATCCTCAATGCAATGGCCAAGCTGAAGCCTCAAATAGAGCCATACTTGGTATACTCAAGAAGAAACTCAGCGACGATTCATTACGTGAAAAAGTATGAAAAAACCTCTCTCTAGATTTCTGGGAGAACTTGGCGCCCTTCTCTCTTCCCCATCTGGGGGTGGAGATGCAGCCCCTCCAAGACCCAGATCTGTATCGGAATCTAGATGGGAAGGAGGAGGGTGAGGTTTGGTTGGATCAGGAGGTTTCTTTCCAACCACCCCGTGCTCCCATCTTGGCTGATTTTATTGAGGCGAGCAGTATATCTGTTGCTAAGGGGCGAGGAGGAGGAGGGAGGTCTTCGTCCCCCTCTGTTGCAGCGGCTGGAGTGGCAACAAGATCGGGTAATGTGGTGGCTCCGGTAGGCAAGGATGGTCGTGGTGTGGAGAAGGGTGAAGGTTCTTCTTCCCCAACTCTTTCCAGATCGGGATCTTTAGGTCTGTTGGGTGCAGTGGGTGACCCATCCGAGTCCAGAGAGCAACTGTGTTCGGTGGCTAAGGTAGATGGGGCTGCTTCGAGCTTCGTCTCCTCGGGATCCAGACAGGGGTGCACTTCGGTCAATAGTGCCAGGGATGGAGTTCGAGATCCGAAGGAGGTGGGGCGATCTCAGATGGTATTTTCTACCGAATCTGCACCGATGGAAGCTCAGCCTGTGGGAGGTTCCTTAGCAGCTGCGAAGCTAGGGAATTCTAAGGGGGATGCTGCAGTGCTCGAAAGGTGTTCGGTAGATGGACTGAATGAACCTTTTGATAGGCTTGGCTCTCATCAGGCAAGGGATTCTTCAGGCAGCAGATCTAGGCAGGGTGGGGATCAGCCTAATGTCTGGTTTTCTTCACCTGCAGTGCATCAGGATAAGTTAAGAAACTCTAAATTGCGCTACATTGCTCCCACTGTGCTGGGTACGAAAAAAGTGGCGGTGTGCCCTATAGAGGAGGTTGAAAAAAACCAGAAAAAGTGGGAATTGACGCTAATTGGCTATGTTCTGGGGAGGCGGCCATATTATGTGCATCTTAAAGCGCAGTTGCTGAAATTGTGGAAACCAAAAGGGAGTTTGGAGTTGTTTTCTAGGGAAAACGGTGTTTTTCTCTTCAAGTTTGGGCTTGTCGACGATTTTGTTAAAGCTGTGGAGGGAGGCCCCTGGCACATAGAAGGCAGACCTCTGGTGTTGAAGAAATGGGCAAAGGGTCTGAGTTGTGAACGTGATTTGCTATCCAAGGTTCCCATTTGGGTAAGGTTCCCGAACCTCCTGGTGGATCTGTGGTCTGAAGACATCCTTAGCCGTATGGGTAGTACCATTGGAATACCGCTCTACATGGATCAGGCTACCACTGACCAATCACGGGTTAACTATGCCCGGTTTTGTGTCGAGATTAGTGTGGAAGACACTCTACCCCCTGAGGTTGAAGTTCGGGATAGCAAAGATAATCTTCTTTCTATCCAGAGGGTTATCTATGATTGGGTACCGCAACGATGCAGGGCCTGTAAGTCCTTTGACCACCATGAAGCGAATTGTGTTAAGCATCCTCCAATTGGGACTGCATGGAAGCATATGGAACCGAGGAGGGGCCACCAGTTCGAGTGGAGACCAAGGGCTTCTTTTGTGGAAGCTGTACCGTCTGTCGGAGATTTGGGGGAAGGTAGTAATAATCCTAAGAAGGATGCTCAGGGCTGGACCTCGGTGGGTCGGAGCAATTCGGCTCGTAGGAAAGGGAAGGAGCCAATGGGGGCTGTTGGTTCGGAAGCTAATCGTTATGATGTTCTGCGGGGTGTCAATGTAGAGCCAGGGGAGATTCCTGATGAGGTACAGTGCAGGGATAGAGAGTTTGTTGCTGTTGATAAAGGGGAGACAGTCCATATTCATAGTGAGCTGGGTGAGGCAATTGCAGGTACAGCTAAGAGGGCGTCGGAGAATTTGTCGGCTGTGGAGGTAGGGGCTTCTGGTTCTGGTTCTGGTCCGGAATTGGGGCGATTTGATAAGTTTGTGCAGGCTAGTACTTCAAATTCAGGTCCTGGGGACAATGCTGATCTTGAAGACAATGTGCAAAGGGACAATGTGCAAAGGGACAATCCTGATCTTGGGGACAATGTGCAAAGGGACAAACCTGAGAAGGTACCATCCAAGATAAGCAAGAAGAAGGGGGCTCTGTCTTGCAATCGTTCTATCTTGGTCAATGGGCTTTCGAGAGGAGGGGCTGTTTCTAAATCTGGTGTGTTGGGATTGCAGCATGAGATGGACGAAGGTCTTGAAGACTCGGTTGTTGGTTCTTTTGGAGAGCATTGTGTGCGAGAAGGAGTTGGGGCAGGTCAGCTAGGAGGCAATGCTGATCCTTTGGGAGTGCCAATTCCTGATATTTTTCGCAGAATTCCTTCTCCATTGACAGTTCCTACTGTGATATTAGAGCCGGCCACATCTAAACCTCCAGGTAGACCTGGGAATCGTAGTTATAAGGGGGCAGGTGCAGCCCAGGCTGGGAATTCCTCCTCTAATCAATGACGATTATGAGTTGGAATGTCCGTGGCATTTCCAAGAGTGGTAAGAAAGGGGAACTTCTTCGCCTGTTTAGACAATATTCCACGGATTGTTGTGGGATCCTTGAGTCCAAGATCAAGGGCAACAACATTAAGAGTATGAAGTATCTGGTTCCTAGGGGCTGGAGCTGGGTAGGGAATGGGCTTGGAGAGCTTAGACACCGGATTATCTTGCTATGGAACATTAAATGCTGGACTTTATCTAATTTCTGTATCCATCTTCAGCATATAACTTGTGAAGGAGTTCACTCTCAGACTGATCAGCATTTTGTTTTATCCTTTATTTATGGTGCGAATGTGGAGAGCGATCGTCAAGTTCTTTGGCAGGAGTTGATCCGGATCAGCAGGGGGTGTGGGGATAAGCCTTGGATCCTGCTCGGGGACTTCAATACGGTTAGGGTGCTTGAGGAGAAAATTGGGGGTAGACTTATTCCTACACCGTATTTGATGCGATTCAATGAGGCACTAGATCTAGCTCAGCTCACTGATTTAAAGGCCAACGGGTTTCGTTTTTCTTGGTCTAATCGTCAGGAGGGAGGAAAGAGAATTCTGGGCCGTCTGGATAGGGGGTTGGTCAATGGCTGTTGGATAGAGAAATTTCCAGATTCCTTTGTGACTGCGCTTCCTTCGGGAACCAGTGATCACTCACCCCTAATTTGCTATTGGGATGGTGCGTGTAGCTGGGGTCCGAAGCCTTTCAAATTCTTCAATAGCTGGAGCAAGCGGGGTACCTTTATGGAGCTGGTTAACCGCATTTGGGCCTCTAATCCTTATGGGGTGCCTCAGTTTCGACTGATTTATATACTTAAAGTTTTGAAGGTGGCACTACGAGATTGGAATAAGTCTTGGTTAGGTGGTGAACAAGATGCTTCTTTGAAAGTGGCTTCGGTTAAGAAGGCTTTGGATGGGATTCAAGCTAGACTCCAGGAAGATCCACAGTCGGTTTCTCTAGTTGTTCAGGAGAATATTTTGGTGGATGAATTAAATATTTACCAAGCTGAGGAAGAGGCCAATGTCCGCCAACAATCCCGAGCCAGCTGGACTCGATTGGGGGATCGGAATACCAGGTTTTTCCACTCTAGAGTCAATGCTAATAGGAACACTAATGCTATCTTTTCTTTGGTGACTGAACAGGGTGCTACTCTTTCTACTCCTGCTGATATCCAAAATGAAGCTTGTGGGTATTTCACTGATATTTTTCTCCATGAGTCAGAGGTCTTGACCTTCCAAAAAATTCCTTTTAAAAGGGCTCTAACTCGTTCAGCGGCCGATTGGGTTGAGAGTGAGGTTACTCGTCAAGAACTGGACTATGTTGTTGCTTTGATGGATGGTGATAAAGCGCCAGGTCCTGATGGGTTTAATGCTCAGTTTTTTAAGGATTGCTGGTCTACTATCCGAGATGATGTTTGGGATGCTGTCTCCAATTTTTTCAACTCGGGCAAGCTATTAAAGGAGATTAATCATACATTCATAGCGCTTATCCCAAAGAGGATTAATGCCACTCAGCTCAAGGATTTTAGACCTATTGCTTTATGCAACACTATTTACAAATTTATTGCGAAGATTTTGGCGAATAGGTTGCAGGTGTTTATGTCAGAAATTATTTCCACTAATCAATCTGCTTTCATACCGGGCCGCAGTATTGCTGACAATATTCTTCTAGCACATGAATTAGTCCGAGGCTTTGAAGTGAAGCGAGGTCCCAAGCGTGCTTGTGTCAAGATTGACATTGCAAAGGCGTATGACAAAGTTAGCCGATCTTACATTTTGCATGCTCTTCATTGTCTAGGTTTTTCTAGGAGGTGGATTACCTGGATCCAAGAATGTATTTCTTCGCCATCGTTTTCTATCCTGCTCAATGGTACTCCGTTCGGGTTCATTAGATCGAGCAGGGGCATTCGGCAAGGGGATCCCCTGTCACCCTATCTTTTTTCCATAGTGATGGAAGGGTTGACTTTAGCTTTGGATCTTGGTCTGGAGGGTAAGCGGTGGAAGAGCTTCAGAGTGGGATCTGCTTTCTGTATATCTCATCTAATGTTTGCGGATGATTTGATGGTATTCTCCTCAGCTTCTAAGCAATCTCTGCTTGGTCTTGCTTCCATTTTGAAAGAGTTTGGCAGGGAGACAGGGCTGCTTGTTAGCCAGGATAAAAGCTTGGTATACCTGTCGAGAGCAGTGACTAATGGTCAGGAGCTAGCTGAGAGTCTGGGCATAGAGATGCACTCTTCCGGTAAGATACCTGGGGCTCCCTCTATTTTCGGCCAGGAAAAATCTGCGATTGTTTTTTCCGCTAGTGGAAAAGTTTCGGTCGAAACTAGCTATCTGGGAAACCAACAAATTATCTTTTGGAGGGAGACTTACGCTTATTAAGTCGGTTCTCTACGCTTATCTGTACTACTGGGCAGCAGTGTTTCTTATTCCGACTAGTACTAGACTATTGCTTGAGCGTTGGATGCGTAAGTTTCTATGGGGTTCTTCTTCGATTCATGTTAAATGGTCTGAGGTTTGCCTCCCGTTAGAGGAAGGAGGGCTGGGTATTCGAAGGATTATTGATATCAGCAGGGCTAGCTACTTGAAGCTTGGTTGGACCTTCCTTAATGATAAAGACAATTTATGGGCCAGATGGATGAAGGGTAGATATTTGGGTCTTCAGTCATTTTGGGAGGTGAATGCATCCCATTCTGCCTCGTCTGTGTGGAAGGGCATACTCAATCTACGGGAGGAGCTCTCTCGTCATATCCACTATTGCATAGCAGATGGCAGGTCCATTGATAAGTGGAGAGATCCGTGGGTGGAGGGGCGTAGCCCATTGCAAATAGTGGGAATTCATTCTATTTCGGAATTGCAGCTTGGTTGGCCTGATTTAAGTGGCTGGATTGAGGAGAGAACGTGGAATCTCCCACATCCTAACAATAGAGCTCTTGCTGAGCTTTTTTCCATGATCCGGGAAATTAGCATTGATCAGGAAGCGATGGCTGATTCTTTGCTGTGGAGTAGTCAGAAATCTGGTATGTTTTCTCTTCAAGCAGCTTGGGATGCTATCAGACATTCAGGGACTATTAAGAGCTGGGCCAAAGTGATTTGGAACCCACTATCACCGCCGAATCATAGTTTTTGCGTCTGGAGGGCTGTTCGGAACAGGTTAGCTACTATTCCTTGGATTCAACGTCGAGGTATATCCTTCGTCAATAGATGTGTTCTTTGTGAGAAGGATGAAGAGCATGTCAAACACCTGTTCTTCAAGTGCCCGTGGGTTTCTGCTGTGTGGGCTAATTGCTGCAGGTTAATGGGCTGGAGCATTATGGATGCTGGGCTGACTATTAAAAAGGTTTGTAAATTCCTGAAGACCATTCCGAAGGGGCCTCTTCGCCTGGTAGGGCAGCTCCTTCTCACCACTGCAGTATTTGTGATTTGGGGGGAAAGGAATTATCGAATGTATGATGGGGTTTACTGTCTTGACTCTGTTATTTTCTCTAAAATTGCGGCTCGCTTTGTGGAGGCTTTGCTCAATTGCTCGAATATTGACGTGCTGGCTTTATCGGATTCTATTGTCCGAGTTTGGTCCCCTGTTATCCAAGCTGAATTTCGAGGTCCGGGCGAGGTGGATTCGGAACCACTCAATTTAGGTGGTAGGATTGGACTGCAATAATTGGATTCAGGAGTTGTAGATCAGGGAGCTGTTGCTGCAGTGGTTTTGAGAATACAATAGGTGCTGCAATGGTTTAGAGATCTGATGCTGCAATAGTTGCTGTAGTGGTTTTGAGATCTGATGCTGCAATAGTTGATGCAATAGATGCTGCAATAGTTGCTGCAGTGGGCTGAATTGGACTGCAATAGTTGCTGCAGTGGTTTTGAGATCTGATGCTGCAGATTGGGGTACTGTATTGGGTCAGATCTGAGAGGTCGGGCCTTAATACTGCTGAGGGTTTTGCGGTCGGCTGTTGTAGAGGTTGTTGTGCATATCGAGTTCTCTTTATGCCAATTTCAGAGGTGCCCTTGGTTCCAGGATAAGGGTGGCTGTTTATGAGAGGAGAGCTGTTGTATTTTTCCTGGTTTTTAGCAGGCGAGCCTGGGGTTTGGAGCTGCTGGGGAGTAGATTGGGAATAACTGTCTCTTCTGGAGGATACTTGGGGTTTTCTGTGGATTTGGAGGGCCCAAGCCCTTCTTGTTCCTCGTTTATGAGTCAGTGGGGGTTGCAGTTCCTTCCTTGATGGTGTTGCTGTGTTGTGGGAAGGAGATGCTGGGGTCCAGTTTGGGACTAGATTTCTTTTGTCGACCCTTGGATCCTCCTCTAGTCCCATTTCTGGAGGATGCTTGGGGTCTGGTTTGGAGGGCCCAAGCCCTTCTAGATCCTCGTTTACAAGTTTATGGGGGATGCTGGGCTTTCACGAAGGTAATGGGTTTCTACTTTATTTCATTTTGCTGTGAGCTTGGTACCTCTGTGTAGTGTTTTTTTTTTTGTGCTCTTAGTCAGGGGTTGGGCCCAGAATCCTATGATAGCTACCCTGTTGGTCTGTTTATTCTAGGGATCTGGAGTCTTCTGTCTCTACCTACTCAGTCTGAGTATGTCGTGGTCTGTAACCGTTTGACTATTTATTTATTCGTTTTTTACCTTCCAAAAAAAAAAAAAAAAAAAAAAAAAAAAAAAAGAAGAAACTCAGCGACAAGAAAGGATTGTGGGAGTAAGTCCTACCTGAAGTTCTTTGGGGGTATCGCACAACTCCGAGAAGATCAACAGGGTTCTCACCCTTTCATCTAACATACGGATCGGAAGCAGTACTCTCAACAGAAAATATATCAAGCACTTTGAAGACCAAAGCCATTGAAGAAGGGATCAATGAAGAACTTCGGATCAATGATCTAGACTTCTCCGAAGAATTACGAGATCAAGCATCACTTCGTGTGGCCAAGTACCAGCAGAAGATCAAAAGAGCCTACGATAAGAAAGTCTACAAGACACAGTTCTCAGTGGGTAGTTTAGTTCTCAGAGCAGTTTTCTACAACACCAAAGAACACAGCAGTGGGAAGCTTGCTCCCAACTGGGAAGGTCCATACATCATTGAGTCTGTTGGAGGCAAAGGCTCCTATCGACTGATCTCACCAGAAGGAGATAGATTGCCAAGAGCTTGGAATACTAGACACCTCAAGTTGTTCTATCCATGATGTAAATTATGTGATGAATAAAGATCTCTTTCAAGTGCTCAAATATTCAAGTGTTCAGTTTTTCAATTCAAGTTCTGAAGCAGTTTCAAGTTATCCATATTCAAAATTACCAGGTCTTTTAACAAGTTTGGGAGTTAGAGTTGCGACTCAATCCCTTACTAGCAAATGTTAAAAACTGACCATATTCAAGTTACCAAGTCTTTTAACAAGTTTGGGTGTTAGAGTTGCGACTCAACCCCTTACTGGCAAATGTTAAACTGACTTTCAAATTTCAATATTCAATTTCAATCAATTTCAATATCGTCTAACAGGTTTGGGTGCTTGAGTTGCGACTCAACCCCTCACATTCGAATGTTACACGAATTCCAGTTCAAATTTCAAGTTACAAGTTTAGGTAATCGAGTTGCGACTCGATCCCTTACATTCAAAAGATTGTATCTATGCTAATGCTATCCAGAACATAAGATTCAAAGGCATTCAACTCAAGAGACATCCAATTTTCAAATACCCAAAAAGATTTCTATTATTATCAAAATTTGCCAAGTACAATGATGAACTGCTACATGTCAAGAGTTTACAAGTGTGAACAACAAAGAAAAGGTAGAAATACATCAGGGTTTGGCTACGCTTGGAGCACGTGACTTCCCTCCTTCAGAATCGCCACGAGGCTTGCTCGCAACCGAAGTTTTCGAAGATCGGACACTGCTGACGTGTACCCTGAGTGCCTCTGCCGCCTTCTCAGCTGTTTCCTTGTAAACCTTGCATTCAGACAGCGCATGCTCCAGTGCCTTCTTGGAAGTCTCCTCTCTGGCAGTGAAGGCAGTGTGCTGAGTAGCAAGTTGTTCCTTCAGCTCCTTGATCTCGATAGTGCGACCGCAGGACACGTCCTCAACCTTGGAGAGTCGATTCTTCAAGGATTCAAGCTCGTGACTCTGCGCCTCGCAACGATCCTGCAGCCCCTTGATCTCCAGCTTCCCCTTGCGGAGATCCTCGATCTTGGCCTTGAGAGATTGTTTCTTTGAACTCAGAAGCTCCCTCAGCCCATCTCTTTCCTCGCTCACAGCCTTCAGTTCAGCTGTCAAACGGGTCACCTCGGAGGCGGCTTCCCGTTCTCCTGCCTTCCTGGAGAGCTTGCTTGCGATTTTCAAACAAGCTGAGTTCTGCAAATGGACAAAGAGTTAGAATTATTCTGAAGATGCAATTCAGATGATCCTTCGAGCAAGATGCACTTACCACCAGTTCGAGCCTGTCGAAAGCTTCATCCAGAGTAGCCCCTGGAAGATTGCAGAGTTTCCGGATCACGGCTGTGGGGTAGTTGATATCAACGTCACCCAAACTCTTCATCTTTGGGGTCGAGCCAACAGGCGCACCTGCAATCAACGAGAGATCAAAGTGTTAGAATATTTTCGAGCTTCAACGGCAAGTCAATCAAGGTAAGTCAGTACAGGTACCTGAAGCCTCGACCTGAGGAGCCTTTCCCTTTCCACGATCGGAGCTCTTACCCTTGGGGGTCGACTTCTCCTTGGTGGGGGTTGGCTCTGGGAAGGGTTGAGGGGTAGCATCACCCACCCGGCTTCCTCTCTCCATGTGAGCAGGAGAGGGAACATCCCGAGGAGGTGAGGCTCCCACTTCGTCTTCTCGCCCGCTCGGATGGTCGAGCCCTACCACCATGGCAGCTACTTCTTCAGCCAAAGATCGTGAGGGTGGTGGGGGTTGTTCAACCTCCACACCCCCACTTGTAGTTGTTGCCCCTTCGAGAAGGGGAACCTCAGGAGGTATCTGATCGAGGGGTGTGGGGTTGCTTCCAACCCCACCACTCCCCGATATCCTGATCTTGAAACGCAGGGGGTTCTTCTTCAACGCCCCAAAGTCGTAGGTGGGAATCACCCTGGAGCCATCTCCCGTGGCGTCCATAACTCCCTCCATCCTTCGAGCCTTACCCTCGTCTATGAGGATAGGCTGCGATTCCTCGTCAACACCACCAGTGGGGGTGGGAGGAATTTCTTCCTCACCACCCCCATGTCCATGACCACCATCAGTGGGGGTGGGAGGAATTTCTTCCTCACCACCCCCATGTCCCTGACCACCATCAGTGGGGGTGGGAGGAATCTCTTCCTCACCACCCCCATCATCATCATCATCATCATCATCATCATCCTCCTCTCCATCTTCTCCATCGCTGCCTGTGCCTTCATCCTCCTCATCTCTGCCCTCCTCCCTCTCTACCTCCTCTTCTTCATCTTCATCCTTCTTTTTCTCCTCATCCTCCTGTCTGATGAGGATTTTTCTCTTCTTCTTCGCCGGGCCCTTTGGAATCACCAATCTCTCCTTTGAGGGAAGCGCGCGCCTGGCTGCATAAGCCTTCTTTTCGAATCGAAGCTTTCTAACAATTTTTCCAGACTGAGGGTCCTCCTCATAATCAGAGTAGATTACCTCATTGTCTTCATATCGAAGCTTCGATCGGTGGAGGAGGTTGGCCTTGCCGTGTTGGACTGGGCAATTCGAGAATTGCCTCCAAGATCGGGTCCCGCACGTTAACTCCAAAAAGAGATTATCGAGGGCCCCTACTCGTTCTGGAGCCCAAGAGAGAGCTCCTCCTGTGCAGTATATATCAGTCTCCTTGTGCACCTTGAATCGAAGAACCTCTGGAACAGACATAGGAGTCCAGGCACCAGATATCGACAATGGCCAGTCAGTATAGAGCTTGTCAGAACCGACGGTATCGAAGATCGGGCGGAGGGCAGTGACACCTGTCAAGTAGTAGAACGGGCTGTCCTTCCTCCAAGCCCATCGGTAGTGATAAAAGAAATACCCTAGTTCGATTCGGGCTTCTTCACCTGCAGGGATGCTGGAGTAGCATTCCCTAAGCTCCTTCTGGAAATCCGACTCTACGCGACAGAAAGCGTAGATGATCCTCCAGGAGTTCCCAGTCACTTGCCCGGGACAGAGACCGGAAACGTTCAGCAGCCTCGCGGCGAAAGGCGGTAGCGGAAGGCGCAGTCCACAGTTGAGCTGGCCGATCGTGATCATGGTTCCCATCACTTGCTCTTTGCTCGCCCACGAGACAAAGACTGTCCGCCTGTCAACACCGAAAGCAGAGAGAACACCCGGAAGCGCTGGTCGAGCCTTTCCCTCTATGAAGAATGACAGCAACTCATGCAGCTTCTCCCTCTTCGCATCTGTTAGCTTACTGCCGATATTGTACCCAAACTCAGGCTCCGCCTCCAGAGGTATCTGCGGGCAGAGAACAAATTTGGCCTTGGGGATCTGCTCTGGCCTTGACGGTGCAGTAGCAAATCCTACTCCTTGGTGCCTCTTGCCCAGTTGGCCAAGCTCAATCAATTCGGCCCTGCCTTTGCCTCGTCCCTTCGGAGCAGAAGAAACCTCGACAACTTCCTTGCCCTTCCTCTTAGAAGGAACAAAGCTCTTCTTTGAACTGCCCGAAGATGCCATTTAACCGATCGAAAGGAAATGAACAAGAAGAAGGAAGCAAAGGATCTGGACTTCGAAAAAATTTTGGAAGCGTGAGGCGAAAAATGACAGCCAGTGAAACTTATATACCCAGGGTAAAACAGGTGCGCAAATCGAGAAGACACGTGTCTTCACCATATCAAATCGCATGTTTTTGTAGGTACACGTGGCATCCATCCATAGCAAGTGCAAAACCAGGCGAACAGTCGCGACCAGGCGAAACGTCAGACCACCGGTCCGAGCAAACCAACGGTCCAAGCAAACCACCGGTCCGAGTGAACCGGACCGCCGGTTCAGAAGAACCATTCAAAAAAGACCAAAGATGCAAAAGCAAGAAAAAAATCAAACTCCATCAATATTCAAGACTGCCAAAGATCAAAGGAGAAGAACAAGCTATACCACTTCTTCGAGAGTACAGGTTCGAAACTAACCCTGACCGGCTGATTTTAGCCGAACGGTCAAATATGACCGTTCGGCCAAAATCAACCGATCGGTCGATTTTCTACTAGATCTGGCCAAAAACTGAGGGTTTTTGCCGATCACCCAAACCCTGACCGGCTGATTTTAGCCAAACGGTCAAATATGACCGTTCGGCCAAAATCAACAGATCGGTCGATTTTCTACTAGATCTGGCCAAAAACTGAGGGGTTTTTGCCGATCACCCAAACCCTAACCGGCTGATTTTAGCCGAACGGTCAAATATGACCGTTCGGCCAAAATCAACAGATCGGTCGATTTTCTACTAGATCTGGCCAAAAACTGAGGGTTTTTGCCGATCACCCAAACCCTGACCGGCTGATTTTAGCCGAACGGTCAAATATGACCGTTCGGCCAAAATCAACCGATCGGTCGATTTTCTACTAGATCTGGCCAAAAACTGAGGGTTTTTGCCGATCACCCAAACCCTGACCGGCTGATTTTAGCCGAACGGTCAAATATGACCGTTCAGCCAAAATCAACCGATTGGTCGATTTTCTACTAGATCTGGCCAAAAACTGAGGGTTTTTGCCGATCACCCAAACCCTGATCGGCTGATTTTAGCCGAACGGTTAAAACATAACCGTTCGGCCAAAACCAACCGATCGGTCAATTTTCTACTAGATCTGGCCAAAAACTGAGGGTTTTTGCCGATCACCCAAACCCTGACCGGCTGATTTTAGCCGAACGGTTAAAACATAACCGTTCGGCCAAAACCAACCGATCGGTCAATTTTCTACTAGATCTGGCCAAAAAACCATGTTTTTTGACCGATCACTCGATCCTTGACCGGTTGAAATTGACTGTTCGGTCAAATTTTAACCGATCGGTCAAATTTGACCGATCGGTCAAAATTGACCGATCGGTCAAAATCAACCAATCGGTCAAATTTCCACTGGATCGGTCAAAAAACCATGTTTTTTGACCGATCACTCAATCCTTGACCGGTTGAAATTGACCGTTCGGTCAAATTTTAACCGATCGGTCAAATTTGACCGATCGGTCAAAATTGACCGATCGGTCAAAATCAACCGATCGGTCAAATTTCCACTGGATCGGTCAAAAAACCATGTTTTTTGACCGATCACTCGATCCTTGACCGGTTGAAATTGATCGTTCGGTCAAATTTTAACCGATCGGTCAAATTTGACCGATCGGTCAAAATTGACTGATCGGTCAAAATCAACCGATCGGTCAAATTTCCACTGGATCGGTCAAAAAACCATGTTTTTTGACCGATCACTCGATCCTTGACCGGTTGAAATTGACCGTTCGGTCAAATTTAACCGATCGGTCAAATTTGACCGATCGGCCAAAATTGACCGATCGGTCAAAATCAACCGATCGGTCAAAATTCCACTGGATCGGTCAAAAAACCGTGTTTTTTGACTGATCACTCGATCCTTGACCGGTTGAAATTGACCGTTCGGTCAAAATTGACCGATCGGTCAAATTCGACCGATCGGTCAAATTTGACCGATCAAATCCTTTTTTGGCGCTAACACTTGGCAAGCCTCTTTTGTACCTTCTTTAGACAGGATGTTGCTGTTTTTTGTACCAAATCCAAGCCAGCCAGAACGTACTCTAGCTAACTTGGAGGGGGTAACTGTGGGTGCAAATTTTGGCAAGAAGTCTGCAAACAGCGGGCCCCACCGGCCCTGCCTGGTGGGCCCCCGAATACCACAGCGGGACCCACCGGCCCTGCCTGGTGGGCCCCCTAAGACGGCAGCGGAGCCCACCAGCCTTACCTGGAGGATCCCCAGATACGGCAGCAGAGACCGCCGTTTACCACCAGAAAATCCTATAAATAGCAGAGTCTTCAAATGTAAAAGGATCGATTCTAAAGAGATCGAATTCTCAGTTCTAAAAACTAGAGCTCTGGGATTTCCAACTTCCCATCTTCCACCTCTCTTTGATCTTCTTCTCTCTCTCGAAGAGATCAGTGTTTACAGTGATACTCGGCCTGTCGAGATCACTCCAGCATAAGTGTTAGTGAATTCGGGTTGCTCCCTATAGCACGGAGACGTAGGCTTCGGCTGAACTCCGAGATCACACCTCGTGTCAACAATCTCTCTGATTGCATCTCTGTTTACATATCAAAGACTTCAATTTCGATCAACAGATCGACCAACGATCTTCAACGTCAACTTCAATTTCAATTGACTGGTGCTGCGAGAGTCTTCGGGTCGGCACGAAGATTTTCCCCCACAGATTGTACGAATGAATTAGAATGGATCGTACAAATGAATTAGAATGGATCGTGCGAATGAATTAGAATGGAATGTGCGAATGAGTTAGAATGGATAGTACAAATGAATTAGAATAGATCGTTCGAATGAATTAGATTAGATCGTACGAACGAATTAGAATGGATCGTATGAATGAATTAGAATGGATCGTACGAATGTACTTGAATGGATATATTCGTGCGAATGAATATCATACAAATGAATTAGACTGGATCGTATGAATGAATTAGAATGGATCGTTCGAATGAATTAGAAAGGATCATCCGAATGAATCAGAATGGATCGTACGAATTCGTGCGAATGAATTAGAATGGATCGTACGAATGAATTATAATGGATCATACGAATAAATTAGAATGGATCGTGCGAATGAATTAGAATGGATCGTTCAAATGAATTAGAATGGATTGTACGAATGAATTAGAATGGATCGTACGAATGAATTAGAATAGATCGTGCGAATGAATTAGAGTGGATCGTCTGAATGAATTAGAATGAATCATAAGAATGAATTAGAATGGATCGTACGAATGAATTAGAATGGATCGTACGAATGAATTAGAATAGATCGTCCGATTGAATTAGAATGGATCATACGAATGAATTTGAATGGATACATTATTCTCACGAATGTAGCCATTCAAATTCTTTTGTACGATTCATTCTAATTCATTCGAACGATCCATTCTAAATCATTCGTACGACCAATTCTAATTCATTCGTACGATCCATTCTAATTCATTCGCACGAATGTATCCATTCTAATTCAATCGTACGAATGAATTAGAATGGATCGTACGAGTGAAATAGAATGAATTCTACGAATGAATTAGAATGGATACATTCGTATGAATGAATTAGAATGGATCGTACGAATGAATTAGAATGGATACATTCGTTCGAGTGAATTAGAATAGATCGTACAAATTAATTAAAATATTTTGTGCAACTGAATTAGAATGGAATGTGCGAATGAGTTAGAATGGATAGTACAAATGAATTAGAATAGATCGTATGAATGAATTAGAATGGATCGCGCGAATGAATTAGAATCGATCGTACGAATGAATTAGAATGGATCGTACGAATGAATTAGAATGGATCGTACGAATGAATTAGAATGGATCGTACGAATGAGTTAGAATGGATCGTACAAATGAATTAGAATGGATAGTGCGAATGAATTAGAATGGAATGTGCGTAATTCATTTGGACGATCCATTCTAATTCACTCGCACGATCCATTCTAATTCATTCGAACGATCACTTCTAATTCATTTATACGATCCATTCTAATTCACTCGCACGATCCATTCTAAATCATTCGTACGATCCATTCTAATTCATTCGCATGAATGTATCCATTCTAATTCATTTGTATGAACCATTCTAATTCATTCTTACGATCCATTCTAATTCATTCGTACGATTCAATCTAATTCATTCGCACGATCCATTCTAATTAATTCGTACGATCCATTCTAATTCATTTGTACGATCCATTCTAATTCACTCGCACGATCCATTCTAATTCATTCGTACGATCCATTCAAATTCATTCGCACGAATGTATCTATTCTAATTCATTCATACGATCAATTCTAATTCACTCGTACGATCCATTCTAATTCGGTCGTACGATTCATTCTAATTCATTTGTACGATCCATTCTAATTTATTCGCACGAATGTATCCATTCTAATTCATTTGTAAGATCCATTCTAATTCAATCGCACGATGCATTCTAATTCATTCATATGATCCACTCAAATTCAGTCAAACGATCCATTCTAATTCATTCATATGATTCATTCTAATTCATTCAGACGATCCATTCTAATTCATTCGCATGAATGTATCCATTCTAATTCATTCGTACGATCCATTCTAAATCATTCGTACGATCCATTCTAATTTATTCGTACGAATGTATCCATTCTAATTCATTCGTACGATCCATTCTAATTTATTCACATGATCCATTCTAATTCATTCGTATGATCCATTCAAATTCAATCGCACGATCCATTCTAATTCATTCGTACGATCCATTCTAATTCATTTGAACGATCCATTCTAATTCATTCGTACGATCCATTCTAATTTATTCGCACGAATGTATCCGTTCTAATTCAATCGCACGATTCATTCTAATTCATTCGAAAGATCTATTCTAATTCATTCGTACAATCCATTCTAATTCATTCGCACGAATGTATCCATTCTAATATATTTGTACGATCCATTCTAATTCATTCGCAGAAATATATCCATTCTAATTCATTCGTACGATCCATTCTAATTCACTCGAACGGTCCTTTGTAATTCATTCGCACGAATGTATCCATTCTAATTCATTCATACGATCCATTCTAATTCATTCGTAAGATCTATTCTAATTCATTTGCATGAATGTATCCATTCTAATTCATTCGTACGATCCATTCTAATGCATTCGTACGATCCATTCTAATTCATTCGTACGATCCATTCTAATTCATTCACACGAATGTATCCATTCTAATTTATTCATACGATCCATTTTAATTCATTCGCACAATCCATTCTAATTTATTCATTCGATCCATTCTAATTCATTTGTATGATTCATTCTAATTCATTCAGACGATCCATTCTAATTCATTTGCATGATCTATTCTAATTCATTCGTACGATTCATTCTAATTCATTCGTACAATCCATTCTAATTCATTCGAACGATCCATTCTAATTCATTCGTACAATCTATTCTATTTCATTCAAACGATCCATTCTAATTCATTCGCACGAATGTATCCATTCTAATTCATTCGTATGATCCATTCTAATTCAATCGCACGATCCATTCTAATTCATTCGTATGATCCATTCTAATTCATTCGTATGATCCTTTCTAATTCATTCGTACGATCCATTCTAATTCCTTCGTACGATCTATTCTAATTCATTCGCACGTATCCATTCTAATTCATTCGCATGATCCATTCTAATTCATTCGCACGATCTATTCTAATTCATTCGTACGATCCATTCCAATTCATTCGCACGAATGTTTCCATTCTAATTCATTCGTATGATCCATTTTAATTCAATCGCACGATCCATTCTAATTCATTCGTACAATCCATTCTATTTCATTCGTACGATCCATTCTAATTCATTCGTATGAATGTATCCATTCTAATTCATTCGTATGATCCATTCTAATTCAATCGCACGATCTATTCTAATTCATTCGTACGATCTATTCTAATTCATTCGTACGATCCATTCTAATTCATTCGCACGAATGTATCCATTATAATATATTTGTACGATCCATTCTATTTCATTCGCATGATCCATTCCAATTCATTCGTATGATCCATTCTAATTCATTCGTACAATACATTCTAATTAATTCGCACGATCCATTCTAATTCATTCGCACGAATGTATCCATTCTAATTCATTCGTACGATCCATTCTAATTCACTCGGACGATCCATTCTAATTCATTAAAATGAATGTATCCATTCTAATTCATTCGTACGATCCATTCTAATTCACTCGCACGATCCATTCTAATTCTTTCGAACGATCCATTCTAATTCATTCGCACGATCTATTCTAATTCATTCGTACGATCCATTCTAATTCACTCGCACGATCCATTCTAATTCATTCGCACGATCCATTCTAATTCATTCGTATGATCCATTCACATTCATTTGCATGGATGTATCCGTTCTAATTCATTCGTACAATCCATTCTATTTCATTCGTACGATCCATTCTATTTCAGTCCTACGAATGAATTAGAATGGATACATTCGTGCGAATGAATTAGAATGGATCGTACGAATGAATTAGAATGGATCGTTCGAATGAATTAGAATGGATCGTACGAATGAATTAGAATGGATCATGCGAATGAATTAGAATGGATACATTCGTGCGAATGAATTAGAATGGATTATACGAATGAATTAGAATAGATCGTGCGAATGAATTAGAATGGATCGTACGAATGATTTAGAATAGATCGTGCGAATGAATTAGAACGGATACATCCATGCGAATGAATTAGAATGGATTGTACGAATGAACTAGAATGGATCGTGCGAATGATTTAGAATGGATCGTGCGAATGAATTAGAATGGATCGTATGAATGATTTAGAATGGATCGTGCGATCCATTCTAATTCATTCATATGATTCATTCTAATAAATTCAGACGATTCATACTAATTCATTCGCATGAATGTATCCATTCTAATTCATTCGCACGATCCATTCTAATTCATTCGAACGATCCATTCTATTGCATTCGTACGATCCATTCTAATTCATTCGCACGAAAATATCCATTCTAATTCATTCGTATGATCCATTCTAATTCAATCACACGATCCATTCTAATTCATTCGTCCGATCCATTCTAATTCATTCGTATGATCCATTCTAATTCATTGGTACGATCCATTCTAACTCATTTATACGATCCATTCTAATTCATTCGCACGAATGTATCCATTCTAATTCATTCACATGATCCATTCAAATTCATTCGTATGATCCATTCAAATTCATTTGCATGGATGTATCCATTCTAATTCATTCATACAATCCATTCTAATTCAATCGTATGATCCATTCTAATTCATTCGTACGATCCATTCTAATTCAATCGCATGATCCATTCTAATTCATTCGTACGATCCATTCTAATTCATTCGTATGATCCATTTTAAATCATTCGTATGATCCATTCTAATTCATTCATACGATCAATTCTAATTCATTCGCACGAATCTATCCATTCTAATTCATTCGCACGATCCATAATAATTCATTTGCACGATTCATTCTAATTCATTCGCACGATCTATTTTAATTCATTCGTACGATCCATTCTAATTCACTCCCACGAATGTATCCATTCTAATTCATTCGTATGATCCATTCTAATTCAATCGGACGATCCATTCTAATTAATTTGTACTATCCATTCTAACTCATTCGCATATTCCATTCTAATTCATTCGTACGATCCATTCTAATTCATTCACACGATCCATTCTAATTCATTCGTATGATCCATTTTAATTCAATCGCACGATCCATTCTAATTCATTCATACGATCCATTCTAATTCATTCGTACGATCCATTCTAATTCATTCGCACGAATGTATCCATTCTAATTCAATCGCACGATCCATTCTAATTCATTCGTACGATCTATTCTAATTCATTCGTACGATCCATTCTAATTCATTCGCACGAATGTATCCATTCTAATATATTTGTACGATCCATTCTAATTCATTCGTATGATCCATTCTAATTCATTCGTACAATCCATTCTAATTCATTCGCACGATCCATTCTAATTCATTCGCACGATATATTCTTATTCATTCGTACAATCCATTCTAATTCATTCGCACGAATGTATCCATTCTAATTAATTCATATGATCCATTCTAATTCAATCGCACGATCCATTCCAATTCATTTGTACTATCCATTCTAACTCATTCGTACATTCAATTCTAATTCATTCGTAGGATCCATTCTAATTCATTCACACGATCCATTCTAATTCATTCGTATGATCCATTCTAATTCAATCGCACGATCCATTCTAATTCATTCATACGATCCATTCTAATTCATTGGTATGATTCATTCAAATTTATTTAGACGATCCATTCTAATTCATTCGCACGATCTATTCTAATTCATTTATATGATCCATTCTAATTCATTCGTATGATTCATTCTAATTCATTCAGACGATTCATTCTAATTCATTCGCATGAATGTATCCATTCTAATTCATTCGTACGATCCATTCTAAATCATTCGTACCATCCATTCTAATTTATTCGTACGAATGTATCCATTCTAATTCATTCGTACGATCCATTCTAATTCCTTCACACGATCCATTCTAATTCATTCGTATGATTCATTCATATGATCCATTCTAACTCAATCGCACGATCCATTCTAATTCATTCGTACGATCCATTCTAATTCATTCGTATGATCCATTCTAATTCATTCGCATGAATGTATCTATTCTAATTCATTCGCCCGATCCATTCTAATTCATTCGAACGATCCATTCTAATTCATTCGTACGATCCATTCTAATTCATTCGCACGATCCATTTTAATTCATTCGAACGATCCATTCTAATTCATTCGTACAATCCATTCTAATTCATTCCCACGAATGTATCCATTCTAATTCATTCGTACGATCCATTCTAAATCATTCGTACGATCCATTCTAATTTATTCGTATGATGTATCCATTCTAATTCTTTCATACGATCCATTCTAATTCATTCATACGATCCATTCTAATTCATTGGTACGATCCATTCTAATTCAATCGCACGATCCAATCTAATTCATTCGTATGATCCATTCTAATTCATTCCTACGATCCATTCTAATTCATTCGTACGATACATTCTAATTCATTCGTATGATCCATTCTAATTCATTCGCACGAATGTATCCATTCTAATTCAATCGCACGATCCAATCTAATTCATTCAAATGATCCATTCTAACTCATTCGTATGATCCATTCTAATTAATTCGCACGATCCATTCTAATTCATTCGTTCAACCCATTCTAATTCATTCATATGATCCATTCTAATTCATTCGTAAGATCCATTCTAATTCATTCGTACGATCCATTCTAATTCATTCATACGATCCATTCTAATTCATTTGTGTGATTCATTCTAATTCATTCAGACAATCTGTTCTAATTCATTCGCACGATCTATTCTAATTCATTCGTACGATCCATTCTAATTCATTCATACAATTCATTCTAATTCATTCGTACGATCCATTCTAATTCATTCGCACGAATGTATCCATTC
Organism: Chamaelirium japonicum; assembly: GCA_947650365.1. Lineage (NCBI taxonomy): Eukaryota > Viridiplantae > Streptophyta > Magnoliopsida > Liliales > Melanthiaceae > Chamaelirium > Chamaelirium japonicum. The sequence goes on from OX393550.1 coordinate 63,565,578, forward strand.
TAATTCATTCGTACAATCTATTCTAATTCATTCGTACGATCCATTCTAATTCATTCGCACGAATGTATCCATTCTAGTTCATTCGTACGATCCATTCTAATTCATTCGCATGGATGTATCCATTCTAATTCATTCGTACGATCCATTCTAATTCATTCGGACAAATGTATCCATTCTAATTCATTCGTATGATCCATTCTAATTCAATCGCACGATCCTTTCTAATTCATTCGTACGATCCATTCTAATTCATTGGCACGATCCATTCTAATTCATTCGTTCGACCCATTCTAATTCATTCATACGATCCATTCTAATTCATTCGTAAGATCCATTCTAATTTATTTGCACGAATGCATCGAATCTAATTCATTCGTACGATCCATTCTAATGTATTCGTACGATCTATTCTAATTCATTCGTACGATCCATTCTAATTCATTCACACGAATGTATCCATTCTAATTAATTGGTACGATCCATTCTAATTCATTCGTATGATCTATTCTATTTCATTCGTGCGAATGAATTAGAATGGATCGTACGAATGAATTAGAATAGATCGTACGAATGAATTAAAATAGATCGTACGAATAAATTAGAATGGATCGTGCGATTGAATTAGAATGGATACATTCGTGCGAATGAATTAGAATGGATCGTACGAATGAATTATAATGGATCGTACGAATGAATTAGAATAGATCGTACGAATGAATTAGATTGGATCGTGCGATTGAATTAGAATAGATAGATTCGTGCGAATGAATTAGAATGGATCGTACGAATGAATTAGAATGGATCGTACGAATGAATTAGAATGTATCGTGCGAATGAATTAGAATGAACCGTACGAATGAAATAGAATGGATACATTTGTGCTAATGAAAGAGAATAGATTTTACGAATGAATTAGAATGGATCGTATGAATGAATTAGAATGGATCGAACGAATGAATTAGAATGGATCGTATGAATGAATTAGAATGGATCATTCGAATGAATTAGAATGGATCGTGCGAGTGAATTAGAATGGATCGTACGAATGAATTAGAATAGATCGTACAAATGAATTCGAATGGATTGTGCGAATGAATTAGAATAGATTTTATGAATGAATTAGAATGGGTCGTATGAATGAACTAGAAAGGATTGAGCAAATGAATTAGAATGGATCGTACGAATGAATTAGAATAGATTGTACTAATGAATTAGAATGGATCGTACGAATAAATTAGAATGGATCGTACTAATTCATTCGCACGAATGTATCGATTCTAATTCATTCGTACGATCCATTCTAATTTATTCCTACGAATGTATCCATTCTAATTCATTCATACGATCATTTCTAATTCATTCACACGATCCATTCTAATTCATTCAAATGATCCTTTCAAATTAAATCGCACGATCAATTCTAATTCATTCGTACGATCCATTCTAATTCATACGTACGATCCAATCTAATTCATTCATACGATCCATTCTAATTCATTCGCATGATTGCATCCATTCAAGTTCATTCATACGATCCATTCTAATTCATTCGTACGATTCATTCTAATTCATTCGCACGAATGTTTCCATTCTAATTCATTCTTCCGATCTATTCTAATTCATTCGTGTGGGGGAAAATCTTCGTGCCGACCCGAAGACTCTCGCAGCACCAGTCAATTGGAGTTGAAGTTGACGTCGAAGATCGTTGGTCTATCTGTTGATTGGAGTTGAAGTTACCTCTTTCGATATGTAAACAGAGAGACAATCAGAGAGAGAGTTTGACACAGGAGATGTGATCTCGGAGTTCAGCCGAAGCCTACGTCTCCGTGCTATAGGGAGCAACCCGAATTCACTAACACTTATGTTGAAGTGATCTCGACAGGCCGAGTATCACTGAAAACTCTAATCTCTTCGAGAGAAAAAGAAGATCAAAGAGAGGTGGAAGATGGGAAGTTGGAAATCCCAGAGCTCTGGTTTTTTAGAACTGAGAATTCAATCTCAGATTCGATCTTTTTACATTCGAATGCTCTGCTATTTATAGGCTTCTCTGGGAGGAATTCCGGGGTAAATGGCGGTTTCTGCTGTCGTATCTGGGGATCCTCCAGGTAAAGCTGGTGGGCTCTGCTGCCGTCTTAGGGGCCCACCAGGCAGGGCCAGTGGGTCCCGCTGTTGTCTTCGGGGGCCCACCAGGCAGGGCCGGTGGGTCCCGCTGTGGTACTCGGGGGCCCACCAGGCAGAGCCAGTGGGTCCCGCTGTGGTACTCGGGGGCCCACCAGGCAGGGCCAGTGGGTCCCGCTGTTGTCTTCGGGGGCCCACCAGGCAGGGCCGGTGGGTCCTGCTGTGGTACTGGGGGGCCCACCAGGCAGTGCCGGTGGGTCCCGCTGTTTGCAAACTTCTTGCCAAAATTTGCACCCACAGTTGGGCTCTGCTGCCGTCTTGGGGGCCCACCAGGCAGGGCCAGTGGGTCCCGCTGTTGTCTTCGGGGGCCCACCAGGCAGGGCCGGTGGGTCCCGCTGTGGTACTCGGGGGCCCACCAGGCAGAGCCAGTGGGTCCCGCTGTGGTACTCGGGGGCCCACCAGGCAGGGCCTGTGGGTCCCGCTGTTGTCTTCGGGGGCCCACCAGGCAGGGCCGGTGGGTCCTGCTGTGGTACTCGGGGGCCCACCAGGCAGGGCCGGTGGGTCCCGCCGTTTGCAAACTTCTTGCCAAAATTTGCACCCACAGTTACCCCCTCCAAGTTAGCTAAGAGGCCTCCTTGGCTGGCTTGGACTCGTGGTGCAAAGCTAACAACCCCCTGTCATACATGCAGAGGAGTTCTGTCGAGTGTTAGCGCAAAAAAGGGACGGACCGGTTAATTTTGTTTGATCGGTCAATTTTGACCGATCGGTCAATTTTGACCGATCGGTCAAATTTTGACCGATCGGTCAAATTTTGACCGATCGGTCAAAATTCAACCGGTCAAGAATCGGGTGATCGGTCAAAGAACAGGGTTTTTTGACCGATCCATTAGGAAATTTGACCGATCGGTTGAAATTTGACCGATCGGTTAATTTTTGACCGATCGGTCATATTTGACCGATCGGTCAAATTTTGACCGATCGGTCAAAATTCAACCGGTCAAGAATAGGGTGATCGGTCAAAAAACATGGTTTTTTTTTGACCGATCCAGTAGGAATTTTGACCGATCGAATGAATTTTGCCGATCGGACAGGTTTGTCCGATCGGTAAAAATTATCCGATCAAGGTTTGAGTGATAGGCAAAAACCCTTGGTTTTTTAGCCAGATCCAGTAGAAATTTGACCGATCGAATGATTTTAGCCGATCGGTCAAGTTTGACCGATCGGTTAAAAAATATCCGGTCAAGGTTCGAGTGATCGGCAAAAAACCTTGGTTTTTTGCCAGATCCAGTAGAAATTTGACCGATCGAATGATTTTTGCCGATCGGTCAAGTTTGACCGATCGGTAAAAAATTATCCGGTCAAGGTTCGAGTGATCGGCAAAAAACCTTGGTTTTTTGCCAGATCCAGTAGAAATTTGACCAATCGAATGATTTTAGCCGATCGGTCAAGTTTGACCGATCGGTTAAAAAATATCCGGTCAAGGTTTGAGTGATCGGCAAAAAACCTTTATTTTTTGCCAGATCCAGTAGAAATTTGACCGATCGAATGATTTTAGCCGATCGGTCAAGTTTGACTGATCGGTTAAAAAATATCCGGTCAAGGTTCGAGTGATCGGCAAAAAACCTTGGTTTTTTGCCAGATCCAGTAGAAATTTGACCGATTGAATGATTTTAGCCGATCGATCAAGTTTGACCGATCGGTTAAAAAATATCCGGTCAAGGTTCGAGTGATCGGCAAAAAACCTTGGTTTTTTACCAGATCCAGTAGAAATTTGACCGATCGAATGATTTTAGCCGATCGGTCAAGTTTGACCGATCGGTTAAAAAATATCCGGTCAAGGTTCGAGTGATCGGCAAAAAACCTTGGTTTTTTGCCAGATCCAGTAGAAATTTGACCGATCGAATGATTTTAGCCGATCGGTCAAGTTTGACCGATCGGTTAAAAAATATCCGGTCATGGTTCGAGTGATCGGCAAAAAACCTTGGTTTTTTGCCAGATCCAGTAGAAATTTGACCGATCGAATGATTTTAGCCGATCGGTCAAGTTTGACCGATCGGTTAAAAAATATCCGGTCAAGGTTCGAGTGATCGGCAAAAAACCTTGGTTTTTTGCTAGATCCAGTAGAAATTTGACCGATTGAATGATTTTAGCCGATCGGTCAAGTTTGACCGATCGGTTAAAAAATATCCGGTCAAGGTTCGAGTGATCGGCAAAAAACCTTGGTTTTTTGCCAGATCCAGTAGAAATTTGACTGATCGAATGAATGTTTTGAACCTGCCCTCAGAGAGGGTTTTACAGCTGTTCTGTTCTGATCTTCTGGCAGAGTTTTGAACATCGATGGGGCTTGATCCTTCCTGTTTTGAATCTTTGGTTGGTTTGAATGAGGCTTTTGACCGGTGGTCCGGTTTACTCAGACCGGTGGCTTGCTTGGACCGTTTGGTTCACGTAGACCAGTGGTCCGACGTTTCGTCTGGTCCGACGGTTCGCCTGATTTTGCGCAAGCTGTGGATGGATGCCACGTGTTCCTACAAAAACACATGATTTGATATGGTGAAGACACGTGTCTCCTCGATTTGCGTACCTGTTTCACCCTTGGTATATAAGTTTCACTGGCTGTCATTTTTGCCTCACGCTTCCAAAATTTTTCGAAGTCCAGACGCTTTTGCTCCAGACGCTTTTGCTCTCGATTTCTGCTTTTACTCGATCGATCAGATGGCATCTTCTGGAAGCTCGAAGAAGTCAGGCGGGGTCCCTTCGAAGAGGAAAGGGAAAGAGATTGTTGAGGTTCCATCCTCTCCGAAGGGCGGCCGCGGCAAGGGCAAGGCTGTGCTTGCCGAACTGGGGCAGCTGGGAAAAAGACACCAAGGAGTAGGGTTTGCTTCAGCGCCATCGAGGCCAGAGCATATCCCTAAAGTACAGTTCGTTCTGGGCCCGCTCATGTCTCTGTCAGAGGAAACTGAGTATGTATACAATACTGGTGGCGAGTTCACAGATTCGAAGAGGAAGAAGTGGCAGACATTGCTCTTTTTCTTCACCGAAGGGAGGGTGCAACCTTCGCTCCCCAGCATTCAGACTGCATTCGGCATCGACAAGAAGACCGTCTTCACCAGCTTTGCTAGCAATGAGAAGGTCATGGGAACCATCGTAACCATCGGCCAACTCAACTGCGGTCTGCGTCTACCGTTGCCACCCTTTGCGGCAAGATTACTGAACACTTCTGGCCTTTGCCCGGGGCAGGTCACTGGAAACGCCTGGCGAATTATCTATGCATTCTGCCGCGTGGAGTCGGATTTTCAAGAGGACTTGAAGGCCTGCTACTCCAGCATCCCGGAAGGTGAAGACGCTCGGATCAAGCTTGGATACTTCTTCTTCCACTATCGATGGGCTTACAGAAGGGACAGCCCATTCTACAATTTGACCGGTGTGTCTCCACTGCGCCCGCTAACTGATACAGTCCCTTCGGACAAATTGTATACAGATTGGCCTATCTCTGTTACCGGTGCATGGACACCCATCTCAGTGCCCGATACCCCCCGAGGTGAAGTGCATGATGCAGTGAAGATGTACTGCGAGGGAGGCATCTTTGCCTGGACCTCCGAGAGGGCTGGAGCAATCGATAACTTATTTCTGGAGTTGACCTGTGGAACCAGGTCGTGGAAGCAGTTCTCCAACTGCCCTGTGAGATATGGCAAGGCCAATCTCCTCCACCGATCGAAGGATAGATACGAGGACAATGAAGTCCTATACTCTGACTATGAGGAAGACCCTCATTCGGGCAAGATCATTCGGAAGATTCGGGCCGAGAAGAAAATCTACACTGCAAGGCGCCGCTTGCCCACTGTGGAGGAGAAACTGGTGATCCAAAGAGGCCCAGTGAAGAAGAAACGAAAAACCCTCAAGCAAAAGGAAGATGAAGACCAAGGGAAGAAGAATGAAGAAGAAGAAGAAAAAGAAAAGAAGGGGAGCGTCGAGGAAGACGAAGAGACCGAGAATGTCAGCCACGACAATAGTGGTAATGACGAGGACGAGGAAGGGGGCGGTGAGGATGATCTGTCTTCCACCCCCTCTGGTGGAGATGGTGAGAATGGGGGTGGTGAGGAAGAAATTCCTCCCACCCCCACTAGTGGTGCAACAGGGGAAGACTCGATTCCTATTCCTATTGACGAGGTTAAAGCCCGTCAAATGGAGGAAATTCTCGACATAGAAGGTGATGGCCCAAAGGCGGTTCCCACCTACAAGTTTGATGAATTGAAGAAGCCGCTGCGCTTCAAAATTAAGTTGTCGAAGAGTGGTGGGGTTGGAAGCAACCCCACACCCCTCGATCAAATTCCACCTGAAGTACCCCGCCTCGAAGGAGCAACCACGAGCGGGGGTATCGAAGTTGAACAACCCCCACCCCCCTCTCGGTCTCTGGCTGAGGAGGTGGCGGCTATGGTGGCGGGACTCATCCAACCAGGCGGGCCACAGGAGGAAGAAAGAGTTTCACCTCCCCAGGATGCTCCCTCTCCTATCCATTTGGAGAGGGAAAGTCGCGTGGGCGATGGAGCTACTCAACCTCAGCCAACGCCGGCCCCTACTCAGGAGAAAATGACCCTTCAGGGTGGTTCCGATCGCCGAAAGGGAAAGGAGCCAAGGGTTGAAGCCTCAGGTAATTGTACTAACTTGCCTCGATTTTCTTGCCTCTGAAGATTGGAAATAATCTAACACTTTGACCTTTCGTGTTGATTGCAGGTGCGCCTGCTGGCTCGACCCCGAAGATGAAGAGTTTGGGTGATGTTGACATCAACCACCCCACATCCGTGATCCGGAAACTCTGCAATCTTCCAGGGGCTACTCTGGATGAAGCTTTCGACAGGCTCGAACTGGTGGTAAGTGCATCTTGCTCGAATGATCATCTGAATTGCATCTTCAGAATAATTCTAACTCTTTTGTTCTTTTTGCAGAATTCAGCAGTTTTGAATGTCGCGACCAAGCTCTCCATGAAGGCGGGAGCCAAAGAAGCTTCAGCTGAAGTCTCCCGCTTATCTGCCGCATTGGAGGTCGTAAGCGAGGAGAGGGATAAACTGAGGGAGGCTCTATCCTCAAAAAAAGAGGCATTGAAGGCCAAGATCGAGGCCCTTCGCAAGGAAAAGTTGGAGAGCAAGGGCTGGCAGAATGGATATGAGGCCCAGGGTCACGAGCTTGAAGATCTGAAGAAACGATTCTTCAGGATCGAGAACTTGGGCTTCGATCGTGCTGCTCGAATAAAGGAGCTGGAGGCTCAACTTGCTGCTTCAGCAGAGACTCATAAGAAGGAGCTGGAGCATATGCGGAGTGAGTGCCAGAGCTACAGGGAAACAGCTGAAAAGGCGGCAGAAGCACTCAGGGCCCATGTTGCCTGTGTCCGATCCTCCAAGGCATCAGCGGCGAGCAAAGCTCGTGCTGGATCTGAGGGGGAGAAGTCGCGTGCGCAGAGTGTAGCCAAGCCTTGAGACTTTTTCTTCCTTTCAGTTGTTGTGCTTGTAAACTCTTGATATGTAATAGCTCGCTCCTGTACTTGTCACATTTTTGATAATAATAGAAATCTCTTTGGTGTTTAAAAATTGGATGTCTCTTGAGTTGAATGTCTTTGAATCTTATGTTCTGGATAGCATTAGCATAGATACAATCCTTTGAATGTAAGGGATCGAGTCGCAACTTGATTACCCAAACTTGTTTAACTTGAAATTTGAATTTGAATCTACGCAACACTTGTATGTAAGGGGTTGAGTCGCAACTCAAGCACCCAAACTTATTGCAACTTGAAAATTGAAACTTGAATTCGTGTAACACTTGAATGTGAGGGGTTGAGTCGCAACTCAAGCACCCAAACTTGTTAGACGACATCGAAATTGATTGAATTTGAACATTGAAACTTGAAGGTCAGTTTAACATTTGCTAGTAAGGGGTTGAGTCGCAACTCTAACACCCAAACTTGTTAAAAGAATTGGTAACTTGAATATGGTCAGTTTTTAACATTTGCTAGTAAGGGGTTGAGTCACAACTCTAACACCCAAACTTGTTAAAAGACCTGGTAACTTGAATTTGAAACTGCTTTAGAACTTGAATTGAAAAGCTGAATACTTGCACATTTGAACATCTGAAAGAGAATTTTATTCATCACAGAATTTACATCATGGGTAGAACATCTTGAGGTGTCTGGAATTCCAAGCTCGAGGCAATCTATCTCCTTCTGGTGTGACCAGTCTGTAAGAACCTTTGCCTCCTACTGATTCAACGATATATGGACCTTCCCAGTTGGGAGCAAGCTTCCCACTGCTGTGCTCTTTGGTGTTGTAGAAAACTGCTCTGAGAACTAGGCTGCCCACTGGGAACTGTCTCTTGTAGATTTTCTTGTCGTAGGCTCTTTTGATCTTTTGTTGGTACTTGGCCACACGAAGTGATGCTTGATCTCGTAATTCTTCGGAGAAGTCTAGATCATTGATCCGAAGTTCTTCATTGATTCCTTCTTCAACTGCTTTGGTCTTTAAAGTACTTGATATATTTTCTGTTGGGAGTACTGCTTCCGATCCATATGTTAGACGAAAGGGTGAGAACCCTGTTGATCTTCTCGGAGTTGTGCGATACCCCCAAAGAACTTCAGGTAGGACTTGCTCCCACAATCCTTTCTTGTCATTGAGTTTCTTCTTGAGTATACCAAGTATGGCTCTATTTGAGGCTTCAGCTTGGCCATTGCATTGAGGATATCTTGGAGTTGAATAGAATAGCTTGATACCGTTGTTGAGACAGAACTCTCGAAACTTGTCGGAGTCAAACTGAGCTCCATTGTCAGCAACAAGAATTTGAGGTGTACCAAACCTTGAGAAGATGTTGCGCCGAATGAATTTGATCACTTCGTCGTCAGTCTCTCGGAAGAGGGGCACAGCTTCAACCCATTTGGTGAAATAATCCGTGGCCAGCAATAGATACTTCTTCTTGCTTGGAGTTGGAGGGAAAGGACCCAAGAAATCTAACCCCCATTGATGGAATGGCCAGGGACTTGATAGTTGATGAAGCTCATCTGCAGGGAGATGAATAGCTCGAGCGTGTCTTTGGCATGGCTCACATCTTTGAACAACTTGTTGAGCATCCCTTGCCATTGTTGGCCAGTAGTACCCTTGCAGTTTCGTCTTGGCTTCAAGAGATCTTCCTCCCGAATGATTCCCACAAGTTCCAGAGTGGATATCAATTAGGATTGCCAGTGCTTGCTCGGGACCAAGGCACTTGAGCAACATCCCGTTGTGAGATTTGAAATATAGATCTTCACCTTGCAGAATGTAGCATGGGAGCTTCCTTTGAAGTCTTCGGGCTTGATTTGGATCTTCCGGCATTTTGCCACGCTTGAAGAAATCGAAAATTGATCGCCTCCAGTCTTCCAGCTGATCTCCACCCCCAGATTCTTTTGTAGTAGTAAGGATCTGTTGATCAGGGGTGGTCTTGGACACTTCTTGATAATCGATCTGTATTTGCCTTCCTCCGAGTGAGTCTCCAAGAACTGAGGCAGTATTGGCTAAGGCATCTGCTTCTCGGTTCTCTGCTCTGGGGATTTGAATGAATTCAGCGGCAATAAAACGTTATTGAAGATGTCGTACTAAGGCCAAGTAGAGTTGCATTCTTTCTTCGCGAGCTGTGTACTCTCCATTGATTTGCCTTATGATCAATTGGGAGTCACTGTAGACGATAATTCGATCTACCCCCAGGGATTTCGCCATCTCGAGTCCAGAAATGAGTGCTTCGTATTCGGCTTCGTTGTTGGTGGCAGTGAATCCGAGGAGAGTGGCTTTCTGGAGATGATCAAGTTCGAGAGATACCAAGACTATCCCAGTTCCCGAACCGATCGAACTTGAAGCTCCATCAGTATACAGTTTCCATGGAGGAGTTGCAGCAGTAGCTTCGAGATTTGGATCAATTTTTGTTGCAAGGTTGATCGGAGTATTGTCCTCATCTTCCAAGCGCATATCAACATCTTCTTCCCAAGTAATGGGGTCTTCAACTGGAAAATCAGCTAGAAAATCAGCAATAGCTTGACCTTTGATAGAAGTGCGAGATTCGAACTGAATCCCCAGGGAACTCATTTCGATCACCCATTTGGTCATTCGACCAGCTCGACCAGCTTTGTCAATGATATCTTTGAGCGAATGTTCTGAAATGACAGTGATCTGGTGAGAGACGAAGTATGGTTGAAGGCGACGCGATGCAGTGAGTAAGGCTAGGATGACCTTCTCAGTTTTTGAATAGCGAGTTTCAGCCGGGAGAAGAGTGTGACTTATATAATAGACTGGATGCTCGAAGCCTTCTCTTCTACTGACTAAGACTGCACTGATTGCTTGATTGGTTACGGCGAGATAGAGCCATAAGTCTTCTTGTGGAAGTGGAGCCGTCAAGATAGGAGCTTGCACCAGATATTTCTTGATGCTTTGAAATGCTTCTTCACAAATTGGACTCCACCCTGAAGTATCCGCCTTTCGTAGTTTGTCGAAGAGAGGTTTACGTTTGTCAGAAGACTTTGAGATGAACCGATTGAGGGCAGCAAGTCTTCCAGTGAGGCGTTGCACTTCCTTTCGATTGGTAGGCGATGGCATGTCGAGGATAGCTCGAATTTGATCAGGATTGGCTTCAATACCCCTCCTGGTCACAAGATGACCCAGGAATTTGCCAGATTGAACTCCGAAAGCGCACTTGGCTGGATTGAGCTTCATACGATATTTTCGAAGAACTTGAAAGGTTTCTGCCAGATCAGAAAGATGCTTGCTCCGAATGGAACTCTTGGTGAGGAGATCATCGACATAGACTTCGACGTTGCGGCCGATCTGATCTTCGAACATTTTTGTGACTAGCCGTTGATAGGTGGAACCAGCATTTTTGAGGCCGAATGGCATTACGTTGTAGCAGTAGAGACCTCGGCTAGTCACGAAGCAAGTCTTCTCTTGATCGTTTGTATGAAGTGGAATTTGATTGTATCCAGAATACCCATCCATGAAAGACAATAGCTCGTGGCCAGCAGTGGCATCGACGAGTCTATCGATTCTTGGCATGGGGAATGGGTCTTTGGGGCAAGCCTTGTTGAGGTTGGTAAAGTCGATGCAGACTCTGACTTTCCCATTCTTCTTTGGAACAGCAACTATGTTAGAGATCCAGGTAGGATACTCTACTTCTCGGATGAAGCCTGCTGCGAGTAGCTTGGTGATTTCTTCTTGAACAGCAACTTGCAGCTCTGGCCGGATGGTGCGTGGCTTTTGCTTGACAGGTTTCACTTCTTCTTTGATTGCAAGTCGGTGACAAGCATCATCCGGATTGATACCAGGCATGTCTTCGAAACACCAGGCGAAGACGTCGATATTGGACTGGAGGAAGGATACCATGTCTTGCGCTTCTGCGTCGCTAAGACCGGTACCAATAAATGTTTGGCGAGGGAGATCTCCACTGCCAATGTTGATAGGGATGATTTCTTCAATTGAAGGTGATGTTTCTCATTCGATTGGTGGAGGTTCGGTCAGCGGAATCTCCTTTGATTGCTATTTGGAAGAGGGACCAGCTTCATCTCGTGGCCGCTTTGGAGGAGCAATGTTGATCTTTCGATCTGTTTTAGCCGCAGCAGCCTCACAAGACCTTCCAGCTTGTTGATCACCTCGAATGCAGACGATGCCTTCTCCTGTTGCAAACTTGAGAAGTTGGTGATAAGAAGAGGAGATGGCATTGATCTGGTGGAGGAATGGCCGCCCAAGAATGGCGTTGTAGCTAGACATTCCTTCGACGATTGCAAACCTCACCGAGACTCGAGTCTCTCGGCTGAGGTCGATGGTAAATCTGGACTTGCCCACCGTGATGCTTTGTTCGCCGTTGAAGCCGGTGATCACGGTCGAGACGACGTTGAGGCTTTGATACTTATGTCCTAGACGTTTAAAGCAGTCTGAGAACATAATGTCGATGAAGCTTCCGGTGTCAATGAGGATCCGGTTAACAGTGCTTCCGTCGATGAGGAGTTTCAAGACAAGAGGGTCTCGATGGGGAGTGTGAACTCCTTGAAGATCTGCGTCATTGAAGACGATAGAGGGCCAAGCCAAACCTTCAATGGGCTTCTCGATCCAAGTGTCTTCCTTGTTTGCTGCAGCACGAACATGGAAGATGCGTCGAACTTGTCGATCTACTTCTTTCTCGGTTATTGATCGATTGTGCAATGATCCGTGAATGCCAAAGATATTGGCTTTCACAGAGATTAGTTGCCGGTTGGAGGAGATTTGATGTACCCAACACACTTCTTTCCCCTTTGCAGAGGCTCGGCGTTGATCATGTCCGCCTTTGACGAATTCTTGAAGATGGCCTTCTCGCAATAGGTCTTCAAGATGGAACTTCAGCCGAAAACACCGATCGGTGGAGTGGCCGTGACTTCGGTGGAAGTCACAATATACTGTTTTATCAGCTGTAAATTTCGAGTTCGGCTGAAGAGGGTTGGGCCTCCGAACGAACTCTTCATGTTGAATGCGGTCGAGTATCTGTTCGACCGGCATATTCCACTCGGTGAAAGTGGTCTTCGTTGGAGATTGACGCCCATCATTCTTTGATCGTTTGTTGGCTGGAGGGGCTGCTGCCTCAGTGTTGTGAGCCTTGGCGGCATACTTAGAAGCTTCTCTTTCCGCAGGCCTTTGTTTTGTTTCTCGCCCTTTACGAGCGACTTGATCGTCTTTGACCACGATCTCTCTCTGGATTCGATCGAACATAGCACCCAGAGAAGGAGGGGGATTACGGATGAAGTCGTTGTAGATGTGTAGATCGAAGCGGAGAGCGTTCTGGAAAGCCAACATAATGGCTTCATCATCCAGATGTCTTCCAGAGAGGGCAGCATGCTCGTTGCGAAACCTCCTAGTGAAACTTCGGAGAGTCTCATCAGCACCCATCCTTAGCCGATATAGAGAGTCGAGCTTCTTCTCGGGCTTTAGATTGAGCTGATAATGCTGCACGAAGAGTTTAGCTAAAACATCGAACTGGGTAATGGACCCAGCTCGGAGATTGTGATACCAGTCGAGCGACGGCTCATCGAGACTTCCTGCGAAGGTGCGGCAGAGCACATTGTTTTCTTCTTCGTGCTGTGTTAAAGCTTGCTTGAATGCGAGAATGTGGAGAGTAGGATCTCCTCGGACGCAGTTAAATTTGGGGAGGACAGGAGTTCTCCATCCTCTTGGAAATGTTGTCTCAAAGAGACTTCGATGTAGAGGTCCGGCAGAAGAATAGCCATCCCTGCGACCATGTCCTCGACCTAGAGGTGGGTCAAGAGGCAAGATCGCAAGGTCTTGCTCAGGCATCGAAGTATTTGCCGGTTGAAGTCGATATCGGAGGTCCGATTCAAACCCACGCTGAAGTAGGATGGAAGGGGAAACTCGACTCTTTGAAGGAGCGCCTTTCATCTGATGCCTCCTTGGTATGTTGAGCTTCGAAGGTATTCTCTTGTCGCAGTTACGGCCAGAAGAAGATTGGGATGACTCATCTTCGAGGCGATCCCAAACACTCTGCTTCCAGGGGGCAGTAGAGGGGGTTGGATCACGTCGAATCCTTTCGAGGGCAGTAGTACCCATTGACCTCCGTTGTTCGGAGTGGACTGAATGTCGTGGAAGATCGACCCTCTCGCTAGCAGGGGGAATAGGTAGAGCGATCCCAGCCTCGGAAGCTGCTTTCTTCAGAGCATCCCTCTCAGCAGTGAGGGTGGCGTTCTGCTTCGCCAATTGGAGCAATTGGAAGTCGACTGCAGAAACTTGGTAGGTCGACGGAGGGTCTTCAGCAGGAGTGGGTGTTGTTTGCCCAATCGACTATCGCGCGGGGTGGGCGATAGGTCGATCGACAGACTTGCCACTCCCTGAACGAACCCCCATCTCAGGAACAGCAAGGGGCTGTCCGAAGTTGAGCCTTTGACTCATTGAACGAGTCTCAGGACGAGCTTGTTGTTGAGTGTTACTTCCTTCTGGTTGACCTTGATGTTTCGTCCTCGCCATTCAAAGAGCGAAAGGTGCAACGAGAGTGCCGTTAAGTTGTCTGATCAACCGAGAGGGCGAGGAAGTTTGACTATCAAGATCAGTTGTAGGTTCAACCGATCAAGTAGTAACGGAGAGTTGGACTTTTTGATCGGATCCCACAGACGGCGCCAAACTGTGAGGGAAAATCTTCGTGCCGACCCGAAGACTCTCGCAGCACCAGTCAATTGGAGTTGAAGTTGACGTCAAAGATCGTTGGTCGATCTGTTGATTGGAGTTGAAGTTACCTCTTTCGATATGTAAACAGAGAGGCAATCAGAGAGAGAGTTTGACACAGGAGATGTGATCTCGGAGTTCAGCCGAAGCCTACGTCTCCGTGCTATAGGGAGCAACCCGAATTCACTAACACTTATGTTGAAGTGATCTCGACAGGCCGAGTATCACTGAAAACTCTAATCTCTTCGAGAGAAAAAGAAGATCAAAGAGAGGTGGAAGATGGGAAGTTGGAAATCCCAGAGCTCTGGTTTTTTAGAACTGAGAATTCAATCTCAGATTCGATCTTTTTACATTCGAATGCTCTGCTATTTATAGGCTTCTCTGGGAGGAATTCCGGGGTAAATGGCGGTTTCTGCTGTCGTATCTGGGGATCCTCCAGGTAAAGCTGGTGGGCTCTGCTGCCGTCTTAGGGGCCCACCAGGCAGGGCCAGTGGGTCCCGCTGTTGTCTTCGGGGGCCCACCAGGCAGGGCCGGTGGGTCCCGCTGTGGTACTCGGGGGCCCACCAGGCAGAGCCAGTGGGTCCCGCTGTGGTACTCGGGGGCCCACCAGGCAGGGCCAGTGGGTCCCGCTGTTGTCTTCGGGGGCCCACCAGGCAGGGCCGGTGGGTCCTGCTGTGGTACTCGGGGGCCCACCAGGCAGGGCCGGTGGGTCCCGCTGTTTGCAAACTTCTTGCCAAAATTTGCACCCACAGTTGGGCTCTGCTGCCGTCTTAGGGGCCCACCAGGCAGGGCCAGTGGGTCCCGCTGTTGTCTTCGGGGGCCCACCAGGCAGGGCCGGTGGGTCCCGCTGTGGTACTCGGGGGCCCACCAGGCAGAGCCAGTGGGTCCCGCTGTGGTACTCGGGGGCCCACCAGGCAGGGCCAGTGGGTCCCGCTGTTGTCTTCGGGGGCCCACCAGGCAGGGCCGGTGGGTCCTAGCTACTGTGGTACTCGGGGGCCCACCAGGCAGGGCCGGTGGGTCCCGCTGTTTGCAAACTTCTTGCCAAAATTTGCACCCACAATTCGCACGATCCATTCTAATTCTTTTGCATGAATGTATCCATTCTAATTCATTCGTACGATCCATTCTAAATCATTCGTACGATCCATTCTAATTCATTCGCACGAATGTATCCATTCTAATTCATTCGTACGATCCATTCTAATTCATTCGCACGATCCATTCTAATTCATTCGCACGATCTATTCTATTTCATTCGCACGATCCATTCTAATTCATATGTACGATCTATACTAATTTATTCATACGATCCATTCTAATTCATTGGCACAAATGTTTCCATTCTAATTCATTCGTACGATCCATTCTAATTCATTCGCACAATCCAATCTAATTCATTCGCACGATCCATTCTAATTCATTCGCACGAATGTATCCATTCAAGTTCATTCGTACGATCCATTCTAATTCACTCGGACGATCCATTCTAATTCATTCGTACGATCCATTCTAATTTATTCACACAAATGTATCCATTCTAATTTATTCGTACGATTTATTCCAATTCATTCGCCCGATCCAATATAATTCATTCGTACGATCTATTCTAATTCATTCGTACGATCCATTCTAATTCATTCGCATGATCCAATCTAATTCATTCGTACGATCCATTCTAATTCATTCATATGATCCATTCTAATTCATTCGTATGATCCATTCTAATTCATTCGTACGAACCATTCTAATTCATTCGTACGAGCTATTCTAATTCATTCGTACGAGCTATTCTAAGTCATTCAGACGATCCATTCTAAATCATTCGTACGATCAATTCTAATTCATTCGCACGAATGTATCCATTCTAATTCATTCGTACATCTATTCTAATTCATTCGTATGATCCATTCTAATTCATTCGTATGAATGTATCCATTCAAGTTCATTCATATGATCCATTCTAATTCATTCGTACAATCCATTCAAATTCATTCGCACGAATGTTTCCATTCTAATTCATTCGTACGATCTTTTCTAATTCATTCGCACGATCAATTCTAATTCATTCATACGATCCATTCTAATTCATTCGTATGATTCATTCTAATTCATTCAGACAATTCATTCTAATTCATTCACATGAATGTATCCATTCTAATTCATTCGTACGATCCATTCTAAATCATTCGTATCATCCATTCTAATTTATTCGTACGAATGTATCCATTCTAATTCATTTGTACGATCCATTCTAATTCATTCACACGATCCATTCTAATTCATTCGTAAGATCCATTCAAATTGAATCGCACGATCCATTCTAATTCATTCGTACGATCCATTCTAATTCATTCGTACGATGCATTCTAATTCATTCGTACGATCCATTCTAATTCATTCGTACAATCTATTCTAATTCATTCGTACGATCCATTCTAATTCATTCGCACGAATGTATCCATTCTAATTCATTCGCCCGATCCAATCTAATTCATTTGTACGATCCATTCTAATTTATTCATATGATTCATTCTAATTCATTCAAACGATCCATTCAAATTCAGTCGCACAATCTATTCTAATTTATTCGTACGATCCATTCTAATTCATTCGCACGAACATATCCATTCTAATTCATTCGTATGATCCACTCTAATTCATTTATACGATC